>CM062816.1:407509602-408109602 GCA_031772625.1 Pinus tabuliformis
CTTCGTTAACAGCAGGATGCATCTGCATTTACATTTGACTACTGACAAAGGCGTAAATATTCTGCAATCGGGTTGGTGGAACACCAACTCGAACCCTTGAAATTTCAAACCCAGGAATAATGTTTTTGATAACAATCAAGAAACATGGTATAACATAAAGTTTCAGATGGCATGGAGGTAGAGTAATATACATGTAGTGCTGTGAAAGCAAATAAGGAGGAACAATTCTGCGGGGGTTGGTAGAGCTGCAACAATAGCAGAAAAAAGAAAAGGAGTTACAACTGAGCAAAAAATACCTTTCGCATATAGGCAACGTTAATTTAGCTTCAAAGAAATTCAATAGTGTGGGTCAGTGGAACAATGCGCGGTAAGAAATATGAAAGTAGACAACAATGGCAGTTTTGACACACACGAAGGCATAATTGACATTTAGAGAGTCCACAAAACAAGTGTCTCAAATTAGAGTAGGGCCAGAATGGTCCTACAGCTCTAATACCATGTTAGACGCACATGGAATGTGAGGATACATGAATGATAAAATAGTGAATTGGATTTACTGTTAACATAGATGTACATTTATAATACATTCTTGTGACTGTTGGATTCATCTTCCAACATCTCTTGGACTCCTTTGACTATTTATCTTCCACACCATAACCCTTAGAGGATTAGGTGTCCAACGTGAAGAGAAAGTGGATGAAAAGGAAATAAATAGGCTAATGGAGGGGAGGAAAGGACATGAGAAGAGTCAATAATAGGCAAAAACCCTAAATACAAAGAAGTGGAGAAAGGGAAGTGCTAGGGATGCATACCAATGAGGTGAATGGAAGGGGCCCAACTTTTACTGATTTTCTAACCATCGTCTTAGTTAAGGTTGTTAGGGTGCTTTTCTATTTCAATAGCCTCCATAATATTTCTCTTAGAATAATGATTGATGCTAGCTAAAACTTTAGTATCCTCCAAGAAAACATGGTGTTTGGTCTTGTCAACATGATTGGCCAAAGCTAAAGAGTGCATACTATTATTTTTTGATTATGTAATGTGTTTCTTAACCGTTGTATTTATAGTGTCCAGTTTCACCAATATAAAACTTATAAGTTGTCAATGTGATCTAGATCTAGAAAATATAGAATGGTCATTGATGTATTATAAATTTTGCTTTTGAGATTAATACAATTAAACACAAGGGATTTAATCCTTTTCCACCAGTTAATTTGTCTTGTCTTGCTAATGTTAATTCTTAACATGGTATCAAAGCCAGGGTACATGAGATAGTTTGAAAATATAAAGGTCATGACTAGTAAAGAAGCCATAAAGGTGAAAGATCTGTTCTAAGTCAAAGTAAGGTTCATCAAAGTCTCATTCCTAAGGGGCCTCATAACTCCATGGTAGTGCTCTATGTGAGGTTATTAAAGATCAAGTGATGAAATTCCTTGTTCATGTTTTTCCAAAGTTGGGTACTAGTATTTTCATTGAGATATTTAGTCAATCAGGATTTCTTTGCATCTGAGTCCATGAAACTTTGTGTCACATATTGATCGATCTCATTATCTTTTAGTTTCCTTACCCAGTTCATTGGCCCATACATATTAATCCTTGGCATGAAACACAAGCATGCACTCCTTTCTTTCTCCTGCGAATTCCAATTATGTTAACCCTAAGGCCTAATGTAAGCATCCATTCACGTGTAAGAAAATACAACCCTGGCGAATGGCTGACATGGGAGCCCCATATATGAATTTTTGTTATGCCCATTACCAGCAATAAAATGGCTTCACGTAGAAGAAGAGTTGTTTGTGCACACAAATTACATCATCTAGCCACCGCAATGGCGGTCCCCTGATTTGAATTTATTTGCCTTATAGTACTCACTTAGATCTATAAAATATTTGATTAGTCATTAAGAGAATTTTGAGCTCTAAAATGAGACTCCTATGGAAATTATAAAATAATATTGGAAATAATAAAATAAGATTACATTACATCATCAAATTTTAGAGGGAAAAAAGAAAAAACTATTTTTTCAACTCGTATTGTCAACTTATCTCCTTATGGGTTTACTCAAATTTCGAGCGAAAACACTCGTTGGATGCAACATTTGATTCTTCATCCAAGGAGTACTCATTTTTCATACTTTCGATGGAAACTACTACTTGAAAAATGAGAAATACATGAAAAATGTGATTGCAATCACGTTTTTTCATGTATTTCTCATTTTTCCTATAGGAGGGTCCATAAAAAGTATGCAACATGGGTGCTCCTTGGATGAGGAATTAAATTTTTCACCCAATGAATACTCCCACTCGAAATTAGAGTAAAAACTTAGGGAGATAAGTTGAAAATGCGAGTTAAAAAAGTAGTTTTATTATTTTATTAAATTTTAATCTTTTTACTTTTTTACTCCAAAAATGGTGAATCATCCCCCATGGTTGACATCATCATCTTGAATCCTATTGGTTCTTATAAAGTTTATTTGGGTTGTACATTTTTCTTAGGAGGCCCATTTTAGACCTCAAAATTCCCCTAATGGTTATTTTTGAAATTGAGGTTGAATTCAAATGGATCCAGTTTTGTTCACATACATTTGTCTATGCATGATCTGCACCGACTCGTTGCCTAGAGAGATCCAGGGTTTCAGGTTTGCATCCCAATTCAACATGCTAAGATCCAATGAATTTGATGAACAATTCCCTATAGTGTGAACCTGAGCAGTATTGTTACAGGGGAATGCTCGGAAAAAAATCAGTTCGAAAGATTAAAATTTTTCTAAAATCATAAAGGCATTTTTAGATTCTACAGTCCGCGAATTTGGATACGATGAAATGATGAGGATCGGAGTTCGAATACCAAACATCTGGTGCTCAATTCACTTTGTAAAGTCCATGATTTCTACCATCTAGTACTGACTTGTTGAAGAATCTAGGACAATTAGGTGTAGTGTGATTCTTCTTGCCTTGATAACAATTTGTGAAGTCTTTTTACAATTTGCCTTGTTAGCTTAATCTTCTCCTTCTTCTTCTTCTTAATTCATGTGTGTGTACTTCATCAAACTACTACCAAAAACATAAGAACAAGAACACAAGATGTTTCCTCTCTGCGAGCGCCAAAATCTCTCTTCTCTTGAGAGGAAAACCCTTCAGTAAATTTCTCTTATTGATCAATGCCAAACCCTAGACCCCTGACCAAAGTATCCTCCAAGCACAAGTCAAGTCCTTCCTCCTTTCTGCACTTTGTCTCCCCAACACTTTTTCCTTCTCCTTTCGACAATTCATTCCCTAGCACTTCGTCCTCCTTTTTCCGACACTTCATTCTTCTTTCAATTATTGATAGATCTTGTTGCACTTGCTCTAGAAGAGACACTTATCCTTGATCTTTGATGAGACCCTTTCACATGGTATGATGTCTTCCTCTTCTTCACCAACCAATGAATTTTTATGACTGTAATGGGAGGGATATCATGTCAGGAGAGACAACCTCCTTCTCTTCACACATGTGACTGTAATAGGATTTAGAACAATCCTATTAACTTCACTTTTCTTCCTTGTTTCTTCGCTTGAGTGGGAGGCCTTTTAGGCCTATGTTTCTAGCCCAAATGATGAGATATGTTGAATGTGAGTTTTTGTTGTTATGACCACATGAAGACCCTTCCTTTCTCACACATGTGGCTGTGTTTTACCCTAGAAACAATCCTTAACCCTCGTTGATGACTTCTCCTTCTTCGTTGCACTATAGGCTCCTAAACTTGCGTTTTCTTCTCTCCTTTTTGATCTTCTACCTTCGTTGATTTCAAAGGTGAGTGAGCTTGATGTTGGAGGAGTGGACAACCTCTATATATAGAGGTTTATCCCTCCTTTAGGCTGACTTGCTCTATTTATTTCAGATTGCTTCTTTTGATGGTGCCATTGCATGGAGGAGACTTGAATTTGCTTGGAGGTGTATTCTTCGACTCTAATACATAAGTATACATAGTGTAACATCACCTTAAGGTCTTCAACATTTCTTTTAACTCTTTGACTCACTTATAGCACTTTAACATGTGCTAGACCTATTTCAATGAGAAAGAAACTCATTGACAAATATAATAAAAATAATATTTATTTTCTTAAATAAATACAAATATAAAAAGTACATTTATGAAGACCGAACCTAGTTACATTTCCATCAACACTCCCTCTTAACTAGTGAGGTATTCATACAACATTACAAGGTGTTTGGCTATTTTTCAATCTTAAAGAATTCACATAAGAGAAACTTGATTGGAAATCCATCTGTTATGACATCTGAAGTAACCTACATTGTTTCCACAACAAGGCCTTGACTAATAGCTCTATCTCTCAATAGATCAGAGCACAATTTTAGCGAGACCAATGACTTATAGAGACCTTAGTCATTGTCTCTCAAGGTACATACCCACCCGGGTGTTGATTGAGTACGACCTTCTAGGACTATTCTTATCTTGGGTTCCTAGCCCTCAAAGGATACCGTTCATCTTGCCTACTCTTGTCTTGGATGCCCTACACATCCTTAAAGAGTATCGGATGCCAAATGATTACCCTATCCTCCCTTTATTTCTTCCCAAGTGAATACAAGAATGTTGTGTCTATCTCTTCCTCTTGAATGAGGAAGACATGCCCAAGTTTCCTCTGATAGGTAACTTGCTCAAGTTCCTTTGTAGTTGGGAACTTGTCAGAACTCCCTCTTAGCTAGGGCCTTTTCCATTCATCAATGACTTCTTCTTCGTGGGTCCTTCAGTTGCTTGATCTCCTTCTTTCCTTTGATGTCATGAAGTCTTTGTTTGAACTTCTTCTTGGTAGGGCACCATCCATCGATCACTTTCCTTCCTGGTTTGTCATGTCATTGCTTCCTTTGTGGAAAGTGGCCTTCTTGTCATATATCAGGTTCTCTTGTCATCTGGCTACTCATTTGTCATCTCGTCTATGCTTCAGAATACTTTTTCATATGGATGCTTCGTTGTACTTGCTTGTTTCCATACTTCAATCTAGTAGCCCTTCATGACTTCATCCTGATATTGCTTCAACATAAAATGATATTTTTGTTGGATGTCTTCTTCACCATGACATCTTTGTAGAGTAGAATCACTTATCTGAACCTTTCATATCTCCAAGGTCTTCACAGGTGTCAAGGGTCCGTTGATCTTTTTCTTCCTTTGTCAGAGTTGTCATGCCTTCTTTCAGGAGATATCTTCAAAGTATCTTGTTAGATAGTGATTCTTTGTAACCATGGTGTTCTTCACATGTTTGATCTCTTTCTTCATTTGCATCTTCTTGGATAGATTGGTCAACCACCTTATGCTCCTTGTGGGAGCACTTTTTCATTGCCTTCTTCTTGTACTAGTCAGCATTTCTTCTTCACGTGATTCTTAGTTAGCAATATTATACTCCTTATGTGAGCATATCCTTTGTTGACCTTCATTGCATCATTGGTGAAAGAGATTCTTTCATACTTGATCATGTTATAGAACTATTCCCATGACTCAATAATATACATATGGTGACATGACTTAACTTTGATGCATACATACCTCATCTTCATTTTCCTTAGATCATCTTGTCTTCATTTGATTTTCCATGGTGTGGCCCTTCTTGCTTCATCTTAGATTGCCTGCATATCAACCTTTTCTTAAATCCCATGAATGGACTCCCAATGAGACATATGCTCTTGTTTATGAATCTTCTTTTGAAGATTCTATCAAAGGATCTAGACGATCCTTACCTTGCAAACGTTTCTTCCTTTTTGATGATGGAGGCCTTCTAAGATGCTTAATCATGATCAAATTTCTTTCATTGTGGACGAGGTCCTATACTAGGTATGCTCCTTCTACATGAATACCTTGAACTATATATACCCTGCTCCTATATTCTAGAAGATATCTTTAACCATGCATTCTATTCTATTTCTACATGCTCCTATACTACTCAAAACTTTGAAAGAAGACTTAAGTAGAGAGTTTTGACTTAATCATAGTATAGATCTAGAGGGTCTTCCTTTTTTTGCTTCTTTTCTTCTTCTTTCATTTCTTGAGTTACATGAGCTTCTTCCCTTTTTCTTTTGTTGTTTTTGTCCTTCTTAAGTTTAGGACAATTCCTTTTGTAATGTCCATATTCTTGGCATCCAAAGCATTAGACTTTGGACATATCTTTATTGCTTGTTCTTTGTGGACCAAACTTGCCAAATTTTCCCTTTCTCTTGGCCATGGTAGCAAATGATTGCTCCTTTGATCCCACATATTCCTTTGCTTTGAGTCTCGTTTCCTCTATCTTGCATAGAGACCACATTTCACTTAGTGGGGTGGCTTCCTTTTTGGCATATATGCTTGATGTGAAGTTGCCCCAATCCTCAGGTAAAGCATTGAGTACTACAGTTGTCATTTCCCTATCATACATGACTTCCCCTAGCTCTTGAATTTGATGCCTCATCTTAGAGATATTCATGAAGTAGGGCGATATTCCTTCCTTTGATACATTCATTTTGTACAATTCATTTCGTAGAGATATCACTTCTCCAATTGTGGTTATCGATAATAACTCTACTAGTTTATCATAGATTTCTTTTGATGCTTCAAGTTTGGAGACATAAGGAATGAGAGAGTCCTTGATAGATTCTATTAGAATCCTTTGAGCTCTTGTTTAATCCTTATTGTACTTGTCTAAGGCTTGAGTTTTTTCCTTAGCAGGGATAGTGATATTCCCTTTGATGTGTTCTAGAAGTTCATTCTCCTTGAGAAGTAAATCAGTCATCTTCTTCCATGCAAGAAAGTTATTGGTACCTACCAATTTGTTGCTTTCCTTGAAAAAAGACATTGATGTATATTCAGAATGGGACATATGCGTACTTGATATATTTTGAGATATAATGGACTTGCTTTCTCCTTAAAGACTTGATGGCTTGCCTTCCTTAGATCTTGATGTTCTTCAAGTTGCTTTCTCCAAGTGGACTTGCTTGATGATGAGATTTTCTTGATGACTTGTAGATGATGTAAGTCCTTCTTTGATTTGCTCTTATTGTAGGTGCCTTTATATAAGGCTCTTCTTCTTGCTTTGTAGTCTTCCTTGATGAATAATAGATGGTAGACCTTCTTGTCCTTGAAGTGATTGAGACTTCTTAGCTTGATGCTTCAACCTTGTAGATGTTCTTGATATTTTCTTCCTTGATGAGTCACCTTATGAGTGTTCTCGAGATGCTCTTTTCTTGATGTGTCACCTTATGAGTATTCTTGAGATGTCCTTTCCTTGATGTGTCACCTTAGCTCTGATACCATGTTGAAGAATCTAGAGCAATTAGGTGTAGTGTGATTCTTCTTGCCTTGATGACAATTTGTGAAGTCTTTTTACAATTTGTTTTGTTAGCTTAATCTTCTTCTTCTTATTATTAATGCATGTGTGTAATTCATCAAAATTCTACCAAAAACATAAGAACAAGAACACAAGATGTTGGTTCTCTGCTAGGGCCAAAACCTCTCTTCTCTTGAGAGGAAAACCCTTCAGTAAATTTCTCTTATTGAAGCTTCTTATTGATCAATGTCAAACCCTATACCCCTGACTAGAGTATCCTCCAAGCACAAGTCAAGTCCTTCCTCCTTTCTACACTTTGTTTCCCAGACACTTTGTCCTTCTCCTTCTGGCACTTTGTTTCCCGACATTTCGTCCTCCTTTTTCTAGCACTTCGTTCTTCTTTCAACTGTTAATAGATCTTGTTGCACTTGCTCTAGAAGAGACACTTATCCTTGATCTTTGATGAGACCCTTTCACATGGGATGATGTCTTCCTTTTCTTCACCAACCAACAAACTTGTATGACTGTAATGGGAGGGTTGTTATGACAACAGAGACAGTTGCCTTCTCTTCACACGTGTGACTGTAATAGGCTTTAGGACAGTCCTATTAACTTCGCTTTTCTTCCTTGTTTCTTCGCTTGGGTGGGAGGCCTTTTAGGCCTATGTTTCTCGCCCAAATGATGAGATATGTTGACTGTGAGTTGTTGCTTCTATGACCGCAAGAAGACCCCTCCTTTCTCGCACATGTGGCTATGTTTTACCCTAAAAACAATCCTTAACCCTCGGTGATGACTTCTCCTTCTTCGCTGCAATAAAGGTTCCTTAAACTTGTGATTTATTCTCTCCTTTTCGGCCTTCTACCTTTGCTGATTTCAAAGGTGAGTGAGCTTGACGTTGGAGGAGTGGAAAACCTCTATATATAGAGGTATGTCCCTCCTTTAGGCCGACTTACTCTAATTATTTTGGATTTCTTCTTTTGATGGTGCCATTGCATGGATGAGACTTGACTTTGCTTGGAGGTATATTCTTTGACTCTAATACATAAGTATACATAGTGTAACATGCCCTTAAGGTCTTCAACATTTCTTTTGACTCTTTGACTCACCTATAGCACTTTAACATGTGCTAGACCTATCTCAATGAGCAAGAAACTCATTGACAAATATAATAAAAATAATATTTCTTTTCTTGAATAAATACAAATATCAAAGTACATTTATGAAGATCGAACCTAGTTACATTTCCTTCAACACAACTGAGAGTTTAGCCAGTGTTTTTTCTGACGAGTTTGAAAAAATTATATAGTATTTTTCTGAGATTTGATAGAGATTACAAGCTGTCGAGAGAGAACGAATCTCTAGAGGACAAAACCGCAGAATAACAAAAATTACGTTCCACGTCTCTGGTGTGGGAGATGCTTATGTTAACTGTAATTGATAGAGATTAATTCATATTTCAATCAGAATCTGCTAAGAACTGACTATTGTAGCGAGGTTCCAGTTAGCTTTGCTTGGAGGAGTGGTCATTGTATATTGCGAGAGTTTTTTTTTTTTTTTTTCACAGTATGAAAATAGCTATATTATATTCATTAAATTTAGAGATAATAATACATCATCAGACGGTTATGATAAACTTATAGTGGACCCAGATATGGCATGCAAGGCAATGATGAGAGATATCAAATTCTGTTCACAAAAAAATACAGAACCTCACACATACTAACAGATTATAATAGGGCAGTGAATGGAACATCTATAGTAATTAGTATGTGAAAACTTCAAGAGCTGAGCAAAATAGGAAAAAATATAAACGGCGTACATGATACATACCAGAGATAAAGAAAGTTGATAAATAGATTAAGTACCCGACAAAATGAATTCCTAAATGTGGTGCTGAACATCACCCGCAGATATGCACATCTTCCAGAATTCGTTTAGAGAGTTCCAAAGGGTAATATTGTGGATTTTAGGTGCAGCACCAACTCACAAGGAATATTCTATTGACTAGGATCTTCCTCCACAAAATATATTCTGAGAGTTACATGGTTCAGTTTTAATTGTGCTTCCAAGCCCTATATTCAACCATGCTTCCAAAACCCCGGCTATGGTGTATTCCACTATGACTCTGACTGGTTTGGTTTTCCTTTAACTTAGTTTCTGTCTTAATTAATGTTTTCATCTTCTTCCATCACTAAAATAGTGCTTTGTCTACATGAATCGAAGCCTGAATCAAATACAAGACATAACTCATGATATGCATTGAATTACCCTCAGAAAATATTTTTGCTACGCGCTTGGACGTATTTTTGGGTGAAGACAGAATTGTTTGAGTGCCGGGAAATTTAATTTTGGGAGAGCTCAAGACTTATGGATCTTAAAGCTTGGTAGAGGGGCATGTATGTCTAACATCCAACTTATACTGCTTCAATTTTTCAATCATGTTGACTTTTTTCTTTTTCAGAGCACCTCCACTGTTCTGAGGCGTTTTCTTGTTCATAGTTTGGTCTGTTATTAACATAAGTTGGCATTTGTATGCTAAGGGGGGTCGTTTTCAGCAGTTCAAACGATTAAGTAAAGATACATCAGCTAATTATTGGCTTGCTCACAATATTCAACCGTAGAAAGGCATGTTTAGGACAAAATCGGCAGAGGTATCTAATCGATCAGTTTTGATGTGTGACTGGTTTTCGTCAATCTGTTGTAGAAAGAAAAGCAGGAGTGGATCAATATTTTGTTTATAAGTTGTATAGAATGGCGGTTTTGAAGCTGGAGATCTGGAAGGCATTGTGTGGTTGTAGCGAAGCAGACCCAATCTATGGCATAGGTCTGCATGTCTTTATAACAACAATCAAATAGCCCCACTATCCAAATTTGTGAATTGGTGTTTGGAGCAAGCATTGGTATGGCTCAAATTCTTAGTAGGTAAAATTTTGATTCTCTTTGGTGGGTTAGAGCCAAAATTAGAACTAAGGCACGCCTAAATGCTTTAGCAGTGACAAGAGGGATTTCCCCTTTCCTTGGCATTGTTTGGTTTATATATCGATAAGCTTGAAGAGTGGATATACAATACCAAAGGAGAAGGCATTCACTTGGAAAGATATGTGGTGAAACTATTTTTATATGCAAATGACCTTATTCTTATTGCTAAATCGACCCAAAGTTTGAGAGAACACTTGAAAGCTCTTGAACTCTTTTGTTATAGAGGTTGGAATGCAAGTAAACACCAACAAGACCAAAGTCATGATTTTTTCTTTGACAAGAAAGAAGCAACAGGTTACCTTTTTCTTTGAAGGTAGCCCCTGGAGGTTGTAGATGAGGACAAGTGCCTAGGAATTGATTTCCACTATAGGCTTAGCTGGGAGACATGTAAATCAAAGAGAATCAAGGAGGGTGGAAAGCTTCATGCCTTCTTCAGAAGAGTTGCAGACAAGCAAACCTATGGGATTGGAACACTGAGAAAACCCTGTTTGGTTTATTAGTGGTGCTAGTTATCATCTATTGTTGCCAGATATAGGGGAGTAGCATGTCAAGCCACAAATGACGACAAATAGAAAGAATTCAAAAGCATCTAATCAGAAGTAGTCTCAAATTCGAATCAATGGTCCCATATGATATCATTTTAGTTGAGGCTGGTATGTCTCCAGTTCATGCTTCAACGATCATTGATTTGTTAAGTTCCCTGAAAAATGTTGAAAATATGGATAAGCACTGATGGCCCAAAATGGTTGTTGAATAAGAGCTAAATCATTAGAAGAAGACATGGATGAAAAAAAATAGAAATTGGTTGGGCAAATGGGACATAAATCTGCATGATTGTCTTCACGCTAAGGAGATAAAAAAGTGGGTGTTAGAAAAATTCAGGACTGCCATGTAGACAAAATAGGAAAAAAAAAAAACCATATTATGTCAAAGAATTTAACCCCGCATGGAAGCATGATGATAAAGAGTATTTGATACCCTCAACCAAGGGAAAAGCTAAAATTTTAATTGTACAATTGAGGACTAACTTTCATCATCGAAGATGTGACACTGGTAGATGGATGGTCCATTAGATATTATTTTAGGTCTAAAATGGGCCTCCTAATGAATATTATAAAATAATAGTGGAAATAATAAAATAAGATTAGATTACATCATCAAATTTTAAAGGGAAAATAAAAAACTACTTTTCCAACTCGTATTTTCAACTTATCTCCCTACGATTTTACTCAAATTTCACTCGATGCATAATTTAATTCCTCATCCAAGGAGCACCCATGTTGCATACTTTTGATGGACCCTGCTACACGAAAAACGAGAAATACGTGAAAAACGTTATTACAATCACGTTTTTCATGTATTTCTCATTTTTCCTGTAGTAGGGTCCATCGAAATTATGCAACATTGGTACTTCTAGGATGAAGAATTAAATTTTGCATCGAACGAGTGTTCTCACTCGAAATTTGAATAAAACCATAGGGAGATAAGTTGGAAGTACACGTTGAAAAAACAGATTTTTACTTTTTAAATTTTTAATATTTTTATTTTTTTACTCCAAAATTGTGAATCATCCCCCATGGTTGAAATCATCATTTTGAATCCTATTGGTTCTTATAAAGTTATTTTGTGTTTTACATTTTTGTTTTGAGACTCATTTTTTACCTCAAAATTTCTCTAATGCCTAAAGAAGATTCAGAAGAAAGAAGTTGTAGTTCTTGCAATATAGGGATGGTAGAAACGTAATGGCATTCTATCAAAGAATGTGTAGCATATGAAGATATTTGTCCTCAATTTGATAACAAACTAAAAGTGAACAACCTCAGCAAACTTTTTGAGGATGCAAGACTTCACGAAACAATGAATTTCCTACTCAAGATTCATAACAAGAGAAACAACATGGAAAATAATATGAATATGGATTAAGTTACTATTGGGTGGTCCCTTAGATGCGAGGTTTCGTGGACGTCATTAAAAATCATTCAATTCAACTCAACTCAATTGCAGCTTGTTGCATGAAGACTTGTTGTGCTAGTATGTTTCAATCAACTTTCATTTAACCAACGATCTAGGTCAGTGCTTAGTGATAGTAATATGCCTTTGGAGGTATACGGAGTATAACTTGAATCTATGAAGGGGAGAAGAGTGAGCATTTTTACTTTTGGTCATCACATGTGTGAAGGTTTATTTGGGCTTTAATATAATGAAAAGTAAACATAGGTCACAATACTAGTTGAAGTTTTTTCAAGGTATTGGAATGAGAAGACCACATTATATTATCATCATATGACGGATTTTATAATAAAGATAGCATTTTTCATGGTCTTTTCCCTTAGATCCGCTCAAAATTTAATAAGGGAATCTAAGGATATTTGTCATTGTGTACAAGTTTAAATGAGTGATTGTGAATTTGGTCTAAGTAAGATGACATTAAAATCAAATTAATTGGAGCATTGCAAGAGGTAAAGTATCAAACCCTTTCAATTCAAATGATGATGTAACAAGATCTGACTAAAATTGTGATGCAAGAGCATTCCCCATCAGAAAATCAACTATTTTGTGCAAGATCTGCCTAAAATTGTGATGCAAGAGCATTTCCCTTAAAAGAATCAGCTATTTTGTGCAAGATCTGAGGGGGTATTGAAATTACTAAAGGGAGTGGACTCCCTTAATAGATTTAATTATATTTCATTAAATTAGTTCTAGAAAGATAGAGTAATTAGGAAGATAGGGATTTGTTTTCCCTAATTTACTATGTAAATGCCTTATGAGTTAGATAAGTATGTGTAATTAGTTATAGGGAGATAAGAATCACTTGTAGGTTCTCGAACTAACCTTCCATGTTAAAAATGTAAGCATGTTGACACATAAAAAAAAGGCCAAATGAATGAAAATCAGGGTAGAGAGAGAAGAGACAGAATGAGTTTTGTGTAGAAGCATATGTATGGATTTTAATGGAATGAAATAGTATTCATATCATCAGTGCTTAAATTGTTTGTGTATTTGTATGAGGATTGGGAATTTTTGTGTGAAATAATCTTGTAGAAATGTAAGGAAACATTATTGAAGATGAAGATTGAATTCAAGTTAGAATCCAAGAAGTGGCCTAGTGTATATGAAATTTATACACATGGATGTCTAAATTAAAAAAGTATAGAAGATTTTTGTTGTAATGGAGATAGGAACCAGTTTCAAGTGGAGAACAAGAGATCAAGGTTTATGTGTGAATGATCCTTGGTAAAGAACGAATTTCAAATTCATAAATAACGGTGCTTGTACATATGTAATATGAACACAATAGTTTTTACTAAAGACTAAGGGAGAGATGGTTTCATTTCACTAGATAAAGAGAAAGAGATCTTGCAGAGTTAGAAGAATGTCGTCTAGTTCTAAAAGATTGGTAAGGTAGTAGAGGTAAAGTTCCAGAGGGACGTGACATCAATCTTTTGAAGGAGATGACCTCAAGATTTCAAGGAAATGTATTGCAATTGAAAAGTTGAGTCGAGGATTAGTGGCAATTTTCCATAAAGATAAATTGAGACCATTAGAGTCATTAGATGAAGGAGATCGGTTGCAAGAGGAAAGGTATGAAGTCTTCAATCAAATGGTGATGTGAACACCATATAGGAAATGCATGGGATCGAAGTTTGGGTTGTGCTTTGACACGTCGATATATAGAAGAATGTGATCATAATGTGAATGTGCATCTACGTTGTAAGGAAGTGTGATGCATGTGTATTGGACCAGTCTCATGGGGTGTGATGCAGAGCATATTTTAGTGCGGAGTTAAATCAACAACCCAATTAAATCGTATTGTAAAGAGATTGCAATTCCATTGAGGTATTCATGTGTCTATAGTTCAGTTCTCGTTCCACGTGTATGATTCTTGCTACCAGAATAGAGCATATTTTAGACCATTATTTTTGTGTTGAAGAAAAGACTCTTTAAATATTTGTTAAATCATGTAATATGCTTGCTCTTGGGGTAATTTCCAATGATGAAGGGTTTTATGATTTGTGAGTATTAATGGGTACATGGTCATGAGAGTTTTCCCTAGATTGTATTTTGAGTGGAATAGAAGTGTAGACTTGGGAAATCTTGTGGTGTTGTTTCTTGTCAATCATTACAGGAACAAGGGCTTCATGTGCCTAGAGGAATAGTGAATTGAATTTGTTTGGTGGCATTAATAGTCCACCCAGCAAGGGGAAGCTAGCACAAGTGGTATCCAAGCTTTAACTCTCTTGGAAAAAAGAAACATAACTGACAACATCACAGATTGAAATCTAATTGAGTTAAATTTAAAATTATCTAATTTGAAATTCATATTGGTGACTATAGGATAAAGTTTTGTGCAAAAAAGACATTGAAGTCCTTTGGAAAGGAAACCTACTTTGGGAGGAAAGTAGAATTATGTTCTTTGAACATTAGAAGACTACAACAGTAAAGCCAGAGGAGGATAAGGAAACTACAGTAGCAGTATGCAAGTTCATATGAGTTGAACACGGAGGTGAAATGATCTTGTGTTTTCAATAAATTTCTGAAGTAAATTATTGATTATAGGTAGCATTTGGGAATGTGTTTACACAGGATGATTGTAACTAAGAACAAGTGAAGTTCTTGATTTTGATGGAGTTGAGCTTGGAAGCAAAGGCCAAGAGTTGATTTAGAGGGGAGAAATTACAAATGAGTGCAAGAAGAAAAGGCAAAGACATTGTGCAAAAGATTGTTGGAAGATAAGATCTTGAGGAGATCTGGAAGGTATTCAGTGATGTTTTATTGACTCTGGTGATGAGAATTTTAATTTGCAAATTGAAGTAGACAAGAAGAATATCGATAGTAGCAACATAGCTAAGAGAGTTGTAAGATAGAATCATTGATAGTATTGAATGAATGCATTAGAGAAATTTTGAGGTCTAAAATGGGCCTCAAAACAAAAATGTACAACCAAAATCAACTTTATAAGAACCAATAGGATCCAAGATGATGATGTCAACCATGGGGGATGATTCACCAGTTTTGGAGTAAAAACATAAAAAAATAAAAAATAAAAACTTTTTCAACTCATATTTTCAACTTATCTTCCTACGGTTTTACTCAAATTTTGAGTGGGAACATTCGTTGGATGCAAAATTTAATTCTTCACCCAAGGAGTACCCATGTTGCATACTTTCGATGGACCTTGCTACACGAAAAATGAGAAATACATGAAAAATCTGATTGCAATCAGATTTTTCATGTATTTCTCATTTTTCGTGTAGCAAGGTCCATCGAAAGTATGCAACAGGGGTACTCCTTGGATCAGGAATTAAATTATGCATCCAACAAGTTTTCCTGCTCGAAATTTGAGTAAAACCATAGGGAGATAAGTTGAAAAAGTAGTTTTTTTTTTATTTTTTTCCTCTAAAATTTGATGATGTAATCTAATAGTATTTTATTATTTCCACTATTATTTTGTAATATTCCTTAGGAGACCCATTTTAGACCTCAAAATTTCTCTAATTGAGGAAAAGCATGTGAGATCTTTCGTAAGAGAAAAGAGGTGTGGAAAAAACCTTAATAGTTCCAGTTGAAATTGGAAAAGGAGGACAAGTGAATGTTATCAAGTGAAAGTGAAGTGGAGAAGCCTAAGAGGAGCAAGTAGTGCTAAAAAAGGGTTATAGGTGAGAGAACCATGGGAGTACCAAAGGACCAAGTTAAGGGAGATAAGCTTTGTAACGTATTGGGTAATAGGTCAATGGAGAATTCTTGTTACATGGGCTTGACTGCATCTCATAGTTAGCGAAAAGAAGCTCATAAAGAGATGGGGTGATGACAACTGATAGTCATAACAAAAGTTCAGGGATAAGCCACCGAAGAATGAACGATGAATATTTTGATAGAGAAATCGTTCAGGTAAAAGTACAATTGAATGTACTGATGGCGTTATTACGATAAAGTGAGCAAGACCAAAGACACAGATGGATTCTACGAAAGAAAGTGAAGTGGAATATGTTACGGGTAAATTTGAAGAATGAGAAGCTCAAAAGAGTTGAGCTTAAGCAAAGAATAATGATTGAAGAAATAGGTTTCATTTGTGAGCACGGGAAAGGACCTTTACGTGGATAAGAGGATGGTGATGATGATGTTGATAAGAGACTTCAGGAGAGTCCTATGGATTACCTGAAAAGTACAAATCATTATGAAGGTCTGATGACAGAGACAATAGAGGAGGCTAAAGACCTTATGTTTTTTAAAGCTAATAATTTGTTTATGGTTGCAAGTTATGAAGTGATGAAGGTAAACAACTATCTACAGCTTTCATATAGGAAGGAATGTCTGATGAACATAACCAAAGTAAAGATTACCTACAGTTAGAAAATGGAATTGTTGAAACGCCATTGCAAGAGCCTATTGACCCAACAACAAGGCAAAGTTGGCATGTGAAGATAGAAATGAGGGGGACAAAGAAGATAAGGAACAATTACCGAAAGTTGTTACAAAAGAAGGTAAATATGACGGGTCAATTCATGAAGATAACTCTACAGAATAACATTCACAAACACATTTCACAAATTGAAACCATAACATTAATCAGGAAATAAGAAAATATGAACTACAACTGAAATTTGACATAATGCACATGCAATAGAACTCATCATTATTTTATTAATATATAAACTGTTGGTACAAAAACTAGAAATGGTTTAGGTAATGGCCTCAAAATATATCTACTACAACACTAAATCAGACCACCAAAAAAATTGAACTGCTAAGCACAACATGTGAATTCTGGATGAATTCACCAAGGAAAGAGTTGGGTGCTCGTCCACTCTCATTGAATCATCTAAGGGTTTCCATCTTGGGGCTACTGCTGAAGTTGGGAACTCTCGGTTCTCCAAACCTCTCCGCAAGAAAGAAAACTCCACTCCAAGATGTCCCAAATGATATCTTCCTCCTTTTAAACATCCCATAGATAGATCTCCAAGTCTCTAGAAGCATCTTATTTTGATTATGTTAATATTCTTCTAAAAACTCCTTTTTGACTATATCTTCTAAGTGATTTTTAATTTAATTTTATTTCACTAAGTCACTTTTGGCCATCTATCCTTCAATTAATTATTTAACCCTCTTTTAATTTAATTAAGTGACTAATTAAAGTCACTTTTAATCTAGGAAAATGGTCAACCACCCACCATACTCTCCTCGGTCACTATAAGTCACTTCTAAGAATATCATCATATAGATCTTCTCATTCTGGTTCCAACGAACTATTACACTAAGTTATTCCATCAAATATTTCGCTTGGAATGCCACCAAAAGCATAATTAATTAAGTTAGACCCATTAATGACTCTGCTTTTTGAAATTTGTCAAAATGCAACATAACGAAAGGAAAATTGTGCGGATGAAGGTATATTCCAAGTGAATGTCATCGGATCCCATAAAAATCCCTCAAAAAACCTCTGAGACCCCTGATGACATAATCCTTCTATTGTGGCCTGGCCATCAGATACCTTGGAAACCCATCATGGTTGTACTACAGAGGAAAAAAAATGGGGACATGACATTGCAATTCAAAGAACAACTGAATTTTTTGGAAGAGAGGTTAATTAATCTAGAGATTGATAAGGACTACACTGAGTTTTCCGACCTAGTGGGAACTGGTTCTGAGAAGCATATGAGGATGCCAAACCACAAGGGCATGATTTAGGAGCTTGGAGAAGAAAGAATTTCCTTGAAAGACAATAATGAGAATGAAGATGAGAAGCATGATCAACAAGTTGCAAGAAGTGAAGTAAAATTTCAAGGAGAAGTCAATGCATTGGAAGGGACAACAAATTATATAGGAAACAAGGAAAATAGGAAAATTGTGTGAAAGAACGTCCTTGTAGATAAGCATGGACCTTGAGAATGGCACAAGGAAAATATTTGCATTGATATGTTTATTTTATGTACAAACATGATATAATCAAAGACATTGGAGAGGAAGGTTTGTATTTCATGACATGGAAATGGAGGAAGCATCAAAGAACATTACATACATGTGAAGTTATACAAACTACCAGCAGAGAGTTTGAAGCTTTAGTAATGATAAAATAGAAACCCATGACTTCAAATAATAAATTGCAATCAACAAAGAAGTATAGGGGAAAAAGAGGTCTTATAACTCTTCCCCATCAAGGCATTATTGAGATAAAAAAAAACTAGATGGTGACTTAGAAGGCATGGCCATAGATGTGTTCCAATAGCAACAAAGTATCTTCTAGAAAGTCAAAATGACAGAAGGAGTGGTGAGGGAGAAATCAATAATAGAAAGTACATTTTCAGAGTTGATGAAGAGGTAAATTTCATATTGAGTTACTGGCATCAAAAGAGCATCCAAAAGGAGAGACTAGAAGTCATTTTTTTAAGATGAGAGAAGACAAGAGGCATCATTAGATGAGATAGAAAACTCATCTAGAGGTAGATTGGAGACACAAAGGAAAATAAAAAAGAGAGACAACCAAAAGGTTTGAAAATTGAGGTGACAATTTGAGGAAAATGAAAAAATGAAGAAGTCATTGGTTGGCTTAAAGATGGCACAGACTGTAAGGTTCTTATATGGTTGATGAAAGATGCAAGTGTGCATCTTATGAAAGGAGAGATGACAGGGGAGGGTAATGACAATGTTGAGACAATTGATCATTGGTACATGATCATAGAAGATATAAGAAATTTAATTATTTTTCATTTTGGTGAAAGAAAGAAACATAATTTGTTTGAAGAATCATATAGGCTGAGCATGCAGGAAAGAAATATGCAGTTCTGGTTTCATATGTTTAGTGAGCAATATCCTCAAGGAGTTTAGGGCGGGAAGAAATGTGGAGACAAAGAAATGACAATAGTCAAATAAGGGTTTTATGAACATTTGAAGTAATTAGAGTGTAGCAATGATGTATACCAACCAATAACAATACCGGATATTACATTGGATGATCTTTGGAAGCATTTAATGAAGAATCCAAAATGGGATCATAAAGTGATCAGTATTAACGAGCAACTTGATAACAATAAATATGAGGGCAATGACATTGAAAAACAAAAACAAAAAAGTTTGGAAAGTAGTGCAACAACAAGACAACGAGATAAATGGAAACAAGCAACATAATATTTGGAAACCGGGATGACTTCAACCAATGGAAACTCACAATCAAGAGATCATGAATATTTTTCTCCTTGGGAACCTAATGCAGGAGGATTGCCTATCATAAAATCAACTATTTTGTACAAGATCTAACGTGGTCTTGAAATTACTAAAGGGGTGGATTTTGTTAATGGATTTGATTGTATTTCCCTAAATTAGTTCTAGAAGGATAGAGTAATTAGGAAGATAACGATTCGTTTTCCCTAATTTACTATGTAAATGTCTTATTAGTTAGATAGGTATGTATACTTAGTTATAGGGAGTTAACAAACAGTTGGAGGTTCTCAAATTAACCTTCCATGTTGAAAATGTAATCTTGTGGATATAGTAAAAAAATGGCCAAATGAATGAAAACCACGCCACAAAGAGAAGCGAGAGAACGAGAAGTTTTTTGTAGAAGCATAAGTACAAATTTCAATGGAATAAAATAGTATTCATATCATTAGTGTTTAAATAGTTTGTGTATTTGTATGAGGACTGGGAATTTTTGCATAAAATAATCCTGTAGAAATGTAAGGAAATGTTATTGAAGATGAAGATTGAATTCAAGTTAGAATTCGAGAAGTGGCTTAATGTATATGAAATATGTAAATATTCCATATGTCTGAATTAAAATGATATAGAATATCTTTGTTTTAATGAAGATAGGAATTAGTTTCCAGTGGAGAACATGAGATCAGGGTTTATGTGTGAATGAACCTTGGTAAAGAATGAATTTTGAATTCATAAATGATGGTGCCTATACATATGGAATATGGGCACAATATCTTTATTGAATACTAAGGAAGAGATGATTTCATTTCACTCGATCAAGAGAGAGAGATCTTGCAAAGTTAGAAGAATGTTGTCGAGTTCTAGAAAACTGGTAAGGTAGCAGAGGTAAAAATACAGAGGGACGTGAAGTAGATTTCAAGGAAATGTATAATAGTTGAAAAGTTGAACTAGGGATTAGTGGCAGTTTTTTGTAAAGTTAAATCATGGCCATTAGATCCATTGGATGAAGGAGAACATCTACAAGAGGAAAGGTATGAAGTCTCCAATAAAATGGTGTTGTGAACATTGTAGAGGAAATGTATGGGATCGAAGTCTAGGATGTGCTTTGACACATGGAGATCCAGAAGAACGTGACCATAATGTGAATGCACATCTACACTGCAAGGAAGTGTGATGTTTGTGTATTGGACCAATCTCATGTGGTGTGATGCAGGGGATCTTTCAATGTGGAGTTAAATTGACAACCCAACTAAATTATATTGTATAGAGATTTCGTTTCCATTGAGGTACTCCTTTGACTATAATCTGGTTCCTATTCTGTGTGTATGATTCATTCTAACATAACAGAGCATATTTCAGACCCCTTTTTTTGTGTTGAAGAAAAGGATCCTGAAATATTTGTTAAATCCCGTAATATGCTTGCTCTTGGGGTAATTTCTAGTGATAACGGGGTTTATGATATGTGAATGATTAATGGGTAGATGGTCAAGCAAGTTTGCCATGGATTGTATTTTGAGTGGAATAGAAGTGTAGACTTGGTAACTCCCATAGTGTTGTTTCATGTCAATCATTACAAGAACAAAGACTTACCGTGCCTTGAGGAATAGTGAATTGAATTTTTTTGGTGGCATTAGCAGTCCACCCAACAAGGGGAAGCCAACATCAAATTGAATAAGGGGGTCAATTGAGTCAAATAAGTCATCAAATTCAAGATTGTCATTGAAATTCAAGGTGCATAATTGGTAGTACGTGAAATCCTGAAGTACCATAACATCAAGTAAGCATGTTAGGTGAAATATGGGTAAAGGAGGAAAATGTATACTAAATGCCTCTGAATAAATTAAAGACTTGCAAGAATGCAACCATGAATTGCATAATAAAGTTTGAGTACTTGAGTGGAAATTGCCAAAAAAACTAAACCATAATTTGATCAAATGGATGACACACTAGCAACTGCAAAAGATCTTCAAAAAGAAATAGAAATGAAGGACCAATTGCTCTATGCTTTTCAGAATAAGTTCAGAGAAAAGCACGATCAAATTGATGATATGATTGATGCAGTGTCTACAGTAAACATAGATGCAATTTGTGATAATAGAAGATCTAATACAAAAGGTCAATGCATCTTGTGATACACATGAATTGATCCAAACAACTGATGCAAGTTGTGTCACATAGGAGCAAATAATGCAAAGTGGTGCAACATGTCATGCAGAAGACCTTATTCAAAAGTTTGATGCAACATGTGATGCAGTTGAACTAATGGAAAAAGTTGATGTACTTTGTGATAGTCAAGACATAATATAGGTGATTGATGCACAGTTTCATTCAAATGACTTAATGGAATCAATGAATCAAGTAAAAAATATCAACAATAGAAGCAATTGTGAAAAAGTAGAAAAGAAAGAAAATGGTCTTTCCAAAATCTTTATCAGAGCTTGGGAAGAAATTTATTCAACAACAATTGGCATGGACTGAGATACACCAAAGAAAACAACTTTCATATTCCAAATTTCTCAAAACCAGTTCATTTTGTGTGTAGAATTCCTTGAAGATAATCATAATTTTGTTAAAAAAATGTTGGCATTGTAAAAGAGTTGGTCATATGGAGAGTCATTGTTTTGATCTTCATGTTTGTCTTCCTTGTGGGAAGACAAATCATCTATCATAAAGATGTCAAAAGCAGAAGAAAGTTAGAAAGACAGTCAATTATGGATGGATAAATTCTTGGAAATGGAATCAAGAAGTAAAGAAGCTACATAAGTCCTATAGTCTATTCAAGACAGAGGCAAAAGAAAAAATTGTCTAAAGAAATGAACAAAGTAAAAAATTTTCCAAAAAAGAGATGGTAATATCCACATCTTAAAGGAGGCAGCACAAGGATAACTCTCCTACACCTTTAGAGGGGGAGTAAATTGATGAAGTGAGGATTGGATAGTGGTCATCCAGAAACCACTACATTATTCAAATCAAGTTAGATTGGTTAGTAGTCATCCAAAAACCACCACATTATTGGAAGCAGATTGGTTAGTGGCCATCCAAAACCCACCACATTATTCAAATTAGACAGTTAGTGTTCAACTGAAAAAACCACCACTTAAAGAATTCAAATCCCTAGCTTGGATCCTTTCCAGTATGTAATTATTGAAAACTTCTCACCTTGCACTTGATAGGGGGGGCATTAGATACCAGGCTTCAAGTTTCGAAGTCTTATCAGTCATTTCAACCAACATTTAGTTGGCAATTGGAATTTCAGCATAGTAACTGGTCTTCTCAATAGAAAATCATTCCTAAAAAATGTTCAGACATAGTAGCTAATCACTTTTAGATATTCAAATATTGGTGGTTTTTTAAGCATATCTTCATCAAAACTTAGTTCAACAATTTCAAATTGAAGATAACAAAGGTTATTGGTACAATTATTCAGACTTGTGATTGGGGGGGGGGGGGGGGGGGGGGGGGGAGATGTTAGACCGTGAGTCTTGTTTTCGCTCAAATTGTACATAAAATATGCGACAACGGTCAGGGCGGGGGTTGTCACTTTGATACCTACCCTATCTGCTCTAACTGCCTTCCTACAACAAGATATGAGGTGCATTCCCTATGAAATGTGAATATGGGAGACTTGTTGGAAACCAACAAGTCCAGAAGACACAACTAAATGGCCTAGCAACTTGGTTGAATTATCAAGCTAAATGATTTTGATTAGATTATCATAAAAGACCAGTGCCTTAAATGGAGTCAATTACTTGCTTAAGATAAATTATTTACCAAGTCACCGGATGAATAGTTGTTTCTTAGAATATGCTTCACTATCTTATATGAAATGAAAATCATACAATATAAGTGGGATGCAAAATCTTGGTTTATTTTAAGTTATATGTCTCTTTAAGTGTGTCATTCCTCTCAATTGCTTTGAATCTAGTCTCTAGAGTAGGTTTTGAGAAAGAAACCAAGGGGAAGCAAGCTATGGCTTGATTAACAATCCCTCCCCTTAGGTTCTAACCAGTCGATGCCTCTGGTACTGCAGAGACTATGGCTCTGACGACTACAAGGTCATTTCGTTAACCACTAAAGAGGTTCTAGACTTCACAAGTTGGGTGAGGAAGGTGGGCCTATCTCTCTGTTGACCAAGAATATGCTTGGAAGTTAATTAATTAGTGCAAGAAACATGTCCTAAAATGAAAATGCACAATGTGAGTGATTACTCTTAAGGTAATATTGTTATAATTCTTAAGTACTTAAAGATAAGTTATGATTATTTTCAATTTAGACAATGAAGTACTTAGAAATAATTAATGACAATCTTCACCACGAGAAAGTGCTAAAGTAAACTATTGCATATGAAATGTTTCCAAGATTGCAAAATAGACAAGATCAATGCTCTTAATGATTAGACACAATCATTTATGCACAATTGTCAAATCTTCAAGATCATAACATAGGAAAACCAATATGCCAGTTAGATACACAAGAGAGCGAATAAATTTCTTATGGACAAAATTAGATCTCTTATCAAAATTATGATAAAACTTGATTAAGCACTTTAAGAGTATATAGATTACAAAATCCACAAGAGAAAATTTATCCACTTATCCAATGATAACAATGAGAAGCAAGATCATTGATCACAATGTTACTCCTTAAACCAAATTCATCAAACAAACATCAATTTAATTAGAGTACTTGTTTTTAGAAATAATGATTATGCAAGAGTGAAAAACAAGACACCAATGACCCCTTGACCAAGTTCAAAGCCCAAATCCCTTCAAAAATGAATGCCCATGAATTAGATTTATTCCTTAGTTAATTTCACAGACTCATATGCAATTTACCACTGCTGCAACCTTGTTTTCATAGGTCTGCATATTTATATCAGGAGTTAAGAAACAATGCAAGATGTCAAAAATAAGCTAGAAAATGAATGCATCAAACCTTCCAATGATTGCCAATCAATTGTGAGACTGCTTATAATCTATATATCATACTTTTAATGTTCATATCAGACCTCAAAAGAGCATATATCAGACTTGTAACAACTCATAAAATCAATGATTCAACCCTCCATAAGCCAACAAGATGCCAAACTATCAATGCCAAATAAGCTCCAATGATTAACCAATTGAATTAAGTGTTTTTTTACTTGGTTTTTTATCACTTTTAATGGCTTTTATTTAGAGTTATATGATTGAGTGAATGGATTTAGCCAAACATAGAAGAAAATTAGGGAAAGAGAGGCAAACCAAGAGTCCTAAGGGCCTAGTTTAGGGCTAGTTTGACTTCCAATGAGTTTGGCTACTTGCAACCACCAAGTTACCAAGAAAACTCACTACAAAACAAGATATTAGCTTACTAAAACAATTCCAAATTCAGAGATGATTTATTACAAAGATAGGGAAAGAATTATAGATCTAGAAAACCCCAAGACTAGGGCTAGAAGAGGCAACAGGTAAAGAGGGGAAACGATGGGGAACATGAGGCCAGAAAAGGGGGAAATGAGTGGAATCAAGACCAAAAGGGCTGACGTCAAGCCCTAAGAGGTTGACGTTGGGCAAGAAAATCCCATAGAAGGGCCAACGACTAAGGGTTAGGCCCTTAGGGTTTGCAGCTAAAACAAAGGGGTTGAGGGTTTCTAAGGGCATCTAAAAGTTGCGACCAAGCAAGAGAGATGGGGTCGATGGCCTTAGAGGGCTAGACGGATACCATTTTGTTGAGGAGTTCTTGCAGTGGATAATTTCCTTTTTATTCCATGTTGCTCACAAAAGTCAAAGAATTCATCTGATATGAATTCTCCCCCTTGATCAAATCTGAGACATTTGATTTTTCGATCTGATTCATTTTCAACCAAAGCCTTGAAGGCTTTAAACTTTTCAAATGCTTAATATTTATGCTTTAGAAGACCTATCCAACACATTTCTGGAAAAATCATCAATAAACAAAATAAAGTGTTCTTCTCCACGAGGTGACTTTTTCCTTGTTGGTCCACATAAATCAGTATGGGTAAGTTCAAGAGGCTTACTTGCTGACTCTTCCCTTTCAATGAAGTGAACTCTAGTTTTCTTACTGATTTGACATGGTTTGCATATGGTATTTTCTAGGATGTTGATATCTGGAAGATCGCGAACTTCCTTGAGCCTACATGCTTTTCTTATTTCAGAAAAGCTTAGATGTCCCAATCTTCTACGTCACAGACAGTTTTCATCTGTTTTGCTTAGATAGCATTGTTGTTGTCCTCCTTTGAGTATGTATAAGTTGTTTGGAGTTCGTGGACCTTTGATCACGGTCTTTCCTGTATCAAGCTCACGAACAACACATTTGTTTGATCAAAACACCACTTCATTTCCTTGATCACACATTTGAATGACACTCAACAGATTATGCTTTAAACCATCTACATACATAATATTTCCAGCTTTAACCTTTTCTTTCAAGAAAACAAAACCTTTACCTTTAATGACAGCTGGAGTTTCATTTCCAAATGAGACATTCTTTTCTTTTTCTAAAGCATTATATGAGTGAAGTTTCTCTTTATCACCTGTCATGTGTTTGGAGCATCCACTATAGATGTACCACTAATTTTCTTGTCCTTCTGCATACAGGGCTATACCACATCTTTCTGATTGAGATTCCTTCCTTCTCCATATCATGGGATTTAATGGCATTTTCTCCTTTTGAAGTGTTCGCCGAAATTTTCTCCTGCATTCAGATTCTTCATGACCAAAATTGTTACAAACCGAGCATTCTATTTCATTTTCAAGAGAGAAAAGTTATTATAGGAACTTTTCTTGATTCCTGTTACACTCCTTCGATTTCGTGCTTCTCTAGTCATGATGGTTTTGTAAGAAACGCATTGAACAACCTTGTGCCCAATGTTATGACATGAAAAACATTGCCCATTAAAGAAGTTTCTGCGACCATCGAATCTTTTGACATTGTTTACCTATTGGTTGCGACTTCTATTGATATTCATCCTTGGAGTAAATTGAGTATGATTTACCTAATAATGGGTTTTAGGACTTTGTTGATGATTGACATATTGTTCACTGGTCTTTGCTGCATCAATATAGCTTCTGGTGGAGGTTGACAGCTTCTGTGATTGAGATGATTCTTTAGTATATCGAAGACCTGTCTTTATCAGAGGAGAACATTGAACTTTGATAATTTCATTTAAAGTTTCTAATCCTTTAGCAAATCTAAGATTGAGATATTTTGTCTTCTCAAGATCTTTTCTTAGACCTACAATTTCATACTCTAGATTTTCATTGTGTTGTTCTCTTTCAACAAGTTGGTGTGTCAAAGTATCTATGATCATATTCTTTTCTTCTAAACCGATTTTGAGTTTAGTGATTTCTTCATGAAAATCTTCCTCTTCTAATGCATCCAAAAAATCATCATTGTCATAGGCCATGAGAAGTCTATAATCTTGTTCAGTTTCATCTTCATCACTATTAGATAAACCATCACTATCTTCATGCGTATAGTAACTCCTTCTATTCACAACCTATTTCCTATTGCCTTTTGCATATTCCTTCCCTTTTTCATATTTATCTTTATGAGGAAATTTGGTAGCATAATGACCGACTCTACCACAAGCTAAGCATTTGAAAGGTAGCTTACCTCTGAACCTTCCAGAACTCCGTTGAAGCTTCTTGAAAAAATTTACCTCATCTTCTTCTTCAGAAATGTGTCTTGATTCATTGTTCTCTTCCTTTTCTTTTCCCTTTGCTGATGCCTTAAATGCGACTTCTCTCATATCTGATAGACCTCCTTTTCTCATTTCAAAGGCAGTTAGGATTCCATGAAGTTGAGTCACATTGATAGTTTGAAGGTCCTATTTTTCTTCTATTGCAGACACTTTTGACTCAAATTTAGAAGACAAAGATCTCAAAATTTTCTCAACTAAAGTAACTTCCTTTATTTCTTCACCCAGATTCTTTGTACAATTAACAATCTCATCTATACATAAAAAGTAACTGGCTACACTCTCATCATTATGCATATTAAGAGTTTCATATTGAATTTTGAGAGTTTGAAGCTTAGCACGTTTTACCTGAGAGTCTCCTTCATAGCTCTGAATGATTTTGTCCCATATTTCTTTGGTTGTCTTGAGTTGCATGACCTTGGCAAATTCTAATTCTGACAAACTTCTCAATAATGTATTGACAGCTTTGGCATTAGTTTTGTATAGCTTCTTACCTGCAGAGTCTATAGGAATTGCTGCTGGAAATTGATATCCTCCTTCCACAGTTTCCCAAACATCAGTTCCAAGTGATTGTAGATAGGCTTTGGTTCTTATTTTCCAATATACTAAGTTTCTCCCATTGAAGATTGGTGGTCTAATGGATCCCATGCCTCCGTGATTATTCATCTTGAAAGATCTTCCTTCAAGCGATCAAGCTTCCTCTGAAGGACCTACTTTGATACCAATTGTTGGAAATAATACTAAGAGGGGGGTGAATCAGTATTATCAGATCAATAATTTTATTTCTCAAACAGATTTATATACGCTACTTCAGTGAAGTGAACTAGCGTGTACAAACAACTATGATTAGAGAAACCAGCGTATATCCAAAGAACTTGTGATTTAGACAATTTATCATGTGTTGATCTTAAACTTAGTGACTTATTAGACAGTGCAGTAAAAGTAGAATAAAGCATCACACATAAGCAACACACATGAACACCAAGACTTAAGGTGGAAACCCAATGTGGGTGAAAACCACTTGCTGCTGTCGTCTCTGTCTTCTTTTAATAATAAGAAAATCTATTTACAGGCTTGTACTGGTGCAGACTCATACCAGTACGCAGGAACCCACCTGTAGAAGGCTACAACCTTTTCTCATTTTCCAACTTCTACTGGGAGGGAGTTGGAACCCCCTAACCCTTGTACAAGCCAATTTGTTTACTCGTACGTAAGCGCCGACCTACAGAAGACTACAACCTTCTTTCTTCCTCCAGGGACCACGTTTCATGAATTTTTCAGACTGGATACTTCTAGATCACAACACCACAATCTGAAGGCGACGTTTCATCCAATTTTCATACTGGACTCATCAAAAACTTTTAAACTTAAACTTCATCAATCAACATTCAGTTAATCTGAACAATCATATCACTGACACTAGAACACTATGCTGAACCCAGAAACCTGCATCATCATTTAAAACCAGTTGTAACCTCAAAAACCATGCATCAGAGTGTATACGCTACTTGGTTGAACCCAAATTGCGTGTATACGCTACTTCTGTTAATCAAACTTGCGTATACCTTCAAAACTACTGAAAACATAAACTTTTGAATCAAGTTTGTACAAATCAGCAATATACTGAATTTCTACTATCAACTTACAGAGCTTTACACAGCCAGCGACAGAGATCACTTCTTCTCACTTATACAATCAATCAATCAAATACCAGCCTCCTTATGCATTCAATTTTACATTTAGATCTAAGAAGACTTCATTAACAGACAACAATAAAATAATAGAATTTGATCAGATAAATTAATGAGATCTGAAAAAGAAGATTTCCTTTTGTACACATTATTTTGAAGGGTATAACCTGCATGCACACGCGCTTTTGAAGAGACGAACCAGCGTACATATCTGCAAATATCAACTCATAACTTTGTTGCACTTCTGAACTTCAGACAAACCCAGATCATGACATTTAAAGAATAAAACAGGTGTACATAGTCAGATCTAGCCCAACCAATATCAGATCATCCAATAATAAGTCACTTCAGGTCTCATGATCCTGATCCAACATTGAATTCAAGGTGCACAAAGTATTTTAGATCAAATCACAAACATAGCCCCTGCAACATAAAATATACTTCAGATAGAAGTATTCCTTAGAAACCCATACACTTTCACCCTTGGCCTTACAATCTTCTCCTCCTTATATAGCTTTAGGCCCTTTTTCAATACCTTGGACCAAAACCAATTAGGACCAATATCTTGGACCAAATACCTCGGGTCAATACCACAGACCAAATACCTCGGACCAAATACCTGGGGTCAATACCACCGACCAAATACGTCGGACCAAAACCTAGGTTTTCCAATCATGTATGCGCTTTTCTTTCTGTGGGAGTGCGTGTATATGTATACGCTCTTTTTGTTATGTGGAATAGCGTGTATACATTGTTTTGACTTAGTGGACCAACGTGTATCAACTTTTTCCTTTACCTTCTTTATTCTGATTAGTAGACCTTAGTTCCATCTTCCTATTCTTCTATACCATTGCCTTGTAACCTCTGAATATACATGTTGTACTGTGAGTTTCCTTTTACCAAAACTGAATTGACTTGTGAGTGAGTTGCCATCAAGGACAACACTTGTATCATAATTCCAACACTGATGCCTTCTGTGTTGCAGAGACTATGGCTCTAACCACTGCAAGGTCACCGTGTTAACCACTAAAGAGGTTCTAGACTTCGCAAGTTGGGTGAGGAAGGTGGGCCTATCTCTCTATTGACCAAGTTTATGCTTGGAAGTTAATTAATTAGTGCAAGAAACTAGTCCTAAAATGCAAATACACAATGTGAGTGATTACTCTTAAGGTAAGATCGTTATAATTCTTAAGTACTTAACAAAAATTTATGATGATTTTCAATTTAGACAATGAAGTACTTAGCAATAATTAATGACAATCTTCACCACAAGAGAAAGTGCTCAAGTAAACAACTGCTTATGATATGTTGTCAAGATTGCAAAATAGACAAGATCAATGCTCTTAATGATTAGACATGGTCATTTATGCACAATTATCAAATCTTCTAGATCGCAAGACAGGAAAACTAATATGCCAATTAGATACACAAGAGAGAATAAATTTCTGATGGACACAATTAGATCTCTTATCACAATTATGACAAAACTTGATTAAGCACCTTAAGAGTGTATTAGATTACAAAATCCACAAGAAAAAAATGTATCCACTTATCCAATGATAACAATGAGAAACAAGAGCATTAATCACAATATTACTCAAACCAAATTCATCAAACAGTCATCACTTTCGTTAGAGCACTTGTTTTTAGAAATAATGCTTATGCGAGAGTGCAAAACAAGACTCCAATGCCCCCTTGACCAAATTCAAAGCCCAAATCCCTTCAACAATGAATTCCCATGAATTAGATTTATTCCTTAGTTATTTCAGAGACTCATATGCAATTTACCATTCATGTAACCTTGTTTTCTGAGGTCTGCAGATTTATATCAGCAGTTGAAAAACAATGCAAGATGTCAAGAATAAGCGAGAAAATCAATCCATCTGTTAGTGTCGGTCTTTCCAGCCTTCCTACAGTGATCAAATATGCTCTTACACAGTGGTCTCAGAGTGTCAAGGTCAAATTTTGTCATTTCAGTGAGTCTTCAAGCAAAATTTGGTAACTAGGCATTAGGCCTAGGGTTTGCCCAAATGTCAGTCCATGTCATCATTCAGCTGAGCCTATCATCATTCAGAGGGTTTTCATTATCATGCCAGTGTCGAATGAGTCATTTTACACCTTATTCATGCTTCAGTTGTGCTTTGGCAAGTTCATTTCCCTCTCCTAGGGTTTTGAAGCCAATTTCTCTTGGACGGTCAAATCATCGGCAAAACTTGTATCCAGATGTTCATACACCTTCCCCTATCCTTAAAGTACCTTATCAAACACTTCCCATCCCTTAGATCCGTCAAATTCCTCATTTTTGCACAAACCCTAGTTTCTAGCTACAACCTGGCAATTTTTTAGGTTGGGCCTGTATTTTGCCCTTTTGGACCCCTTCCCCTCACTCAATCTCTGAGATTCCACTTTCCCCTACTTCCTAACATCCCTCCCTACTCCCCAAAATTTCCCCAAGAATTTAGAAGCCCCCTATCCCCTTCATTTCGCTTCATTTCGACAAAATTCCTTGTTTCACACATCGGGACAAGTTTCACTCAAATGATGTTTCAGATCAATCAAAGATGAATTTTCGGAAAATGAGAGAGGTTTTTGTCCACAACATGCCAAGGAAGAAAACCCCCTTCAATTTTTGCACAGGTGTCATGGTTTGAGAGAAATGTCAAGAATACCGTTGCCTCAGGAGAATCAAAGACACCTTTGAAGTGACCTTGGGAAAATCAAGGTTTCTCCTAGCTTGGTTGGCCAAATGATTTTCTTGATGGGTAAAATGATAACTAGACACAAAGATTTCCAATGAGCTATCATGGGCTCAATTTGGGGTTGAAGGAGGCATTCAAAAGTTGACTGCAACAGCACTCTTCCTTGAGGCAGCCTCATTTGGCACTTTTTGACCAGTCTTGGGAGATTTGATTTTTAACAAGCCAAATCAACTCCAAATTGAAAAATTCCAATTGGGTTAGAAAGTAGACTCAAATACCTTTCCAACGAGCTATTTTGCGCCCAATTCCGACACCGGGAAGGCCTCCAAAAGCCTCCTGCAAAAGCGCGACCCGTTGGGGATTTCTCCACAGAAATTTGCCAGTAAGCTGCCAAATGACCCCAAATCTCTTCAAGGTTGTAGGTAGGCCTCTGATCATCAAAGTATTTTGCTTGATAGAGAAAAATGAGCATGGGAAATGTGTTTTAATGCCATCAAGTTGAAATGAGAAGTTCATGTATATTTGCTTTAAAAATGTCAAAATGCAAGTAGAGATAGGGTTTTGTTTTGCTGCTCTCAAGGTTATCCCTTTTACCCCCTGAGGTTGTTCATGAGGAGGGAAGGCCATCACAGTAGCATGATATTCTTGAGACCAGACATGTCAGCTCCACTCCTTTGGTCACTTATCAGAAAGGCCCAAGGGCCTTATTTGTAGCAGCTAGGCGGGTACTATCTCCACAGCAGGTGGAAGGGGTCTCGCCTTCATCTTCAGCTCAGTGAGTGTTATCTCCACACCAGGTGGAAGGGGCCTCGCTTTCTTCACCAGCACAGGTACTGCAGAGGGGCAAAGAGCCCATGATTCATGAGGATCCGGTGATTGATCTTGAGGCAAGTTCTCCTAGCCAAGAGGCAAAGGAGATCATTCAGCATCTCAGGGCCGAGAATGATGTTTTGCAGAGGAGACTTGAGGGTGCCCAATGGACCATCACCTACCTGGAGCAGCGGAACAAACAGCTAGAGGAGGAGAAAGTTCTTGATGAGCTATGGAGGATTCGTAGTGACCGAGTCCTAAACCGAAGGAGGCCCGGTGATCCTTTGCCTGCTGACCGAGAGTCACTGCTCATTCAGGAGAATGCCCACTTGGAGAGGCTGTTGGCTAAGGCCAACCAAGAGAAAAAGTTGTTGAGAAACATGAAGAATCACTATTGGGCAAGAATGCATGTATGCAAAGCCAAGATGAAAATGTTCCAAAGGAGGTTGTCCGAGGCTCTTAGGCGGAGGAAGAAGACCAATCCACTCCGTATCTTGGCTGAGGCATCCCTCAGAGATCATGGCACTCATTAGCATCAGCTACAGCACAAATCCCAAAATTTTTTGAGAATTTTGGGTAATTTTGGTATTTTTGGGAAATTTACAGGTTTTGGCTTCTCAACGGGTCTCACCCCCGGTGAGACCCTTTGTCATCGTAGCTCCGTTTTGCAAAAACTCAACATTTCTAGATTTTTCATGCAAAGTTACATATGCCTATGGATGGACTTGAGTTTTTATGGGGTTTTGGGCCTCCAGAAGGTCAAAATACATGCAAAATTTGACTTTCTGCCCCTTTTTTGAGTTGCAGAAGCAGTCTTGGGAGAATTGACTTTTGACTGGGAAAATGACCTCCAAATCCAAAAATTCCAGTTGGGTTGGAAAGTAGACTCAGAGACCTTTCCAACGAGCTATCCTGCACCTCATTCTGACACCGGGAAGGCCTCCAAACAGAGCTCCAAAGTGCGCGACCCGTTGAGGAAATGTGCGCGACCCGTTGAGGAAACTTTGCCAGATTTGACCAGTTCAGCCCAAAAAACGCAGTTTGGCTCCAGTTTGACTTTTTGAGGTGGATGGTGGTCCTCTTGGATGTAATTGTGACACTTTTTGGATATTTTTACTCTTGTTTAACTCTTCTAGAAGATTCTTGCATGTAAAGGGTAAAAATTGAATGTATGAACTGGTTTCCAAGTTTATAGAGGCAAGTTGTTTTGACTGCCTATTTTCTAGTGCTTAGTTTAGAAGTGGTTCAAACAGCTCCTAGGATAGTGAGCTCGACCCATGGAGGCAGGGAAAGAGGTTAAATCATCTATATTATGTACTTTCTTGCTCATTTTCATGGTTGGACTCTTGAGGGAGAAGCTATCATTGTATATTTTCACTGTATCTCTGCAATTTGTGGCTAAGGAAGACCAGGGTTTTGCAGTCATCTTTGGGATTCTTGTGGACTCATGTGTTGATGGTGTGTTTCTCCATGTTATTGTAAGCTTTGTTATGTGATTCATTTCCTTTCTATACTGCTGCATATTAAACAAATGAAGTGTTAAAGTAAGAATTCATGCTTGCCATGCTCTGCTTTTAAATTTGTTTAATTTCTATGTTTTCTACTGTCTAAAGAGAATTCAAATTCATTGTTTGCTCTCTTTAGCCTTCTTATCTTTCTTTCCTAATCATCCACTTCAGCTAAAGACATCAATACAGGTTCCTACCTCGCCCCAAAGACCCCCCTGCAGAAACTGTGTCCAATCCCCGCACCCTAAATTGCAGCTCCTCAATTTGCCACCAAAAACTCAAAAAATCACAAATCAACCTTTTAAATCAGTTTACTAGCCTAATATCAGTGTTACCTTGTTGGTCATCTCATCCCATTGAAGATCTACCGAGATTGACCGGAGAGAGCCTTCTCCTGCCCCGTAGGGCTAGCTACGAGGCTGAATGGTTTGATGTAGCCTTGAGGTTTACCTTTCTCAGCCTGAGGTGAAATTTCAAGCGCTAACATACTGGCGACCATACTGGGGAGAACAAACTAATCGTTTGCTCATTGATGTGTTTGTTTCATAAGTCTTAGACGGAGCCTGAAGTTACGCCAGGTAGCCTTCGAAAACGCTCTTGTTTTACATCAGTGTTAGTAGATAAACGCTGCTTCAGTCAATCTCCGTGAGCTTGTGAATACAACACTTCATTTGCATTTCACCCCAGTACATGTATCAAGTTCAGATCTGATTGTTGATAGTGGACAACGATCAGACACTTGAAAGGCTGAAATCATTCACTTGGCGACTCCTTTCACTGAAGAAATCCAGCAACCTATGCTTCATGGTGACTTCACTGCAGGAAGATCAGTAGCTGTGAGATTTTCATGATGGACCTAATTGCAAGAAGATATGCTCCCATGAGCCGAGATCACATTCCAGGTTTTCCGAATAAGATTCCCAAGGTAGATTGGTCAAGGAATTTGCCTACATTTAAAGATGATGGTAAGAAGGATGCTGCTCTTCATCTAGTTAGATTTCATATGCATATTCGCAAATTGAAGGTCGATTTTCCTGAAGATTGCTTGATGAAGATATTCTTGGCCACTCTGGAAGGTGAAGCCCAATCATGGTATGAAAGTTTGCCGCCTGCTTGTATTTATTGTTTAAAGGATTTTCATGCTATGTTCATTGAAAGATATAAGGACTCTTATCCATCATTGAATTTAGTTCAAGACTGTTGCAAGCATGCCTATAGTTTTATTGAAAGCCTTGAGAAGTTTTATGAAGATGATAATTTCATGGATGAAGAGATCATGGAAGCCCTGTATGAAAAGCCGTTTCAGCAGCACATAGAAATCTTAGAGGATACTTGTCCAGATCAGCAGGTTGAAGATGGCTATATGGCTGTAATTGATGAAAGAGAAGAGCTTGTTTTAGATCTGCCTGCAGAAGAAGATAACATGCAAGATAGCCAAGATTCAATTTTAGAATGTAATGCAGTCAACTCAGCTATTTCAGATCAAAATTCAGATCATGGTGACCAAGAATACCTTGTGTCGAATCCTGAAAAGGAGAGTTTTGTTGTTGAGATCATGGACAAAGTTCTTGATCCAAATGTCCTTATGCCATCATAACAGAGCCTGCATGAGGAGGTAATTCAGCCAGCTCATGAACATCAAGATGAGATCTTTGTTCAAGTAAGTGAAAACTCTTCTTTCAATCATAATTTGGATAGTTTGATTGCCATGTCATATGAAGATGATCAACAATGTTTCCAAGTTTCAGAAGATCAGGACTATCATTCAGATTTTTCATGTTTTGAAATGTTATTTCAAGAAGACAAGACTTGTTTGAGCAAAGGGAAACAGAAAGTCTTATCTCCTTTGTCTGAAGAGGAGATAGATCAGCTTTTGAAAGGTCATGCTACAACCCAAGCTAAAGCAAATCGGCAGTGTGCACATGGTCACGAAAGTGTTGGTGAAACTTCTTCCTCTTTTGAAAATGATAACAGTGTTGTAATTAGTTTTATAGATCAGCAAATAGATAATATTTTCTTTCATGAAGATGATGAAGCTGTCATGTTTGATGATCTTGAGAATTGTTTTCTGTTTAAGAATGACCTAGACCATGAAATTGAGGAATATAAGTTTGAGAGAGACAATATGTCAAAATTTCTCACGGTCAAGGAATTTACAACCAACACTCATATGGCAGAAGCTTATACTTCTCTGTGCCTTCCTATCAATCAGCAACCCACTGTTCTTTCAGATCAGAATGAAGTGAGTACTTATATTTTTGCAGCTGGATCTCCAAACAAGGTAGTGCTTCAGGATTACCAAGATCCCTTTGGCATTCTTCTGCAAGCATTAGAAAAGATAAATGTTTCTTGGTTCATTATCATAAGCTTTGGTTTCAGTGGTTATTTTGAGTTGCCTACAGGTTCATCGTTTCGCCTGCTCGAGATAAGCGAGAGCAAAAATTTGGTATGTAGCCATCTGCTGGATTGGTTACATTGGAAAGCTCATTATACATGATTGTACATATTTCATTAGTATGCAGGTGGTTGTCCTCATGATTTCACATCTTGATGGACTGCTGCCCTTCTCTTGTTTTAGTTAAGTCAGTCATGAGTCATTTGTGTTTGGTCTATTGAGTGAGTTTTTTCAAGTTATTTCAGTTTGCCATCGAGTCGGTTTGAGTCAAGCTTCAGTTAAGTTTCAGTCATTTTTCAGTCAGGTTTCAGCCAATAAATGAGTCAAAGTCTTGTGTCGTTTGCCGAAATAATGACTCCATCGCCCAATGGTTGTAAGGCACTGGTCTGCTCTCCCAGAGGTCTAAGGTTCTTGGCACCTCCAAGGAGCTACCATCCCCATTGGAGCCAATGTTAGTGTCGGTCTTTCCAGCCTTCCTACAGTGATCAAATATGCTCTTACACAGTGGTCTCAGAGTGTCAAGGTCAAATTTTGTCATTTCAGTGAGTCTTCAAGCAAAATTTGGTAACTAGGCATTAGGCCTAGGGTTTGCCCAAATGTCAGTCCATGTCATCATTCAGCTGAGCCTATCATCATTCAGATGGTTTTCATTATCATGTCAGTGTCGAATGAGTCATTTTACACCTTATTCATGCTTCAGTTCTGCTTTGGCAAGTTCATTTCCCTCTCCTAGGGTTTTGAAGCCAATTTCTCTTGGACGGTCAAATCATCGGCAAAACTTGTATCCAGATGTTCATACACCTTCCCCTATCCTTAAAGTACCTTATCAAACACTTCCCATCCCTTAGATCCGCCAAATTCCTCATTTTTGCACAAACCCTAGTTTCTAGCTACAACTTGGCAATTTTTTAGGTTGGGCCTGTGTTTTGCCCTTTTGGACCCCTTCCCCTCACTCAATCTCTGAGATTCCACTTTCCCCTACTTCCTAACATCCCTCCCTACTCCCCAAAATTTCCCCAAGAATTTAGAAGCCCCCTATCCCCTTCATTTCGCTTCATTTCGACAAAATTCCTTGTTTCACACATCGGAACAAGTTTCACTCAAATGATGTTTCAGATCAATCAAAGATTAATTTTGGGAAACTGAGAGAGGTTTTTGTCCAAAACATGCCAAGGCAAAAAAACCTCCTTCACTTTTTTCACAGGTGTCATGGTTTGAGAGAAATGTCAATAATACCGTTGCCTCAGGAGAATCAAAGACACCTCTAAAGTGACCTTGGGCAAATCAAGTTTTCTCCTAGCTTGGTTGGCCAAATGATTTTCTTGATGGGTAAAATGATAACTAGACACAAAGATCTTTCCAATGAGCTATCATGGGCTCAATTTGGGGTTGAGGAAGGCATTCAAAAGTTGACTGCAACAGCACTCTTCCTTGAGGCAGCCTCATTTGGCACTTTTTGACCAGTCTTGGGAGATTTGATTTTTGATAGGTCAAATCAACTCCAAATTGAAAAATTCCAATTGGGTTGGAAAGTAGACTCAAATACCTTTCCAACGAGCTATTTTGCGCCCAATTCTGACACCGGGAAGGCCTCCAAAAGCCTCCTTCAAAAGCGCGACCCGTTGAGAGCTCTTCTGCAGTTCAGAAAAGCAACGTGCGCGACCCGTTGGGGATTTCTCCACAGAAATTTGCTAGTAAGCTGCCAAATGACCCCAAATCTCTTCAAGGTTGTAGGTAGGCCTCTGATCATCAAATTATTTTGCTTGATATAGAAAAATGAGCATGGGAAATGTGTTTTAATGCCATCAAGTTGAAATGAGAAGTTCATGTATATTTGCTTTAAAAATGTCAAAATGCAAGTAGAGATAGGGTTTTGTTTTGCTGCTCTCAAGGTTATCCCTTTCACCCCCTGAGGTTGTTCATGAGGAGGGAAGGCCATCACAGTAGCATGATATTCTTGAGACCAGACATGTCAGCTCCACTCCTTTGGTCACTTATCAGAAAGGCCCAAGGGCCTTATTTGCAGCAGCTAGGCGGGTACTATCTCGACAGCAGGTGGAAGGGGTCTCGCCTTCATCTTCAGCTCAGTGAGTGTTATCTCCACACCAGGTGGAAGGGGCCTCGCTTTCTTCACCAGCACAGGTACTGCAGAGGGGCAAAGAGCCCATGATTCATGAGGATCCGGTGATTGATCTTGAGGTCAGTTCTCCTAGCCAAGAGGCAAAGGAGATCATTCAGCATCTCAGGGCCGAGAATGATGTTTTGCAGAGGAGACTTGAGGGTGCCCAATGGACCATCACCTACCTGGAGCAGCGGAACAAACAGCTAGAGGAGGAGAAAGTTCTTGATGAGCTATGGAGGATTCGTAGTGACCGAGTCCTAAACCGAAGGAGGCCCGCTGATCCTTTGCCTGCTGACCGAGAGTCACTGCTCATTCAGGAGAATGCCCACTTGGAGAGGTTGTTGGCTAAGGCCAACCAAGAGAAAAAGCTGTTGAGAAACATGAAGAATCACTATTGGGCAAGAATGCATGTATGCAAAGCCAAGATGAAAATGTTCCAAAGGAGGTTGTCCGAGGCTCTTAGGCGGAGGAAGAAGACCAATCCACTCCGTATCTTAGCTGAGGCATCCCTCAGAGATCATGGCACTCACTAGCATCAGCTACAGCACAAATCCCAAATTTTTTGAGAATTTTGGGTAATTTTGGTAATTTTGGGAAATTTACAGGTTTTGGCTTCTCAACAGGTCTCACCTCCGGTGAGACCCTTCATCATCGTAGCTCCGTTTTGCAAAAACTCAACATTTCTAGATTTGTCATGCAAAGTTACATATGCCTATGGATGGACTTGAGTTTTTATGGGGTTTTGGGCCTCCAGAAGGTCAAAATACATGCAAAATTTGACTTTCTGCCCCTTTTTTGAATTGCAGAAGCAGTCTTGGGAGAATTGACTTGTGACTGGGCAAATGACCTCCAAATCCAAAAATTCCAGTTGGGTTGGAAAGTAGACTCAGAGACCTTTCCAACGAGCTATCCTGCACCTCATTCTGACACCGGGAAGGCCTCCAAACAGAGCTCCAAAGTGCGCGACCCGTTGAGGAAATGTGCGCGACCCGTTGAGGAAACTTTGCCAGATTTGACCAGTTCAGCCCAAAAAACGCAGTTTGGCTCCAGTTTGACTTTTTGAGGTGAATGGTGGTCCTCTTGGATGTAATTGTGACACTTTTTGGATATTTTTACTCTTGTTTAACTCTTCTAGAAGATTCTTGCATGTAAAGGGTAAAAATTGAATGTATGAACTGGTTTCCAAGTTTATAGAGGCAAGTTGTTTTGACTGCCTATTTTCTAGTGCTTAGTTTAGAAGTGGTTCAAACAGCTCCTAGGATAGTGAGCTCGACCCATGGAGGCAGGGAAAGAGGTTAAATAATCTATATTATGTACTTTCTTGCTCATTTTCATGGTTGGACTCTTGAGGGAGAAGCTATCATTGTATATTTTCACTGTATCTCTGCAATTTGTGGCTAAGGAAGACCAGGGTTTTGCAGTCATCTTTGTGATTCTTGTGGACTCATGTGTTGATGGTGTGTTTCTCCATGTTATTGTAAGCTTTGTTATGTGATTCATTTCCTTTCTATACTGCTGCATATTAAACAAATGAAGTGTTAAAGTAAGAATTCATGCTTGCCATGCTCTGTTTTTAAATTTGTTTAATTTCTATGTTTTCTACTGTCTAAAGAGAATTCAAATTCATTGTTTGCTCTCTTTAGCCTTCTTATCTTTCTTTCCTAATCATCCATTTCAGCTAAAGACATCAATACAGGTTCCTACCTCGCCCCAAAGACCCCCCTGCAGAAACTGTGTCCAATCCCCGCACCCTAAATTGCAGCTCCTTAATTTGCCACCAAAAACTCAAAAAACCCCAAATCAACCTTTTAAATCAGTTTACTAGCCTAATATCAGTGTTACCTTGTTGGTCATCTCATCCCATTGAAGATCTACCGAGATTGACCGGAGAGAGCCTTCTCCTGCCCCGTAGGGCTAGCTACGAGGCTGAATGGTTTGATGTAGCCTTGAGGTTTACCTTTCTCAGCCTGAGGTGAAATTTCAAGCGCTAAAACCATCAAACCTTCCAATGATTGTCAATCAATTGTGAAACTGCCTATAAGTTATAGATCATACTTTTAATGTTCAGATCATACCTTGAAAGAGCATTTGTCAGACTTGTAATAACTCATAAAATCAATGATTTAGTCCTCCATAAGCCAACAAGATGCCAAATTATCAATGCCAAATAAGCTCCAACGATTAACCTATTGATTTAAGTGTTTGTTACTTGGTTTTTTTATCACTTTTAATGGTGTTTATTTAGATTTATATGATTGAATGAATGGTTATAGCAAAACAGAGAAGAAAATGAGGGAAAGAGAGGCAAACCAAGAGGCCTAAGGGCCTATTTGAGGGCAAATTTGACTTCCAATGAGCTTGGCTACCTACAATCACCAAGTTACCAAGAAAACCCACTACAAAAAAAAGATATTAGCTTTACTAAAATAATGCAAAAATCAGAGATGACTCAATACAAAGCTAGCGCAAGATCTGTAGAGCTAGAAAACCCCAAGACTAGGGATAAAATAGGCAAGAGGCAAGGCTAGAAGCCAAGAGGGGCAATAATGGGGAAAATGAGGCTAGAAAAGTGGGAAATGAGTGGAATCAAGCCCACAAGGGTTGACGTCAAGCCCTAAGAGGCTGACGATGGGCAAGAAAAGACCCTAGAAGGGCCAGCGGCTAAGGGTTAGACCCCTTAAGGGTTACGGCTAAAAAAGGGGGGTTGAAGGCTTCTAAGGGAAGCCCAAGCTTGCGGCCTAGCAAGAGAGAAGGTTCGAGGCTCTTAGAGGGCTAGACGACTACCCTAGAGGGGGGGCAAGGGCCTTAAGAGTCCATGGCGAGCTGTAAAAGGGTTGAGGACAAGGGAAGGAGGGTTGAGGGCCCTAGGAGGCCATTGGGTCTCATGACTAGGCCAAAAATGGAGAACGACTTCCTTCCTTATGCTTGATGTTGAACTTGGAGGAGGTTGGGGAGGCTAGATCTTACGCTCAAGGCCCTAGATCAACCTTCCTTGCTTGGTTGAATAACCCAAAAAATATTTACTACTTCAAACGCTTGAGCTAACACCTACAAAAATGAATCAAAGAATGCCAGAACCCAAATATATATACACAAAAAAAAATTCCCAAAGACCCAAGTGCTGCAAAAAAATATGGGTTAAGAAATAATTTAAAAATAATTTACAAATGTCCAATATTTAGAAAATAACAATTTTGGAGAATTATTTTTGAATGAATAAAAATGGATGAATTAATTTCGAAAAATAGATATTGGTCAAAACCCTCTTGTAAAATTAATTACCAAAATGAAATCTTAGAGCCGAAACATAGTCAATTCTTCCCCACAATCTGTGAACTTGGAGCCCAAGGGCTACCGTATATGTAAATCTCTATAAATTTTTAAAGTAAAATTTTTAGATCATATGATGAATCAGATTACCTAAGATAGCATGTATCAATATAATGTTCTTATCACCAACAAAGAAATAACAATTTTTTAAAACAATATTTAGCACAATATAGGATCACATGTAGCTAATGCATACCACAAATCAACAGAAGAAGAACACCATGAATTGAACCCCAAAGTATTTCTATTATGATAAAATAATGTTCCCAATAGAGCAGCAGCTCAATACCAACATGTAATAATTACATCATCCAAAGGTAGAAAATAAAAGCTAGATGGTTTTTTTATATAGACAAACCCCTCCAAGTGGAAAATAATGGCTAGTTGGTTTGATCCTCGTCAAAATAATATCGGCTGCTAAAAATAATTTGATCATCTTTTAATCTCCACTGTCGAATTTTTAATTTTGAAGAAAATTTCATTTTTCTTAAAACCCACTTTTAATTAATCCATTTCCTCAAAAAATTGACTTTGACTTAAACACCAAGGTCGACGAGCTCAAATTTTCTTAAAATATATGTTTTTCCCTTAGTGGGGAACCTCCAAAAATTGATTTTTTTTTTACCCACGAATTTTTTTATTATTTTCCACTTTGAGATAAATTAATTTCTCTATAATTATTTATGAATTTAAATTAATCAATTTTATGTCTTAGTATTTTAATTTTATTTAGGCAGAAAAATTAATTAATTGACACTAGAGAGGATTAATAATTTTTTCCACCCTCAAATATTTTAGCCATGATGTCTAAATATGAGAGACCATGCACTAAAATATTTTTTACATCAAAATATTACAATATCAACTCTTGAAAAGGGAAAACACATTTAGACTCATACCCTCAATAATTTACCCAGTTTTGCAACGCAATATGATCTAGTATAGACCAAGTGTATTTGTAATGAAAGAATTTAACTAAATGTGCTAAAATTATTCTCAAACACACTTTTAAAAAAAACTCAATATAGCACTAGGACTCACCTAAGACCTTGTCAATGAATTCCACCCTAGCTTTGGGGTTTAAATTAGAAGAAAAACTTTGTCGATTATCTGTGTTTGGAAACAGATAATTCAGTGAGGTTAAAGAACGTCCTAGGATGAAATCTTTTTCCAAAATTGAAGGTTTCCCCAAGTGTTATTACATATTTTAAACGATCATACTAGCATCATTTACAATATAACTTGTAGAAATTGGGTTTACAATGATAGAATAGTGTTGGTTGATGACTTTGAACTTTGAAAAAAATCATTTATGTCTTTGTATTTTGCTTCCTTGAATTGTTGACAAAGTGTAGTCAACAAGTCCCTAGACAATCATAAAGCCCGAGAATACAATTGGCATGACTTGTAAAAATTATCTTAATGAGGTGTCATGATGATCCATTAATGAGTTGTCAGTGTGATCTAGATCTAGATCTAGAAGATCTAGAATGGTCACTGGTGTATTATAAATTCTGATTTTGAGATAAATACAATAAAACATAAGGGCTTTAAGCATTTTTTGCCAATTCGCTTGTCTTGTCTCACTAATGTTAATTATTAACACATTGCACATGTAGCCCCTTTATCACTAGGTCAACCCTATTACATATACATTCTGATGTGCCCCCTTCATCACTAGTCTGACCCTATTACATATGCATTTACATAATACATGTACATTTAACCCCATATATGTCCCTCCTTAGGGTCATACCACATACATTTAACCCAATATAGGCCCCCATTGGGCTCATAACAGTTGTTAAATGAATATAACATGAAAGACTTTGGCCTTATGCATTACTTTTGGGGCATATAGGTTTGTTAGAGTGTAAGTGAAATCTTCCTCGGGAAGGGGAAACACACAATAGAGATTTAGAAGATATTTCAGATGCTACACTACAAATCCTTGGCCACTCATATGGTGAGAAATTTGAGTATCTACTAATTTAGATTATAATTTGGTAGATCCATCAAGTTTATAAAGAAATTAATTGATTCCCTTGTATATCTTGTGAATACCAATCCCATTATTTGTTTGCAAAAAATACTTTTATCCAATTTATTGTTGAACCTCGATAGACTCATTGAAATTTTTCCAAACATTTGTTCAAATATTTGAAAGCCATAATTCAATATGCCATGATCTATATACGAGATGGAGAACTACTAGTATATGGATTATTATATTCAAATTAAGAAAGAGATGAAAGCATAAGCAAGAGTACTTTAAATCATTACATCAACTCAGTGGAAGCAAATTATATGGCAGCAACATTAACATGTTGTGAGATCATTTGGCTTCAGAAAATGGTGGCGAATTTGACCAGTGAAATGTTAGATCCCACTATTGCGTATTATGACAATAAGAGTTGCATTAAGTTCTGCAATAGTATAGTGTTTCATGTCACTCTCGGGACATTGACACTTGACACCAATTCCTAAAAGTAAAACACAAAAGGGTGTTATTGTTCTTGATTATCTTCACTTATTTATAGGCCACTAACATTCTAACAAAACCCCTTCAAAAGGGGGAGTTTCAAATTTTAAGAGGGAAACTCAACTTAGTGGAGAACACCCTCCTCACAAAGAGGAAGTTATAGTTTTTGGTTTCCTTGAGTTGTTCTCCTAGGAAGAGGGCACATTAGTGTTGGAGATAATTCATTGTAGGATGGATGTGCCATGTGGAAGAGATTCCCTTACAACCCTATGACAGACCCTTACGCATATGATGCTTGGTATTTTCTATTATTTGACAATGTAAGGTTATCATATATTTTATGATAGTTAATGCAAATTCCTCTTACGTAATTATGACAACTTTATGACAAACTCCTTACATAGTGATGAGTCACAAAAGAAAGAATGTAAGCCTAGTTGCTCTAGTCATAGGTAGTGCACATTTCTTGGGAGAGATTCCTTCACATGTGGGACACTTACTTTGAGGTATATTATTAGCAATTAAGTATTGTAACAACTTTTCCCTTTTTTAACTTTTAGTAGATGAGGCGGGGTACAGTAATTGAGAGTTATATATCCATACATATGAGGTGTGTAAATAAAGAGTGAGTGTGAAAGCTTGAGAAAATCCATTATATTTCCTTTAGGGTATTATTGTATTATTCTTGTGTCGATGTGAAAACAATGATTGTTGTAACATAATTTCAACATATTGTCCTCTACATTCTTGAAATTGTTTGTGTAAATCAGATTTCATTTTTGCAATGTTGATCTCATCTCTTGATATGTTGTGTTTGAACTATTAAATTTTTCATCCAATGAAATTTTAAAGCTTAGATCGGTGTTCTAGTCTTTATGTTATAGTTGTAGGACAAATTCTTTTTGTATATTTGTGTATCATGTGAATGTGAAATTTCAACATAAGCAAGTTAAACATGATAGGCCACTCATACAAAAGATTAGAGACTAGCCAACACCATATCATGCATTATGAGTAAGAGAATGTAATGATGTTGTTCTTGAAATACATAGGTAGCATTATGACAATTTGCACCAAAACAACCATTTAATTAAATTTGGAGTAATCTTGGTTTAAGTCCCTTCAAAAGGTCAAAATCATTGTTTTCAAAGTGCAAAATTCATATTTTCAAAAACCAGTATTTCCAATTTTACACTTTCAAAACATAGATATTCACACCTTTGAATACTAAAGTCACAATTTTTTGGTCTAAATTCCCACTTGTTAGTCTAAACTTAATGAAACATTCATTAATAGTAGATTGTGTTGTCCATTAGCCTATTAGAAGATGCAAAACATCATGGTCAAAAGACAAAGTCAATGTATAATGAGCACTTTTAATAAGCATACCAAAGGAATTTGGTTGCTATGAACATTGATTTTCAATTATAGTAATTAATAGGTAAGTTAGACTCTAAAGGACTTTGATTATTGTGCCAAAATATGCAATGCAAATTTAAAGTGAAAAAGGATTTAACTTGTAAAACAATGTCTATAATGAAATAACAATTGCTAGTGAGTAACACATTTTGGTGACTGATAGTTTTCAATCTTTAAATCATTTCCATGGGGTTAAAAATGTGTTCCAGTTATCTCTTCAAACACATAAACAAACATCAATAACTAAATAATAGAGACAATAAATAAATAAGAATTATCTAATACTATAAATGGTATATTTTCCTTAGTAGTATTAGTGAGTTATCATGAAATAAACAATGTCTTGTATCTTCAAATTTAACAATATATAATGCCAAAAGTATATCACATTTTACTTGCTTAGTTGTATTGGTACTACAACGTACTCCCATCACTGACTTGATAATATCAGTTTCATTATCATCAAATTTTAGAACCACACTAATAACATGTATAGAAGTTTATGAAGTTGCTAACTAGCTAATCTGTAAGTCAATTCAATATATAGTAATGAATTTATCATCAAAATTAGGGAAATTTTGAGGTCTAAAATGGGTCTCCTAAAATTTCTAATAAAAATTTATGAGTGAGTCAGTCATTTTGTAGAAACAGAAATTTACAACCCACCTTACACTACAATTTATGTAACTATAATTAAGTTAAATAAAAAAATAATAATAATAAAAAAAACATATATTAATTTCACTATAAATTAAAATACTTTTGAGTGTATGAACTAATATTGTAGCACTAAGAGTACTTTTCATGATGGTTTAGAATTTCAAAGTAAAAATAAAAATAAGCGTGGTGTGATTAGAATCCATATTTAGATATGTAATTTTTTATTTTCATTCCTTTTTAATTCTAAATGTTTCCCTAAAGAGCTTGTAGCCTCAGGGAACTCAAGCTCCATACCTTTAATCATGTTTTATCAATATCATTTGCAATTTTTTCTTTTTCCCTTTTTTATACGAGTCTCTCAAGGTATATTCATTAATGTGAGTGTTTGAAGATGTTAAAGGATACACACATAGCTTAGGTATATTCATTAATGTGAGTATTTGAAGATGTTAAAGGATACACATACCCTAAGCCAGGGAAGGATTAAATTGCTGAGATTAAGCTATAGATTGAAGTAGTAGAGTTCATCCAAAGAACAAAGTTAAGTTAAACTATCAATTTTGGTATCAAAGCAAACTCTAAGTCTAAGAAAAATAATTATCTAGGACCAGATTCACTAAAGATACACATGTACCCTAAAACATGGAAGAATTCAACCACCAAGATTGAGCCCCAGATTTAAGTAGTAAAATTGATCTTGAAAAGTAAGATGAGTCGAACCATCAATTTGGCATCAAAGCAAAATCCAAGTCTAAGAAAGATAATTATCCTAAGCATGAATCAAATTTACCACCAAAATCATCACAAAGAATGTCTGTGATTAGCGAATGTTTAGATTTCCACTGATTGTGTTGATATCATTATCTATTTGTCTTCTTGAAAAATCAATATAAATTGTAAATAGAGTGTGCTTCATGTTTGCATGGCTCATAGATATTTTTATGATCTATAATACAACTTAGACGAATGTGAATAGAAGTTAATAATGCTTTTCCCACCATGATATTGTGTTCTTTGGCATTACTCCGTTCATTACAGAATTACCTTTGCACTGTATCAGTGTGCAAAATCATTCTTCTTAGAGTGCCTTTTGTATCATGTTGTCAAATCTCGTCCACGCAAGTTTCCATAAGATTTTCAACCAGGTGCAAAACAATTACTCCCAACTATTGTTGTATCTCCACAAAGGTTCTAATTTTGCACTTAGATTGATTGTGAATGAATGAAGTATCAACAGGCTTGTGTGAGAGACAACACAGCACCATACTATTTTTGGCTGGAATGGATTGGAAAACTAACATCAACAGTAGTCTTGTAAATTTATATTTAAGTATTTTTATTAAAAAGAATCTTGATTTATTGGTCATAAATTGCAATGGAGTTGTTTTTAAGTGAGACTTTTTTGAGTTTTCGGTGGATTTCTGGCTGGAATCGGGCAAAAAAAATTGTTGTCATATCTTGATTTGTGTTGTTTAAACCCCTTGGGGCACTTTGATTGTGCAGAGTTCACCCGCCGAACTTGTGATTTCAATGAATCCTTGCCAGATTTTAGACAAATTAAATCAAAAAATAAACTGGAAAAGTTTTCAAAAAATCTCACATATAGACAACATTGATTGCAATACCAATCTCATATTATCATCTTCAGATCATAACAGCACCACCTTTGCTGAAAAAAGTTAGCTTTAGATCACAACAGCTTTTGGAAGTCTCCAAACTACCTTTGCTGAAATAGGGTTGCCAAGAGGAAATTTAATTCAAATACCAATAAAAGTTATCAGAGAAGGTAGAACTTTTTTGGTCTTCTAGCTGGTTAGCTTGTCCTGTAGCAGAACGCCATCTGACAATCTAAGCCCGGGTATGACTTTTCAGGACATAGTCTGACTTGACTGAGGTCAGTTAATGTCCTATTATAGCCAAGCTAGCTCGGGTATGGTTCTTGTCTCAACTCACTGAGCTCTATTCGAATAGGATCTGTTACCCGTGTTAAAAAGGGTTGGTCCTACCGTCCAACCGCGTGAAGATGGAAAATTGTCAGCCTTGTTCCAGTAAAAAGAAAAAATGATTAGATTTTTCTTTTCCAAAGAAATAAGGTTAGCCCTTGACGTTTATTACAGAAAATTTAACGGAAGAACCCCCCACTCGCAAATGTGAGAGAATTTCTACCATATATACAAATTTAACAGCGAAAACATGGAAGATAGATGAGTTTAACTGCACAATAAGGATGTCATAAAGCTTTGCAAATTGGCATGCTCGTTGCATCTGCATGTGAACTATTTGCCGGCTCTACTATTAATTATGTTCATACGCACATAGAGAATAATAATATCCACAAACTGTTTTAGCCAGTTACTTACAGAGAGAAGCTATTACCCGACAAAGGATTCAAACGAGAGTCGAAATGCGGGACAGACTTACTCAGTAAATTTGCATCTGAATTATTTGCCGGCTCTGCTATTAATACTGTTCAGATGCACATAGAGTAGAATTATATCTAAAGTTGTTTTAGCTATAGCTATTTACAAAGAGAAGCCAATACCCGACGAGGGGGTTCAAACGAGCGTCGAGAATGCAGAGCAGCCAAGTTATCCAACAATAAAACATCACCTTTGCGCCAAGGGATGGCAACAGCTTCCTCGTCTAAAATTCGGAGACAAGCAAGAATGACATCTGTTGGCAAGGGTGTCCCATCTCCAAATGTGACCGCCTTCTCAGGATCATTCCGAGAATCTTTCCAGCCAGTAAAAGCACTCACCATGCTATTGAACCAGATCTTGCGGCCCCTTGATAAATCAACTTTTATCGCTGAAATTGGACCCATGATTGTTTTGACACCACCATCTTCAAGCCACTCTAACTTCGTACCAATTCTTGCTGCCCTGATTAACATGAAAAAAATGAAAATTATCATTTATTGTGCACTTAAATCTGATTATATGAATCATTCAAAAATCTCGTCAGAAGGCATAAAATCAGTGTACTTAAGGTGAAGTGGACAAATATTCTCGTTTTCTCGGCAATGAGTAGCAAACAAGACCTTTTAGCTTAGTTCATAACTGAACCAATAACCAGCTAGCTAATTTCAAATTCAAATTATCTCCACGAATGTGGACTGAAAAAAAGAAACTGGTGATTAAGATCTCGACTCATAATATTAAGTATTTTGTGCTTTCATTTGCTAGAAACCAGTTTACTGGACACGGTAAATAAAAATGTAAGTGAGGATGTGCTGCATCTTGCACCTTTATTTCTTTACCATTAACAAATGGTGATCTTTTACAGACACAAATACACGACGACATGAGTACATTATATTTGCAAGTGCTCCCAAAATCATAATGCATGAGGATGAAGATAAATGACATGAACTCACCTCTGGCTGCCAGAAATTATCTATATAGAATGTGCTTCAAGCAGTCTGTATTATTGTCTAGATTGAAATTAAGACTGGAAGCTAGTATAACGGAAATGCCATGCATTCCTTCAGTTATCAAGTTTCACATGTCCACGCTGGGTTTATAATCAGGTTGCAAGTGGATTTTTAATCTATTGGGCACTACAGCTACCTAGAAGAGGGATCACTTCTACAGAATATTCCGTTGGGGCCAGGCATGAGAGGCATTTTCTCAACTACCTAACTTAAAGAGTCGCTTTCGCATAATATTAAGTATACAGTATAGGGTGCCAGTTTATCCACTGTTAGAAGGTATGGAATAAGGAACCATTCTATAAGGTCCTCACAAGTCCCGATATCCTTGGATATGGTTTCAAGATTTGTAGGTTTGTAAAAATTAAACTTGACCAAAGTAACCATTCTGAGAGAGATGCACGGTGAGTTAGCAACACTGTTTCAGGAGGTTGAGAAATGAAAACTCGGGAAGTGTTAAATCTTTTAACAGAAGCCCAAATCCTAAGAAGAAAGAAATTATTTTAACATCCATGAAGCTAAAGATAGCCTATGGGACAGATTGTTTATTCATCTGCTTGATGTATTCAGCGCTTTTTCTGTGAAACTTCAAAATAACTGCACCCAGCTTTTCGACAAACCCCTCGCTAAATAGATTATCCCAAGAGCTAACTGCCAGCATATCTGCATAACTTTCCCTGTTGTCTTTGAAGGCCTCACATTCTAAAATGAAATGTTTTTTTGTTTCCACTTTTCCGGAAGAACAAAAAATGCACTCTTTCCTCCCACACTTCCTTTGGCCTTTTCCAGCAACCTGTTTCACAATGGAGTTGATGCAATAAGAATTTTGGCTCTCTAGGAGATATTGGCCTCTATGTATGCTTTTGGTTGATAACTATGAGTGGGATTAAACACTTTAATATAGTAATTTTTCTTTCTTCCTAGCTCCTTATCCCAAGTATGTTTGTGGAACTTTTTCATAACAAAAGCTTTTATCTCTTCGCTGTTTATGGGACACGCGTTCAAGCAAATACCCCATTTACTAAACCATTTGTTATTTTTCTACATCCAAGTTTTTTTGCTTTTGCACAATCTATCATTAAAGACAACATTAGGCCATCTACCCTCTTCCATTTGCTCAATTTTTTTTAAATACATTATCACTCGCACTATAGCAATTGCTTCAATAGGAGCAGTCCCTGTTTCATTTAACAAGATATCATAAGGAATTGCACTTTTAAACTCAAATTTGTTTGTAATCAAACGCTTCTGAATTTTCTCAATTTATCTCCACTGCATGTCGGATGTACTGCTAGCCCACCGTTCACAACCATAGAGAGTAACCGGAATCACTAGAAGCCCAAAAAGAGTTTGAGTGGCTTTTCAGTCCCATAACTCTACCTCTCTACACCTATTTTGAAAAGCATAAAATGCTTTCCAACCCCCCAAAGTTCTTTTATTTCTACAACCATTCCAGCTTAAGTTTTTGTTGAAGTCAATTCCAAGGTATTTGTAATCCGCAACTTCTTCCAGAATGTTGCCTTCAAAGTAGAACTTACGTTGCTTATGTTTTCTTTTCTTAGAGAAGACCACTACTTTCGTTTTGCTGATATTGACTTGAATCCCCACACTTCTACAAAAATGCTCAAGGGCTAGTAAGTGCTCTTGCAAACCAAGAGCCAATTTAGCAATCAGAATAAGGTCATATGCATACAAAAGAAGCCTTATAACAAACTTGCCCAAATAGATACCATCACCCCTTTGCGAAATTAACCACTCAAGCTTGTTGATATATAAACCAAAAAGGGTAGGAGACAATAGGCAACCTTGCTTGAACCCGATATCACCTCTAAAACTTTCAGAAATGCCTGCTGAAGTTCTAATTTTGACTTTCACCTCTTCATACAGTCTATGCACAGCTACTCTCAGATGTTTAGGAACCCCATGTTCCTCCATTTTGTGCCAAAGTTTATCCCTAGGTACCAAGTCAAACGCTTTTCTGAAATCAACAAAGCAACAAAAGACTTCTTCCTTTTTCTCCCGAACTTTTTCAATGATGTGCCTTAAAGTTATACAATGATCAACTGTGAAATGTTTAGGTCTAAAACTTGCTTGCCCTTTAGCACGCTCATCTCTTTCTTCTGCCCGCTTGCTACAATGATCAATTGTGGAATGTTTAGGTCTAAAACCTGCTTGCCCTTTAGCACGCTTATCTCTTTCTTCTGCCCACTTGCTAATTTTGTTTTCTAGCATGCTTCCAAATAGATTTGCAAACAAAGAGTTTATCATGATGGTCCTATAATTAGAAGGATTATTGACGTCACCACTCTTGAAAAGAGGTATTTCCAGACTAGTTGTTCAATTTGTGGGGAGCCCTTATTGAATGATGTTGTTGAATATTTTTGTAATGTAAGGTGCAAGACTCTTTGAGCCCCACTTTAGATATTTTGCTTGGAGTTCAGCTAAGTCTTTTGCTTTTCCAACACCCAACTTCTTGATACCCATCTCTACCTCTTGTACCGTGAAGAGTTCAGTATTAGTGTTGACCAAGGGGGAGGGTCAACCTTGGGAACCTGCTCATAGAGTTGTCTTGCATAGTCAAACCATTTACAAGCTGTAATATTATTTCCAATTTGTACCTTTTTCGGTTGGAGCTCCTTCCAAAATTATTTGGGATTATTTTTCCCAAGGAAGATTAGTTCTTCCCTCCTTGAAACCATGAAATCGACCTTTTTCTTGCTTAATAATTGCTTGTAAGCTTTGAGCTTTATGTTATCCTTGTGACTCTTTCAACATTCTCCTTGCCTTTTTGCATTCCTTGTCAAACCAAGCATTAACCGGAAAGCAATTTGTTTCAAACTTCTTAAATTTTGCTCTTTTGCACTTTGCAAGTGCGCATTGAATTAAATGTGTTAATTCATGACTATGAAGGCTGTGAATTGTAATTTTCTCCTTCTCAAAGAGCTTCTCTAGCATCATTTTGAAGGTATTACAATTTTCTAGGGTCAAAAGAATTCTGCCCTATGGGAAATTTTGTTGGACATGCTGAATTTTTGACTCTAATTGTTTCTTTCTAATCCAAGAGAAACATAAATAAATTGGTTTGTGATCTGATTTCAAATCCCATAGCTGATCTCCAATCAAAACTTCTTCCATTTTCTCACACAAACCATGCGAGCAAATTACATAATCTATCACACTTGCTCCATTGTAAGTATTGCAAGTGAAATTACCGGACTTTGCCCATCTAGTCAAGCCATTACAAATGACTAAATCAAAGGCCCCACATAGAGTAAGCAATTGTTCACCAAAGATTGCAGCCCTTGTCCTCTAAAATTCTTTCCCGCTGATGATTACTTTCTTCTGTAAGCAAAATAGGGTCACAATCATATTTACAACAAAGAATGTTAGCTTGCTCACTTGCAATCTTAGCATTGAAATCACCCACTATAAGGACTTCACCTAGCTGCGAATATGTTGCAATATAAAAATATCCTTTTCATTCATATTTTTTCATATAAAAAATAAGCAAAATAAGTAAGTATATAAAAATGTCAACTTAGCTGCAAAGCGGAAAAAGTTTAACATGGCCCCATTTTGACCAAGCAAAAAGGACCACAATGCTAGGATTTTCTCCATCCATGTTCTCCATTAATAACGGTGTCTCTCACTTCTTATTTTTGAGGATTTTCTATCTTCAACAATTCTATTTACCCTGGGTGTTTACTTCCTGAGGGTTGTCTCTTCACTTCCTATTTTTGACGATTTCTATCTTCAACAATTCTATTTACCCTTCTTCAACAATTCTATTTACCCTGGGAGTCTCTCACTTCCTATTTTTGAGGGTTGTCTATCTTCAACAATTCTATTTATAGACTTCTTATTTTTGAGGATTTTCTATCTTCAACAATTCTATTTACCCTAGGTGTGTCTCACTTCCTATTTTTGAGGGTTGTCTATGTTCAACAATTCTATTTATCGACTTCCTAATTTTGAGGATTTTCTATCTTCAACAATTCTATTACCCTCAGTGTCTCTCACTTCCTATTTTTGAGGATTTTCTATCTTCAACAATTCTATTTACCCTCGGTGTCTCTCACTGCCTATTTTTGAGGATTTTCTATCTTCAACAATTCTATTTACCCTCGGTGTCTCTCACTTCCTAGTTTTGAGGATTTTCTAGCTTCAACAATTCTATTTATAGACCAAAATTGACTAGTACATTAGTTATTAGTCATTGTAAGTCATTTTCCATTTAAAAAATGAATTGACCAATTCGCATATGTTTGCGTGTGTTCATCAAAAAGAGAAGTGTGCATTGGGTATGTTGGTGTGTGGTTGGTGGCCATCACATGGAGTGTGTTTGACCCGTTGCACTCGGATTGTCAAAGTTCCAAAGAAGCATAAATAACAACTTTTTCAACAAGGATCGGATCACATGTCAGCAATCCTTGTGTCATGGTCATCCCATTCTGCAAGTTATATATTGTAAACTATGTTGCCAGGAAACGTGGGTGCGGGGACGGGGACGGGGACGGGGACGGCATTTTTGGAAACAGGGTGCGTGGGTTCGTCGGGTAATATAATATAAATAATATTAAATTTTATAAATTATAAATTTATAATTAATAATATATATGAATTTGTATATTTTTTCAACTTTAAACAAGAAAACTTTGAGAATGTTGTGAGAAATTGGCAGATTTTGATACTTAATTTAGCCATTGTCCAAAATAGCCCTTCGCCATTTAACAGCATCAGCTGATTACAGCTTATGGCTGGTCTCAATCCTACTTTCTATTTGACCGAAAATGTTTGAACCTGTATGTGTGCATTTACAGTTTATAATTTGATGGTTTTGGCTCGGGAATGAATGTTTCATTCCAAATTGATTTACAAGAATCTGCAGGCTCAAATTACAGAGTAAGAGGTCTCTTTTCTAGTTTTGGTTTCGATGCCATATATTCTATGTTCTTGACATAAGTGACATATTTAGCTTTTAAATTGAGTTGTTACAATTGAATGTCCATCTGTATAGAGAAGGGAATATTTATTATATGTTTTGCCAGCTCAATGTTACGTGTCGATGGAAAACGTTGCAATTAAACTTGCTAATATGCTCCAAGGAGCCTTAAAAATTAGATGGTGGCTACGTTCCGTTCCACAAAGCTCATCGTTGGAACAGAGAAAACGGGTCTACAGACCTGGATTTTTGGTTTTAAGTAATCACGAACACCTATGGCATTAGGGATATTGTAGTAGTGACTGCTAGTGGGCAATTGCGATCCACTTACAATGAAAGTGTAATGCAGCTTAATGTAGTTGAGCCCCTGTGGGTGTTCACTGTTCAAATGTGTAATATAAATTATAATGCACCTATATTTTTCACACGCGGGTCTTGTGAAACTTTTTCATGGAATAATAAAATTGAAAACAAAAACTTGTAAATACCACTGCCGTTGAAGCTGCTCTGTCCACTGTTGCTGAAGCTGCCCACTGCCCACCGCTGCTAAAGCTGCCCACTGCCTCTGGAAATCGTAAACAGGGACGGCTCAAGCCTCAACTAAATGGAAAAAACTTAAAAGTTAAATGAAATCAGTAATCAGTGATCACGGTGTTTGTTCTTCTGGTATGTCGCAGTGCTCTGCCGCCAAGAATAATCACATATCACGGTATCAGACTATCAGATAGTTGCTTGTGTAAAGAGTTAAAGTCTTAAAGATTTAGGGTTTTTTAAGTTTTTTACCTTTGTTATAAGTTATTTTTTAAATTTCAATAAAAAAAAAGTTATTCGAAAATTAAATTTTTAATATAGTTTTTTTATGAAGAACCCAAAGAACCCAACTCGAAGAACCCGAAGAACCCAAAGAACCCAACCCGAAGAACCCGAAGAACCCAAGAACCCAAGCACCCGAAGAACCCAAGAACCCGTTAAAGGAAAAGAACCCAATTTTTTTTTTTGAAGAACCCGGTTCTTCATGGAAGAACCCAGTTCTTCTGGGTTCGTCTAGGAAGAACCCGTACCCGAATCCGGTACTTGGGTGCGGGAACCTGGGACGGGTTCGAGAACCCCACCCTCGGGTGCAGGTACCCGTGCAACACAGATTGTAAATGATCTTTAGTAAAACCATGAGTCTATATAACAACCTAGGTAAGCCTATAATTTGATGATGAATTCTATTCTAGGAGGATTTTTAGCCTCACTGATTACCTATGTTTTCTGACACAGCTAATTAGAAGAGTTTTACCCCTCGAGCTTAAACCCCAAAAGCTAGGGTGAAATTTATTGTCGAATTATTAGGTGAGTCATAATGTGTTAGTCTAGCCTATTGTAAAAGTGGTTTGGTAATAGTTTAAGCTAATTGGCTAAATTATTTTATTACAAATCACTTGATTTACTAGATCATTTTGAGTCGAAGAGGAATTATGTGTCTTGGGGGTCTAAGACATATGTGTATTCCTTCTTTGAGTCTTGTAAAAGAAAAATCATATGTATTAGAGGGTTGGAAAAATAATTAATCCCCTCAAGTGTAAATTAATTAATTTTTTTGGCAAAATAAAATTAAATCTTAAGCTAGAAAATTAATTAATTAAAGTCAAAATTAAATTGTCTAGGAAAATTTCGTGGGTCTTCAAAGAAACAATTTTTAAAGGTCTTCCATCAAGAGAATATTGTATTTTTCAAGAAAATTTGGACCCTTGAACCTTGGTGGTTAAGTCAAAGTCAAATTTTTAAGGAAATTAACTATAAATAATTAATTTTGAGTTAATTAAAATAGAATTAAATGATAAATTCGAAAATTCCTCAAAAGTAAGAAATCAAGGGCCAAGATTAAAAGATCTTGAAGTATTTATCAACGACCAAGATTATTTTGATAATGGTCAAAGAAACTAGCTGTTATTTTTCCATTTAGAGGATTTATCTATAAATTATAAAAGAGTCATTTGAGTCTCTAGTCATCTTGATCTCTGGCTAGAATCGTTGTTGAAGCATTGTGTAAACTATTGTCTCGCTAAGAACTATTCTTTCTATCATAATAAAAGATTTTGGGGTGCAATTCAAGGTGTTCTTACTTATTGATTTGTGGTATGCGCTAACTTCAAGCATCTCTATGTTGTGTTGAATATCGGTAAGATCTGTTTTTTCATTAGATGGAGATAAAATCATACTATTGATAGTTTTGGCTAATCTTAGGTAGTTTGATTCCCCATGTGATCTAACAGATTATTTTTTGACATAAATACATAGCATTTGCAGGTACTTTGGTCCTTGGCCTTTAAGTTCACAAACTTGGGCAAGAATCACTGTTGCTTGGATCTCTAGTTTTTATATGGTGGATTTAATCTTCGTTTGGGCTATAGTGAATCATTAATGTTTCTTAAGTGTTTTAGCCATTTTTTCAAATAATTTAGCATCTTAAGTGTGTGTTTATTAGTGAAATTGGGTGTTTTCCTTACTATTGCAATCATTATCTCTTGGCTGTCATCTTTTGCATTTCATTGCATCTTTGCAAAAGCATATCATTGTTTGCATCCTCACTAATAAACATAAGTGCTCTAAAAAAATAAATTGGATTGGTGATAGTTGCATAAGATTGGCTTATTGCTCTAGAAAATAATATTGTTGGTGAATGCTTTTTTCTCTCATCGATAACTAGCATCATTGTGATATTGATTCTAAGGAATATCTTTACTTGCCATTGCTATCACATTGCTAAATAACTAGATAATTGGATAATTGGTTATATTGTTTCTTGTGGATTTACTGACTTCTTGCAAGCAAGCTTCAAATCTAAGTTTATAATTCTACAAATCAAGTCACTCTTAAAGCACTCGAATTTATAATCATAATCATGATAAGAGTAATCTTGAATTGCTAGTTATGTTCATCTAATTGACATTCCATTGTTATAATCCGAGTAATTTTGAGAATTTGCTAATTGTGTTTAAAGATCATCATCTAATTGGCATTGTTGAAAGAAGCATTGGATTGGTTTATTTATAGTCATTTCATGAGCAATTGTCTATCGTGATCTTCATAACATCTTTTTAGTGGCATCTATTTGTTCCATTGAGCACTTTCTTGTGGTGAAGATTGTTATTTTCATTGTTAAGTACTTCATAGTTTCAAATTGAATATCATTGTAATTTATCTCTAAGTACTTAAGACACTTAACAACTTCACCTTCAGATAATCACTCATATTTTGTATTTGCATTCTAGGATTAGCTTTGCACTAATTAATTTACCTCCAAGCATAAGCTTGGTTGATTGAAAGATATGACCACCTTTCTCACCTAGTTTGTGAAGCCTAGACCCTCTTTTGTGGTTAATATGGTGAGCTTGCAGTCGTCAGAGCCACAGCCTCTGCAGCACCAGAGCCATTGGGTGGTTAGAACTCTAGGGGAGATATCGTTAATATTGTCTTTTTTATCTTCCTCTGGGTTGCTCTCTCACAACCTACACTAGAGACTAGCTTCAAAATAGTTAAGAGGGGGGATTCACTTAGAATAGGCATCTAATTTAAAATAAACCAAGATCTTCCACTTCACTTAGTTTTAGGTGTTGCATTTCATATATGATAGTGAAGCATCCTAAAACAGCTATTGTTCATCTAGTGACTTAGTAAATAATTTATATTAAGCAAGTATTTGACTCAATTAAGGCAGCAGTCTCTCAAAGTAATCTAATCTAATCGCTAAACTTGTTGAATTAGCCAAGTTGTTAGGCCATTCAATTGTGTCTCTCGGACTTGTCCATTGTCGATGGGTCTTTCATATTTACATTTCATAAGTACTACCTCCCACAGCCTATTGTTGGGAGACTGCTGGAATAGAGAGGGCAAAGATCAGAGTGACAACCCCTACCCTGATTGTTATCACATCTTGCTTGTACAATTTGAGCAACAACAAGATCTACAAGAAATTAGCAAACCATGGAAAGAGAAAGATGCCAAAAACAACTTTGGACATTCGCAATAGTTAGCACAGAGATTAGTCCCAAAAATATCTAAATAAATCAAAGGAAAACCCTACTCTAAAACCTGCAAGAAGAGCTGAGTTTTATTATCTTTTCTTGGTCGATTTGTGATTGTTGGGAGAACCAGAAATATAATACTTTAACTTGCTAGATATTTCAATATAATACTTGAGAATAGAACCAAGAATGATGATAGAGTGTTTATAAGAAAGAAGTGAGAGAGATGGGTTCTTTGAAATCCCTTTGAAAGTTCTTGGTCCACGTTAGACTAATGATCCTTAGGATACTTGAAGGTGGATGGTTCAACCAAGAACTTCCCCACTTCAAGCTTGAAGCACCTGTAAACAACACATAAGATCTTGCCCACATGATTAGTAACATAGGTGAAATTTTCACAATGATAAACTAAAAATGTTTATCAACCTAGAAACACATGTAATAGTTAAATCTAAAATACAAAAATTCAAGAGAATAGCAAGCAATTGTTACTCTCTCCCTTAGACAACAATGTCCCTATCAAGACCTAGATTACAAACTTGAAACAAATAGTGTAAAATCAACAAGGTGCCTCAACTTAAGCATATGGAAAACCACACAAAGCAATGGACCATTGACCTCCAAAGTATTCTTGTATTATTGACAATATAGCAAAAATACAACAGAGTTTACCCAAGCTCCCAAGCTTCCATCTTCTAGAATGAGAGAAAATGGGTTACATTTATAAATCTTTGGGAGCAAATCCCAATGAAGAAGAAGTGAAACCAGTGGCAAGGATGACGAAGATCCCAAAGACAAGTCAAATTACAAGTGTAGAATAGATTGTTGTGTGACTACCCAATTGTGCCAACGAATTGTTGTGTTAAACTCCTTGTTGCTTTACATACTATTTCCTTTACCATCAACGTATCTATCATGGTTTCCAAGTGTGGAAGAATAGGAAGTAAGAGAGACGAGTCCCCCACATAACTCTAACAAGAAAAACATGTGTCATCAAACCTCAAACAAGTATATCTTTACATGTTGTGCATGGGATCTCTAGATCTGGCCTGCGTATCTCAACTAATTGGCAGTGTGGGAGATGTTTGGACCAGCAGTGTAGACAGGTGTATCAAAGGGGAGTTAACTCCCATATTACTTGGCCTAACTAGGCCTTAACTTCAGCTCCCTTTGACAACTACCAAAGCTACAACTCGTGCCTAGCGATAGCTCGTAATTCGGCCTCTATGTTGGCCATGTACTCAACCTAGTGGGCCAGCTAACTCATGCCCCACTTGGCCATGAACTTGACCTTCTAATGTGGCGGCCAAATCAACCTTAAATTCAGCTTTGAATTCAACTTCAATGCCATGTCACTTGACTTGTCTCTTTGACTTGGAAATACATCTTTAATATGTCCCCCACTTATTAATTTTTGCAATTTTCTTATTTTTTTCTCCACTTTTATAAGTAAAAGTGAGTCTTCATGGGGAAACAATCATTTTTTGCCTCCAAAGTGGATACTAGGATAATGTTGGAGCTTTGAGTATGAATTATGAGCACTCACATGCCACCAATATTTCTCAATGCCACATACATTATTATATAGAAATTAATTAAAAATTCGGTTCTACGAGAATTTTTAATTATTTAAAAAATTCCTAGAAAATCCTAATCAAATTTCATAGACTCTAGATATGACCTATCATGGTAATATACATCAACCCTAGACATTAGGACATACACGAGGACCAATTATTAAGCTATGTGAAAATTCCTTGCAATGCAGCAACTGGTATTTATTCTTCTAACTGATTAATTATGTAGTTTATTTGTTACGACAAATAACGAATAAATCACACCGCAATTCTTCACAAAAAATTACGCTGCAGAAAATAAACTGAAACTGAGAAAAATAGATGCACACACAATAAAAATGAAACCAATATTTTTGGACAAAAGTCCCTGGAAAAACCAAACTGGGAAAACCAATGCAGTAGATGAGGGTTTATTTTATTATATAGTAGCAAAATCCAAGTACAATATCTGGATGCTCAAACTGGCAATCCTCCAGCGAAATAATCTGGCCTAAAATATTAGTGAGACAATTTGTGTCACCCGACAACTAATCTCAGCTGCAAAACTAGCTCTGTCTGGGCTAATCGAAACCCCTGCATCAACCTCTACGCTGCCTCTGCGGAAGCCCTTTTTTCACTACCTCCAGAACTCACTGAAATTTGTCTCTCTGCCTAACTTTGCCTCTGGGAATGATTTGCTTTACCTCCTGGATCTCTTCCTGATCTCTAACTGTTGAATCGATCTCCCTCTCAACTAAATCGAACTAGCCTCTATGTTAAATTTTCATCAAGAATTGTTCTATGCTGCAACTATCACTTCAACAATTTCCAATAGCATCCAAATTATTATTTCCACTTCTTCAGTTAACCAATAACAATAGTGCAAGAGCCAAGAGACAAGAGACACAATATTTGTGATCCAGGTGGATATTGGTGGCCACCTGCCAAGTCCACCTGGACCCCCACCATTGTCTTTCTCAGCATTTTCAGTTTCCTTAATTGTAGCACAACTTACTATTTTTAGCAGTTTTTCGGGTCCTGAACTTCCAGAGCCGTTTTGAGGCCCTAAACGACGTTTTTTGGGGAATCCGGGGGCAACATTGCCCGTTCCAACAATGATAGTGCTCGGATAGATCTTTCTAATGAGCTATTGTACGCGTCAAACGGAGATCATATGCCAAAGTTACGACCCCGGGAAGTTGATGTACCAATTTACCCCAAACGGGGCCCACAGTTTGGCGTTTCATCTCCTAGGGTTAGGTTTTGGAATGTTAAGGGTTTTCCATTGTTTCTCAACAATAAATAGGCCTTCGAGCCTCATTGTAACACAGTTCAGAGGCATGTAGCCATCACATCTCTTCTCAGAGATAAGCTACCATCGCCCTAGCTCGTTTATTTCCATTTCTGGTTGTAAGCATATTTCAGTATTTTCCATTAATAAAATGAAGCATTATTTCCGCTGCATCTTTGTGTATATGGTTATCTCTGTAATTTGTTGCGTTCCTGTCTAAATCCGGATCAGTGGTATCAGAGCGGTCTGCTTTTTCTCTGTTTTTCTTTGCATGTCCCCAACAAGGTCGGGATATAAGGAGTTAGGGCTTGAACTGGTTGAACCTTTGCAAGACCAGCCTCGCAAATCCCGACGGCCTCCCATGGCGGACGAGAAGAAAGACGAGGGGGCAGGAGATCCCATCAAAATCTTGCTCGAAGAAGCCCTCGAGCGACAACGGAACGCGATGATGGACAGCTTTGCCCAGATCCTTCAGCGGCTACCCAGAAGCAACGCATCGGCTTCCAGCAGCTACTCTGGAAACGCCACACCCTTTAAGGTACAAGTTAATTTTGAAATCCCCATATTCGAGGGTCAGATAGACGCAGATGCCGTAGATAAATGGTTAAATCTGCTAGAGGGTTATTTTTCTGTTCATGAATTTTCGAGTCAGGAAAAGATTGTTTTTTCTCTTCTCAAAGCAGCCCCCCACGTCAAGGACTGGTGGGAAACCTACTGCGAGCAGAAGGATGAAAGTACTGGCTCACTATTTTCAGCCGCACCCACCTGGGATTCGTTCCGGGATGCCATCAAGGAGCAGTACTACCCTGTCGGAAGCTATGAGGATGAATACATAAAGTGGACCACGCTGCGGCAGGGAAGGGACCAAGACGTGCCGGAGTTCACCAATCTTTTCCATACCCTTTGCACAAAGTTGGGTATCAAGGATTCAGAGCAACATTTGATACTCAAATACCGTGGCTGTCTGCACAAGTACATCCAGGAAGAAATACAATTCCTAAACATCCCCTCGCTCAGCGCAGCATACCGATATGCCGTCAAGGTCGAGCAGAAGTTTAAACAAAAGAAGCAAGACTTTGGATCTGCGAATCCAAACCAGGGGAAAGGTGCCCCTAAACCACAGAACAAAGGACAAAGCCAAGGCGGGACAGCCCAAGACAACCAGCCGAAGCTGCAAGCAAAGAACAGCGCCGCGAAGCCGAGAAAGGACACTGGAAAATGGTGCGAGTTCCATAAGAGCTCCACTCACAACACAAGTGAGTGTCGGGCCAAGCAGTCACTGGTGGCTGAGCTAAAGGTTTTAGAATCAGATGCATGTTCCGACTCTGAGTCAGAACCCGATAAGGGGTATGAAAAAGGGAAGCAGATCATTGATGCGGATCCCAGCGCCACTGTTGCTACCGCAAAGATCCAGAAAAATGAACCCGAAGATCCAGAGGAGGAGGAGCGTCTCTTCCACTCCCAGATGTGGGTAAAGGGCTCCCCGTTACAGTTCATTGTTGATAGCGGGAGTCAAAAGAACCTCATTTCGGCAGAGGTCGTGAAGCGGTTGGGCTTATCGACCACAGCACATCCACAACCATACACCATTGGTTGGCTTCACCAAGGACGAGATCTTTGCGTGAGCCAGCAGTGTCGCCTTCCATACAACATCAAGCCCTTCACGGATGAGGTATTGTGTGACATTGCTCCCATTGAAGTTTGTGATGTATTACTAGGACAACCATACTTGTGGAAGCGACATGCTGTGTATGAATCAAGGCCCCGTGCTGTTATTATTACATTGGGAAATAAGTTGTTCAGGATACCAGAGGTAACACCACCTGCCGCCATCTCTTTGATTACTGCAAAACAATGCAGTAAGATCATTTCCAAAACCAGGAAATTTGTTTTCCTGATGATACGCCCTCAAGGAAAGAAGAAGACAATGGTCGCGGCCTCCAAACGGGGTCCCTCTGCACGACAACTACAGATGGACAAGATTGTGGAGGAGTACGAGGACATCTTCACCTCCCCGGCAGGAGTTCCTCTGCACTGTCAAGTCAAGCACTCAATCGATCTGACCCCAAGTGCGCCGCTACCCAATGGACCGATTTATCAGCGCTCCGTTCTGGAGAACAATGAAATCAAGAGGCAGATTCAGGAGCTCCTGCAGAAAGGTCACATCCGTCCGAGTTCATCGCCCTGTGGGAGCCCGATCGTGTTGGTACAGAAGAAGGATGGGACGTGGAGACTCTGTATTGACTATCGAGCGCTGAACAAGATCACTGTCCGTAATAGGTACCCGATCCCGCGGATTGATGACCTCCTAGACCAACTAAAGGGGGCGAAATATTTCAGCAAGATCGATCTGAAGTCAGGATATCACCAGGTACCAATCGAACCCTCCGATGTGTGGAAGACTGCCTTCAAATCCAAGGAGGGCCTCTTCGAATGGTTGGTCATGCCTTTCGGATTGACGAATGCTCCTGCAACCTTTATTAGCCTAATGGATGACATCTTGCGGCCATTCACCAACTCCTTTGTGGTAGTATACTTGGATGACATTCTGATCTTCAGCCAGAGTTGGGAAGAGCACCTCCACCACATCCGACAGGTTCTCCAAACACTGCGGCAACACAAGCTATGTGCCAATTTGGAGAAATGCACTTTTGGCATGACCCAGGTTCAGTATCTGGGATACATCATTGATGAACAGGGGGTGCATGTCGATCCAGCCAAGGTCCAAGTCATTCGGGATTGGCCCTCTCCAACCACTCTAACAGAGCTCCACAGCTTTCTAGGTCTGGCCACCTTCTACCGCAGGTTTGTGTTGGGGTTTTCTCATATTTCTTGGCCCTTGAGTCAAGTCACCAAGGGAGGGGCGAAAGAAAAATTCTTCTGGTCTGAATCTCAACAGAAGGCATTCAGGGAGTTGAAGGATCGCCTCTGCACGGCACCAGTGCTCGCGTTACCAGATTTACAACAACCATTTGAGGTCGAGACAGATGCCTCTGACTATGCTATTGGGGCAGTTCTTACTCAACATGGACATCCAGTGGCATATCACAGTGAAACACTTTCAGACACAGTCCAGAAGTACCCCACTTATGATAAATAGATGTATTCCATTGTACAGGCCTGCCGACAATGGAAGCATTACATTCTAGGGAAGGAAACGGTCATCCACACAGACCACCGACCCCTGCAGTTCATACAGACCCAAGGGAAATTGCAGAATGATCGCCATCAGAAGTGGTCTACATACCTGCAACAGTTTCACTTGAATATCAAGTATAAAAAGGGCAGCACCAATAATGTTGCAGATTGCCTCAGTCGACCACCGATCATGGCGCTAACCACCGTGCTCAACTCTTGTGGGCACGAGACTTCTGATTGGCCACTTCTCTACAAAAGCGACCCAGAATTCGGCCACACATACCAGACACTCTTGGAGGGTTGGCATGTTGCAGATTTTCACCTCCAGGATGCCCTATTATGCCACCTCGGTCACCTTTGTGTTCCTTCAAGCGAGCGTGCCAAGATGATTTGGGAAGCACACTACAGTCGGGCTGCTGGGCATTTCGGGGTCGAGAAAACAGTGGCAGTACTGCAAAATTATTTCTATTGGCCGAATCTTCGACAGGATGTTGGGAAGTACATCCGATCATGTACTGCCTGTGCCATTGCCAAACCGACCATTAAGAAGCACGACCTCTATACTCCGTTGCCTACCCCTAACCGACCTTGGGAATCCATCTCCATTGATTACATGTCAGGCCTTCCTTCCACTAAGCATGGAAATGACTGTGTTTTTGTGGTCGTCGACAGGTTCTCGAAGATGGCCATTATGGTGGCCTGCAAGAAGAATATCACAGCAGAAGCCACTGCTAAACTCTTCTTTGAACGAGTGTGGGTGCACTTTGGGATCCCACAGTCTATCATCTCAGATCGGGACAGTCGGTTTCTCAGCACATTTTAGTCTAGTCTCTGGTCAATGCTGGACACCAAACTCACGAAGTCCACAGCCTTCCATCCTCAAACTGATGGCCAGACAGAGGTTGTCAATAGGATGATTGTGCACATTCTGCGCATGTATAACTCAAAGCATCCACGCACATGGGACGAGAGCCTCCCCTATGTTCAGCACAGCTACAACCGAGCGCTTCACAGCTCCACTGGCCATAGCCCTTTCCAGGTGGGTTTGGGATTCCAGCCACTATGCCCCATTGATGTGGCCATGCCACTTGCAGCTACTCACATGAATTCAGCTCATGTCCAGTCCGAAACAGATAAGGCCACCAGCTTCATTGAGCGCATCCAACATATTCGCCAGCAGGTCCATGACATTCTTGAGAAATCAAATGCCGAGTACAAGCAGCGACATGATCAACATCGGGTGCCACACAAGTTTCAGGTGGGCGACAAAGTCTGGTTGCATTTGTAAAAGGAACGCCTTACTGGAGCCTATCGGAAATTGAGACCACTCCGATATGGTCCTTACACCATTACTAAGGCTATGGGAGACAATGCATTCGAGCTCAGCATTCCCCCATTCCTTGGCCTGCACCCAGTGTTCAATGTGGACCGCCTTCGGCCATACTTTCCACCATTGCTAGACACATCCGACATTGCAGAACAGCTCAAACCCACAGAATTAAATCCAGATTGCATGGAACAAGCTGCAACTGATCGGATCATGGACACACAGGTCAAGAACACTCGCCAACAGAATATCCAACTGTATCGAGTTGTCAAAGCAGGCCAACTCCTTCAGCAGGGCAAGTGGCTCACCATGGAACAAGTTCAGCAGAAGTTTCCTCATCTCATGGAGGAGCTCAACGCAATGGGGACCATTGCTTCCTAAGGGGGGAGGAATGATCCAGGTGGATATTGGTGGCCACCTGCCAAGTCCACCTGGACCCCCACCATTGTCTTTCTCAGCATTTTCAGTTTCCTTAATTGTAGCACAACTTACTATTTTTAGCAGTTTTTCAGGTTCTGAACTTCCGGAGCCGTTTTGAGGCCCTAAACGACGTTTTTTGGGGAATCCGGGGGCAACATGGGTCCATGGAATATGTTGCCCGTTCCAACAATGATAGTGCTCGGATAGATCTTTCTAATGAGCTATTGTACGCGTCAAACGGAGATCATATGCCAAAGTTACGACCCCGGGAAGTTGATGTACCAATTTACCCCAAACGGGGCCCACAGTTTGGCGTTTCATCTCCTAGGGTTAGGTTTTGGAATGTTAAGGGTTTTCCATTGTTTCTCAACAATAAATAGGCCTTCGAGCCTCATTGTAACACAGTTCAGAGGCATGTAGCCATCACATCTCTTCTCAGAGATAAGCTACCATCGCCCTAGCTGGTTTATTTCCATTTCTGGTTGTAAGCATATTTCAGTATTTTCCATTAATGAAATGAAGTATTATTTCCGTTGTATCTTTGTGTATATGGTTATCTCTGTAATTTGTTGCGTTCCTGTCTAAATCCGGATCAATTTGCTTAATAACCAACGAAAAACCCCACATGGGGGAAAACCATTTGCAATTATTCTTTTATTAGATTGTCTTCAATTGTTCAGCAGAGAGAGTATGTCATCCAAGAGTAAAAGTCAAGCTTTGACTAGTCAATATTCAAAACCAATATCCAATATCCAATAAAGTCAATACGCCAAGCAATTTATCCAAAATAGAGACAAGAGAAAGAGAGAGAGTAAACTCTGGTGCAAATCTGTCCAAGTCAACTGCAGCAATGTGTGCCCTAACCAGTGATCAGTCAAAGATCAAAACAGTCCTTTAGCAGCGTGATCAATAGCCCACAAATTTGGCCTTAATTGTTGGTTAAAGTCAACCTAAAACAGTGAACAAAAGTACAGTCAAACTCGGTCAAAAGAGAGATAAAGTTTGTGGTCAAAGTCTGCAGTCAACACTTGGTCAAACTTCCCATATTTTCTCGGTCTTTGTGCTAGTCTACTCAGCCTTTGAAAATCGAAATTTTCCCACTCAAAGCAAGTCAAAACATGAAGTCAAACTCAGTCAAACTGTGGTCAAACCATCCCGCTGAAAAGGTTAACGCATAAAGTCAAAAATGCCCAAGAGAACCTCACATATGTGAAGAGAATTTAGCTACCTCGGACCTGTACGAACCAAACAAACCAAGAGAGAGAAGAAAAGTGTGTTGATGTGATGTCCAAATGAGCTTGAGGTGTCCTTAAGTTATAGGCATTGGAGGAGGGATAATTTGTCCTTGGACTAACGTTGACAATTTTGACATTGTGGGCTTCACTTCAAAAATACACTTTTCCTTGTCCAAATCAAGTGCTTCAATAGTCAATTTTGGTCCTCTCTGAAAGAGGAGTTTAGTCCAATGGTTGGAATTTGTCATTGAGCTGCCAAATTAACACTCCCTCTCAACTAGGGAGAAATTCCAACCGCATCATGTGATCATCACAAGTATCTTGGCACTATGTCATGTGTATCCCTGCTCATCTCTGCTTTTCTCTACTCATCTCATGTTGAACACTCTTCAGTCTAAAGACAGAATTGTTGCATGAGAGCTCCAACTACCACCCTAACTCCAGCACCGTCAGGGAGACTCAGCTGCCACCCGGAATCATCACCATCGGGAAACCATGGCTACCACCTAAAACTAAAGATAATGGGTGAGATCAACCTACCCTAATGTGTAGGTATCACTCTCTATCCCAAAATCCCCAACAATAGGTGAGATTAATTTACAAAAGGTAAGGATCACACTCTGCCCTATTGTCCCCGATCATCCATCTTAACCCTATAGATTCGAATGGTAGAACACTTGCATCCACCAACTTGGGCGAGATCCACCTATACTGCAAGGGGTAGGGATCAAACTCTATCCCAAGTTCCTCATCCCATTGTCCAGATGGGGAGGTTATCCCACAAAGTGCGCAGGATGCTAACTAGGGCATACTCTGACTAGGGGAGATCTCAGGTCTCTGCATCCTATCAGTCAAAGGTCTCTCATCGCCAAGAGCTCGCCAACTCCATTCCTCACCCTGGGAGCTCAACCAGGGGGGAAGAGCATTGCTCAGTGTTCGTGATCAACCAAGACTCTTATTCGAAAGGGTCATCTCAACCAATCCAAGTTGCTCTCTGAAGAACAAGAACTTCTCTTTCGGCAAAGCTTTGGTGAGGATATCGGTTATCTGCTCATCTATCGAGATGTGAAAGAGTCTCACGGCTCCTCTTGGCATCATGTCTCGGATGTAATGATATTTGATCTCAATATTCTTGGACTTGTTGTGGAACATAGGATTTTCTGACAAACGAATCCCACTCTTGTTGTCACAATAGATAATTGTCGTGTCCAGGACCTGCTCAAATAGCTCTCCAAAGAACTTCCTCAACCAAACTGTTTCACAACTTGCCAGGCTAGCTGCAATATACTCAACCTCAGTTGTGTTAAGGGCTACAAACTTTTGCTTCTTGCTCATCCACGATATCATGGTAGATCTGAGACTAAAACGACATCTAGAAGTACTCTTCTTGTCGACAACATTGTTAGCCAAATTTGCATGTGTATATCCATGTAGTCTAATAGCTCCAGCGGCATATCTCAGTCCAAGGTTAATAATCCCATGCAGATATCTCAATATGTTCTTGGCAGCAACCCAATGTACATGGTAAGGCTTAGCCATAAACTAGCTCTAAGTGTTAACTACAAAACATATGTCGGGGCTAGTGTTCACGAGGAACATCAAAGCACCAACCAGTTGTCTATACTTGGAAGGGTTTGCTAGGTCTAGTCCAGCAACCTCTCCACATAACTTCTTGAAATTCATCTCCATAGGTGTAGTCAAGGACCTACATTCTACCATGCCAAATCACTCTAATAGTTTCACAACATATTTTCCTTGTGAAAGGAAAATCTCGCCTGCTATTTGCCATACCTCAAGTCCCAAGGAAAATCTCGCCTGGTATTTGCCATACCTCAAGTCCCATAAAATAGTGCATCAAACCAAGATCTTTCATCTCGAATTCAGTAGCCAACTCCCTCTTACGTTCAAGAATGAGAGGCTCTGCACCTATCAAGAATAAGTCATCAACATATAATACCAAAATGAGAGGCATACATTGGACCACTTTGAAGTACAAGTTTCGATCGGCATTACTCCTTGTGAATCCCAGCTTTATCAAGAAACTGTCAATACAGGCATACCAAGCACAGGGGGCTTCCTTTAATCCATAGAGAGATTTCTTCAATTGGCACACATGGGTGTTTTTTTCATGAACTTCAAACCCTGGAGGTTGTTCAACATATACTTCTTCTTGAAGAAAACCATGTAAGAAGGCAACCTTGATCTGGATTTCGGGAACGCAACAAATTACAAATATAACCATAAATACAAAGGTGCAGTAGAAATGACACTCCATTTCATTAATATCAAATACTGAAATATGCTTACAAACAGAATGGAAATAAGATTAGCTCAAGCGATGGTAGCTTATCCCTGAGAAGAGATGTGGTAGCTACATGCCTCTGAACTGTGTTACAATGAGGCTGAAAGGCCTATTTATTATTGAGAAACAATGGAAAACCCTAAACATCTAAAAATCTAACCCTAGGAGATGAAGCACCAAAATTGTGGTCCCCGTTTGGGTAAATTGGTACATCAACTTCCCGGGGTCATAACTTTGGCATACAATCTCCGTTTGGCTATCATAATACCTCATTTCAAAGATCTCGAAGAGAAAGACAAAAACAAATTGGCAAGCCAGTTTGGGACATTTCTAGTCTCTTTGTTTTCCCTAAAAACGCCATTTAGGGCCTCAAAATGGCTCCGAAAGTTCGAGACCCGAAAAACTGTGAAAAATAGTAAATTGTGCTACAACTAAGGAAACTGAAAAACTGAAAGAGATAGTGTTGGAGGTCCAAGTGGAATAGGCAGGTGGCCACCAATATTCACCTGGATCATTCCTCCCCCCTTAAGAAGCAATGGTCCCCATCGCGTTGAGTTCCTCCATGAGATGAGGAAACTTCTGCTGAACTTGGTCCCTGGTGAGCCACTTGCCCTAGTGAAGGAGTTGGCTTGCTTTGACAACTCGTTATAGTTGGATCCTTTGTTGTTAGGTGTTCTTGATCTGCATGTCCATGATTCGATCAGTTGTGGCTTATTCCATGCAATTTGGATTTAAATCTGTGGGTGTGAGTTGTTCTGCAATATCTGATGTGTCTAGCAATGGTGGGAAGTATGGTCGAAGGCGGTCCACATTGAACACTGGGTGCAGGACAAGGAATGGGGGAATGTTGAGCTCAAATGCATTGTCTCCCACTGCCTTGGTAATGGTGTAAAGACCATATCAGAGTGGTTTGAGTTTCCGATAGGCTCCGGTAAGGCGTTCCTTTTGCAAATGCAACCAGACTTTGTTGCCCAGCTGAAACTTGTGTGGCACCCAATATTGATCATGTCGCTGCTTGTACTTGGCATTTGATTTCTCCAGAACGTCGTGGACTTGCTAGCGGATGTGTTGGATGTGCTCAATGAAGTTGTTTGCCTTATCAGTTTCGGACTGGACATGAGCCGAATCTGCATGAGTAGCTGCAAATGTCATGGCCACATCAATGGGACATAGTGGCTAGAATCCCAAGCCCACCTGAAAAGGGTTGTGGCCAATTAAGCTGTGGAGAGCCCGGTTATAGCTGTGTTGGACATAGGGGAGGCTCTTATCCCATGTGCGTGGATGCTTTGAGTTGTACATGCACAGAATGTGTACAATAATCCTGTTGACGACCTTTGTCTGGCCATCAGTTTGGGGATGGAAAGTTGTGGACTTAGTGAGCTTAGTGTACAACATCGACCAGAGACTGGACCAAAATGTACTGAGGAACTGCTGTCTCGATCTGAGATGATAGAGTGTGGGATCCCAAAGTGTACCCACACTCATTCAAAGAAGAGTTTAGCAGTGGCTTCCGCTATGATATTCTTCTTGCAGGCCGCCATAATGGCCATCTTCGAGAATCTGTCGACGACTAAAAAAACATAGTCATTGCCATGCTTAGTAGAAGGAAGGCCTGACATGTGATCCATGGAGATGGATTCCCAAAGTTGACTAGGGGTAGGCAGCAGAGTATAGAGGCCTTTCTTCTTGATGGTCAGTTTGGCAATGGCACAGGCAGTGCAAGATCTGATGTACTTCCCAACATCCTGTCGAAGATTCGGCCAATAGAAATACTTATGCAATACTGCCACTGTTTTCTTGACCCCAAAATGCCCAGCGGCCCGACTGTAGTGTGCTTCCCAAATCATCTTGGCACGCTCTCTTGAAGGAACACAAAGGTGTCCCAAGTGGCATAATAGGGCATCCTGGAGATGAAAATCTGGAACTTGCTGACCCTCCAAGAGCGTCTCGTATGTGTGGCCGAATTCTAGGTCGCTTTTGTAGAGAAGTGGCCAATCAAAAGTCTCGTGCCCACAAGAGTTGAGCACGATGGTTAACGCCATGATCAATGGACGGTTGAGGCAATCTGCAACATTATTGGTGTTGCCCTTCTTATACTTGATATTCAAATGGAATTGTTGCAGGTATGTGGACCACTTCTGATGGCGATCATTCTGCAACTTCCCTTGCGTCTGTATGAACTGCAGGGGCCGGTGGTCTGTGTGGATGACCGTTTCCTTCCCCAAAATGTAATGCTTCCATTGTCAGTAGGCTTGCACAATGGAATACATCTCTGTCATAAGTGGGATACTTTCAGACTGTGTTTGAAAGTGTCTCACTCTGATATGCCACTGGATGCCCCTGTTGAGTAAGGACTGCCCCAATAGCATAGTCAAAGGCATCTGTCTCGATCTCAAATGGTTGTTGCAAGTCTGGTAATGTGAGCATTGGTGCAAAGCAGAGGCGATGTTTCAACTTTGTGAATGGCTTCTGTTGAAATTCAGACCAAAAGAATTTGCTTTTTCTCCTCCCTTGGTGACTTGACTCAAGGACCAAGTGATATGAGAGAATCCCAACATGAACCTGCGGTAGAAATTGGCAAGACCCAGAAAGCTGCAGATCTCTGTCAAAGTGGTTGGAGCTGGCCAATCCTAGATGACTTGGATCTTGGTTGGATCCACATTCAGCCCCCGTTCATCCATAATGTATCCCAGATACGTAACCTGGGTCATGCCAAAAGTGCATTTCTCCAAATTGGCACATAGCTTGTGTTGTCGCAGTGTTTGGAGAACTTGTCGGATGTGGTGGAGGTGCTCTTCCCAACTCTGGCTGAAGATCAGGATGTCATCCAAGTATACCACTACAAATGAGTTGGTGAATGGCCGCAAGATGTTATCCATCAGCCTCATGAAGGTTGCAGGAGCATTCGTCAACCCAAAAGGCATAACCAACCATTCGAAAAGGCCCTCCTTGGCTTTGAAGGCAGTCTTCCACACATCGGAGGGTTCGATTGGTACTTGGTGATATCCTGACTTCAAGTCAATCTTGCTGAAATATTTTGCCCCCTTCAGTTGGTCCAGAAAGTCATCAATCTGTGGGATTGGGTACCTATTCCAGATAGTGATCTTGTTCAGTGCCCGATAGTCAATACAGAGTCTCTAAGTCCCATCCTTCTTCTGTACCAACACGATCGAGCTCCCATAGGGTGATGAACTCGGTCGGATGTGAGATTTCTACAACAGCTCCTAAATCTACCTCTTGATTTCGTCGTTCTCCAGAACGGAGCATCGATAGATTAGTCCATTGGGAAGCGGCACACCTGGTGTCAGATCGATGGAGTGCCTGACCTGACAGTGTAGAGGCACCCACACGGGAGAGGTGAAGATGTCCTCGCACTCCTCCACAACTTTGTCCATCTGTTGTTGTCGTGCGGAGGGGCTCTGTCTGGAGGTCGTAGCCACCATCTTCTTCTTTCCCTAAGGGTGTATCATCAGGAAAACAAATTTCGCGGTTTTGGAAATGAGCTTACTGCATTGTTTTGCAGTAACCAAAGAGATGGTGGTAGGCAATGCTACCTCCGGTATCCTGTACAACTTATTTCCCAAAGTAACAATAATAGCACGAGGCCTTGACTCATACACAACATGTCACTTCCATAAGTATGGTTGGCCTAATAATACCTCAAAAACATCAAGGGGAGCAACATCACATAATACCTCATCCGTGAAGGGCTTGATGCTGTATGGAAGGTGGCACTGTTGGCTCATGCGAAGATCCTGTCCTTGGTGAAGCCACACGATGGTGTACGGTTATGGATGTGTTGTGGTCGGTAAGTCTAGCTGCTTCACAACCTCTGCCGAAATGAGGTTCTTTTGGCTCCCGCTGTCGACAATGAACTATAGTGGGGAACCCTTTACCCACATCTGGGAGTGGAAGAGGCGCTCCTCATCTTGATCTTCGGGTTCCTCCTTTTGGATCTTCGTGGTGGCTGTTAAACACACATGGACAGCAAAGAAAGATAAATCAGTGAGTTCATTTTTTATTAACAATAGATATACATTTATAGTACAATATGTGACTCTTGGGTTTCAGATCCCAAGGTCTCTTGGACTCCTTTTGTCCATTCGACTTCCACACTAACCCACTTAGGATTAGGTGTCCAACATTCCCCCCTTAATCCGAAGGGTTATGTATGAGTCCAAGAAGAGAGTTGTAATACAAAATGTGCAAAAATGCATGGCAGCACTAGGCTGAATGTGCTCTCTGAAATGTTGGTATAAAGGGCGATGGTTTAAGGATGACCACCAACACTGGAATGCTTAGTGCAGTTCCCGGAACTCTTCCAAAACTGGCAAGAAACTAAAGTTTTCTGCAAGAGGAAGTGATCCTATTGTTTTAAAGAGGGAAACCTTCAACCAGAAAAGGGAGGTCTCACCCCGCATAAAAGGTAAAACTTCAACCTGAAAAGGGAAGTCTCAACCTGTGATGGTTTAAGGATAACCAACAACTCTGGAATGCTTAATGCAATTCCTGGAACTCTTCCAAAACTGGCAAGAAGCTGGAGTCTTCTGCTAGAGGAAGTGTTCTCAATCTGTGATGGTTTAAGGATGACCAACAACTCTGGAATGCTTAATGCAATTCCTGGAACTCTTCCAAAACTGGCAAGAAGCTGGAGTCTTCTGCTAGAGGAAGTGTTCTCAATTTGTGATGGTTTAAGGATGACCAACAACTCTGGAATGCTTAATGCAATTCCTAGAACTCTTCCAAAACTGGCAAGAAGCTGGTGTCTTCTGCTAGAGGAAGTTTTCTCAATCTGTTCCTGGAATGCTTCCAAAACTGGCAAGAAGCTGAAGTCTTCTGCTAGAGGAAGTCCTAGATTGCCAACTGAAGGCATGTTCAGGCATCTTGTCTCTGACTACAACTCTGAAACTGGTGTGGCGGGTTGTGGCTCAGGCTCGCTTGATGTGACTTTGAAGCTTGTAGATGACCATCATTTCCCCCCCTATCAGATACAAGGTGAGAAGATGGAGAAAACTCAACTGCAAGACTGTTCAATATTCTGGAACAAGTTCTGACATGTGTTTGGAATATCTTCTTGGCTGTTGATGCCCATTGCCAAGAAGCGATCCATCCAAGATGAATCTTTGTTCTTGCAGGACGTTTGTTTTTGAAGCATCTGTGTGAAGAATGGTTGGTTTTATGACAATGCTTACATGGATGAAAATCAAAACAGTGATCTTTCAGATGGCCAACTCGGTCACAGTGTTGGCATTTCACGCTCTGTTGTTGTTGTTGTTGTTGCTGTGGAAGAGGGGCAGAATCTGAAACAGCTGGAGGTGAACTGTCATGAGGAGCAAGTGAACTGTCATGAATGAATCCAGCACTCTGAAATTGAATGGGCTTGGCATAGTCTGGAATATGAAAGGACAAGTCCTTATCATATCCAAGACCAGTTCTGTGCTTGTTGTGGACAAGTTGTTCCCAAGGTCTGATGATGGGCTTGGGAAGTGCAGACTGAGTTTCTGCATCTGCATATACAACTGCTTCTTTATTTGTACCATTATTAACATGCTGTTGATGGGTGGTTGTCTCAATGTTCTGAACAAAAACAGGTTCAGAATGGTGTCTATTTTGATGTAGCTCTTCTTGCTGTAGCTGTGATTCAAGCTGCAAAAAATCGATCTTTTCCTGTGCATTTTGTAGACATGTCTGAATTTCTGAGAGAGATCCTTTGCTGATTTGTAATGTGTCATCAACAGTAGATAATATCAGAGTTTTAAGGAACTGTAATACTTCACTGGTTCTGGCCATTTTTCCTTTAATGTCTGATTTACACCTTAAAAAAAATTGATCACTACTACTCAATGCAGAAAAGTAATATCTACTCACAGTACACAACAATATCCTTTATAAATGTCAGCAAATGATCAGTGTGCAAAAAGATTACAATCAGCTCACCAAAATCTTTATGCAGCAGTGGAATCAAGGAATCAATGCACTATAATGAGTTTTAAATACAATGCCACAATTGGGGCAGCAGCAACTGCAAACTTGTTTGGATCCTTCAAATACTCCTTCGTATATCAACACTTCAGTGTCAGCTAATGAGAAGAATATACAACCACACAAATAGTCTCTAAATGGCATCCAAATTGTGACAAACTCATTCTGGTATGGTAGAAATTGACCCAGAATACCAACAGATCAACCAGCAGCAATATATTAAGTAACTAGATAACTGTGTTTGAGCTCCTCAAACACTTTATAATTCGGCTCAGATCAGGAAGATGAAGTCAGCGAGGCGAGCTTTGAATCAACTGCTCACGAGTCCCCTCTCCAATGCCAAAGGAGTACTGACTCTGAAATCTTATTTTGACAATTTATTTTCGATACATCAAAACAAAGCTGTTGCCTTTCATTTCTAGCAAATCTCGATCTGCATTAACCCTCAAAAAATTTATAAAACAGATATGCAGAGTTCTACAGTAACATTCTTGTGTAACTTTAAACTGATGCTCCTTCGTTTGTTTTCTTGAGACAAGAAATTTGTAGTTTGTGGCACAATTCCTTTATTTCTCGTAATGTGACCAAAGCTTTATGTTCAGAATCCAAGGAATGGTGCGGCTGCTAAAGAGAGAAAATTGTTTCTACTCTGCCATCGCTTGCTGCTTCAAATGTAAAACACCTTTTACTAGTTGCAAATGAACCAAAATAGAATATAACAGGGAACCAGACAAATATTCAAGACAGTAGCAAATGATTATGAGATGACTTTGCATGCAAATTCAGAAGTTGAAGAAGCAGTTGAGGAAGGAACCCATATTCCAGAATATAAGCACAACTTTGTCAAGGTTGATGAGCTTGGTCCATATGTCAATTCAAGCGATCTTGTTGATGTCATTGGAGTTGTTCAGAGTGTATCACCAGTTCTAAGCATTAGGCGGAAGAGCAATAATGAAGAAATCCCCAAGCGTGATATTACAATTGCAGATGAAAGCAAGAAGACAGTGGTAGTGAGTCTCTGGAATGATCTTGCAAACAAAGAAGGACATTGAAACCAAAGACAATCGTGTGCAGAAATTGATGTCAGGACGTCAACCTTCGTCGAGAATTCCACTTGCAGTTCCTGAAAAGCGTACACCAGTGCGAAAGCCACTTGTTCCAAAACGAAATGAAAATCCGAAACTAAATGCTGGTGGTGTTGTTGTTCGTGAAAATCAAAAATCAATGGTCACACCTGTAAAGCAAACAACATTACAAAAGCGGGAACCTGGACAGCCAACGCCAACACCGAGCTTCTATGGAAGCACATCCATGCAATGTGATATCTGTTCTTCTTGACTGTATTAGAGATAATGTTCAGAATGCATCTTTTCCTATTTAGCATGGACTCCTTTCGAAGGCAGTCACACTTAATAGTTTAATTTCCGAACATTCAGGAAACACATTGCATTGCGAAATTGCAGACGATGAAATAAATTTTAGACAACTTATATCGATTCGCATTCTCCAGTAGGTATGTACACATTCAAATTTAACCCCGATATAAATGATTGACCAATTTCTACAAAGTCATTGGCCGCTGGGCCACTTCGCTCTTCGCAATCTTTGATTGCCCGAGACCAGAGAGAGCTTGTATATTTTTAGTGGATTTTGCAACAAGAAGAAAATTAGATGAGATTTTGCACAACAGTCACGCAGAATGAGCAGTTTCTCAAACTGATGTGTAACAGTTGAAATGGGGGAAAATAAAGAAACCTAACAAATAAATAACGCGGACTGCAGAGCTCACAGGCTATGGAAAATTTCCCAGACAAAGAGAGCGAACCAGGTAATGGCACATTCACTGAAGCGGATAAGATCTTTGCAGCAAGATATGATTGATCTCCATACATGAAAAGCTGTCTAGCAGGGAACGTGGCAGAAGAGCATATTATGGCAGTAAAGCTGTTACACACGAGGAGGAAGGCCGAGGGACCGAGGTAACGTATATACCATCAACGGATCTACACAGATTTCCAAGTTGGTCTAAGGCGGCAGGTTTTAAAACGCATATGGCAGAGGCAGCAAACGTTCATGGACAGACCTTCAGGCAGACAGAGAGCAGAGATGGCAGACAGTGTTATTATGAGGTCTGCGTATGCAACGTCTTGAATATGGAGTGGCTGGCAGTGTAACGTGTGCCTTAGATTTGGGCGCATTGATTTCCCAAGATTTTTGTACGCCACACTACAGACTTCAATCTTAATGAGTAATATGAATTTATCCTAACAAATTTTCACAAACTCACAAGCTTCATTAAGAGATAGAAGCGTTGGTTTACACAGGCCACAAAAACAAGTGGCTTACACAATATTGAGAAAGTTATGAACGTACCAGCTCTGATACCATGTTAAACACACATGGACAGCAAAGAAAGATAAATCAGTGAGTTCATTTTTTATTAACAATAGATATACATTTATAGTACAATATGTGACTCTTGGGTTTCAGATCCCAAGGTCTCTTGGACTCCTTTTGTCCATTCGACTTCCACACTAACCCACTTAGGATTAGGTGTCCAACAGTGGCAATGGTGGCGTTGGGCTCCGCATCGATAATTTTCTTCCCTTTGTCATTCCCCTTGTCGGGTTCTGACTCAGAGTCGGAACATGCATCTAATTCCAAAGCCTTTAGCTTGGCCACCAGTGACTACTTGGCCCAACACTCACTTGTGTTGTGAGTGGAGCTCTTATGGAACTCACAGCACTTACCCGTGTCCTTCTTCGGCTTTGCGGTGTTGTTCTTTGGTTGCGGCTTTGTTGGGTTATCCTGGGTCGCCCCGCCTTGGTTTTGTCTTTTGTTCTGCGGTTTGGGGGTACCTTTCCCTTGCTTCGGATTCGCAGATCCAAAGTCTCGCTTCTTCTGTTTAAACTTTTGCTCGATCTTGACGGCATACCGGTATGTCGTGCCGAGCCAGGAGATGTTCAGGAACTCCATCTCGTCCTGGATGTACTTGTGTAGACAGTGGCGGTAATTGAGAACCAAATGGTTCTCAGAATCCTTAATACCCAACTTCGTGCGAAGGGTATGAAAAACATTGGTAAACTCTGATACATCTTGGTCCTTTCCCTGTCACAGAGTTGTCCACTTTATGTATTTATCCTCATAGCTCCTGACAAGGTAGTACTGCTCCTTGATGGCATCCTGGAACGAGTTCTGAGTGGGTGCAGCTAAAAACAATGAGTTCGTACTTTCATCCTTCTGCTCACAGTAGGTTTCCCACCAGTCCTTGACGTGGGGGGCTACTTTGAGAAGTGCAAAAGTAATATTTTCCCGGCTGGAAAAATCATGAATGGAAAAATATCCTTCTAGCAGATTTAACCATTTATCTACAGCGTTTGCATCTATCTGACCCTCAAATATGAGAATGTCAAAATTAACTTGTACCTTAAAGGGTGTGGCGCTTCTAGAGTAGCAGCCGAAAGTAGATGTGTCACCCTTGGGTAGCCGCTGAAGGATCTGGACAAAGTTGTCCATCATTGCATTCCTTTGTCGCTCGAGGGCTTCTTCGAGCAAGATTTTGATAGGATCTCCTGCGCCATCGTCTTTCTTTTCATCCGCCATGGGAGGCCGTCGGGATTTGCGAGGTTGGTCTTGTAAAGGTTCGACCAGTTCAAGCCCTAACTCCTTATATCCCGACCTCATTGGGGACATACAAAGAAAACAGAGAAAGAGAAGACCGCTCTGATACCATTGATCCGGATTTAAACAGGAACGCAACAAATTGCAGATATAACCACAAATATAAATGTGCAGTAGAAATAACACGTCATTTCATTAATATCAAACACTGAAATATGCTACCAAATATAATGGAAATAAGACTAGTTCGGGCAATGGTAACTTATCTCTGAGAAGAGATGTGGCAGCTACATGCCTTTGAACTCTGTTACAATGAGGCTCAAAGGCCTATTTATTATTGAGAAACAATGGAAAACCCTAACCATCCAAAAACCTAACCCTAGGAGATGAAGCGCCAAAACTGTGGGCCCCGTTTGGGTAAATTGGTACATCAACTTCCCAGGGTCGTAACTTTGGATATGATCTCCGTTTGACTATCATAATACCTTGTTTCGAAGATCTCAAAGAGAAAAAGGAAAACAAACTGGCAAGCCAATTTAGGACGTTTCCAATCTCTCTGTTTTCCCTAAAAACGTCGTTTAGGGCCTCAAAACGGCTCCAAAAGTTCAGGACCCGAAAAACTGCCAAAAATAGTAAACTGTGCTACAATTAAGGAAACCGAAAAACTAAAAGAGACGGTGTTGGGGGTCCAAGTGGAATAGGCAGGTGGCCATCAATATCCACCTGGATCAAGCCTTCACATCCATTTGGTGAAGAGTCCATCCCTGACTAGCTGCAAGTGCAACAATGGATCGAATGGTGGTGTAGCGAGCAACTAGAGCAAATATATCATCATAATCCTCTCCCTCTTTTTCGGAGAACCCTCAGGCTATGAACCTTGCCTTATATTTTTTGATGCTTCCATTAGCCCCATGCTTGATTTTGTAGAGCCATTTTGAATTCACCATGGATTTCCCCTTTGGTCTCGACACAACATCCCATATGTCGTTCTTCATGATTGACTCCTATTCTTCCGCCATAGCATCCTTCCAGACTTGTTCTTTACTGGTAAGGTGGGAGGTTCAACTTGAATCATATTACTCAACGCTACCACATATCCCTGGTACCACATGGCTTCTTGCTTTCTCTAAAGGTCCCTCTAGCAGGAATGTGTCACTTGGCATCTTGGAATGTGTCACGAAGCCAAATTGGTCTCTTCCTTGCAGGAGGATCACATGGAGGAGGATCCAAGGGGTCCATAGGCTACATGGGATCATCAAAAATATCTTTCTCAAATTCTGGCATGGAAGGACCTTCTAGAATATCCATATCATCATTCTTCTTCTCAGGAAGAGGAGGCTGAGGAAGGTCCCTTGCTTTCCCAAGGGTAGCATCTTCATCGAATGCTACATCCCTACTAATTTCAACATTCCTTTGGCCAGGAATATATATTCTAAATGCTTTAGAATTTTCACAATATCCAAAAAACATACCCTTTCTTCCATTGGCTTCCAGTTTGTTTCTTTTGTCCTTTGGCACATGGAAATATACGCGGCAACCAAATATTCCGAGATGACCAATGTCAGGCTTAATACCTGTGTATACTTCCTCGGGAGTCTTATTGTCCAATGCTTGATGAGGTACCCTGTTTTAAACATATACTATTGTATTTGTTGCTTCACCCCAAAGGAACTTTGGCAACTTTTATTCATGGAGCATAGCTTGGACAAATTCTACAATAGACCTGTTCTTTCTCTCAACCACTTCATTTTGTTCAGGATTATAGGGCACAATAGTCTCTTTCTTGATACCTTCCTTCTTGCAAAAGTCTATGAATTCATTTGAGATGTATTCCCCACTGCTGTTGGACCTGAAGATCTTAATTTTCTTCCCTGTTTGATTTTCGACCAAAGCCTTTAACTCCTAGAACATTTTGAAGGCCTCATCCTTGTGCTTCAAGTAATATATCCATGTCTTTCTTGAGAAATTGTTGATGAAGGTAATGTAGTAGAGATGGCCACCAAGTGAATATACGGGCACCAAACCACATATATCAGAATAAATGAGATGGAGGATGTATTTCGTCTTGTTCTCGCTAGAGGGGAATGATCCCCTTGTCTTCTTTCCACTGGCAAACCCTAGACGTACTCCATCGTGTTGAGCTTGAACATCGGGGATCCTAGAGACTAACTTCTTCAATTTCAGAAGTGCTTCATGGTGAAGATGGGCTAGCCTTTGGTGCCACAGCTCGCTTTGATGATTTGTATAATGAACCATTGCTAGAAGAGGTCTTCTAGTGACTCTATATAGTATTTCAAATCTAGATCCCAACGTGAAAGCATCTCTCATAAAGGATTCAACAAGCTAAGTACTTTTCCTTTGATGAAAGTGACCCTCATTCCTTTGTCTTCCAAAGCAGATATAGATACCAAAATCTTCTTCAATCCCAGCACATACATCACATCATGAAGCAAAACAGATTCACCAGAGTACAAGTGAAATTTAACAGACCCAAATCCTTTAATGAGATGAGTGGAGTTATCTCCAAGAATTATCTTCAAATTTGACTCCCTCTCTACCAAATTTCAGAGAACATCCTTATACTTAGAGAAATGATGAAAGGCCCCACTATCAACCAACTAACTATCCCAAGCATCCGGAGGAGAGGAATTATAAAGAGAAGAAATAAGGATATATTCAGATTGATTAGCAACATTACTTTCATACCTAGAATTTCTTGACCTCTTTTGTGGACGATTGCCTTCTTCATGATCATCGGGAGAGTCTCTTCTTCTTCTATCATTCCTTCTCCCATCTCTTCTATCATATGACATGTTGTTGTTCTAGCCACGGTTATTGTTTTAGGTCCTCGAAGTATTTCTCCTTAGAGCATCTAGTTCCTCAGGGCAATCTAAAACATAGTGACCCTTTTGATGACAATTGTAGCATTCAACATCTTTATCTCATCTTCTTGAGTCCTTGGAGTCTCGATTGGCTTGAGGAGTTCTTCTTGCATTAGATGGCTTTCCCTTTCCTTTCTTCTTGTTCTTCTTCTTCCCTTGAGCAACAAAGGCAATAGGCTCTCCTTCATTTGGCCTTTGAATTCTCCCCCTAGATATCATCATTCTTTCTTCTTGATTGCATAGAGCAAGTAGCTCATCAAAAGAAGGGATCCTTTCCCTATTGTTGATAGAAGTAATGAACATGTCCCATGATGAAGGAAGACCACTAAGGGAAATCATCACTAATTCCCTGTCAGGTACAATTTCTTGAGCAATCTGAAGTTGATCCCTGATTTCAGTGATTCTCATGAAGAATGATTGTATAGTCTCTCCCTTGTGCATCTTAGATTCCTTGAGTTGATTTTTCAAATCCATAATGTGGCTCAAATTGTTCACTTCATACATGCCAACAATCTTATCATACATTTCCTTGGATGTCTTCAAAGAAGAAATATAAACAAGTAGATGATCTCTTAAAGAATCAATAATGATCTTCTTAGCTTTAATCTCACCTTTCTTGTACTTGGATTTGACAGCTTGGAGAACATTTTGTGGTGGTCCTTAAATCTTTCCTTCCATGTATTACAAGACATCACAGTCATCTAAGGTGACATTGATCTTGGTCTTCCAAGCTGCAAAGTTAGATGCATTAACTAGTTTTTCATTATCCTTTAAGTATGAGGTAGACATTTTTTACCAGACCAAAAACTAGCTAATAGAAGATGGATGCTCTTGCTCTATGTCTTTTGGACTTTTCTTCACCTTAGCTCTGATACCATGTTAAGTTTTCATCAAGAATTGTTCTATGTTGCAACTATCACTTCAACAATTTCCAATAGCATCCAAATTACAATTTCCACTTGTTTAATTAACCAATAACAATAGTGCAATAGTAGATAGAACAATTACACAATGTGCACAATGAAAGACAACCAAGAGACAAGAGACACAATATTTGGTCAATGACCAACGAAAAACCCCACAACGGGTAAAACCCTTTGCAATTATTTTTTAATTAGATTTTCTTCAAATGTTCAGCATAGAGCGTACATCATCCAAGAGTCAAAGTCAAGCTTCGACTAGTCAATATTCAAAACCAATATCCAATATCTAATCAAGTCAATATGCCAAGTAATTTATCCAAAATAGTGACAAGAGAGAGAGAAGGAGAGTCAACTCTGGTGCAAATCTATCCACGTCAACTACAACAATGTGTGCCTAACTAGTCATCAGTCAAAGGTCAAAACAATCCTTTAGCAAACTCGCTCAACAACCTACAAACTCGACCTTAATTGCTGGTCAAAGTTAGCCCAAAACAGTGAAAAAAAGTCCAGTCAAACTCAATCAAAAGAGAGATGAAGTCTATAGTCAAAGTCTACAATTTCCTGCAGTCAATGCTTGGTCAAACTTCCCATATTTTCTCGGTCTTTGTGCCAGTCTACTCATCCTTTGAAAATCGAAATTTTCCCACTCAAAGCAAGTCAAAACATGAAGTCAAACTCAGTCAAACTGTGGTCAAACCATCCAGCTAAAAAGGTCAACGCATAAAGTCAAAAATGCCCAAGAGAACCTCGCATACGTGAAGAGAATTTAGCTACCTCGGACCTGTACGAACCAAACAAACCAAGAGAGAGAAGAAGAGTGTGTTGATGTGATGTCCAAATGAGCTTGAGGTGTCCTTAATTTATAAGCATTGCAGGAGGGCTAATTTGTCCTTGGGCCGACCTTGACAATTTTGACATTATGGGCTTCACTTCAAAAATACACTTTTCCTTGTCCAAATTGAGTGCTTCAAAAGTCAATTTTCGTCCTCTTGGAAAGAGGAGTTTAGTCCAATGGTTGGAATTTGTCACTGAGCTACCAAATTAGCACTTTGAAGCATCTGCGCAAACCCTGCGCAACATTACTAAGGAAATACTGCGACCTCTCTTCTGCTAGCTCTCAGGCACTGCAACTTCAAGGCTACTGGATCACTCTCTGCCTCTCTCTATTGATGATTTTCCGGTTGAGAATCTCACTTTCTCTCCGGAAGTTATCCCTGCCCCTCTGCTACAAGAAATATAAGGGGCTTGAGGGTCACTTGGAAAACACACTGAGAGATCAAGGAAATTGATTTTCTTCCTAAGAACTTCACACTTCAGAAAAATCGATTTCCTTGATCTCTCAATGTGTTTTCCAAATGACCCTCAAGCCCCTTCTTATATCTTCCTGTTAGACAACCAATGGCCTAGATTAAATCATAATCAAAGGCTCAGATCGTTTTGCCTTGATCCGTGTCTTTTTCTAGAAGTTTCACCCTTGATTAGTTTAATACCCATTAATATTTTAACTTTCCTAAGTTTAGACTTAGGAACCCCATTAAAAATATTAATTATTTTAACAAAATCACTTCTGGGTGGAATTTCCCAAAACGCTTTATGGGTTCTTTGGAATACATGTGCCCAAGCCTCCCTGCAAAATTTGAGGCTTCGAGCACATCAGATGCTACCCCAAATCAAGATTCAGGACAATCAACAAGTTCCCAAGTGTTGTTTTTCGTCATTGCCTTGTATTCTTCAACCATTGCCTTTTGCCATTTGACATGCTTCACTACCTCATTGTATGTGGAGGGCTCAATAAAATCGTTTGTTATTAAGGCAAAATTTTCTTCATTTCTTTGTGAACTTCTTATCCCTGTTTTGTTTTGTTCATCCGGCCTTACATCCTTCAAAAGCTGAAGGGCCCATTTAGACAGTTAATGTTGACTTGTTTGTGGATCTAAATAATCACCGACATTATAAAGTGGATTGATATAAACAGATGTTCTTTCACATCTAAAGGTTCAGGGGGTGGAGAGTCATTGATGGATGAACTACTACTAGAATATTCAGATGAGCTTCCAGAAGATCCAAATGGTCTAGATGAAGTAGGTGAGTTGGATGAATAATTTTCTGAAGAAGGCAATTCAATCTCTCATACCGATGTTGTGTACTTGGTTGATTTTGTATTCTGCGTTTCTTTTTATCACCCTTGGTTTCGAATTTTTGCAGAAGATTTTCTATCTCTATGGCAAGCTTGCATTTTGTTTCATCAAATATAACATTTTTGCTGACAATAAACTTTCCATGGACAGAAGACGATATCCCTTCTTTTCAGTGGATTACCCAATCAATGTACACTTCAAATTTCGTGAATCAAGCTTAGTTCGTTTTTCTTTCAGAACTAAGGCATAACATATTGAACCAAACTCTCTAAGATGTTTTACTCGAGGTTTGAAACCGAACCATGCTTCATATTGTGTAATTCCATTCAAAGAAGCAGTGGGAGACCTACTTCTTAAGTATATTGTTGTATGTATTGCTTCTGCCCAATATGGACTTAAATTTTTTAAAGTTAGCATGGATCTTTCCATCCCTAACAAGGTGTGATTCATTCATTTTGCCACTCCACTCTGTTGTGGAGTGTAGACATTTGTAAATTGTCTTTTAATACCGTTGTCACTGCAATAAGTTTGGAATTTGTTGGAAGTGAATTCGCCTCCATTATTTGTCCTGAGAGTGCCAATTTGCGCTTTAACTTCATTCTCAACTAGTTGGCAAAAAGTCTTGAACTTTTCAAAGGTTCTAACTTTTGTTTCAAAAGATAAACCCAAGTCATTCTATTAAAATCATCAATGAAGAGTAGAAAATATTTACAACCTCCTAAAGAAGCCTGTAGAGGTCCACAAATGTCATTGTGAACCAATTGCAAATGCATGTTTCAATGCCATGAACTTGTTGGAAAAGTCTCTTGACTTTGTTTCCTGTAAATTCAAACTTCACATCTTGCATTTTATTTCTTAAAAGTTGGAAGTCCTTTAACCATTCCCCACTTTTGAAGTTGAGAGAAACTTTCAAAGTTTAAATGTCCATATCTAACATGCCACGACCTTATAGGTGAAATACCTATATTTGTTGCTCCTGCAAAATCAGAGTTTCACGGAATGATTATTTCTTTCATCCTTTGAAGCTTTCCATCTTCATATCCTACCATGACTGTCTTCATATTTCGTTTAATGGAATTGATTTTTACTAAGCCATCCTCCATAACGACCTGATGTCCTAGTTGTGGAATCATGACTAATGATAACAAATTCTTCTTGAAAGTTGGTACATACCAAACATTTGAAATTAGTTTTCCTCCAATGCCAGGAAGAGAAACTTTTACTACACCTTTTCCACAAGGAGTGTGTCTTGTATCATCTGCTAGAAATATTGAATTGAGTTGACACTATTGAAAGGTCCAAAAGAAGTCATCTTGAAAGTCACATGTTGTGTTGCCCCTGTATCTAAAATCCAAGCATCTTCATAATCACTTTTAAGATATGTCGAGACCTGTAAGGCTATTGATTTTGAACTTTGAAGTGTAGTGAAGACATATTTTTAGCCATCATCTTCTTGATCATTAGCAAACTTTGCCAAATGTTGTTGAAACTTGGGAGTTTTTTCAATAGAAGTTCGACAATCTTCAGTATAATGACCAACTCTAATGCATCTTTTACAAACAATTTGATTGAAATCTTTCCTCTACCTCTACTTTGTCCTCTTCCTTGATTTATCCTCTGCCTTGACTTTGTCCTCTGCCTCCACTTTGTCCTCTTCCTTGATTTTTTCCTTTGCCTTGACTGTTGCCTCTACCAGAATTGTTGCCTTTGCTGAAATTGTTGCCTCTGCCTCTGGAACTTTCAGTTGAAGATTTACTAGTATTAGCTTCTGTAAAAAAAAACATCTTCTCCACCTTGTTTCTTCTTCCCAAAAGTTTTGTCATGTTGAGCTAGCATTTCACTTAATTCATCAAATTTTAATTTTTGTAGTTTTCCAATCACATGTAAACTTTCCAAGAAATGTATATATGAATAAGGCAAACCAACAATCAAAATAGTAGTCATGAAGCTAGCATCCACTGCTTGAAATCCAGCCTCTACTATTTCCAGCTTAATATTCTTAAGTCTGGAAATGTACTCTAGTACATCTCTCCCTTCTGTCAGTTTATGTTGAAGCAGCTTCAATTGTAGATCAACTCTCTTTGATTCTGGTTGTGTATCAAATAAATCTTTAAATGTTTTCTAGGCAGACCATGCATCTGAAGCATTTTCTATATGAACATACATTTCATCATTAACTGAAGATTTAATTAATGTTAATGCCTTTGCATTTTTTATCTGCCATTTAGCTAGTGAGTCTACGTCCGTAGGATTAAAGTTTTAATGTGGGCACTATTTTATATTAAAATGTATATATATCCATTACTTCATGTTTGAAAAGTGTAAAGGAATATTTTTGGGAAAGTATATTTTTTTTCATGGAGAGATAAGGTGTGATAAAGTAAATTGTTTAATGGAGGGGTAAGGTGTATTTTTTTAATTTGTAATATTTTGGAGTGATAAGTGACTGGAGTAATAAGTGATTTTTTAAAGTAATTTTTGAGTAATAAGTTACTTTTGTAATATTTGGAGTGATAAGGAGTAATTTTGTAATTTGTAATTTCGGAGCAATAAGGTGTAATTTTTTTATTATTTGTTTCTTTTAGAGAAACAAAATTGTAATTCAAAGTAACTTTTGCTTTGAGGGGGGTTGGAGTCAAAGAAGTCAAATTGCAAGAGCATTGTAAAAGTCAAATTTTGAAAGTTTTATTATAAAATTTCAGAAAAGTTGACTAGAGCCAAGTGCAAAGCTCAGTGACACTTCTACTCTAACAACTATACGAGGGTCAAGGCCAAGCCCCAATAGCTCTGATACCATAATAATAGCAGAAGTTTCCTCAGACATACAAATTTTATTAATAAGGAAAAGAAAAATTACATGAAATCTAAAAGAGCTTACACACAATCACTCAATGCCCTTGCAAGTGAAGAGAAACAAGTTTTAAATAAGCTTGTGTCCTAAACTAATTGTGTTATGGATCACTTATTTCATTCACAAGTGTCCATTTACATTTAATGCACTTTTAACAACACTCCTAACTATTTTCCTAAATTAATTCCTAAGAAACGACACCTTTCTAGATGTCATATCTCTTATAACAAGTAGCTATTCTAAAATATCTCCAATATTTAATTAAATATTACACTCTAAATAATTGAACTATGGTTTACGTATTTTTTATCATCTAACAAAATTGGCCTTTTATGTTTCGCTATGTCTGCCATAGTAATTTGGAATTAGGCTCCCCGGTAGTATTTGGAGTGTATACTTTATTAGAAACATAATAGGAACTTTGTCTATTTAACACATGTAAATATTCCCGATATGAAATACCACCCCAACTCTTTTCTATTGGGAAATAAGCTCGAGTATAAATGGCTGTTGAGAAGGTACAAGGCTTGAAAAGCATACGGGCCAATACTTATGCAGAGCTAGTAGAGATGATAGCAGAATGACTGCATCAACCAACCAACCTGACAAGAAGTTGGCACTTACTATCTTAAGATAAAATCCTTTTTTTAAGCGTGCCAACTGAACAATCTTGTGTACTTTCGTCTTTGAAAAGGGCCTTTAGAATATTAGACTTTTCTCAATCTACCATTCTCATTAATACCCAGCATCATAGACTAGTATGAAGTATGAACTGTTACATAAAGAATAATTTAAAACCCATGAAGAATTGAGGAATCAAATATTTTGTTATTAGGTTTCAGGCTGCCTTTGTAACTTTCAACGTTGAAAGGATATGAAGATAAATTTAATCCAAGCTATAGGGGTTTTATATGAAACATTCAAGCAAGTGCTTGTGGGCAAAAGGAATTAGAACAATAAAAGGAAGAGATTAGGAAGAGAGAGACAGTTAACATGGTAATTGCAGCCAACATTGTCAACATCAAGTTGTAAGTGAAAAAGAAGAGAGATTATAAAAAGGTAAGTTCCAAACCACATGCAATCAAACACTAGTAGATATAAATATTTCATACCTTTTTTCAGCTTCATCCTTATCCTTTGTCAAGAAAGTAGAGTGCCAACCACGACCAATATGAGAGGAGTGATCATCATCTTCTCCCAAAATACGAATATAAAGCAAACCCGTTTCCTCCAATTTTTTGACAAAATCAGGGAATTTCTCTGCCATCCTTTTATATATAAGATGACTCAGGACAATCGGTGTTTCTCCACCTATTGCTGGCTCCACTTCACAATAAAAAAATAATTTTGCAGGATATTCAAGTACCTACAAGACAACACAAAAAATTTATTCTCATGAATAGACCACCAAAACTAGTGGATTAAAAACATCTTTGTTTTGGAAAGATTTTAAGAATTTTGGATGGAAAGAGGACGCCAAATTTAATTAAAAATTTTCAATTCAATACATATACCCATGTTTAGCTTAAATCCATTTGAATTACATCCTCTTAAAACCAAAAAAAAAGAGTGTATTATTATATCTATCACAGATTTTAATGAGTTCAAATCCTAAGTATCATTTAATGCAAGCAGTATTTGATCGAGTTCACACTAAAAAATAAGTATAACTGCTGACATAATTCCTGCCAGTACAAGGGTAATATTATGGAAAACTAACTGAATTCAGGCTGACTTCAGAAAGGGTGACTAAGTACCAGTTTGCATCGTTTGAAAAAAGTATAGATTTGTGTTGGCTTGATTGCCCTCTTTTTAACTAATTGAACTCTACCTTCAGCATAGAGGCCGCAATTATTGAGTGTCTATACTGTCAAAAGCAGCCAAAACTTGCACCTGGCCTCATCTCTGTCAAAAACAATTAAAGGACATCATGACTTGCACTGTATCAATTTCTGAATAAACTTTGGAGCATCCCAGCTAGGAATTGAACTTGGGTTGTTTGTACAGAAGTGCTTCATAATCACCCATTTAAGTAAAAATTGTACAAGACAGCCATTTCCTGAAAAAGGATCTTCCACATGGTGAATAGTGATTGAATCTAGAGATATAAGATCATTGGTCCATGGTAGAATCTCATCTTTCCTTGTTCGTCGTAATGTTTTGCACTAGAATAGTAGAAAGTACACCCCATGCCGCTACATTTTAATTTCTATGTCATAGATTTTGAACAAGTGGGTTAGTTGTATCTCGTTTGTGGGAAAGTTGGGGGTTCTTTATTCATAAACTTGAGAGAGGTTGTGGATCACAAGGACTGTGGATCTACATGAATGGGTGAAACCTCTGTCATTTGCGGCAAAATAGGAAACCCCCTTTCTAGAGACTTGAGAAATTCAACAAGCGTTTTCCACCATGTTCTGGTTGATGAAACATTTGTCATTCACAGAAATCATTGTATAAATGCATATCACAGCAACAGAAATAAAGTTCACTAGCAAATACAAGAGAGAAAGCATACGAATTACTTGCATTACTTTTTCAAACAACACATTATATGGGAGTACAAGCTAAGGTGACTCTTCATATTCCACTTAATTGAAGCCTAATTGAAAGTGACTTAAGCTAATTCCATTTTGTGACAATAACTAGGTAATAAATGCTAACATGTACTTTGTTGACTTGAGCAACTAAAGTACTTCTATTGGTTATGACCATTACACATACTCTATCATCCTCCTTTAATGGTTATAGAAGACACTACACCAACCTTATCTCTAAAATATATAAACATATCTGGCCTGAGAGGCTTGGTAAGCATGTATGATGTATGTAGTTTACTCTTGCGTTGCACAATATTGCAACTCAATTTGCTTGTTCTCCACCAACAGTTGGATAAAAAGACATTGTACTTCAACATGTTTGGCATGATGATGAAGCACAATGTGCTTTGTCAATTTAAGTACACCTTGATTGTCAGAGTGTAGTGAATGTAGAATTAGCCCATGTGACTTGCAAATCATGAAGTATCATCCTCAATGAAACTGTCTCACAAACTACACTAATTGCTTCCGTATACTCCACTTCAGTGAAGGAAGGAATGTGACACTACTTGATGCTTCTTATGCAGTGATAAAATTGTGACTCTATCAAGGCTGAAAATATACCTAGTAGTGAGGTTCTTGTTATAAACTCCCCATGTCCAATCTGAGCTATAAACCTGCAAGTATAAAATCCTTAACTTTACCATCTAGGATGCCAAACTCTTAGTTTACCCTTCACATACCTTAATATCCTCTACATTGCCATCGCAATGATCAACTTTTGGGGCTATCATAAATCTAGATATATGGTTGACCAGAAAGCTTTAGATCTGGTCTGTGGTTGCAAGACAAATCAAGCTTCCTACCAGCTATTTATAAACTAACTCATTTGTCGTTTTGAGTCAGATGTGGCTGATGATTTCATTTTAACCTCCATAGGTGTACTCACTGATTTACAACTAACGATTCTAAACCTCTCAAACAAACTCTTGGCATAACCACAAGTCAGATTTTACCGCTATTTGCGATGACTATGTCATCCGCATAAACCACTACAATCACCACATCATCAACAATTCCTTTGACATAAAGATTTCGACTAAGAAGGATTTTACTGAATCTAGATCCTGTAAGGTATCTATCCAATTTTGTGTATTGGGTTCATGGGACCTGTTTTTGGAAAAAATCGCGATCTGATCGCAAAAAATTGTCGGGCCGCACGACAGCGAGTTTTCAAAGTCTTATTTTGGGTTTTTTTATTCGTTTTGTAGACAGAGGGCAAGGATGAGAGATAAGGAGGAGAATTCATCTACAAGGGAAAGAGAGGAGAAAAATGAAGGAATTTAGCATCCCAAACAAAAAAAAAAAGATTTTGGACCAAGTTTCTTCAGCGAGGCGTGTTTTTCAGGTATGGGCATTAAATTTGGCCCTAATTTTTTTGTTTTTTCCTTGTTTTTTCCTTGTCTTTCTTGGGTTTTCGTCACCCATATATTTTCCATGATTTTTGCTTGGATTTGAGTGTGTTTTTTTTGTCATTTTTGTTGCATTTAATGGAGAGGGTTTTATTTTGTCAAAAATGCAAAATCTTGATTGTTAGTTTATTTGTTTAAATTATTTTTGTGCCCTAGTTTTTTCCATGACTTTTGCTTGGGTTTGAATGTGTTTTTTTGCCATTATTGTTGCATTGAGTTGAGGTTTTTTTTGTTGTCAAAAATTCAAAATGTTGTATGTAAATTTTAATTTCATTTGTTTAACTTGCAATTCTTCTTGTGCCCTAGGTTCAAACTTCAATCTTATACATTAAAACTCAAGATTTCAACCAAGTTACAAACATGCCAAGGAAATTGGACCCTTTGGGGAATTTGGTGAACCTGATGAAGGGTTTGACAGATCAAATTTGAGTTGCAAGTTATGTGGGTATCATATAACAGGGGTGTATACAGATTGAAGTTCCATCTTACACAAATTCCTCGACATGAAGTAGGGCCTTGCACAAATACAAATCCAAAAATCATCCACAGAGCCCTCAAATCATTGGAAGAAATAGAGACAACCAAAGTGACCAAGGCAGCTCTGAAGATTCAAATAGCAAGAGGTGGAGTGGTGGGATTGGGTGGTGATCGTGAAAGTGGTACTAGTTCTTCTTCAGCATCATCATCTCAGTCAACCCCACAACTACCTCATCATTTTGTGTTCCTAGAACCACACTTGGTGCACAACCATCTATCATGTTGGCTCTTAAAAAAAGGGAGAAGAAAAAAGCTGACAAGTTGATGGGAAGGTGTCTGCTTTGGAATGATGTTCCTTCCAGCATTGCCAGGAACAATCCATTTTTCCAACCTGCGACTGATGCTATTACTATTGTTGGCCCGAGGTACAAAGCCCTTTCGTATGACGACTTTGGAGGGTGTATTCTTAAGAATGAAAAGGATGAATGCACTAAGAGATTGAAGGAGTTTAGGGGCTCATGTGCACACACAAGATGCATTGTGATGTCAGATGGTTGGACCAATCAAAAAGGAAGAACCTTTATTAACTACTTGGTTAATTGTCCAAAGGGGACAATGTTTATGGAATTTGTTGATGCATCTGCACATATCAAAGATGCATGGTTATTATATGATTTGTTGGACATGTTCATTCAAGAGGTGGTTCCACAACATGTTGTCCAAGTCATAACGAACAATGCTGCAAATTTTGTTGCTGGAAGGATGCTTATGGAGAGGCATCCTAACTTATTTTGGACACCTTGTGTTGCACACTAAATTGAATTGATGTTGGAGGACATAGGAAAAATTCCTTTTGTTAAGGATATTGTTGAGTCATCAAAAAGAATTACAAAATTTATATATAATCATGCATTTCTTCTTCATTTGATGAGAACATTCACCAACAATAAGGAGTCGGTGTGCCTTGCCATTACACGGTTTTCCACTAGCTTCGTATCTCTTCAATCCCTCTTGAATTCTATGTGAGATGTGAAGAGAATGTTTCTTTCAGAGGAGAGGTGTGCTTTTTCATATAGCTACAAACCAGAGGGAGAAGCCATATGCAAACTAGTTTCATACCAGGAAAGCTTCTAGGCGAGAGTGCAGGAGGTGTGTAACAATATTGAACCTTTGGTAAAGGTTATTTAATTAGTTGATGGAGACAAGCCTGCAAAGTTCTACTTGTATGAGGCCATGGATAGGGCCAAAGAATCCATTTGTGGCTATTATGGTGATAAGGGGGATGAGGGATTTGAGAAACAACAACTAATATGGGAAGTGATTGATGAGTGATGGAAGTTGGAACAATACACTCCATCGTCCCATTCATGTCGAAGGGATCTACTTGAACCCCGCATTTTGTTACTCCTTTGGTTTCTTATTTGATGTTGAGGTCATGTATGGATTCTTCACTTGTGTTCAGAAGATGGTACCATTTCAAGCAAAACATGCAGAAATCTCCAAAGAAATGGAGATATACAGGATGGCAAGTGGCACATTTAGCTTTGACATGGCTATTGTGGATAGAAAAACTAAAATGCCAAGTAAGCTTTTAGTTTGTTTCAAATTTCATTGTCTCTTCATACTTTGCTTCAACTTCAAATATCAATTTTTTTCTAATGTTTATCTTATTTGTTGTAGATGCATGGTGGAGAAGCTATGGTGGCAATCTACCCAATCTCCAAAGCAGTGTTGCGGGGGAGCCTCCCCCCCCCCCCCCCCGATCCCGCTCCCAATCCGCGCTCCAGGGGGGGAGCAACTCAGGAGCAGGTTGGGAGCGCGCTCTCGAACCCCCCCGATCTCGCTCCCAATCCGCGCTCCAGGCGGGAGCGACTCAGGAGCGGGTTGGGAGCGCGCTCCTGAAAAGGGAGCGATTTCGGGAGCACGCTCCTTAAATTTTTTTTCGCTCCCTGCCTTTTCAAGAGCGTTTTCCCTTTTTTGCAATTTTTTTTTTGTAGTAATGTTCGAAATGCAATTTTTTTTTAAAGAAACAAATAATTTTTGAGTGGGGCAGCTTAATGATCAAGTCTATGTCCCTAGTATTGATATGTTAGTCATGGTAATGTTAAATTACTTAAATTTTTAACATTACCATGAAATGACTCAGGATGTTTGAGAGTGGTTTCGGCCTCATTGGATTTCATATGGAGAAAGTAGAATTTTAAATTTCATTCAAAATCCAGCAGACTTATCAGTTTTTCATGATTTCAGGATTGGGGGATTTCAATGTTTCCATTGAATTTTGTCATGTATTAGGGTATGGAACTCGTATTTAATCAAGAGCACCAATCCCTCTATGTACCTTGATGTTAGTGACATTGGTTGTCGAACTCCTCTATCATGACCCTCCTAAAAATGTATGCATCACTCAAACAAAATCTTGACTTGACATGCTATGCTTTTTCAATCTTATGTTAATGCTTAGAGGGTGATATTAATGACAAAGATCCCTATACAAATATAGAGGTAATGACAAAGACGCCTCTGGATATTAATGCTTAAAGGGTGATATTAATGACAAAGATCCTGATTTTCCAACGAGACTAAAAAATTAGACATTTCTCATGGTGGCAAGAGGCCCAAGCATAAGAAATAGATAATAGATTTACTTCTCTTTTCTAGTTTCTAGTAGTTTTTATAACTATTGACTCTTTCATATTTATTATGATATTTTTTTAAACAATAGATGACAATTTAAGTTTGAAGTGGGCAATTATAACTCATTAATAATGAATTATGAATATGATGCTTCATGAAAGTCGAAAGTTGTTTCATTTCATTTCATGTTAGATATTATTTATTGTAATGGTTACACTTAGCTTACAAGTACAACTTTGGTGATCAATGATGATAAATGTCATATATTGAATTTTGAACGCTTGAAACTTTAAGATTGATGAATCATGAGACTCAATATGTTGTATGTTACTATGTTACTAACTTGTGGACGTGGTTGATGAAGATTATAACGTCTAGATGATTGTTGTTATATGGATCAATCTATGTTTTTTATATCTAATTCATTATTCTACATGTTTTTGTTGACATATATGTATCAAAATATAAAAATATAAAAATATATATTATATAAAAAATGCTCCGGGATTCGCTCCCAAAGCGGGAGCTTTTGAAAATGTCGCTCCCGCTCCCAAGTAACACTGCTCCAAAGGCTTTCCATTCGAGTGCTCAGCCAAACATGTAGCTCCTCCAGATGCGAGTGCAACTAAAGTGTATTTGAAAAAATACACCCCAAGCGCAACAGGTTAAATAATAAAAATATTCCAATTAATTTTTTGAATTCATTAAATAATAAACAATATAATTTATTAATTTAAACTTATTATTTATAATTTATTAATTTATGACCCTTGTACAAGTTGGAGTCCTAACGCCTTAATGACATGGTCTACATCTACTACAATCTTCGATTGTGGGTGAGGCAACTTGAGAGGACACCTAATGTGGAGGCCATCTCATTGGATGGGATTGACACCACCGCTGCATGAAGGGTTGAGGCCGAGAGGCCTATCATGGAATCGGCCCCTAATTGGTTAGAGGAGGAGGTAGTGGAGGGGGTAGCAGCTACAGAGGAGGAGGTGACAACACCTACTATGGTCACCAGTAGAGGATGTGGTCTACTTCCTATAGCTCCTATTTCTTCAGCTTCTAGAGCACAACAAAGTCCACTGCCATCCCCGGGGTCTTCTTCATCTAGAGGGAAAGTCGTTATATTTTCTTGCAAGAGGAGTAGAGGAAATCAGTAGTACTAGTTACTTGGTTCATTTCATTGTATATGATATTATGGCTCATGATATGAGATACATTATTATATTTTTTGCTGATATTTTGAGGTTGAGTCAGGACTCAGGACTCAGTATTCAGGACATGATTCATAGTTATGTGTGATTTAGCACTAGACATATTACACATCTTATATATTAGTTCCCTTTTCATATTTATGTGTCAATGCATATATTTTATGTTGTGGATGCTTTAGATATTAAAAATTTTGATTTTTTTGTATTTTCCATTTTTTTGTCGATTTTTACAATTTTTTCCAATTTTGGACCCTCGTTGAGTTAATCCCTATCGCGATTATCACAACATTGAGATTCCCTCTACACTCACTTTGGTACTGAAAGAGTTCAACGCATGCCCTATAAGGGTCCATGCATGCATGACGTCAACATTTTGGCCTCTTTTGCAGGTTAATTGTTATGGTTTATGTTGGCTTGTAACCTCACCTAGTATTTGCACATTATTTTATGAATTGAGGGGCTTTAGGCTAAAATTAGAGATCATTGAACATGTATAAATTGGAGAGAGATAATTTCTAAACTCTCATCATCATCACTTGGAGAATTTGGACCTCATAAGAGAATTCACATTTGTTTCCTTCTTGGCTATTGGAATATTCTTGGATGCATTTCGATGTTTGGAAGTTATTTTGGATTGTCTTTGGAGTTGTTTCTTTGGTGAATGGATGGATATACTACATGTTATCTTGTAAGTGCCTATTTTTTATGAATTTTTATCTTGAAATTATCTAATGTATTGAATTGTTGCTTCTATATTATGTTTATTTATGCCCTAATTGTTGAAAATTGATTTTGGAAAAGCTATATAGTTGAGAATTGCATATGTTACTCATTGTATAACTTGTAATGAATGTTCCTAGTGGAGGAATCCTTATAACTCTCCATCAAATTCCATTTTCCATAGAAATGGGTAAATATTAGAAGTTGGTACACACGGCATCAATTTTTAGCCTCCTTGGAAACGATTTAGCTTATCTAAAGCCTCCTTGACTCCAAATGCCCAAGGGACAATGCACTAATCCAAGTCCTTGGTGATCATTCCTACTTTTCATCCATAACTTTTCCTCTTAAAATTTCAGCCCTCTTAAGGATACAACATCTAACTAGGGCTTAGAGCAAAATTCCTTGGGATAGGTTTTGTCAGAACTTGAGAGCCTAAACATCAAGTGGAGGGTCTTGGTTACTTAACCTATAAATTTGGTGGGCATCCACTTAAGTTTCCTCCACAAAATCTCTTGCCCTAGGTGTTGCCCTAAGAGGGAAACTCTAGTTTTTCTTCCTCAACTTGGGGTCTTTCTTGAAGGTTGTATGAGCTTAGTACTTGTTGAAGTATATCACAAGAAGCTTTTTCTCTCAATTACCTTGACATCGAGAACTCCTATACTTAAGCAAAATCAACAAACCCTAGGTTTTGTTTATTTTCTTCCTAGGTCTCTCATAGAAAGCATATTGCTTCTTTGTGAAGCCTTATACCTGAAATTTGAGTCTTTCTTAAGAGATTCTAGCATATCACCTTATACCTTAACCTTAAAATACCTTTCATAAGGTGATACAATCTTACCAGGACTCCTCCCATCAGTGAAAGTCCGTAAAGGGCAAGGGGTTTTGGCTGAGGTGACATTGGGTCTCTACCCCATTTTAAGCACTTAGACTAGCTTCTTGTCTTGTAGGGTTTCCCTCACCAAGGCCTGCTTGATCCAGGTGGATGTTGGTGGCCACCCACCAACCCATTTGGACCCCCACAACTGTCTCTTTCAGTCTTTTCAGTTTCCTAAAGTGTAGCACAGTTTACTATTTTTAGCAGTTTTTCGGGTCTTGAACTTTCGGAGCCGTTTGAGACCCTAAACGACGTTTTTTTGGGAATCTGGGGCAACATGGGTTCATGGACCGATGTTGCCTCCCAAAGTGGTAGTACTCGAACAAATCTTTCTAACGAGCTATTGTGTGCGTCAAACGGAGATCGTATGCCAAAGTTACGACCCCGGGAAATTGATGTACCAATTTACCCAAACGAGGCCCACAATTTGGCGTTTCATCTTCTAGGGGTAGGTTTTGGAATGTGAAGGGTTTTCCATTGTTTCTCAACAATAAATAGGCCTTCGAACCTCATTGTAACTCAGTTCGGAACAGTTCAGAGGCATGTAGCCGCCACATCTCTTCTCAGAGATAAGCTACCATCGCCCTAGCTGGTTTCTTTCCATTTCTGGTTGTAAGCATATTTCAGTATTTTCCATTAATGAAATGAAGCATTATTTCCGCTGCATCTCTGTATTTATGGTTATCTCTGTAATCTATTGCGTTCCTGTTTAAATCCAGATCAGTGGTATCAGAGCGGTCTGCTTTTTCTCTGTTTTTCTTTGCATGTCCCCAACGAGGTCGGGATATAAGGAGTTAGGGCTTGAACTGGTCGAACCTTTGCAAGACCAGCCTCGCAAATCCCGACGGCCTCCCATGGCGGATGAGAAGAAAGACGAGGGAGCAGGAGATCCTATCAAAATCTTGCTCGAAGAAGCGCTCGAGCGGCAAAGGAACGCGATGATGGATAGCTTTGCGCAGATCCTTCAACGGCTACCCAGAGGCGATGCATCGGCTTCCAGCAGCTACTCTGGAAATGCCACGCCCTTTAAAGTACAAGTTAATTTTGAAATCCCCATATTCGAGGGTCAAATAGACGCAGATGTCGTAGATAAATGGTTAAATCTGCTAGATGGGTATTTTTCTGTTCATGAATTTTCAAATCGGGAAAAGATTGTTTTCGCCGTTCTCAAAGCAGCCCCCCACGTCAAGGACTGGTGGGAAACCTACTGCGAGCAGAAGGATGAAAGTACAGGTTCACTATTTTCAGCCGCACCCACTTGGAATGACTTCCGGGATGCCATCAAGGAGCAGTACTACCCTGTCGGAAGCTATGAGGACAAATACATCAAATGGACTACACTGCGGCAGGGACGAGACCAAGATGTGCCGGAGTTCACAAACATTTTTCATACCCTTCGCACACAGTTGGGTATCAAAGATTCTGAGCTGCATCTGGTACTCAAATACCGCGGCTGCCTACACAGATACATCCAGGAAGAGATGGGGTTCTTGAACATCTCCTCACTCGGCACAGCATACCGATATGCTGTCAAAATCGAGCAAAAGTTCAAACAGAAGAAGCGAGACTTTGGATCTGCAAATCTGAAGCCCAAAGGACAAAGCCAAGGCGGGGTGACCCAAGACAACCCGTCGAAGCCGCAAGAAAAGAACAACACTGCGAAGCCGAAGGACACAGGAAAGTGGTGTGAGTTCCACAAGAGTCCCACTCATAACACAAGTGAGTGTCGGACCAAGCAGTCGTTGGTGGCTGAATTGAAGGCTTCCGAATCAGATGCATGTTCTGACCCTGAGCCAGAACCTGACAAGGGGAATGGCAAAGGGAAGCAGATCATTGATGCGGATCCCAGCGACACTGTTGCCACCGCCAAGATCCAGAAAGATGAGCCCGAAAATCCAGAGGAAGGGGAGCGTCTTTTCCACTCACAGATGTGGGTGAAGGGTTCGCCACTACAATTCATTGTCGACAGTGGCAGCCAAAAGAACCTCATTTCAGCAGAGGTCGTGAAGCGGTTGGGCCTACCGACTACAACGCACCCGCAGTCGTACAGTATCGGGTGGCTTCACGAAGGACGAGATCTAAAAGTTCGCCAGCAGTGCCGCCTTCCATACAGCATCAAGCCCTTCACAGACGAGGTATTGTGTGATGTTACACCTCTGGATGTTTGTGATGTATTATTAGGCCAACCATACTTGTGGAGGCGACATGCTGTGTATGAGTCAAGAACTCGTGCTGTCATTATTTCTTTGAATAATTCATTATACAGGATACCAGAGGTAACCCCACCTACCGCCACATCTTTGATCACTACCAAGAAAGGCAGCAAGCTCATATCACAGACCAGGAAATTCATCTGTCTGGTCCACTCCCAAAGTAAGGGGAAGATTGTTGCTACATCCATGACCCCTGCAAAGGGTTCCTCTACGCAGCAGCAGCAGCAAAGGAATAAAGTCATGACAGAACACAGGAACAACTTCTCACGCACAGGGGTACCACACAAGCTTCAAGTGGGCGACAAAGTCTTGTTGCATATGCAGAGAGAACACCTTACCAGAACCCATCAGAAACTCAGACCACTCCGACATGGACCTTACATCAGTACCAAGGCTACGGGAAACAATGCTTTGTAGCACAGCATTCCTCCATTCCTTCGCTCGCACCGAGTGTTCAATGTGGACCGTCGTCGACCATGCTTCGCACCATTTCTGGACACATCAGAGATTGCAGAACAGCTCACCAGAGAACCAGCTCAGCAGAAGCTTCCTCATCTCAGGGAGGAACTCAACGCAATGGGGACCATTGCTTCCTAAGGGGGGAGGAATGATCCAGGTGGATGTTGGTGGCCACCCACCAACCCATTTGGACCCCCACGACTGTCTCTTTCAGTCTTTTCAGTTTCCTAAAGTGTAGCACAGTTTACTATTTTTAGCAGTTTTTCGGGTCCTGAACTTCCGGAGCCGTTTTGAGACCCTAAACGACGTTTTGGTAGTACTCGGACAAATCTTTCTAACGAGCTATCGTGCATCAAACGGAGATCGTATGCCAAAGTTACGACCCCGGGAAATTGATGTACCAATTTACCCAAACGAGGCCCACAATTTGGCGTTTCATCTTCTAGGGGTAGGTTTTGGAATGTGAAGGGTTTTCCATTGTTTTTCAACAATAAATAGGCCTTCGAGCCTCATTGTAACTCAGTTCGGAACAGTTTAGAGGCATGTAGCCGCCACATCTCTTCTCAGAGATAAGATACCATCGCCCTAGCTGGTTTCTTTCCATTTCTGGTTGTAAGCATATTTCAGTATTTTCCATTAATGAAATGAAGCATTATTTCCGCTGCATCTCTGTATTTATGGTTATCTCTGTAATCTATTGCGTTCCTGTTTAAATCCGGATCACTGCTATATTTTGTGGTAACGAACCTGAAGCCCCCCTAAAACAATAAAATAATGTCCAACAACAAGTTAGGTCAAAAGTTGACTTACTAGCCAAGATAAAGCATAAAAAATTTCCCACACGTGAGTCGTAGGGAAGAATATGATGACATCATCCATGTGTGAGCCTATCTGGAGCATGCATTGATGGATTAGGGTGCCAAGTGATGTGTAGAAACCCTCTAAAATCATCTCCTAAAGGTTGGCCCTCAAATCTCTATCAAAATCTCACTGTGGGCTCAAAATTACATCTTGGGGTCAAAATGAGGTCTCATGGATCTCCAAATGGCTATAGTGTCTGTCTCTGCTCCAATGTTGAGGTCTTCCAATGTGGTGTTAGCCCTCCCATGTATCAAGGGGTGAGACCATCCTCACTTGGGCCCTAGTTCAATTGCTCTCCCTCACCAAGTGCTAAGGTCGGCTAGGTCCAGGTGCATCATCCCAAAAGTCATGAAATGTAGGGCAAAGTGCCAAAACGTTGTCGGTGTTGGCAGTGCTCAAGGCTGTATATGATGATCTATTGTCGCTTGGAGTCCCGTGGCTCTCAACACCTCACTTGTGGGTGTCAATATGCTTCTCTAGAATCTTGGTACCAATTTAGGTGGCCAGGTCCTAGTTGTGGACCACCTAATGATCACATCACAAAGTCTAGTGAAAGCAACAAACCATCAGGTACAATAATCATTTTTGCATCTAAGTGGACCAAGCTTGAAAGTAATGCGTTATTTGACACTTCAAACAAGGATTCCCTTCTAGATTTATGTCTTTTAACTTGCAATGGTGTTACCTCCCTAGGTAGGAGTGGCTAAATGACAACCCTATTTCGCATATTCAACCCCCAAGAGGAGGTGATATTTCCTTGGTACACGCTTCAACCAATAGGTGTTATGTGAATAATGATGGTAATAGAGGGGAGAAGACTTCATGGCCAAGTGCAATGGTCAAAGGGACCAACATGATGGGGATCCACATCCCGAGTGTATAGATTTGAGGAGGGAGTAATCATCGATGCATGAGTTACCAACCTTGTCTTTGTTTTTCCACCTCTCTTGTGTGCCTTTTACTTTTTCTTGATTTCTTTCCTTTGTATTACTGCTCGTAGCTCAAAGGGTTAGAGCTTGCTTTGTATGATGTATAGCAATTATTACCCCCTTAGTGATGAGGTAGCTCATTGCCCATTAGGGGTTGGGACATGCAAGGGTTCCTTTTCCATGATGTGAAAGAGCAACATGTACTCAAGAACTCAGTGACGGCCGTAAGGGGTGAGGTAGAGCTCATGTTAGGCTTTTGCCTACGAGCTAATGTGTCTATCCTGGCCATCTTTTGCATTTTGATATTCTTTCTTTTATTTTTCTTGTGGCCATTATATGTTTTTTCCTTTTCTTTTAGCTGCATCCACCTCCCAGGGTGAAGTTTTGGACCCTAACCAAGTGTGACGATATATGGGTGCCAAATCACAGAGAACCAATGGTTAGTTGAACCTGAAGAATGGAGATGGAATATAGGGCTTGTAATGTAAGATGGAAAGTAGTATGGAATAAGGATAGATGGAGCATGTTATCTCAACCAGGGCTTCCTAAGTAGTGTCCCTCCTAAACCCACTAGGCAATTAAGGGAGGTCCCACTAGACTAGGATAAAAAATTAACCCCCTATTTAAGGTGAGAAAGCAAGATCATGGTCAAAACCCTTTCTTCTTCCAGGTCACCCCATAATCCATGCCAAAAGCCCAAAGTACAAACAAGCATAAGCACCCAATTGCAAAATGAATAAAGCACCTTTTGATCAAAAGCCCACCTTCATTCATGTGCTCATGCGAGGTGGGTGAGAAGACATATGACTGATATAGGTGGCAAAGATATGAATGGCACATCATCTCCAGTTAATGGTGGCTACAAGGATGTTGGCTGGCTGACTAGAAGAGATGATGGGAAAAAAGTTTTCTCCTATGTAGTTACCCAGTTTTTGTGGGCAACATCTAGCTCCAACTAGGACATGCACTCACCGTAGAGTGCATGATCAATGTACTTGAATGGAGAGTTCATGAGAACTCCAACAATCCCTGGGACCGCAAACCTATAACCTACACATTGCAACAAACTTGTTTGGGAGCATATGCACTGGGCGTAGGGTATTGACCATGTTTAATACAAGAGTATAAATCCATTTAGAAAATAAAATATATTCTAAATGCAACCTAATCTACATGAAACATCATATGAATGTTATTAGCAATGCTCACACAATAGGAAATGCACCTACACTACCATGCATAACATGTGAATGCCAATTCCTATCAAAGAAGGTGACGCGGCTCCTATTCACTAAGGAAGGTAAAAGTTGACCATCAAGTTTAGCAATATAGAAGTAACCTACACCTACCTTTCCATGGATCTTGACAGGGATAAGATCCTTATCAACCAAAACATGATCACCTATTTGGTAGTCCTTCTTTGGTTATTGGACCCATTGCTTCTTAGGAATGGTTGGCCTTTTGTTCGATCTTTTAATTTGTTAGACCTCTTGAGAAGTGAGAGGCTAGGAAGGTTTTAAGGTCTCACGATGAGGATTGTGATTCATAGCCCTTATAGAGGTGGTCCTATTGGTGTTGGAGGGTGGTAAAGGGAATGGTTCAAGATCTTCAATGTGCTCGGGCAACTGGGGTTCCCTATAGAGGACAAAAGGAGTTCCATCAAGCTCAAAGATGGTGGCATATGATAAGTCCACTTGTAATTGTCCACCAATTGAAGCAGAATGTTTCCTTGACAAGAGCATCCCCCAAGCATCAAGCACATCAATGACAACAACATCGATTAATACACAAATGTCCTTGTTACCATCCAAAGAGATCTTCACATCTTTGATAAGACCATAAAGAAGAATAGACCTAGAATCAAATCCATATACATTCTTATATGGCCTAGTAATTTCCATTTCCAATTGATGCATCACTTTCAATGGCATGACATTTGTCGGTGCCCCTGAATCAAGTATGCAGTTGTGTAATATAAGATTGTTAATTACTAAGGATACCAAAAATGGATTATGACCCCCATTCTTCTTATCAATATGCATAATTTGTAATATGACAGGTGGGTCATCAAGCTCATCAAGACCTAAATCCTTCTTCATTTGCCTCCGTTGGGGAGTAATTTTAGCCATCTCTTTAAGGGGAACAGGCACAGTCACTTCGCCTAAGGCATTCTCCATGTCAACATTAATTTCAACCTCATATTTCTTGGGTTTTGTCTTTGGCTTGCTCTGTAGTGTGAAAATTCCTGAATCTAACACATAAGAAACCCCTAATGCAATTTCTGGTTTACTATCTCTTACTTGTTCTTTACATTAACAAGTTATTTAATTGCATAAACATCGAAGTAAACACAAATGCAGTCTTCATAGATACACGGATCATGCACTGAAGTAAACAGAAACAATAACACAAGGGACATTGTTATTTTTGGACAATTGTCCTCGGAAAAACCTAATGCGAGAAAACCAGTGCAGTAGATATGAGGGTTTTATTATTAAGCAGATTTCGTGAATACAACTAGGGTGCCAGAAATGGCTCACCCACAGAGAATGTCCTTAGCAGTAGTACCTCTATCCGGAGACAGATATTCCAGCAAATCAGCAACCGGATGATCAACCCCATAGTGACTCTGACTGTTCCTTGTGCTGGACAGTGAAAGCTACTCTGGCACTGTGTCACCCTTCAGGAACTGTGTCACCCTCTCCCGGCTGATATGCTCTCAGCCTACCCCACAGAATCTCCGCAGCGCTACCTCTGAAGCCCAGCATTAGCCTCTACGGCCCTCTGCACTACCTGCGTAAGCCTCTACGACCTCCTGCGTCCTCTGCGTCAGATCCTGCCACATCTGCATGAGCCCTTCTAGGGCCTGCGCTGTCTCTCCGGCACTGCGTTGCCTCTCTGCTATGTATTCTTCAGCCTCGGATGAAAATCCCTTGTTGAACAACCCCTCGTTGCAACTGATCACTAACTCGATTTCCTCAGCAAACCTCGCCCCAGAAAATTTAATTCTTGATCTCTCTTGGTGTATCTCCAACTGACCCTCAAGCCTCCTCCTATACTTTTCCTGTTGACGATTCAACGGCCAGGATTAAGTCCCTAACCAACGGCTATGATTAGAACTGGCTTGATCCTTGTCACTTAGAAATTTCTCACCCATTTTATACTAATACACATTAATATTTTTATTTTCCTAAGTTTAGACTTAGGAACCCATTAAAAATATTAATTATTTTAATATCTCTTCATCCGGGTGGAATTTCTCCAAACAATTTATGGGTCTTGGAGATCTCATGTGCCTTAGCCTCTCCACCAAATTTCATGGTTAGAGCACATCCGATGCCACCCAAAATCAACATGTAGTTGTCCCTGGTAATTGTCCTTCCATCGAGATGGGTTTTCAACATTAGAACTTGCTTAGGGTCGAATCTGTTGATTTCTGGTAGCATCGGATGTGCTCTAAGCCTCAAAATTCGCAGGGAAGCTGGACACATGTATTCCACAATGCCCAGAAATCATTTTGGGAAATTCCATCCGGAATCAATTTTATTAAAAATAATTAATTATTTTTAATGGGTGCCTAACTCTAAACCTGGGAAATTAAAATAATTAAAAGGTATTAATCTAACTGTGGGTGAAAATTCTAGAAGAAGACGAGGATCAAGCCAAAATGATCTGAGCCATCGATTAGGATCTAATCTAGGTCGTTGGTTCTCAATAGAAGAATTATAAGAAGAGGCTTGATGGGCGTTTGGAAGACACATCGAGTAGAGATCATAAGATCGAATTTCTGAAGCACAGCGGTTGTCAGAAGAGGAATTCGAAGTGATCTTTTGTAGTGAGGGGCAGAGATAGTATCCGGAGGGAAGTTTTTCCTACGCCGGAGAGTACAAGGCAGAACAACGTCCAGAGAGGTTGATGTTGGGCCACGCAGAGCTATGTTGTGGCAGCGCAGAGCCACGTCGTGGCAGCACAGAGCTTGAGAGGGAGATCGAATTCCTGTTGAGGAAATCGAGTTTCAGAAGTCGGGAGCCGAGGTGTGAGACCAGGAGGCTGAGAGCTGAAGTTTCCAACCAGCAGAGGATCAAAAGGAGGGGTAGCACAGTCCTAGTAGAGGTGACACAAAGATTGCGTGGGATTGACGCAGTTCTGCGCAAAGGCTGATGTAGAAGGGACGCAGAGGCTCATTTCCAGCAAGATTAGAGCCAGTTATTCCAGTGACAGGGTGAGATCATCTCACTATTTGTTTTGCCCAGTTTCTCTCTGTATCGAATAGCCAGTTGGGCATCCAACAAATTGTACTCAGAATTACTACTGCTTAATAATAAAACCCTCAGTTGCTGCACTAGTTTTTCCGCATTTGGTTTTTCCGGGGACGTTTCTCCAAAAATAATGGTGTAATGTGTTGTGTATTTCTTTCGTGCTCAGTTTCTTGTTTCCGTTTATAATTTAATTGGTGAATATTGCAGTGTATTAGTTTCGATGTTTACTGTAGGAAACAGTAAATAATTTGCTCAGTAATTAACAAATAGAAGGAACTTAATCAGTTGCTACAGTGGTGATTCAGGTAATCGAATTTTCACATGGTATCAGAGCTGTAGGTGAAGTAAGATAGCAGATCCGAAAGAACCCAGCTGAAGAGAAGGAGGTTCGAAGTGCTACGTAGGCATCAAATTGAATCCCCAGAGGGGTTGCGCAGTCCAAGCCAGGAGGCCAAAGATTTTCGAGGAAGGTCTCTCTCTGAGTGAGTCGACAGAGAGGTAAGACTTCTAGATCGAATTTTGCCAGTGTCAGAGGGAGCAGCATAGCAACTTCACCGACGAGGCAGTTTCTGGTGTGACGCAAATTTTTGTAGCAGTTGCTGGGGCAGAAAATCGTCAGAAGGAAGAAGGGAGACACTATTGAGGGAATTCTTCCTCAGAGGACTTTCAGCCAAAAGTCTAATTTCTCAAGTGCTGGGCAGCAGCAGAGAGGAGCAAATCTACTAACTCCAGCAGGGAGTGCGTAGGCCAGCCTAGTGCTGCGCAAAGGAGAGAGGAGATAGTTCGACAGATCGTAGGCAGAGATGGCATCAAATGGGTTGCAAGATCAGGATCAGTTGGAGGGAGCATCCAACTATGTGATCTGGAAGGCAAGGATCTCATGCCTTCTAGATGAACACGATCTTAAAACTTACGTGGAGAGTGTGGTAGTTGTACCCACAGATCTAGATCCGCTCAAGAAATACAAGGCTTAGATGGCGAAGGCCAAGAGGATGATCCTCGATGGAGTGAGGGATCATGTAGTGTGTCACATTGCCAGCAAGGATACTGCTCGGCAAATGTGGGAAGCTTTGGCCACGCTATACGAAGGATATTCCGAGCAGCAGAAGATGTACTTGGAGTATAAGATGTGATCCACGCAGATGCAGAAGGTGGAATGCATTGATTCGTTCCTTACGAAGCTTCAGGAAATCCAAGTCTCATTCGCAGCTGTGAGGTCAACACCTCAGCCTACCGAGATGGTGAGGCTGGCTCTAGAGCATCTTGGGCAAAGAAATATTGCCAAATTGGGAAGGGATGTGGGCCGCTCTTCAGCAGGAAGAGATGAGGAGAGACTTAGTCAAGTGCAAAATTGACAGTAGCAGCAGCAGCAGTGGGACGAAGCCGAAGGAGGAGGATGAAAATGCAACGCTCGCATCTAAGGGGCAGTAGGAGCAACGGAAGAAGAAGAAAGATATTTCGAAGATCAAGTTCTTCCGGTGTGGCGAACTTGGTCACTACGCTACACAGTGTCCTCTAAAGAAGAAGGACAAGGACAAGAAGCATCATCTGAAGGCGACATCTGCATAGATCGAGGAGGAGTTTGCCTTCATTGCCTAGAGGTGGGGTGGTATAGAACTGTAGTTCGAAAGGACTGTAGTTCGAAAGAACTGTAGATGGGCAAGATCCTTGAGGAGTCCACCTCTTGGATCAGTACCTTGCTACGGGAGCCCAAATCAGTAGTAGCAGGATGGACCGAGTTAGTTGATGCAGAGGAGCGTCAGAGTGACAGTTGTTGTGGCTAGGAGCGCTAGAGACTGAGCAACACCGAGCTAAAGTTGGCAGCAGTGCAGTTGGCACAGAGCAAAGTTAGCAGTAGCGCAGTCGCTTCAGAGGGTCAGTGTAGAGACTAGCAGCGGTCAAAACTCCAGCAACAGATGCATCATACTGAACATTTGTTCAGTAATTTTGGATGTTTTTCCGTTGCTGATGCAGTAGCAGCAGCAGTTGGAGACGGAGTTGCAGTACAGATGCAGTGTTGGCAGTGGCAGTGTTAGCAGCAGTACAGATGTAGCATTTGCGCAGTAGTTTATGGGCAGAAATGTCAGACATAGGAAGCGCAAAGGGAGATGTTACATAGAAGGGTGATGCTTTAGCAGGTTGCATTACTAGAGCATATTCCTCGCTAAGAGGGAGTGTTGATTTCTGGTAGCATCGAATGTGCTCTAAGCCGCAAAATTTGCAGGCAGGCTTGAACACATGTATTCCACAATACCCAGAAATCGTTTTGGAAAATTCCACCAGGAATCAGTTTTATTAAAATAATTAATTATTTTTAATGGGTGCCTAAGTCTAAACTTAGGAAATTAAAATAATCAAAGGGTATTGTTGTCAAAAAAAAAAAAAAATTAGAAAAGGATTTTTTTTTAGATTTTAGATTAGAAATTTGCATTTTGTTTATAAAAAAATAAAAATAAAAATATTTTTTTTTTTTTTTGAAAACATAAAAATTTTGTGGGAAATTATTTTTGCCAGTCTCAGGAATTTTCACGTTATATGTTTTATGCTGAGATGCCAAATTTTCAAGTTGAGATACGAAATATGATATCTGGTTAATGGTTCATGACTCGTGGTGGTTTAAAGCATTCATCTTTCTAAACTTTCAGTTGCTGGATATCGTTTTGGTCATTCTAAGAGCATTGTGATTTAGCTGATGATAGATGATTGTTGTTCACGGTTTATATCTTTTATGTCATTTAACAAGTAATCGTTTTAACCACAATCTCTTAAGGCACTGGTTTGCTAAATTAATCAAATCCATTAAGTGTTTTTTATATCGTATCTCGTGTCTCCCAACCAACTGGTCGACAGTTGGTCTCATCATCTCACAGGGACTACCCCCCTTAGCCGCGGGAGACAGGCTTAAACGGAGGGATCGGGGATCAGGGTGACAGCCCCCGGTCTGAGGGTTGTCGTGTCAATCCGCGCGACAACAGGTATTATTCTACCTATGGGTGAAACTTCTAGAAGAGGGCAAGGATCAAGCTAAAATGATCTGAGCCATTGATTAGGATCTAATCTGGGTCGTTGGTTCTCAATAGAAAGATTATAAGAGGATTGATGGACATTTGGAAGACACATCGAGTAGAGATCAGAAGATCGAATTTCTGAAGCACAACAGTTGTCAGAAGAGGAATTCGAAGTGATCTTTTGTAGTGAGGGGCAGAGATAGTATCCGGAGGGAAGTTTTTCCTGGGCCAGAGAGTACAAGGTAGAGAGGGCAGAACGATGTCCAAAGAGGCTGACGCTGGGCCACGCAAAGCTACGCTACGCAAAGCCTGAGATGGAGATTGAATTCCTGCTGAGGAAATCGAGTTTCAGAAGCTGGGAGCAGGCTATGAGATCGGGAGGCTGAGCGTTGAAGTTTCTAGGCAGCAGAGGATCAGAAGGAGGGGCAACGGAGTCCCAGCAGAGGTGACGCAGAGACTGCGTGGGGTTGACGCAATTCTGCGCAGAGGCTGACACAGAAGGGACACATAGACTCATTTCCAACGAGATCAGAGTCGGTTCTTCCAATGATAGGGTGAAATCATCTCACTATTTGTTTTGCCTAGTTTCTCTCTGTATCGAATAGCCAGTTGGGCATCCAACGAATTATACTCAGAATTAACACTGCTTAATAAAAAAACCCTCAACTGCTGCATTGGTCTTCCCGAATTGGGTTTTCCGGGAACATTTGTCCAAAAATAACGGTGTAATGTGTTGTGTATTTCTTTCTTGCTCAGTTTCTTGTTTCCGTTTATAATTTAATTGGTGAAAACTGCAATGTATTAGTTTCAGTGTTTACTACAGGAAACAGTAAATATTTTGTTCAGTAATTAACAAATAGAAGGAACTTAATCAATAGTTGAAGTGGTGTTTCGGGTAATCGAATTTTCACAGAATCTCCCACTACTTTCAACCGTTAACACTAGTTCAGTTCGGTCAATATTGGCTTGGATTTTGCTCGGTTCAAGGTGGCAGTTAGTGTTTCCAAGCAAAATGTTGAATGCATTGGTTTCATCCATCACATTCAAGGGCTTCGAATCTTCCTCTTCTTCTTCATCATAAGGAGTTGTTACTGCTCAAAATAGCAGGGGATCCTATAGAGCAACTACTAGGTCAAGGGCAACAATGGAGCAGTAGCCTAATGTCACCTCAGCTAAGGCTCCCTTCTCTTTACGGACTTTCACTGATGGGAGGAGAACCGGTATAAGAGGAATCACATTGATGAATGGATCAATGATCGGATAAGGAGTGATTCCTAAAGCCTATTTACAAGAGAGACTCAATTAAATAGCTTGCTTGAGAAGCAAGGTGATGGGCTCTCTAAGAAGGGTTATGAGGATACCTTGGCCTCGGGTTGGAGGATATGGCATTGACAAGGGGCTTCCTAGACTTAAGGATCCTTATGGAGAAATGGATTCTATGTAGTCCTTGTGGAATTTGAGTTATAAAGTTGCGGGACCATAGAGAACCCAGGTGGACCCAAACTAGGTCAAGGGTATGGAGTTGATCGACCAAAGAGGGGCTTGACCTAATTAGGGAAGAGAATAGGATCAAAGAACTAATTTTCTTTTGAAATTTGAATGCAATGATCCAAGTGAGGACACTAACCCAAAATCAGCCTAGGGAGAGAAATGATCCTCGAGCTAGGGCTTGCGATATCTCGGGATTCCACTGTCGGATTGTGCTCAAATTTGGAGGACCCCTTGAGAAGACCCCAGCGCAGTTGTGGACCAATTTTCAAGCGTTTTGGATGGCTGCAAATGATTTTGTGTCATGCCCTAGGAGACCTTTTGGGTTAGGCCTAGAATTGGAAGAAATGAAGAAAAGAAATGTTATTTTGACCACCAAATGGATACGAGGATCAGTGCCTTATTTCTTGGGCTTAATGGAATCAAGATTCACAAAGATCATGGAATTTCGTGAGCTAAGGAGACCTAATTGATCTTTTCTAGCCTCTCCAAGGGCAGCAACTAGGTCAATGGAGATTTAAACTTCAAATTTGCGAAGGAGACAAAGTTTCGAGGTCTTTAACTGAAGAAGTGCCTCTAAGAACATTCGCTCAATCCCTCAAAGGTCAATGCATGCATTTAATCACTTATTCAAGGTCCCAGAAGAATTTTGCATTAGATTTAACCCATACAAGAATAAAGATAACAACATACATGTAGTTAACTAGTAAGATAACAAGAATAGCATCAAAATTTCGACTTACATGAGAGAGTGTATATCCATTTATCAACTTCACATTAGAGAAGCTCCAAAGACAATAGTGAAATCCAAACATCATAGTGCATCAAGAAAAGCTCCAAAAACTCGTCCCAGCAAAAAGTGTGAAAATGTCATAAGAGACACTAATCTAATGCAAGTGGTGCTGATGAAAATGAATCATCTCACTTCTATTTATACAATCCTCTAGGGGATTCGATTGGCCTAATTTGGACTAATAATTCCCCTAAAATAAAATAATGTGCATAATAACAATACTTTTGGTGACAAGCCCACCACAATAGCTCAATAAAACAAGAATAAGCCTCTTAAGAGGGCAGAATGATCAATATAGTGAGTTGTTGGGCCTTTGAGAAGGCCTAATGAAGTCCTAGGGGTGCCATGATATAAAACTGGACTCAAAATATAGTGGACAAGGGGTTGGCCCCTTGTTTTCCAAGCAAGAACCTGTGGTGCTCTCAAGTGGGTGTGGGGCACAAGGACATCCTCATGGGTCTCCAAGTGGATCGGAAATGCTTGTAAACCATCTGTAAGGGATAGGATGATGACATAAGCCCTCCCTCTGCAACGGGAGACATCCTCTGGACCCTAGAACATCTGCCAAGTGTATGGTGCATGTGTCGAGTCGGCTAGGAATGGTGAACCAGGGTCATCACCCTCATCCAAAAGGTGGAACACGAGCAATCAACGAGTGGTGCTAGGGATCCATGAAGTACTCTCTACTATGGTGGAGGCCCATGGCTCTCAACGCTCACCCTACAAGTGCCAATGTGGCCCTTTGAAGGGCTAGGACCCCGTATAGGGTGACCAAGCCCAATATGGAGACCCACCTGCAATCTTGCATAAGATCCAATGCGTCCCCTTGCCCTCCAACACAACAAACCATTAGAATAATCAAGTAAAAGAGCTTATAAGTCATGGAATCAATGGGGCACTTCATGGTGGCATGCCCTTCCATAGTGGGCTTTAGCATGTATAAGTGTCTCCTGGCTCAATAAACGGCTAATCAAGGACCCTATTAGGCAGTTTCAACCTTTAAAGGGGCTGACATGTCCATGGTACTTCCCTCAAATGGTAGGTGGCAAATGATATAGTAATGGAACAGAGTGGGGATCAGGGGATTCATCCAGACCACATGTCATGGTACACAGGTAGCTATAATAAGGGAAGCCCACACTTGGATAGGCGAGTGTACGAGGGAGCAAATCATGGTACATGAGTTACCCCGAACTTTGTTTTTCCACCCTTCTTCATATGCCTTTGGCCTCTGATTGATTTTTCTTCATAACTGCTCGGGGCTCCAAGGGACGAGAGCATGATGTGTAGTATATGGCAATGGATACTGCCTTAAGGTGGGGCATTTCATTGCCCACCAGAGGTTAGGACAATCATGGGTTCTTTAATGATGGAGCGGGCTCATCTAGGGCCCATAAGAACTAGAGTGCTGGCCATGGATAAGGGGTATAACTCATGTTTAGCTTTTGCCCACGTGCTAAATTTGTATGTCCTAACTATCTTTTGTATTTTGTGGTACATTTCTTGTTGAGACTGGCCAAATTATGCTTTTTATTTTTTCTCACCTGCATCAACCTTCGAGCATCGTTCCAGGCCTGACCCAAGGCGTAGATAAGGGGAGGGGAGGCTAACCCTATGTGGACCCAGTGGAAACATGTGGACACGGATGAAGAAAGAGATGAATAGGGCTAAAATGAGTGGAAGGGGGTGATGTATGTGGTGTCGCGAAGCAAGGCCACACAACCAAAGTCAGGATTTTCTAAGTAGTGCCAACCCTAAAGCTAGTGGCCAGTAAAGGAGATCCCACAAGACTAAGATACAAGGCTAACCACGGAATCAGGCAGCGGAAACAAGAGTATAGACCTAGCCCACTCTTTTCGTTTAATCCCCCCACCAATCCATGCCCAAAAGTGTCCATCACAAGTAAGGAAAATTACTCAACTATACCAATGAAAAGTTGGTATACCTTTGGGGTTGAGAGGCCCACCTTCAAACATACAATCATAACAAGTGGGCAAGGGACCACATGGTTGGCTCAGGTGGCGGATAATGGCACATCAAGCTATCTGGTGGCTGCAAGGGGCTACTAGTTGCCAGCTGAGGACCATCTAGGAGAAAACATTTCTCCACTACCCACAGGTTCAACTTCGATGGCAATTTTTCTTGCATCAACCAAGGTTTGAGGACTCTTATCTTTGGGGACATAAGCTAGGTGCCCATGACAACCCTTTATGACCCTGTCTAGGATGAGAACATTGGAAGGTTTGAACCTATCAAGGACTTCCCTGAGGAGGTTGTCAAATCTTTGAACAAAATCCTTAACAGTTTCCTTTTTGGTTTTCATAGCAGCAAGAAATTTGTCAAGCAACATACCTACATCTTGCTTTGTTGCCCACCTTTTCTTGAAAGCCTCATGCACAGTGTCCCAATTAGTGACACTCCCTTGAGGCATGCTAAGGTACCAATCTCTAGCATCTCCATCAAGAGAAAGGGAAAATAGCATCATAACCACATCTTCATTATCAATATACCTAGGACCAATTTCCCAATAGAAATTGTGAATTTGTCTCTCAGCAGTGGTTGTGTCATCACCATTAAACCTAGGCAACCATTCATGATATCTATCAGGGAAGGGTTGAGGAGCATCATGGTGCCTAGTAAAATCATATGGCTTAAAGGTAGTGAGGATCCACGACCTATTCATGTTACCCATGTGGGCAGGATTGGGAAAAAGCTTCCTAACCAAAGGTGTGGTTGGCTTGATAAGAGAAATACCTACCTCCATAGCCCTCCTAGTAGCACCTCTAGTTCGTGGAGCTACAATTTCAAGAGTATCCTCAAAAGAGCTACTAGGGGATGCAGTATCAATTGAGTCAAAAGTCGCCAGAAGGGGATCTATCTTGTCGTTAGTGATTATCCCACTTCAAAATGGTAAAATCTAAGGCTTCAAATTACGAGGAGATAGACGTGTTTCATCCCCAGCAACAGCGCCAAAAATGTTGCTACAAAATCTAACAGGCCTTGGAGGGGGATGCCCTACAATGCCAACACTAGACCTAGAGACAATAATGGGTGGATGGTGTTAGAAAATGTAACTATGTTCAGTCTTCACTAATGTACTTGAGTCATTTTGTAATGTACTTGTCAAAAGAATAAAGAAAAGAATTTCTATTATTATAACAATGACTTATTAAAGCATGGGTTTCATGCTTGGGCCATCATTATATTAGTTAAAGTCCCCATTGTGGACTTCTAGGATTAATATTGAGTTTATAGAGTCATTGTACATTCAAAGAGACCCTTCTTGGGCTTTTGAATCAAGTAAAAAGGTTTAGTATTAAGTCAATTATGATTTATGTACCCTCCACATCAAGTCGGCCTAAGGACCCTAATTCGACCCACAAGAGACCTATATATACAAGGAGGTCGAAGTCATTTGGAGCATCAACTCTCAAGCTAGTTCGATATCTCATGAAGAGCTGGAGAAGTGAGAAGTTTGTTGCTAGGAGGTCGAAAGAAGTGCAAGTTTGGGGAAGTCTATAGAGAGGAAGAAAATCGAACTTTTGGTGCCTCTCTCTTTACTTCGTGGTCTGGATTGGGAGATCGAAGTCTCCTAAGATTTCGCTGTTGTCGGAAGATGCTTGTTGCCGGAAGTTGCTGCCTAGTCTAAGTTGTTGAAAGGGGTCAAAGATCTGGGAGGCTAACTTGATGTGGAGGGAAGGGTTGGTCTTGGTATAGAGTGAAGAGTCTCAAAGAATAGTATTGAAAGGAAGATTTATCTTGACTGGATTTTCCCCTCAAGTGGGGTTTTGCCCTGGCATAGTGCCCATATCTTGTGTCTCTTGTTTTGTGATCTTCATACACACATAATATGGTAATTGCTTGATGAAATATAAGATAATAAAGAAGTAAAAGGAGCCAACACACTCACAAGTTTTTATCAAGAAAGGAGAATCAAACCCTAATATAACTACTTTGATTTTCCAACATGGTATCAGAGCTAAGGTCAGGAAGAGTCGAAGATCACTTTGTTGGCATGGAATCTCCCTCTGTGATGAACTACATAAGAATGGGCTACAACACTGCTGGAAGCTAGATCAAGAAGGTCACCTACTACTTATTCAACAAGGTCAAGAGTCAAGGATTCTTGGTTGCGCTTACAGGTTCTCTTAATGATGAAAATGCATGGATCATTGATAGTGGAGCATCGAGACACATGACAGGTGAAAGTAAGCAACTCCATACACTATCAAAGGAGCCATCCTCTCATGCAATGGAATTGGGTGACAACAAAAGCTATGTTGTTAGAGGCCTGGGATCAACATCTTTGAAGGTAGACAATGGATCGAAGCTACATCTCAACAACATTCTCTGTGTTCCAGGTTTGAAAAAGAATTTTCTTTCTATTTCTTGTTTAGAAGATAAAGGGGAAGAGTAGCCTTTGTTGATGGAAAAGTATTGGTTTGGGGAAGGACTCTAGCATTGATAAAGCTAGGGTTATTGGAGTTCGTGAAGGAAGTCTTTATCGGGTCATTACACCACCTCCTCAAGCTTTGGTTCATATCGAAATAAGTCCCATTGAGCTATGGAATAGGAGGTATGGTCATCTACATTACAAGGTCATCCCTTCTCTTAGTCAACTAGTTCATGGTATTCCTAATATGAAGTTAGAACATGAAGGTGTATGCAAGGGATGCTCTCTGGGGAAACATACTAGAAAGCCATTTCATAATAGTGAAACTAGGTCTAAAGAGATATTAGACCTCATCCATTCCGAAGTGTGTGGGCCCATGTCTGACAAATCACTTGGAGGTCATCTCTACTATGTGGCATTCATTGATGACCATTCTAGGAGACATGGCTTTACCTTCTCAAAACTAAAGATGAAGTATTTGATAAGTTCAAGGAATTTAGGGCTTAAGTGGAAACCCTAACTGAAAGGAAGATAAAAACTTTGAGGTCTGACAATGGTAGGGAATACACTTCTAAAGATATGATTGCATATTGTAAGGAAGTAGGTATTAAGAGGGAGTTCATTGTTCCCTATTATCCCAAACAAAATGAATTGGTTGAAAGGAAAAATAGGTCAATTGAAGAAAGCATTCGAACTATGCTCCTTGATCAAGATCTTCCGAAGTTCTTATGGGGAGAAGCAGCGATGACTGTCGTATACATTCAAAATAGAAGTCCTCATAGGAGTCTTGATAATACAACACCCGAAGAAGTATTCACAGGAAAGAAGTGTGGATCACCTCCGAAACTTTGGAAGTCTAACATATATCCATGTTCCGAAAGACAAGCGAAAGAAGTTGGACTCGACAAGTATCAAGGGAATATTCGTTGGTTATAGTCTTTCCTCAAAAGCATATAGAATCTACATAAAGGAAGGAAGACACATTGAAGTAAGTAGGGATGTCATATTCGATGAAAATCAAGCATACAAGAAATCAAAGGATATTCCTATTGATTCTGATGACGAAGAAGTTCCTATATTTGAAGAAGAAGAAGTTCATCATGAAAACTCTACTACAAATATCGAAGAAGAAGGACCAAGTGAGCCTATTCAATCGGTGGTTGTCCCAACCACAAGGAAGAGGCCAAATTGGTTGAAAGCTACATTAGAAGATGCTGAAGGACATGAAGCTGCAAAAGGTTCCTTCAGGGAAAGTAAGAAACCAAAGAGATATTCTAGATATGCTACATATATGACAAAGTTAATTGAAGTCGGACCATCTACATTCAAAGAAGTTGAGCATGAAGGGGTTTGAAAGAAAGCTATGCAAGAAGAATATCTGTCCATCATGAAGAATGGGGTTTGGAAGATCGTTCCTAGACCTAGTGACAAATCGATTGTCATATCGAAGTGGATCTATAAGATCAAACATGTTGTTGATGGAAGTATAGAAAAGTACAAAGCAAGATTTGTTGCAAGAGGTTTCTCTCAAAAGGAAGGCATTGATTATGAAGAAACCTTTGCACCCACAACAAGGTACACTACCATTAGATCATTGGTTTCATTAGCTGCTACAATGGGGTGGAATATCCATCAAATGGATGTTAAGACCGCATTTCTAAATGGGACCATTGATGAGGAAGTGTACATCGAACAACCCGAGGGCATTGAAGTGAATAGCAGGGACTCATGTTTGCAGACTTAAGAAAGCCCTATATGGCTTGAAGCAAGCACCTAGGGCATGGTATGCAAGGATGGATGCATATCTACTTCAAAATCAGGTTCGTGAAGATTTCTGCTAATCCGAATCTCTACATCAAGGTCATGAATAATAAGCCCATCATTATTCTACTATATGTGGATGATCTATTCATCACAGGTGTAGAGTGAAGAATTCAAGAACACAAGAAGATGTTGGCAGCTAGAATTGAAATGAAGGATCTAGGACTGATGAACTATTACCTAGGCCTAGAAGTATGTCAGAGACCTGGGGAGATATATTTGGGGCAAGGAAAGTACATCATCAAGTTATTGCAAAAATTTGGGATGATGGATTCCAAGCCGATGACTACTCCTATGATCACCAACCTCAAGAAGTTGAGGGGCTCTGACTCTAGTCTCGTGGATCCTACCTCATATCGACAGTTGGTGGGTTCCCTGATGTATCTGGTAAATACTAGGCCAGATATATGTTTTGCAGTGAACATTCTTAGTCAGTTTCTGTTGAAGCCTCCTTATGATCACTGGATAGTTGCCAAACATTTATTGAGGTATCTTCGTGGCACTATACATCATTGCCTAAAGTATGATAGTAAGGAAGTCAAGCTAATTGGCTTCACAGACTCTGATTGGGGTGGCAGTGAGACAGATGGAAGGAGCACTATTGTAGGATGCTTTAGTCTGGGCACTGCTATGATCTCATGGATGAGCAGGAAGCAATATCCCGTTCCATTGAGTAGTGCCAAGGCAGAGTATGTGGTTGCATGTGAAGTAGGAAAAGAGGTTCTTTAATTGAGGAAGCTTCTAACAAATTTGTTCGAGAAGTCTCTGGGTCCTACTGTGATTAATTGTGACAATCAAAGTTGTATCAAGATGTCTAGAGATCCATTGTTTCATTCGATGATGAAACATATCAATAATAAGTTCCACTTTATTAGGAACTTGGTGCAGGACGAGATCATGAAGTTGGAGTATGTCTCGACAGATGAACAAGTAGCAGACATATTGACAAAGGCTCTTCCTAATAAGAAATTTGAATATCTTAGGAACCTACTTGGTTTGGTAGATATTGTTGATTGTATTGATGATAAGAAAGTGTAAAATATTTGTTGAGGCTTTGCGAGTGAAGCATTGCCTGGGGAGACATCTGGCCAGCACTTTGTGTTGATGTTTGGGTCCCGAAGTTGAAAAAGGTGGTGTTGGTTATTGAGCTCTGTTTTGGATATACACCTGTATGTCTGGGTTGGTGGTTAGCAAGTAACCCTGACGGTACCTAGAGGGGCTGAAAGCTTGAGTCCACCTTCTTCCCACTTGGATAGATTGCCCTGGTCAGGAATCTAGTCTGTGGCATTGTGGTGCGTAAAATGTTGAGTGACTGATTACATATATTGTCCTGGTCAAGAATCTAGTCCGTGGCATTGTGGTGCCTAAATTGTTGAGCGATTGGTTGGATAGATTTCCCTAGTCAGGAATCTAGTCCATGGCATTGCGATGCCTAAAAGTTCTTCATGGTTCATATAGTTTGAGATCTTCCATTGCATTTGTACATTATGAATACCTCCCTAGTTAAGAGGGATTGTTAGAAAATGTAACTATGTTCGGTCTTCATTAATGTAGTTGAGTCATTATGTAATGTACTTGTCAAAAGAATAAAGAAAAGAATTTCTATTATTATAACAATGACTTATTAAAGCATGGGTTTCATGCTTGGGTCATCATTATATTAGTCAAAGTTGTGAAAATTTCTAAATAGAAGTCCTACTGTAGTGATTAATATTACTTCTTCTACTTATTATCTCATAAATAAGTTATTCACAGTGTTCTTACAGCGAATATCGAAATATATTCTACTACAGCCTTCACAATTAAAGTATTGCAAAAAGAAAATGTAAGGAAAAAATACTGGCACATATACAATCACAATGACACAGTTATTTTTGGACAATCGTCCCCGGAAAAACCCAATGTGGGAAAACCAGTGCAGCAGATGAGGGTTTTATTATTCTTCAGCAAATTCTCATGTAAAAATTACAACCAACAAAACAAGAGAGAAATTTTACAGATGCTTCCTAACAAATTTATAATCCAGGTGAAGTACTCCTCTTCCCTGGAATCCTTCCGCGTCCCTCTGTGTCAAACTTCTCACACTAGCCAAGCGTTTAGCTGCCCACACAGGCTTTGCGTCAATCTGCCTCTGCACTGCCTCTTTCTACATCACCTTGTTCCTGTTCTGTGTCTTGCTACCTTGCACTCTCTGAAGATGTTGATGCGCTCTCTTCCTTTCTCACTTGCAACTTTCCTTTTGATTCGATTTTCTCTTGCCAAACTTCGACCAGTGAGAAAATCGATCTTACTCAGGTAACTGAGTATTTGCCTCTGGTGTGTTCTCCAAGTGCCCATTAAGCCTCCTCTTATAATCCTCTCGTTGATCAATCAATAGCCTAGATTAGATTCTAATCAATGGTTAGGATCATATTGACTTGATCTTTGCCTTCTTCTAGAAATTTCACCCACATTTTAGAATAATACCCATTAATTCTTTTAATTTCCTAAGTTTAGACTTAGGTTCCCATTAAAAATAAGTAATTATTTTAATAAAACTGTCTCGGGTGGAATTTCCCAAAACGACTTTTGGGTATTGGAGAATGCATGTGTCTAAGCCTCGCTGCAAATTTTGATGCCTAGAGCACATATGATGCTACCCCAAATCAACACTCCCTCTTGGCGAGGAATGTGCTCTAGCAATATACGTTAGTGAATACTGCTCTGACTCTGAAGCAAAGTCCTCTGTGCTACTGATGTCCGACATGTTGTCCACCAACTACTGTGTTGTTGTTACAACTGTACTACTACTGACCCTGCCATTGTCAACACTACCTTTGTACTGCAACTCCCTCTGAATTTTTGCATCTGTGTTGCTGCTGGCACTGCCACTGCCAACTATCCCTGCACTGCAAACTACTACTACTACTGAAACGGATTTTCCACCATACCCATCTGCTCTCTAAACTGAGTGAACTTAGCTCTTCCAAGAGCCTTTGTGAGTATATCGGCTACCTACTCTCCTATGGGGACATACTGTAGTTGTACTACCCCACGTTGAACATAGTCTCTAATAAAGTGACATCAAATATCTGTGTTTCAATCGATCATGAAATACAGGATTTTCAGAGAGTTTGATGCAACTTTGGTTATCACATTAAACCTTGGTTGCTCCCATCCTTTTTCTGAACAAGCTCACAAGCAAATTTCTGAGCCATATAGCTTCGCACGTAGTTGTGCTGGCTACCATATATTCTGCTTCTACTGAGCTCAAAGTTATCGATTTCTGCTTCCCGCTGCACCAAGATATCATTCCTGATGCAACACTGAAGTAGTACCCTGAGGTACTTTTTCGGTTTACTGAACTACCTGCGCAATCTGCATCTGTGAACCCATTCAATCTAACGTCCTCCCCTCAAGAGTATTTCAACCCATATCCGACTGTTTCACGCACGTACTTAAGAATGTGCCTAGTTGTTGCCCAGTGCACCCTTTTTGGTTCCACTATGAACTGACTAAGAGTGTTGACAACAAAGAAAATGTCCGGCCTAGTGTTAACCAGAGACATGAGCGACCCAATGAGTTGCCTATACAAGGTGGGGTCTACTTCCTTGTCTCCTAATGCATCTATTTTCTTCCAGTTGGTGATCATGGGAGTAGCCATGGGTTGACAATCCTACATTTTGAATCTCTTTAGAATTTTGGTAGCATATCTTGTCCAAGGAAGATCTCCCCATTCTTCTGCCAAACTTCCAACCCTAAAAATTAATGCATCAACCCCATGTCCTTCATGTCGAATTCAGCTTCAAGATTCTTCTTGTAATCCTGTATGAACCTGGATGACCCAATTAGGAATAGGTCCTCTATAAATAATACCAGAATAAGTGGCTCATTCTCTACCATCAAATAGTAGAGATTCGGATGAGCATCACTCCTGACAAATCCCAATTGCTGCAAGTAACTATCAATCTGACCATACCATGCCCTGGGTGCCTGTTTGGCCCATACAGGGCTTCTTTAATTTGCAAACATGTTCTCTTTTCATGAGTTTCGAAGCATTCGGGTTGCTCTAGAATCTATATACACCTCCTCTTTTATCACCCCGTTCAAGAATGTTGTCTTGACATCCATCTAGTGAATCTCCCATCCCATTTGAGCTGCTAGGGATATAACAGATCTAATAGAGGTGTATCGAGCAATTGGGGCGAAGGTTTCTTCATAGTCTATTACTTCTTTTTTAGCATACCCCTTTGCCACAAACCTTGCCTTGTACTTCTCTATACTGCCATCTGCAGCATACTTGATCTTGTAGATCCATCGTGATCCTACAACTGATCTATCTCCTGGTCTAGGTACTACTTCCCAAACATCATTCGTCATGATAGATTTGTATTCTTTTACCATGGCATCCACCCATACTTGGTGTTGAACAACTTCCTGAAAGCTAGAGGCTTCTTCAACCTGAGCTACCAATGCCTTGTATCTGTCAGGTTGTCTACGCTGCCTTTTCTCGGTTCTGGGAGCTCCAACATGTGAAAATTCCCAAGTTGGAATCCCCACTGCAGCCAACTGATGTTTCTTCTCCTACTTGATTAAACCATGCAAGTTATTTACTATCTTCTATGGTATATATCGAAGCAAATATATTTGTAGCCTTCACTTAATTTACATATATGCGGAAACAAAATACTGAGCAAGAAAGAAAAATACAACACATATGATAGTTATTTTTGGACAAAACGCTCCCGGAAAAACCCAATGCGAGAAAAACAGTGCAACAACTCTGAGAGTTTATTATTATGCGGGAAAAAATTCTGAGTACAATTCTAGGATGCTCAACTAGCAATCCTTTACAGAGAGAAAAATGAACAAAAGACTGGTGAAGTGATCTCACCCTGTCACTGGAGAATCAGTGACTAATCCTTCAGCTTTGGAGGCTCTACGTGGCTTCTGCGCAGAACTGCGTCACCCTGGGCAGCTTTTGCGTCACCCCTCCTTGGTATTACACCACCTCTCTGCTCTGGATCCTCTGTTCGGTAAGAAATCGACTTTCCTGCCTCCCAGACTCACACCCTGGCTTCCAGCAACTGAACTTCGACTTCCCTCAGCAGAAACTCGACTTCCCCTCACTGACTGTGTTGCCTCTACATCAGCACTGCGTAGGGTAGCATCAGCATTCTTCTGGACATCTTTCTATCCTCTCTGCCTTGTACTCTCCGGAAATTCCTTCTCCAAGATTCTCACTGCCCCTCTGTTGCAAGATCACCTCAATCGATTTTCCTCCTGAGAACTTCTCACCTTAGAAAATCGATTTTCTCAATCTCTCTGTGTATTTTCCAAATGACCCTCAAGTCCCTTCTTATATCTTCATGTTGGGCAACCAACAGCCTAGATTAAAACATAATCAAAGGTTCAGATCGTTTTGACTTGATCCATGGCTTTTTTTAGAAGTTTCACCCATGATTAGATTAATACCCTTAATATTTTAATTTTCCTAAGTTTAGACTTAGGACCCCATAAAAAATATTAATTATTTTAATAAAATCACTTCTGGGTGGAATTTCCCAAAACGTTTTCTAGGTTATTTGAAATGCATGTGCCCAAGCCTCCCTGCAAAATTTGAGGCTTAGAGCACATCCAATGCAACCCCAAATCAACACAACAAACCCCTCTGCATCCCTTAGTGTCTGTCGTACTTCTCTGCTGGTTCTACCACTAGAGGTGGGAGGCTCAACCAACGCCTCCTGATCCTGTCATTCCACCTGCTGAGAACTATCTACATTTCCTCCTTCTGAGGAGATATTGGTATTGGTCACTGTACTCAATCCAGGTGTTTGTCCTCCTGTTTGTCTTCATTGCTACCCCTGCTGCTCTTGGACTAATGGAACATCTCCTGACTGATTTGCAGCGGGCATCTCACAAGATTTCCTGAAAGCTTTGTTCTCCATGAACTTTGCATCCCGTCTCACTACAATCTTCCTACTGCTAGGAATGTGGATTTTGTATGCTTTTGAGGTCTCGTTGTATCCTACGAGATACCATTTTTTTGCAGTCTGATCCAATTTACTGCGCTTTATGTTTGGAATGTGACAATAAGCCACACTTCCAAATATCCTTTTTTTTAGGCTGTGATTCACGGACACCCTGGTCAACGGGTGGCGCTACGTCCACGGAAAAATCTGGGTTGATCGACCCCGAAGGGAATCTAGCCCCGTGGCCCACTAGCAAGGCCTGACCCCAAGGGCTTTCGGGGAGATTGGACCCTGTGACCTCCCGATGGCGAGGCACTGATTTTGACCAACTGAGCTAACCCTTGGGGCTCGCTTCTGAATATCTTGAGATGACTGACTTCCAGCTTCTTTCTTGTGAAGAACCCTTCGGGTGTTTTCTTCCCCAATGCTCTATGAGGAGTTCTATTCTAGATATACACTGTTGTGTTGCAAGCTTCTACCCATAGATACCTAGGTAGATCCTGATCATACAACATAGCTTTGGCTGCCCCAACAATAGTTCTATTTTTTCGTTCTGCTACTCCATTCTGCTCCGGATTATATGGAGTTGTCCACTCTCTTTTGATGCCCTCCTTTGCGCAGAAATCTGTGAAGTCTTTGTCTGTATATTCTCCACCATTATCTGAACACAATACCTTTATCTTTTTCCCTGTCATATTTTCAACAAGAGCTTTAAACTCTCGAAAACGATCAAAGACCTCACCTCTGGTTTTTAAGAAATAGATCCAGGTTTTTCTGGAGTGATCATTGATAAAGGTGATAAAGTATTTGCCACCACTAAGAGCTCTTGTGGACATAGGACCACATATATCTAAGTGTATTAATCCTAATACACATTCTGCTCTATTGTTACTTTTGGAAAAAGTTGCTTTAGCATACTTCCCTAGTACACATCGTCTGCATAAGTCATCATGTTCACTACTAAGGACTAGTATTCCTGTAACAATCTCTCTGAGCATCCTCAATGCTCCATGGTGTAAATGCCCCATTCATTTCGCTCCTTCTCACCATTATAGTTGCTGCCTATCAGTGCCATTGGTGACTCAAGCTGCAATCTATACAACTTGTTGCTTTGAATCCCAATTTTCCTATTCTTCTTCCAACTTGTATGCTTGACGTATACTTTATTTCCCATGAAGTACAAATCGTATCCCTTGTCCTGTAACTGGAACACTGAAATCAAGTTCATTCCTAATCCTAGCACATGCAAAACATTGGTGGCTCAGATGTTGGTCCCTGCCTCCGTCTGAAACACTATGGTGCCTCTCCCTACTGGAGTACATTTCGTTTTTTTTCCCATAGTGATTTGGAAGTCCATTTGTTCTTCTTGATAGCTCGAGAAATGTTCTCGTACTCCAATCATATGAGCTGAAGCCCTGCTATCAAAGTACCAAACATCCGCTGACGCTAAATTTGCTATGCATCTGAATTCTTCATCTAATCTGGTAGATAACTCTAAGACATTTTGAGTATCCATATTGTGCCAATTTCCGATGCTAACCTATCCCGGCAACTGCCGCAGGAAAAATTGCGTCCCACTTGAGACAACCCCTCGCTGAATCTTTTGCTACGTTGTTCCTTCTACCACTGACAAATTTTGATTGGAAAGACTTACCTCTCTGTCGACTCACTCAGAGAGAGTTTTCCCACGAAATCTAATCCTCTTGGCTTTGAACTGCGCAAGCCCCTTGGAGATTCGAATCACTGCCCCTGCAGGAATTTCAAATTCCTTTCTTCCTTCAACGTTGGGTCTTCCGACTTCTTCCTTCTGCTTTCCCTTAGCTCCGATACCATGTGAAAATTTCTACATAGAAGTCCTACCGTAGTGATTAATATTATTTCTTGCAGTAGTCTATAATGCGACTTTTTGAAAGCTTTTCTGGCGGATTTTTCCGGTCGAAATCCGGCAGGAATTTATTGGAATCGCAAGTTTGATAGCTAGTTTCTGCACAATGAAAGCGTCCCAGGGGTTTTTCAGGGTGCTGAATCCAAATATGCAGTTAAAAAACCATTTTAACTGCAAGAAATCAAGATTTGACCTCAATTTCTTCCGCCGGATTTCGTCACCGGAATCTTCAAAAAGTCGCATTATAGACAACTCCTTATTTCTTCTACTTATTATCTCATAAATAAGTTATTCACAGTGTTCTTACAGCAAATATCGAAATATATTCTACTGCAATCTTCACAATTAAAATATTGTAGAAAGTAAATGTAAGGAAAAAATACTAGCACATATACAATCACAATGACACAGTTAATTTTGGACAATCATCCCCCAAAAAACCCAATGTGGGAGAACCGGTGTAGCAGATGAGGATTTTATTATTCTTCAGCAATTCTCATGTACAAATTACATCCAGCAAAACAGGAGTGAGAAATTTTACAGAGGCTTCCTGACAAATTTCTGATCCAGGTGAAGTACTCCTCTTCCCCGAAATCCTTTTGCATCCCTCTGCGTCAAACTTCTCACACTGGCCGAGCATCTAGCTGCCCATGCAGGCTCTGCCTCTGCGTTGCCTCTTTCTGCGTCACCTTGTTCCTGCTCTACATCTTGCTACCTTGCACTCTCTAAAGATGTCGATGCCCTCTCTTCCTTTCTCACTTGCAACTCTCCCTCTGATTCGATTTTCTCTTGCCAAACTTTAACCTGTGAGAAAATCGATCTTACTCGGGTAACTGAGTATCTGCCTCTGGTGTGTTCTCCAAGTACCCATCAAGCCTCCTCTTATAATCCTCTCGTTGATCAATCAACAACCCAGATTAGATTCTAACCAATGGCTAGGATCATATTGACTTGATCTTCGCCTTCTTCTAGAAGTTTCACCCGCAGTTTAGATTAATACCCATTAATTATTTTAATTTCCCGAGTTTAGACTTAGGTTCCCATTAAAAATAATTAATTATTTTAATAAAACTGTCTCCGGGTGGAATTTCCCAAAACGATTTATAGGTATTGGAAAATGCATGTGTCTAAGTCTCCCTGCAAATTTTGAGGCCTAGAGCACATCTGATGCTACCCCAAATCAACAAAAGTCCCCATTGTGGACTTCCAGGATTAATATTGATTTTATAGAGTCATTGTACATTCAAAGAGACCCTTCTTAGGCTTTTGAATCATGTAAAAAGGTTTAGTATTGAGTCAATTATGATTTATGTACCCTTCACATCAAGCCAGCCTAAGAACCCTAATTCAACCCACAAGAAGCCTATACATACAAGGAGGTCGAGGTCATTTGGAGCATCAACTCTCAAGCTAGTTCGATATCTCAAGAAGAGCTGGAGAAGTGTGAAGTCCGTTGTCGTGAGGTCGAAAGAAGAGCGAATTTGGGGAAGTCTATAAAGAGGAAGAAAATCTAACTTTTGGTGCCTCTCTCTCTCTCTGTGTTTTGTGGTCTGGGTTGGGCGATCGAAGTCTCCTAAGATTTCGTTGTTTTCGGAATCTGCCTGTTGTCGGAAGATGCTGCCTAGTCAAAGTTGTTGGAAGTGGTCGAAGATCTGAGAGGCTGACTTGAAGTGGAGGGAAAGTCTGGTCTTGGTCTAGGGTGAAGAGTCTCAAAGAATACTATTGAAAGGAAGATTTATCTTCACTGGATTTTCACCTCGAGGGGGGTTTTGCCCTGGCATAGTGCCTATATCTTGTGTCTCTTGTTTTGTGATTTTCATACACACATGATATGGTAATTGCTTGATGAAAGATAAGATAATAAAGAAGTAAAAGGAGCCAACACACTCACAAGTAATTATCAAGAAAGGAGAATCAAACCCTAATATAACTACTTTGATTTTCCAACAGATGGCTCACTATCACCACAGCCAAAACCCCCTGCTCTTTATGGTGGGGAGGAGTCTGGGTATGTGAATAGGTCACTTAATACGTATTCTAGGTATATCGTATAGGACGACCAAGAGGTGTGCAAGGGAAAGACTCAACTTAAGTACATGTTTCCACAAGAGTTAGGGAAATTTGCTTTCTTTGGAGAGGCCAAATTTGTGCACACAAGACCTAGGGTTTCATTTATAGGTTGAGAGTTGTATGGCCCAAGGACAAGGTGAGGAGAAAAGGTTTACAATAATGATTTTCAACAAAACAAAGGCACATGAAACCCTCAAATAAGCCCCTAAGTTGAAGCAAAAACAAACTAGGGTTTACCCTAGGGCAAAGCAATTTATGGATGAATTTGAAGTGAATGCATACCAAAAAAGTGATTTTGTGGCAACCACTATCCTCTTAGAATTTAGGCTCTTCAACACCAAAATTTCACCTTCCCTAGGATTTCACACTAAGCTCTAGTTTGAGAGCTTGGCCTTAAAGGGCCCTGTTACCCACCACCAGTAGGTGATGCCATAGGAGAAATTTTCTCTAACATTTGTCTTCAGTCGGTAGCCAGCGGCTCGTGACAGCCACCAATGCAGTCGATGTTGTGCCAAATGTCTCTGCTCCCTAAGCCAGTCATATGTCCCCTCACCCATTTGTCAAGATCGTATGTTTGAAGGTGGACCATCCAATCCCAAAGGTATGATTTTTCATTATGAAGTTGGGTGCTTGTTTTTCTTGGGCACACTTGGGTATGGATTACTCGGCAACTTGGAAGGAGGAAGGGTTTTGATTGTAGTCTTGTTCCCTTACCTTAACTAGGGGGTTAATCCTCAACCCTAGTCTTGTGGGATCTCCCTTACTGGCTTATAGCTTTAAGATGGGCACTACTTGGGAAACCCTGATTTTGGTAACGTGGTCCCATTTTCCCGTCCCACATTTATCACTCTCCTCTACACATTACATGCCCTGTTTCATCATCTTCCCTCTTTGGGTCCACATGACCACTAGGTCCACAAGGTTCTAGTATCCCCTCCCCTTGTCCACATGTCTGGGTTGGGCCTGGAACGATGCCCCAGAGGTCGATGCATCTAAAAAAAAGAGATAAAAGCATAATATGGCCAAATACAACAAGAAATGTACCGCAAAATGCAAAAAGATGGTCTGGACAATAAAATTTAGCACGTGGGCAAAAGCCAAACATGATCTCTACCCCTTATCATTATGGCCATCACCCTGGTTCTTAGGGCCCCTATGAGTTCCCCTTGCATTATTAAGGAACCCATGTATGTCCCAACCCCTAATGGGTGATGAACTACCCCACCTTAAGGGGGTAATCACTAATATATCATACACATCATGCTCTCATACCTTGGAGCCCCGAGCAGTAAATAAATAAAAAAATCAATAAAAGGAAAAAGGCAAATAAAGAAGATTGGAAAAACAAAGGTTGGAGTAACTCATGTACCACGGTTGCTTCCTCCTACTTTCGTACACCCAAAAATATGGAAATCCCTGATCAATACCACCCTTGAACCCATGTCATTTGGCCTTGAGACCCCTGTGCCTTAATCCACCTCATCATTATTCACATGGCACCTACCACTTGAAGGATGTACCTTAAATATTCCCTTCCCTTATAGGGGTAGAAACACCTAATAGGGTTGTCTATTAACGACTCCTACCTAAGGAGGTATTACCATTACATGCTTAAAGCCCCAAATATTGAAGGAAAACCCACTATGAAGTCTCCACCTCTTCCCTTGATTAACAAGCTTATTCACTCAATTGCACTAATGATTATTGTATCTGAAGGTGAGGAGACGCATTGCATCTCTTATAGGATTGGCAAGTGATGTAACTTTGGGCTTGGCCTCCCTATACAGGATCCAATCCCACCAAAGGATCATATTGACACTTGAAGGGGAAGCGTTGAGAGCCATGGGTTTCCATCATGTGACAGAGCATTATCTCATGCCATGGGAAGCCTCAGTACCTTTAGGCCTTGTTCATTGCCCCACATTATATGCGAGCTGATGTACTTGGACCAGCAGTGCCACTAGCCAGCTTAGCATTGTACTTAGGGTTTGACAGTTGATCCAAGGCCTAAAGGAGGTTTGTCTCCACCTTGAGACATGGAAGGGCAAGCACCATCTTCCATACTCTCATTTGGAGCATTCTACATGCTTATCTTACACCAGGAAACCCATGAGACCATTACTTGTGCTCCAGCCACTTTGGAGCACCACATGATGTTTTACTTGGTGTTCAAGGGGCCACTACATCGACCATCATTCATGGAGCCCTCTTTTTCATCATGGCACTTGAGGACTCGATTAGGCCTTCCAACGGCCCTCCTACACCATTGCTACATAATTTCGGCTTCGTTTTGGATGTCTTATCTTACACTTTATGGCTATTTGGAGGGCTTGTCACCATAGTTATCTTTATTTTAACATTTCAGTAAATTTAGGGGCATCTTAGGCTAATTCGAACTCTTAGAGGCTCGTATAAATAAAGTGAGACCTCATTTGTATCAAACGATCATCATCACACTTGGATCTAATTCTCTTGAAGAATTTTGCATTTTTCTGTTGGTTGTCTATTGGAGATCTCTTGATGCATTTTGATATTTTTGGAGCTAAAATTTCGTTCTTTCTTGGAGCCATCTTCTTGATATTGGATTGGATATATCTCTTGTTATTGAACAATCTAGGGCATTTAGAATTAAGGTGATTCTTCTTAGCATGATAACCTTTTGTGAAGTGTTTTTACAATTTTATCTTAGCTTGATCTTCTTGTCATTATTAGTGGGTGTGTTTTACTTCGTCAAACTGCTATCAAAAACAAAGAGACAAGAACACAAGATGTTTGGCATTCTGCCAAGAACAAAACCTCCCCCTCTTAGAGAGGAAAGCCCGCACAAAATTCTTCTTATAGAAACTCCAATTGACGAATACCAAGACCATGACCCTTGACCCATCCTACCACTCCAAGACCAAGATATCAATCCCTTTCTCTCTCACCATTGAGATCAACATCATCATTGCTGCTATATTGATGTCATCACACTACTACTGCACCTTTATTGAGATCATCCTTGCTGCTCCTTCACCGAGATCATCATTGAGATTACTATCGCTGCAACACTGAGACCTTCACAACAGTACCACTGAGATCATTACTATACCACCGAGACAATGAGATCACTGAGATATGAGAGTTATATCAAGATCAAAATCATGATCCTATAACTACCATGATTACATCTATGCCAAGATCAAGACTGTGTATGAGAACGTATAACAGAGATCCCTCCTTATCACGAATATATTACGACTGTGATTACAGTAAGCATCAAGCATACAACAGAGATATGGGTCATCATATGTTGCGTCTATCTGGAATTTCAATATCATTACAGCGATCATTGAGAGTATGCCAAGAGGGTATATGTGCTTACTGTGGGATCATCGTGATCCTCTATATTGAAACTGTAGGATTTTCGAGACCATAATAATTATGTCGAGGATGTAACCCTTGTTCCTTCTTGTAACCCTAGTCACTGCTTCTTATTATGTCGAGACTGCAACAAAGATACCACTTGGATTAGTACGTCGAAGTTGCTAGAAGAGAGATCTGAATTTTCTCACTATGATATACTCCGAGATTTTTCTTGTCACAATCATGCCGAGATTGTTAGTACTGTTGTAGGATTCTGGAGATCTTCTTGGCCACGAGAAAACAATGACTATGATCCCTTTCACTGAAATGAGCACTACCGAGGAGGAGAGGACTATCACTGTGATCATCACCGTAATTGATGAGGTCTTCCGAGATCCTGTACCCAACTGAGATCTCCTTCCTGCACCTCATATCCAACCAAAATTTCAGAGAAGAGTGTGAATTATATGCCTCTCATTTGCGGATACTTTAGCCACCTATTTATAGTGGTTTGTCCTAAAAAAGGAGCCGACTTGTCAAGTGAACCGACATGTCCTTATATTGAGCTAACGTGATATTTAAATATATATTTAATTCATTTTTTGAAGCCGACATCATGACCTTCTTAATGTTTTGCTTGCAGACTTCTTGTGCTTGCTAATGGAGGATTGATCTTGGTCTTTGCAGGGCTGCTACACACTTTTGTAGACTTGTATACATTTACATAGGCTCATGAGTAGCTTCTTTATACATGACATGACTCTTTGACATATTAATAAATCCTAAAGACGTCAAGAAGAAATCTTTGACCTAATGACACTTTTTGCTCATGAAACCCATGTAGCAAGGTATACAAAAATAATTTATTCTCTTTTATTACATCATTTACAAAGATCATGTCATTATGAAGACCGAACCTAGTTACAGTTTATTCAACACTCCCTCTAAACTAAGGAGGTATTCATAATGGTACTTGGTCCTTCTCAATTTGAAGAATTTCTCATAAGAAGAATCGGATTTGCAATCCATCTGTTATAGCATCATTTCAACCAACATTGTTTTCATTTAGCAAGGCCTTGACTAACAGCTCTATCTCTCACTTAGAACAGCGCACACAATGTTGGTGAGACCAATGACTGATAGACACGCATCATCATTGTCTCTCTTAGGGTCATACCCACACGGGTGTTCTTTGAGTATGCCCTACTAGGACTATTCTCATCTTGGGTTCACAGCCCTCAAGAATATCGATCCTCTTGCCCACTCTTGTCTTGGATGCCCTACCACATACTCAAAGAGTGTCCAATGCTAGATGATTACACAATCCTCCATTCTTCCTTCCAAACTAAAGACAAGAATGTCGTGTCTAACTCTCCCTCTTAACCAGGGATGAGTTCCAAGTTTCTCTTTACTCAGAAACTTACTCATGTTCCTTTACTCGTAGGAACCTTCCAAAGCTCCCTCGTAAACAAGGACTCTATCATCAGTACTTTATAGGGTCTTCTAGTTGACTGATGATGAAAAACCTCGATGTCATCAATTTCTTCATATGTAGGGTTCATCCATCCATCATGTCATTCCTTTTTTCTCGGAAAGTATCCTCCTTGGATTTACATCGGGGTTTCCTTCATGGGGCTATCTATCTTCACTTTTCCTTCAACATTGATTGCTCTAGATCACAAGGTACATAGTTGTGACATCCTTCACAACTCTCCTTACCTTGGCCCTGCACACATACCCAGACTTTCTCCAAGAGGTCAGAAACCAAAAACAAATCACATATTACCTTTTTGGTGATGGCCTTTTCCAGTGACATCTTCTTGTAGGTATCAACACCGTGCATACATGTTGACACGTCTCCCAAAGATATCTATTGTCCAGGGTCTTCATCTTTTTCAGATTTCCATCAGAGTCTCCATATCTCTCTGGGATATTTCCTAGTCAAATCTTCTTGAATCTCTGGATGTTGAGTGCCTTCATCAAGGTTGCATATTTCACGATCTCTTCCATCCTCACACCTTCCATTCCCAGGAGCTTCCAATCAAAGCTCTTTAATTGTATTCAACCACCTCATACTCCATATGAGGACATATTATGTTGATTTCATCTAGTGTGACTTATGTCTTTCTACATCCTTTTCAAGGAGGAGACCTTTTTCCTCTTGATCATGCTTGATTCATGTTACCTGCAACCATATGACATGACATTACAATACTAAATACAAATACAAGCATACATACCTCATTTTACCTTTGCTACTTCCAGCAACATCCTTGATTGAAAAGATCTTCAATCCCTTGATTTGCTTTATTTCTTATGTCATCATCTCATGAATTCCATAAGTTGGATTTCCAAATGAACCACTTGCTACCTGTCTAGATTAGTGAATCCTCCGTTGAGGTTTCCATCAGAGAATCTTCAAGATCTTGCATATCCCCATCTGGCAAGTATTTCCTTTGACCTGGATGACTTCTTCCTTTCCTTTAATGTCCAATGAGGTTCCCATGAGCTACATCCTTCATGTTAGACTGCCACGGATTATCTCCTTCATGATTCCCATGGTGATATCATGAGCTCTTGTTTTAATGCTTCCATGATGCCACGATGCATCTTATTACCATGGTCATATCTGTAGAAGATTTGGAGCTTGTGATAGGACCCTTTTGTGAGGGACACCATCTCACTCATAGTGGAGGTCTATTACTCCCTCTTTCCTTGGCCTTTTTCTTCATCTTCCTCCATCCTTCCGGCGATATGAGCTTCTTTCCATAGCATTGAATCTTAGCTATACTATTCTGTCTTGAAAACTTCCATTGCCGTTCTGCACATGCTTAAGTCTTTTTAACCTTCAACACTTTTGTCCATAACTTGTCATTCTTCCATATAGATAGCACAAGTTATTGCATGAGGAAACTTCCATGTGCCAAGGACACTTGCCATCTTGCTTATTAAGAACGTAGATGATTATTTTCTTATCATCTTTCTCAGATCTCCTAATTGAGATCTCATGAAGATTACCTTATTTACTGCATTATAGAGAGTACATCTTCTAGCATTTCATATGTTTCTTTTCTGTCTCCTTTCTTGCTACATAGAGATGGGAGGACTTTTAAGAGTTCCCTCTCATGAATTTAGAGGAGACCTTGATATGTTCACTGCCTTTTCTTCTCCATAAGGATTCTGTCAATCCTTCTTATTCCATGCAAGGACCTTAGATGACCCATCTAACCTATAGATATACTTGCAGTCATGAAGTCGTTGAACCAAACTTGATTATAGAATGAAAAGATACTTACTTGATATGTGAAGATGAAATCTTCACCCTGATCATGTTGGCTATTATTGAGGCAGATGTATTGATGCTTCCTTCGAATAAGATCCTTGTTGAAGCTTGTCTTCAAGCCTTCAAGTTAATTGACTTGTATACCTAATACTTATAAGTTATTATTAGAGATGACACTGAATTGCTTCAATCCTTGTAGTATGCAGCTTTAATATGTCATTGACCGAAACTGTGGGAGGAATTAACATTGTTGCCATGAACCAAAGTTCTGAATGCTTCATCTTCAAATTGTTGATCTCCAAAACCCTTGCTATTGTAGACTATTGTTGTAGGTTGATCCTTTGATCTAGGGTTTGATCAAGATGTAGATCTTGATATTCTTCAGCTTTGCTTGAAACTTGATCTTTACATGTCTCTTTTCCGCCCTCTCTTTGACTTCTGAACCTCATCGCTCTGATTTCTTGTTGAAGAATCTACGCCATTTAGAATTAAGGTGATTCTTCTTAGCATGATAACAATTTGTGAAGTGTTTTTACAATTTTATCTTAGCTTGATCTTCTTGTCATTATTTGTGGGTGTGTTTACTTCATCAAACTGCTATCAAAAACGAAAAGACAAGAACACAAGATGTTTGGCATTCTGCCACGGCCAAAACCTCTCCCTCTTGGAGAGGAAAACCCACACAAAATTCTTCCTATATTGAAATTCCAATTGATGAATACCAAGAACATGACCCTTGACCCATCTTGCCACTCCAAGACCAAGACATCAATCCCTTTCTCTCACTGCTGAGATCAACATCATCACTGCTGCTATGCTGATGTCATCACACTACTACTGCACCTTTACTGAGATCATCCTTGCTGCTCCTTCACCGAGATCATCATTGATGTATTTTCATTGAGATCACTATTGCTGCAACACTGAGACCTTCACAATAGTACCACTGAGATCATTACTATACCACCAAGACAATGAGATCACTGAGATATGAGAGTTATATCGAGATCAAAATCATGATCTTATAACTACCATGATTTGCCTATCCCAAGATCAGGATTGTGTCATAGAGATCCCTCCTTATCACAAATATATTACGATTATGATTACAGTAAGCATCAAGTATATGACTGAGATATGAGTCATCATATGTTGTGTCTATCTGGAATTTCAATATCATTACAGCTGTGATTGAGAGTATGCCGAGAGGGTATATGTTGGGTCCCTATAATACTAGTGATTACCCCATTACTATTGTAGTTATACCCCTTATTGATATTGTTGTGCCCCTATTACCCCCATATTGTTATTTCTGTGCCCCTTAGAATCCCTCTATTGTTATTTTTGTGGCTTTATATTATTATTGTTAGGTCAGCTGGATTATATTGTGACTCCTTAGACTCCTATATATAGAAAGGAGGTTTTGTCATTTGTATCATCCAAGAATTGTTCATTTATGTAATGTAAAGGAGGTTGCCCCCTCGAAGAGGCTGAATTCTAAGGCGTGGATTTATCTTTTCTATCTTTTCTTGAGCTGGTTTCATAACATTTGGTATCAGAGCTTTGGATTCTAGGGTTTCGCTGCTCCAAACAGGTCATCGTGGCATTTTCGCTATAACTTTTTTTCTGTGACGTTTCAGAAGTCGCAAAAAAAACCCATTTGAGAAGAATTGGCGCTGAACCTTGGGTCCGAATTTCAGAGCTTTTCGCGCGATATTTTCGGAGATATGATCTGAGGAAGTTGGCCTTTTTGCAGACTCCTGAATTACATTCAAAACAGGTGACCGGGGGAAAATCGTCATAACTCTCTCTCTGAGGATCGGATTGAAATTTCGTAAAAAGGTACAGAAAGAGGACGGACTGTAGTTTCTTGTATGTGTGTTTCAGATTCAAAGGTTGAAACAGTGACTCGTGGAACGTCGTACAAGTTTTCTCTACTGAACCAGTCTAAAAGCAAGTCACTGTGGGAGATTTCACATAACTCTTCCTTGGAGAATCCAATTTGGCTCAGACTTGTGGCATTGGAAAGAGGACGCAGAAGGTTACTACAGGTAGCAATTTCAGAACTAGATGATTCGAAATTACAGAGATACATCAGATTCAATATCAGGCTTCTATAAAGTGAAAAAAGGTGTGTAGTTTTTTTAAATTTTTGTGTAAGCTTGGTTTAACGGAATTCAAAGGGCATAGTAAAGCATTATTATCGGTAACTGATGCCCCGAGGAAAGAAAATGCAAACACCTAGTAAGGAACCTGAAAGCTCTAGCATGACTCATGAAGAAGAAGAAGAAATGCTACATGATATATCAAAATTACAAGAACAAGTGCAACAAATGTCACGCTCACAAAAGCTAACAAAAGCTAAGATAAGTGGCGTGGAATCTAAGATAAATGGCATGGAAGCTAAGATGGATGATTCGAAGACAGATTTGAAGAGAGACATGGCAGATTTGAAGATAGATTTGAAGACAGATATGGAAGAATTGAAGAAGTTGCTACAAGAAAGTGTCACTAATGGTGCAAAGGTAGTAAAGGAAACTCATGATGAGAACAAAAGAAATGTTAATCATGATACCATAGACGCTAATGTTGGATCGAAGACTCACCATGTTCCAAAAATCGATATGAGGAAGTTTGATGGCAAGGATCCCGCCACATGGATATTACAGATGGAGCAATTCTTCGATCTCAATAATGTGCAAAACACACAAAAGGTACGTATGGCAACTTTATATTTGGAACCAAATCAGTTTGTATGGTATCAATGGCTTTGTTCTCGTAAACAATTTATCACTTGGGCAATTTTTACGGAAGAATTGATAGCACATTATGAGGATACAAAAAGCAACACTTTTTTTAGCCAATTGATAAGTCTCAAACAAAAGGGTTCAATAATGGAGCACATTGAGGAGTTCCAAAAATTGAACATAAGGGTAAAAGATATTCCAGAGGAGCATAGGATTGATGTGTTCATAGGGTCTTTAAAGGATAATATCCAACATGATGTGCGCCTTTGGGAACCTGATTCATTAGAGAAGGCATTCAGGTTAGCAAGAAATATGGAAAGCAAAATTATGGCAACTAGGAAGCATACCATTCACAACTATAAAGACGGAAGTGTTGTTGCCCATAGTCTTCCACAACCTACAAGGTTGACACCACAACAATTGGAAGAAAAAAGAGCAAAAGGGCTTTGTTACAATTGTGATAGCAAATACACAAAAGGTCATAAGTGTGCTGAGAAGAAATTATTCTACATAGATTGTGAAGAGGAAGAAGAAAAGGAGCAAGAAAGGTCAAAAGAAGAGGATATATTCCAGGAACAAAGCCTAGATGAAGAACAAATAAATCCGACCATATCTTGTAATGCATTGGCGGGAATTACCACTCCTCAAACCATCAAGATAGAAGGACAAATCAAGAAGAAAAAGGTAATAGTGTTGATTGATTCAGGAAGCACCCACAATTTTATTCATTGTAGGGTAGCAAAAGAATTGAATTGCTTCCTATATCCAGCACCAGAGTGTCAAGTGATGATTGCAAATGGAGGAACAATAAATTGTTCTGGAAAGTGCCATAATATCAAGCTATCCATGGGAGAATATGTATTGACTAGCCCAATGCTTTCCATTCCAATGGGAGGTGTTGATGTTGTACTAGGAGTCCAATGGCTACAATCCTTGGGTACAATAGCTTTTAATTTTCAAGAACTTTTCATGAAATTTTCTGTGGAAGGAAAGGAAGTTGAATTAAGGGGTATTGCAGGGAAACCAGGAAAGATAATCAGCTCTAATGGCATGAAAAAGCTTCTAAAAAAGGAGCAAAGAGGTGTAATTGCACAATTATGTTCGCTAGATGTTTCCACATTGGAATCATCTATTTCTCCAGATCTCCAAAAAGTCCTGGACAATCATTCCAAGGTATTTGAGACTCCCAAAGGTCTCCCACCTATGCGTGATCATGATCATGCTATTCATCTGATTCCAGGATGTGTTCCTCCAAACATCAGGCCGTACAGATATCCATATGTCCAAAAAAGTGAAATTGAACGTATGGTTGCAAAAATGCTAGAGGCTGGTATAATTCAACCGAGTCAAAGTTCTTTCTCAGCTCCAGTAGTATTGGTGCACAAGAAGGATGGATCATGGCGCATGTGTCCAGATTATAGGGAGCTCAACAAGCTCACTATTAAAGATAAGTTCCCCATTCCTGTCATTGATGAATTACTGGATGAATTGCATGGATCAATTTACTTCACCAAGTTGGATCTTCGTTCGGGATATCATCAAATCAGAATGAAGATTGAAGACATTCCGAAAACAGCATTTAGAACTCATGAGGGTCATTATGAATTTTTGGTCATGCCTTTTGGCCTTACCAATGCACCTTCAACATTTCAAGGTTTGATGAATTCAATTTTCAAACCATTCCTTAGAAAATTTGTGTTAGTATTTTTTGATGATATACTAATCTACAGCAAGTCTTGGAAGGATCATGTTGAACATGTTGACAAGGTGCTACAACTATTGGAGGAGAAACAATTATATACAAAAAGATCCAAATGTTTCTTTGGAGTCCAGGAGGTGGAATATTTGGGTCATATTGTATCTCATGAAGGAGTTAAGGTAGACCCTAGCAAAATTAAAGCCATTAAGGAATGGAAAATTCCCACATCCATAAAGCATCTGCGAGGATTTCTTGGGTTGACAGGGTATTATCGCAAGTTCGTTAAGAATTATGGGAGAATAGCAGCACCTCTAACAACATTATTGAAGAAAGATTCATTTCCATGGACTCCGGAAGCAACAAAGGCCTTTAAACATCTTAAAGAGGCAATGTGCCAAGCACCGGTCTTAGCTACACCGGACTTCACAAAAACCTTTATTGTGGAATGTGATGCTTCAGGAAATGGAATTGGTGTTGTTTTAATGCAAGATGAAAGACCCATTGCTTTTGAAAGTCGTCCAATCAAGGGAAAGTTTTTAAGCAAAGCTATTTATGAGAAGGAAATGTTGGCAATACTCCATGCACTTAAGAAATGGTGACCCTACCTAATGGGAAGACACTTCAAGGTAAAAACGGATCATGATAGCCTTAAATACTTTTTAGAACAAAGATTATCCTCTGAAGAGCAACAAAAGTGGGTCACAAAGATGTTGGGTTATGACTTTGAAATCATCTACAAAAAAGGGAAGCAAAATGTGGTGGCAGATGCACTCTCAAGAAAGGATGAGGATATGGAAGCATTGTTGTGTGCCATCTCTATTATCCAACCAGATTGGATAAACGAAGCAAAGGAGGAATGGAAGAATGACGAAGGAGTGTGGGCACTTATTCGAAAGCTACAACAAGATTCCAGTACTTCTGATACATTTAGCTGGCAAAATGATTCGTTATGGTACAAAGATCGCTTATACCTCTGTAAGAATTCCCAGCTAAAACAAAAGATTCTTATGGAATTGCACACTTCTCCCTTAGGAGGGCACTCGGGATTTTTAAAAACTTACCACAGGGTTAAGAAGGAATTTTTTTGGGATGGCCTTAAATCAGATATTCAAAAGTTTGTGGCGGAATGTTTGGTTTGCCAACAAAACAAAGTTGAAACAATTAAGACACCGGGTCTATTACAACCTTTATCCATTCCAAGCCAACGTTGGGAGGAGGTTTCAATGGATTTTATCACAGGTTTACCCAAGTCTGAGGGAAAGAGTATCATCATGGTGGTAGTTGACAGACTTACCAAGTATGCACACTTTTGTGCATTATCACATCCATTTAAAGCCAGTACAGTTTCTACTGCATTTATGGAAACAGTTCAAAAGCTACATGGAAACCCAAAGATTATTGTAAGTGACAGAGATCCCATTTTCACTGGAAATTTTTGGACAGAATTATTTTCTTGTCTTGGTACTCAGTTAGCTCATAGCTCATCTTATCATCCTCAATCTGATGGGCAAACTGAGATAGTAAACAAATGTTTGGAAGGATATCTTCGTTGCTTTGTATCTGATAAACAGACACAATGGGTCAAATGGTTGCCTCTGGCTGAATGGTGGTATAACACTTCATTCCATACAGCAACAAAAATGACCCCATTTATGGCACTTTATGGGTACCAACCACCATCAATCACATCATATTTAAGAGAAAATTCTAAGGTTCAGGCAGTGGAACACCACATCGAACATCAACAACAAGTCCTCCAACTCTTAAAGGATAACCTCGTGTTGGCACAAAATAGAATGAAACAACAGGCAGATCAACATCGCAGTGAAAGAAGTTTTGATGTAGGTGATTGGGTATTCCTACGGCTACAACCATATAAGCAAATGTCCCTAAAGCAAGCTAAGAAGGATAATAAATTATCACCAAAGTATTATGGTCCGTACAAGGTGTTGGAAAAGATTGGTACTATGGCATACAAATTGGAGCTTCCTGCAGCTTCTCGATTGCTTACTATGGGATCATCATGATCCTCTATATTGAAACTGTAGGATTGAAAACACCATACTAATTATGTTGAGGATGTAACCCTTGGATTGAAAACACCATACTAATTATGTTGAGGATGTAACCCTTGTTACTTCTTGTAACCCTAGTAACTACTTCTTAGTATGCCAAGACTGCAACAGTGATCTGAAAATGAGATCTTTGACTAATATTAACGTATTACAGACTCATGTGCAGGATTTGCCTATATTACTTAGTGCAACAGATCGAAAAGATTGTGAATAATATAGACAATGAAGCAATTAGAAAAACATAACAGATACACGCATAACACAACAAATAATCAAGGAGTTCACCCAAAACTCTTGGGCTACGTCTCCTGGTCCAATTTTCAGTGGTGACCTCTCTATTATGTCTTCAAGAGCAGAGTTTTTACAAATGTGAGCTCAAATTGAGTCTCAACACAGGGCTTTACTTGGATCCCCCAAGTCTTTTTGAGTACATAGACTCTCCCTCTCGCTCTCTGTCTTTGTTTTCTTTTTGTCTCAGCACTGCTTGCCCTGTCTCTGTCATTCAGTGGCTTTTAAGCCAATCAGCACTTGCCTGTTCGTTTTCCCTTTCGGGCTCTCTGGCTCTCGGCCTCTGTCCGCTCAAATTTCCTTTGAGCATTAAACAATCATTGTTAAACGTCTTCAGGGATGGTGGCCACCTGTTTTGTAACGGAAGGGACCGTCGGTGCGTTGAAATCCCAAATCTATCATTTCTCTGTTTACACAGAGAAATACACAGAAAACGCTGGAAAGTCCGCATAAACACCTCTTATCGGACTTCAAATAATATTAATTCCACGTTATAATCCTATCGGGTCCGCCTTTGGGGTCGCTATTGCATGCCCATTGTTGATCTAAGTGATCCAACGGTTGATATTCATTTCAGGCGACTGTAGCATAAAAACTTATGCTGAAGCACGAAAAGACTAATAGCTTGTAGACTTGATTATAAAAAATACACAGAGGTATTTAAAATAATAATTTATTAATATATATAAATGTATAAGATATAAGATGATTTGAATGTACAATGAGGACCCTGCTTTTATACCTCAGCAGATGACCTTTCGTGAATGGGGATGTCTTTTTGACATGCCTTTTCACTTAATTTAATGACTAATTAACCTAAATAATATTTAAATATTTAATATTTATATTTATTTTATTTAGCTAATTGTTATGAATTATATTTATAACATAGCCTCTCCCTTCGGAAGCTTTGTCCTCAAAGCTTTAATACTGAGGTTTTCTTCACTTAGTTGCTATCGATGTGTACAACTTGGTCATTGATTCGTCATGTAGCTTATCAGTACTATTTCCTTGGATTTTTATTTTTTTTTTAAATAATATTTTTTATTTTTTTCACTGATATATATATATATATATATATATATTTCGTAATAATAATAATTTAATTAATTAAAATATATTAATTAATTAAATTATAATTATAATATATAATCATGTTATATATAAATAATTATATATATAAATATTTTTATATAATTATGTTATATATAAATAACTATATCGTATATATATATATATATATATATATATATATATGAACCAATACGCCAAGCAACGGTTTGTTGACACGATCGAAGGGTTATGCCTCTTGGCAGTATAGCATATATAAATGATTTTTTTGTCAACCAACAGATAGAATGCGAACTGGAACGTTGGGGCAGCGTCGTGCAGGTTGTTTTTTTTATAAACGCCAGCAAGAAAACAACAATGCAGAGCGAATAAGTCTCTGGCGACGATATTGTAAGTTTTACTGGTCGGATGGAAAGCATCCCAAAATACGTATTTGGATGGATCCGGCCATATTGGCGTCATGGGGGGTGGCTCTGCGTAGATCAACTGCCCCCCTCGTTTCATTAAAAATAACTCATCAAAGGCTTCTACTATGTTAACCCATGGCTCGCTGGCTCCTACTCCACGTAGTTTACGTTCAGCATCCGCCACTGTTTTTATTGGTTTCTTTCGTGGTTTACTTGGAGGTGTAAATTGTCCCATTTTTTGAGTTTTTGGAGTGAAACCATAAGAAGACACTCTTGGAGTTGGAGGACCAGCCTCCAAGTGACTTGGGTTTCTCTCCACCATATATTTCGCCGAAGGCGACGGCTGATGTGGACCCTCTGTGTCCACGCTGGAATGTGTATCGCATCTTGTATCAATTCACTGCGCTGTAAGTCCGGCGATTTTCCACACCTCACTCTCTGAGTGGTGATTTTCCAACAAATGGAGGCTTCTGATATAATTTCTGCGTTTCGGAACCGACGACGATCGTCTGCACTCCAACAACGTACAGCAACTTCTGACAATCGTCTGCGCTACAACAACGTTCAGCAGCTTCCGACGATAGTCTGCGCTCCCACCAACCTCGGCCTTCTGTATAGGAATCTTCCATGTATGCTTGATGACTGGGCGCTGGAGTGGGAGTGACATGCCCATTCATGACTACGACTGCTACTACCCCAATGAAGTTATTACTATAAGTGTGACGGGGAAAACCTAGATCAAGATCTTTGTTGTTTCTTAGGGCCAACAAATTGCCTGGTTTGGGCTTGCTAGCAGGTTCAGAACTATCCGATTCCGGCTTGCTAATAGGTTCAAGAACAAAATCGTGGCAGCTTTCCTGATTTTGTTTTACATCATCTCCAGCCTGTCCTTCAATGGATTCAGACTCATAATTATCACTTTTTGTATCGATGGACAAGCTTTTAGTTTCAGGCTAAATTTTTGCAATATCTTGCTCATCTTCGTTCTCACTGCCTGAAGCCGTATTTTCCACTGATTTCTGACCAGCAACCTCATCAGGTTGTACAGTTTTGGCTACTGAAGGTTCATGCTCCAAATCTTGAATCAATATTCCCATTTTAACCAACTTTGTTCCTTCTGGATCATCTACTGTTTGGACTTCTTCCACACATCCCTTCTCTTTAGAGTTTTCAGATGGATGCAGGTCATCTTCCTGCTCACAACAATCTCCATTTGTAACTTCTGCAATTGATTTTTTCAAATGTTGAAATGCTTCTTGAATTTCACTAAAATGTTTGACACGTTCACGACGTGAATGTAATGGCACATTGTGAGGCAAACTGCGTTCAAAGGCCCGCATGATTATATCATGTGCCATGGCTCTGATACCACTGTAGCATAAAAACTTATGCTGAAGCACGAAAAGACTGATAGCTTGTAGACTTGATTATAAAAAATACACAGAGGTATTTAAAATAATAATTTATTAATATATATAAATGTATAAGATGTAAGATAATTTGAATGTACAATGAGGACCCTGCTTTTATACCTCAGCAGATGACCTTTCGTGAATGGGCATATCTTTTTGACATGCCTTTTCACTTAATTTAATGACTAATTAACCTAAATAATATTTAATTATTTAATATTTATATTTATTTTATTTAGCTAATTGTTATGAATTATATTCATAACAACGGCTTATGCATACGGAGATTACCCGCCCGAAAAGGCGGTTTTCTCAAGCCACGTGTCGGCTAGTGGATGGGATCGGACGGAGCCCATCCAATACCACTTACCGCTTGAGGCCCGCCCGAAATCCCGCTCATTATGGAACTCAAATAAGATAAAACTACATGTATAATCCTTTCGGGTCCGTTTTATCGCTCCAGGCACATTTCCTTTGTATTTCATTTATTTAACGAAAATGCGAAAATACATAGAAAAACCCTTTTTACCGGAACTCAAAATATATATATTCGCATTCATAAAACCCGTCGAGTCTGGTCCTTTGTATCGCTGCGTTGCGACATTGCGATGGGATATATTGCAATCGCATATCGCATGGTCTTCGGGCCCCCAGTAAGTCTTCCCTTGTGTTTTAGTGATGCAATATTGCGATGTAATCTGGGTCATTGATCTGCGCGCTTGATCAACGATCCTCGTTAAATCGCGCTAATCGCTATCGCGATTTCCATAGGGACGCCTCCGATGTACTCCGCTAGTCACCTCCAATTGCGATATGCCAATTAGATCTGGACCATTGATTAGCCAGATTCGACGGCACCTATACGATGTTGCTTAAGCCTCCTCTTAACTCTATTTTCGCCATTTCTTCATGTTTTTCCCATCCGATAGTGTTTTCCGCCATTCTTGAAGGTTTATCCTTTGCGATAATGTTTAGGTATATAAAGACTTAGAGGGTTTTATGATCCATTTTGGATCACGCATTCCCACTGAAAAAGCTTTTGGACCACCAAAAGTTGGTTTTTAAGCATCGATCAAGTGAGGATATAGCTTTCTCACTTGTCCAATCTCCATCCATCGTGCACTGCTAGGTTTTGAACCTTTGAGTCCAATTCTCAGGTACTCAACATCCCCTCTGCGCATAGTGCTCCCCTTCCTGTTCAGAACTGTGTCTTCCTGCAACTCATTGAGATATTCAGGCAACAGATCATCAATAGAAGGCAACTGACTTTGCTCTTCGGGATCTTCAATCAATGAAGGTTCATACAGCCTCAAGTTCTCTGCATTAACGACTGAATAGATATGCATATAAGCTGGCAAATCAAGGTGAAAATCGTTTTCACCAATTTTCTCAAGTATCTTGAAAGGCCCATACCTTATTGGCTTCAGCTTCTTACCTTCACCTTGCATTCTATCTTTACTGATGTACAGTCAGACTTGATCACCAACTTGGAAGCTATGCTCAATTCGATGCTTGTCATGTCTTGCCTTGTACTTGGCATGGCTTCTTTCCAGTTGTTCCTGCACAGCCTAGTGAATTTCTTGGATTTGTTCAATGGACTTGGTTGCTTTGTCCACATCACTGTGTCTATCAACTACTATGTCTTTACCAAATACAAAATCCAAGGGAGACTTTGGTATAAAACCAAAACAAATCTCAAAAGGAGATCTCTGAGTAAAAGAGTGTTTGGCACGGTTGTAAGCATGTTGCACATAACACAAATGTTCATCCCAAAGCTTGGGGTGCTTTCTACAATAGCCTCTGAGCAACTGGATCACTATCCTGTTGACCACCTCTGTTTGACCATCTATTTGTGGATGAAATGTTGTGCTCTTCTTCAATCTGGTGTCCATCAACTCACATAGACTTGACCAAAACTTCCCAACAAATCGGGAATCTCGATCAGATACAATAGAAGTGGGCAACCCAAAATGAACCCATACATGTTGAAAGAACTTCGTTGTTTGTTCAGCTATAACCTACTTGCTACAAGGTATCAAAATAGACATTTTGCTGAACCTATCCACAATAACATACAAATAATCATGACCTTTTCTAGACTTTGGCAATCCCCCAACAAAGTCCATGGAAACACTTTTCCAAGGACGAGAAGGAATTGGAAGTGGGGTGTACAAGCCTAATTTTCTATTACTAAGCTTGCTTTTAGCACACATAGAACACCCTTTAATATATCTAGAAATAGTTTCATGCATTCTTGGCCAATAACAAAACCTTTGCAGCGGTGCAACTATTTTACTTCCACCAAAATGACCTGATATAAGAGAAGTATGTGCTTCTCGGATTATGTTAACTCTTTCAGTTTGTGGAATGCATAACTTTCCCAAATGATATAAGAGTTGGTCCTTAACATGATAATCCAATTCTTCTACTTGTTTTCCCTGACTTAAAGTTGCATATACATCTTTAAAATCTACATCTTGAGCATATTGTTCAATGTAGCTTTCATGCAATACTGAGTTATGCTTAAGTATAGTAGATGCATTTATGATTGGTCTGGATAACATATCTGCAACCTTATTGTGTATGCCCTTCTTATATCTGATGACAAGATGAAACTGTTGTAGAAAACCCATCCACCTATAGTGTCTTGATTGCTGCAATTTAGTTTGTGAGTGCAAATATTGAAGTGGTTGATGATCTATATGTATAATTGTTTCTTTGCCCATTAGGTAATGTTTCCACTTTTTCACACTCTTTACTAATGCATACAATTCTTTATCATATGTGGGATAATTAACTACTGTAGAAGTAAATGTCTCAGAATGATAGCATATGGGTTTACCGTGTTGCATCAACACTGCTCCCATGGCATAGCCACTGGCATCTGTTTCAATCTCAAATGGTCGTTGAAGATTTGGCAGTGCTAGTACTGGTGTTGTACTAATTTTTTCTTTTAAGGTGTTGAAGGCTTTCTGTTGTTTGCCTCCCCACTGGAACGCCTTGTTCAATCCTGTTAAATCATGTAAGGGAGCTGCAATCAAGGAAAAGTTAGCAATAAACTTTCTCCAATATTGTGTTGCTCCTAGGAAACTCCTAACTTCTGTAGCAGATTTGGGTTTAGGCCAATTCACAATGACTTCAACCTTAGAGGGATCTATCTTCAATTCACCACTCCCTACAATATGACCCAAATAATTTAAAGATGTTTTGCCAAATTCACATTTTGATAACTTCACATAGAGATTTTCTCTTTTCAAAACATCTAAAGTCTGTTTTACATGCTTCAAAGGTTCTTCCCATGTTTTACTGAAAACAAGAATGTCATTTAAATATACAATTATAAAATCATCAATAAAAGGTCTGAGTACATCATTCATAACTCTCATGAAAGTGGCAGAAGCATTAGTTAAGCCAAAAGGCATAACCAACCATTCATACAGCCCTTGCTTTGTTTTGAAAGCAGTCTTCCATGCATCTTGTTCTGCAACTCTGACCTGATGATAGCCACTACGCAAGTCCAACTTGGAAAAGTAAACTGCTTCTTTCAACTGATCTAATAGATCATCAATGCGAGGAAGAGGATAACGATTCTTGATCGTTATTTTATTCAATGCTCTATAATCAATGCACATCCTCCATGAACCATATTTCTTTCTCACTAGTACGATTGGAGATCCGCATGGTGATGTGCTTGGTCTTATGAACCCTTTATCGAGTAGCTCTTGTACCTGCTTCTTGATCTCTGCATTCTCTAAAGCGGATAACCTGTACATTCCGATGTTAAGTAATGGAGCATCTTGTTGCAAATGAATATCATGTACTATTTCCCTTTTAGGTGGCAGACCTTTAGGTTCTTGAAATAGGATATCATATTCTAAAACAACTTTAACTAAATCAGCTTTCTGTTTAGCATCACAACCTTCAAATACATTGGTTTTATCAGGGTTATTTTCTTTTACAACCATTAGTAAAAATTGCTTGCATGAATTTACAATTCTTTTCATCTGCCTTGACTTTATGAGAGAGTAGTTATTTTTGAGTTTATGAGCTCTTACAATATATTCTATTCCATCTTTAGTGAGTCGATACTTATTTTCGGCTCTATAGAAAATGGCTTTTCTATCATACAAGTAAGGACTTCCTAAAACAATACCACATATATCCAAGGGAACTATATATAACTCAACCTCATCTACAAATGTTGACCCAATAGCAAACCTAAAGTTTACATTGCCTTTTCACTTGTAGATTTGCTTTATCACATACCCAACCTAATGGATATGGCTTCTTGTGAGGTGTTGTTAGTAAGCCCTTCTTTACAATTGTTTCAGAAATCAAGTTTACTTGTGAACCACTATCAAACAAAGTATCAATCTTTTGATGCTTGGAAATAACTCTAATATGAAAAAGCTCATCTCTTTTCCTCTCATTATCTTCATTATCAATAGATTGTGCAGAATTACTTGTAGATGCTTTAGAATTTTTACTTTTTATACATGTGGTTGTGACTGTTGTTTCATCACCTGAGTCTGACCCCAAGTCTTTCTGAATAGCAGCAACAATCTTCTTCTTCTTACCACCAAACTTCTTAGATTTCAGCTTCGAATGCAAAGACCAGCAGTGTTCATCATCGTGTCCATCCTTCTTGCAGTGAGTGCATGAAGGTTTGTCCTTCTGTACAGCGTTTGTCTTCCTCTATTTCCATTTCAGCTTCTTCTTTTCCTTGTTCTTGCTTGTAGAGGGTTTTGATGATCTCCCAATCTCTGGGTTCACATTCTTGCCTTTAGCTTCTAGATGTGTAGCCTGAACTAATACATCACCTAGGCTAGTGGGATTAAACATGAGAATGGTGTAAATCAAATAGCTATGCAGACCACCTATATACTTTAGCAAAGTTTCAGATGAGTCTAGGGATATGCCTAGAGTTAAAGCTCTTTTTCTAAATTCCTGGGTATAACTTTGTACACTTTGGCCCTTTAATTGGCGAAGAGTTTGCCAACTCATCATTGCTTGCTGCATATAAGCTAGAGGACAGAACTGCTTTTTAATGGCAGAAACAAATTCATTCTAGGTAGAAAGAATTTTACCATGTCTCTTCAAATCAGCTTGTGTCTTGCCTTCCCACCACACTAGTGCAATTCCTCCAAGGCGAAGGCTAGCCAGCTAAATCTTTCTCCTCTCCGAATCAATGTTCTGCACCCTGCAATATACATCAATCTGTCTAATCCTATTATCTAGATCTTTTGCATTTAATTCTCCATCATAAATTGTCAAATCAAACTTTAGATCTAATTTAATCAAAGAGGTTTTCTTCTTTTTCTTTTCAGGGCTAGATGGAGGTGATGGTGGAGGAGATGATGGAGGAGGCTCTTCCCCTTTCCCTTTGCCTTCTAGATGGGCAACTAGAAGAGGTTCCTCTGCTCCTTTGTCTTGTTATGGTGTTGAGGTGCTTTCACCTCGACCCTTCTTAAATTCCCGATACATTTCTTCCACCATGGCTCACATGGCCATAAAACTGTCCATGAACTGAGATTCTGATTCCAATGGAATTTCTTTTGCCATTCTCCTCCGAGGATAGACTCTTCCAATCTCTGGATTAGCCTCAACAAGTTTTCCTTCTCTTAGTTTGAGCTTTGACCTAGTTAGCATTCAAGAATCCAACACAAGCTTGTCTAACCTTAGCAAACCTAAAGCTCTGATACCACTTGATCTGAAAATGAGATCTTTTACTAATATTAAAGTATTATAGACTCATGTGCAGGATTTGCCTATATTACTTAATGCAACGGATCAAAAAGATTGCGAATAATATAGACAATGAAGCAGTTAGAAAAACATAACAGATACACGCATAACACGGCAAATAATCAAGGAGTTCACCCAAAACTCTTGGGCTATGTCTCCTGGTCCAACTTTCAGTGGTGACCTCTCTATTATGTCTTCAAGAGTATAGTTTTTACAAATGTGAGCTCAAATTGAGTCTGAACACAACAGGGATAAAACAACAGGGCTTTACTTGGATCCCCCAAGTCTTTTTGAGTACACAGACTCTCCCTCTCGCTCTCTGTCTCTGTTTTCTCTCTGTCTCAACACCGCTTGCCCTGTCTCTATAATTAAGTGGCTTTTAAGCCAATCGACGCTTGTCTATTCGTTTTCCCTTTCGGGTTCTCTGGCTTCCGACCTCTGTCCGCTCAAATCCCCTCTGAGCGTTAAACAATCATTGTTAAATGTCTTCAGGGATGGTGGCCATCTGTTTTGTAACGGAAAGGACTCTCGGTGAGTTGCCCGAAAAAGCGGTTTTCTCAAGCCACGTGTCGGCCAGTGGATGGGATCGGGCGGAGCCCGTCCAATACCACTTACCGCCCGAGGCCTGCCCGAAATCCCACTCATTACGGAACTTAAATAAGATAAAACTACATGTATAATCCTTTCAGGTCCGTTTTATCGCTCCAGGCGCATTTCCTTTGTATTTTGTTTATTTAACGAAAAGGGGAAAATACATAGAAAAACCCTTTTTACCGAAACTCAAAATATATATATTTGAATTCATAAAACCCATCAGGTCCGGTCCTTTGTATCGCTACGCTGCGACATTGCGATGTGATATATCGCAATTGCATATCGCATGGTCTTCATGCCCTCGATAAGTCTTCCCTTGTGTTTTACCGTTGCAATATTGCGATGTAATCTGCACCGTTGATCTGCGCGCTTGATCACCGGTCCTCGTTAAATCGCACTGATCGTTATCACAATTTCCATAGGGACGCCTCCGATGTACTCCGCTGGTCACCTCCAATTGCGATATGTCGATTAGATCTGGACCGTTGATCGGCCAGATCCGACGGCTCCTGTGCGATGTTGCTTAAGCCTCCGCTTAACTCTGTTTTCGCCATTTCTTCATGTTTTTCCCGTCCGATAGTGTTTTCCGCCATTCTTGAAGGTTTATCCTTTGCGATAACGTTTAGGTATATAAAGACTTAGAGGGTTTTAGGATCCATTTTGGATCAAACAGAGATACCACTTGGATTAGTATGTCGAGGTTCCTAGAAGACAGATCCGAATTTTCTCACTGATATACTACGAGATTTTGCTTGTCACAGTCATGCCGAGATTGTTAGTACTGTTGTAGGATTTTGGAGATCTACTTTGCAATAGGAAAACAATGACTGTGATCCCTTTCACTGAAATGAGCACCACTAAGGAGGAGAGGACTATCACTGTGATCATCACCGAAATTGATGAGGTCTTCCGAGATCATGTACCCAACCGAGATCTCTTTCCTGCACCTCATATCCAACCGAAATTTCAGAGAAGAGAATGCGAGTTATATGCCTCTCATTTGCGGAAACTTTAGCCACCTATTTACAATGGTTTGTCCTAAAAAATGAGCCGATTTGTCAAGTGAACCGACATGTCCTTATATGAAGCCGACGTGATATTTAAATATATATTTAATTCATTTTTTGAAGGCGACATGATGACCTTCTTAACGTTTTGCTTGCAGACTTCTTGTGCTTGCTAATGGAGGATTGATCTTGGTCTTTGGAGAGCTGATACACACTATTGTAGACTTGTATACATTTACATACGCTCATGAGGAGCTTCTTTATACATGACATGACTCTTTGACATATTAATAAATCCGAAAGACATCAAGAAGAAGTCTTTGACCTAATGACACTTCTTGCTCATGAAACCCATGTAGCAAAGTATACAAAAATAATTTATTCTCTTTTATTACATCATTTACAAAGATCACGTCATTATGAAGACCAAACCTAGTTACACTTTCTTCAACACTTGTTATCTTGTAAGCAATCTTGTTAAAGATTTTTTTTACATGAAAAATGTTTAATGTGTGGAAATTTTGTAACCAGATTTTTCTTTTGTGCTCTAATTGTTGAATATTATTCTAAAAGATTGTTACATTGCAAGTTTGTGCATGTTACTCATTGATAGCAAGTAGATGAATGTTCCTAGTATAGTAAATCTTGCTTTTCTTCCATGAAAATCCATAGATCTTGGGTGGGCAAATGTTAAAGAGTGCTTGCTAGGACATCACTTTTTAGCCTCCTTGAAGACAATTTTGGCCAAATTTCAAATCACATAGACTCCATAGCTCAAGGGTAAGTCATTGATCCAAGTAAATTTGGTGATCACCCCCTTTTCCCTTCTCTTCTTCTCCTTCCACAAATTTTCAACCCCTTCCCTAGATGGCCAATTAGGGCTTCCTGCGAATTGCATTAGAGAGGAGATTTTGCAAAATTGATTGGACAGGCTACTACGCTGGTGTTTCCTCTAGAGCTCCTCCAAATTTGAGGCAATTTCCACAGTTTGATTATGAGAAAACCAAAGCCCTAATTGCATTCCTAAAAATTAATTTGAACGTTTTGATAAGAGTCTTCTTGAGGGTTTTTGCAGATAGTATTCAGTAGAATAAATCATTCGAAACCCTTTCCCTTCACTACCTTCACCTAGTGAACTCCGTGGAGGGTCTCCTCCCACGGTTAGTCATAAACCCTATGTCTCGTGCGGTCACATTCTAGGCTTCTCAAGAAAATCGAATGTTTATATTAACATATACAATCATCATAAAAGCTTCTTGAGTAGTCCTAATAATCTTTGGAACCTTGATATTATGTCTCGTTGTCATCATTGAATATCATCAACCCTAGATCTAGGTCTCCTCATAGGTCTTTCTTGGAGAGCCTTTTAGCTTCTCTTGAAGTATTGAGCATTTATTTTGAGCCTCTCCTTTGAATGGGCCTTGGAAATCACATCATACCTTGTCATTAATCCAATCATTCATAGTGATTCTTCATACCGAAACTCCTCCTATCGGTGAAAGTCCATAAAGAGCAAGGGACACTAATTGAGGTGACAGTGGATCTTTGTCCCATTGTTTTCATTTGGTTTAGTAGTTTTCCTTTAGGTACCCCTCCTAAGGTCCCTCCTAGATTGTGTGGCAACATTTTTGGCATCGTTGTAGGGGAAGAAACGAGTCTACCTTTATGAATATTCACCTTCTTCCTTAACGACAATATAGATCCTTATCTGGTGACTCCATTAGAAAAATGAAGCCCTAGTTTTTCATTGAACTTCAAAGTCAATGCTTGTAGGGTGAAGCAAGCATCTCTTAAGGCATTTCAAGTTCACCCTGGCGACTCCATATTTCAAATCTTATGAAAATTTGTGCGGCAATAAATGGTTCATTAGAAAGGCCTATTTGGTATGTTTTAAGATGATAATCCTCAATCCAATGATCATGATGTCATTAGTAGCCAAGAGGAGTTTGATGCCCCTCTTAATGAATCTCTTGGGAGCCATGAAATTGAGAAGCCTCCCCAATGCCCTGAAAGGGGGTTGTGGTTCTTCCTAAGATATGATGATTGTACTCCACCTTGTTCCTTCTTTGATAATCGAGATGATGTGATTGTGGATGTGTATGAGCAATCTATCTCTTCATGCCATAAGGAGAATGTGTCCGAGCTTGCTATTCATTGAAAGTTTATGAGCATGGTCATTGAGTTCTCCATATTCTCGTAGCCGATGTTGTGCCAAATGTCTCTGCTCCCTGAGCCAGTGATATGTCCCCTCACCCATTTGTCAAAGATTGTATGATGGAAGGTGGGCCATCCAATCCCAAAGGTATGATTTTTCATTATGAAGTTGGGTGTGTATGCTTTTTTTTCTTGGGCACACTTGGGTATGGATTACTAGGCGACTTGGAAAGAGGAAGGGTTTTGAATGTAGTCTTGTTCCCTTACCTTAACTTGGGGGGGGGGGGTTATCCTCAACCCTAGTCTCGTTAGATCTCCCCTAATAGCTTATAGCTTTAGGATGGGCACTATTTGGGAAACCCCGATTTTGGTAGTGTGGTCCCATTTTCTTGTCCCACATTTATCACTCTCATCTACACATTACATGCCCTATTTCATCATCTTCCCTCTTTGAGTCCACATGACCACTAGGTCCACAAGGCTCTGGTATCCCGCTCAACTTGTCCACATGTTTGGGTCGGGCCTGGAACAATGCCCCAAAGGTCGATGCAAAGAAAACAAAAGACATAAAAGCATAATATGGCCAAATACAACAAGAAATGTACCAAAAAATGAAAAAGATGGTCTGAACAATTAAATTTAGCACATGGGAAAAAGCCATACATGAGCTCTACCCCTTATCATTATGGCTATCACCTTGGTTCTTAGGGCCCCTATGAGCGCCCCTTGCATCATTAAGGAACCCATGTATGTCCCAACCACTAATGGGTGATGAACTGCCCCACCTTAAGGGGGTAATCACTACTATATCATACACATCATGCTCTCATCCCTTGGAGCCCCGAGCAATAAATAAAAGAAAAATCAATAAAAGGAAAATGGCAAATGAAGAAAGGTGGAAAAACAAAGGTCAGAGTAACTCATATACCACGATTGTTCCCTCCTACTTCAGTACACCCAAATACATGGAAATCCCTCATCATTACCACCCTTGAACCCATATCATTTGGCCTTGAGACCCCTGTGTCTTAATCCACCTCATCATTATTCACGACACCTACCACTTGAAGGATGTACCTTGAACAGGCCCTCCCCTTTAGGGGCTAGGAACAGTGTTGCGGGAACCGTCGCCCCCCCCCACAAGGATCCGGAGGCAAATCCACGTCCCGTACGGATCGCCACTGATCCTTCGACGGAACCGCGGATCGGAAAATCGAATCCGTGGTTCTGCTTTTTTTGGTGATTCGTGGAAAATTGGATCCGTGGGGGCCCGATCCATGGTTCCTATTGCCCAATCGGCAGATTCGGAAAGGATCAGGTGTGGATTTGTGGAGGTGCGGGCGTGTATCCACCGTGGATCGTGAACGGATCCAAGAAAAGGTGGACGGTTCACACGGTTCCACGAGATTTTTTTTTTTGTTTGAAAATTTCTAATTGTTTTGTGACGAACTACACTTTTTGAATACTCCCAAGGTGCCCCTTGATGCTCCCTAGACGCTTCCTAGATGCTCCCTAATGGTAATGTTAAATTCTTAAAGTAAAAGTGGCATTCTCCTTTATCTTTCATTTCCATCCTTTTACTTAAATTTTTAACATTACCATGAAATGACTCAGGATGTTTGAGAGTGGTTCCAACCTCATCAGACTTCATATGGAGAAAATAGAATTTCATATCCCATTCAAAATTCAGCAGACTTAACAGTTTTCAGGATCAATGGGATTGTGGCATTTCATTGGATTATATCATGTATGAGGGCATGTGATTGGAATTTAATCAAGAGCACCAAGCCCAATATGTACCCCAGTGTTGGTGTTATTGATTGTTGAACTCCTTTTTCATGGCCTTAGCAATTATGTACCCTTCGCTCAAGTCAAAATCATTGATCATGCAAGTTAAGCTTTCTCTACCATATTATAAGGCTTGGATTAAGCTGTTTGATCAAAATTAGGCAATGTTGAATAAAATCCCTATAGAATTGAAGTAGAGGCAAAGGCTAGACAAGAGAAGAGGAATCTAGATTGTAGATGGTTGATGCTAGAATAATTAATCATTGATGTACAATGGATACCATACCTATCTTGATTTATGTAAAAATATGCATGTTTTCATGTCTTCTACAACTAATTTGGTATTTTGGATGTTTCTTAATATAAATGCAAAAAATATAAAAAAAATTATATATATATAGTAGATGCTTCACTTCCTAGATTTTTGGGAAATGACGCTTCCATGTACCCGCTTCCAAAAAACGTCGTCACTTCGTTCCTGCTTCATGTAACATTGGCTAAGAACACCTAATAGGGTTTTCGATTAACAACTCCTACCTAGGGAGGTAACACCATTACATGTTCAAAGCCCCAAATCTGGAAGGAAAACCCACTATGAAGTATCCACTTATTCCCTTGATTAACGAGCTTATTCACTCAATTGCACTAATGATTATTGTATCTAAAGGTGAGGAGACGCATTGGATCTTATATAGGATTGGCAAATTGTTTCACTTTGGGCTTGGCCTCCCTATACAGAATCCAATCCCACCAGAGGTTCATATTGACACTTGAAGGGGAAGCGTTGAGAGCCATGGGTTTCCATCAAGTGACAGAGCATTATCTCATGCCATGGGAAGCCTCAGTGCCTTTAGCAGCTTGCTCATTGCCCCACATTGTATGCAAGATGATGCACTTGGACCAACAGTGCCACTAGTCGGCTTAGCATTGTATATAGGGTTTGACAGTTGATCTGAGGCCCAAAGGAGGTTTTTCTCAACCTTGAGACATGGAAGGGCAAGCACCATCTTCCATACCCTCATTTGGAGCAGTCTACATGCTTATCTTACACCAATTGTCCCATGAGATCATTACTTGTGCTCCAGAGCCACTTTGGAGCACCACATGATGTTTTACTTGGAGTTCAAGGGGCCACCACATCGACCATCATTCATGGAGCCCTCCTTTTCATCATGCCACTTGACAACTCGATTAGGCCTTCCAACAGCCCTCCTACACCATTGCTACATCATTTCGGCATCATTTTGGATGTCATATTTGGTGGGCTTGTCACCAAAGTTATTTTTATTTTGCACATTTCAGTAAATTTAGGGGCATCTTAGGCTAATTCAAACTCTTAGAGGCTCATATAAATAAAGTAAGACCTCACTTGTATCAAATGATCATCATCACACTTGGATCTAATTCTCTTGAAGAACTTTGCACTTTTCTCTTGGTTGTCTATTGGAGATCTCTTGATGCATCTTGATATTTTTGGAGCTGAAATTTCGTTCTTTCTTGGAACCATCTTCTTGATATTGGATTGGATATATCTCTTGTTGTTAACTTGTAAGAAATCTTGTTAATGTTTATTTTTACATGAAAAATGTTTAATGTGTGGAAATTTTGTAACTAGCTTTTTCTTTTGTGCCTTATTGTTGAATATTATTCTAAAAGATTGTTAGATTGCAAATTTGTGCATTTTACTCATTGATAACAAGTAGATGAATGTTCCTAGTGGAGTAAATCTTGCTTTTCTTCCATGAAAATCTATAGATCTTGGGTTCGTAAATGTTAAAGAGTGCTTGCTAGGGCATCACTTTTTAGCCTCCTTGAAGACAATTTTGGCCAAATTTCAAATCACATAGACTCCATAACCCAAGGGTAAGGCACCGATCCAAGTAAATTTGGTGATTGCCCCCTTTTCCCTTCTCTTCGTCTCCTTCCTCAAATTTTCAGCCCCTTCCCTAAACGGCCAATTAGGGCTTCCTGTGAATTGCATTAAAGAAAAGCTTTTGCAAAACTGATTGGACAGGCTATGAAGTTGTTGTTTCCTCTAGAGCTCCTCCAAATTTGAGGCAATTCTGACACTTTGATTGTGAGAAAACTAAAGCCCTAGTTGCATTCCTAAAAATTATCTTAAACGTTTTGGTAAGAGTCTTCTTGAGGATTTTTGCAGATAGTATTCGGTGGAATAAATCATTCGAAACCCTTTCTCTTCACTACCTTCACCTAGTGAACTCCTTGGAGGGTCTCCTCCCACGATTATCATAAACCCTAGGTCTCATGCGGTCCCATTCTAGGCTTCTCAAGAATAGTGAATGTTTATATAAAAATATACAATCATCATACAAAGCTTCTTAAGTAGTTCTGACTCCTAATCATCTTTGGAACCTTGATATTACGTCTCCTTGTCATCATTGAATATCATTAACCCTAGGTCTAGGTCTTCTCATAGGTCTTTCTTGGAGAGCCTTTTAGCTTCTCTTGAAGTATTGAACCTTTATTTTGAGCCTCTCCTTTGAATGGGCCTTGGAAATCACATCATACCTTGTCATTGATCCAATTATTCATAGTGATTTCCTTCATATCGAAACTCCTCCCATCAGTGAAAGTCCATAAAGAGCAAGGGATACTGACTAAGGTGATAGTGAGTCTTTGTCCCATTGTTGTCATTTGGTCTAGTAGTTGCCATTTAGGTACCCCTCCTAAGGTCCCTGCTAGATTGTGTGACAACATTTTTGGCATCATTGTAGGGGAAGAAGCGAGTCTACCTTTATGAAATATTCACCTTCTTCCTTAACGACAATATAGATCCTTATCTGGTGACTCCATTAGAAGAACGAAGCCCTAGTTGTTCATTGAAGAACTTCAAAGTCAATGCTTGTAGGGTGAAGCAAGCATCTCTTAAGGCATTTCAAGTTCACCCTGGCAACTCCATATTTCAAATCTTTTGAAAATTTGCATGGCAATAATGGCTCACTAGAAAGGCCTATTTGATATGTTTTAAGATGATAATCCTCAATCCAATGATCATGATGTCATTAGTGGCCAAGAGGAGTTTGATGCCCCTCTTAATGAATCTCTTGGGAGCCATGAAATTGAGCCTCCCAATGCCCTGAAAGGGGGTTGTGGTTCTTCCTAAGATATGATGATTGTACTCCACCTTGTTCCTTCTTTGATAATCGAGACGATGTGATTGTGGATGTGCATGAGCAATCTACTCTTCATGCCATAAGGAAGATGTGTCTAAGCTTGCTACTCATCGAAAGTTTATGAGCTTGGTTATTGAGTTCTACATATTCTCATTGGAAGAAAGGTTGCACGAGTTGGATTCCTCTTTTCCCTCCTCATCCATGATCTTTGATGCATGGTCCTCAAATGTTCCCAACCCCTACCCTTACCATTCATTGAGCAAATCTTGCAATGGGAAAGCTGATATTTGGGTCCCCTGCCTCATGATGATGCATAAGAGAAAGTGTTTCTATATTGACCTAATGATATGTTGGTTACATTGGCTTTATGATTACACTTAGCATTTGCATAATGTAGCCATGCATGTTAGAGTAGGATGCATTACATATTGATTTTTGCATAGCTAGCAAAATCATATCATGTTCTCATGCTAGATTGGATGTATTGACTTGCATTTAAAATAAGTTTTGTTTCCTGTATGATTTTATTATTTGATGAAAAACATGGGCGATCAAAGTACGCCTAGAGAAAATGCTTCCAATGTTTGTTTGTGATGTGCAGGATAACAGGTCTGCAATCCCAGAGAATTGTTAATGTTTTCATGACCTCCCTGTTCGAGTACATAGTTCATGCACTCTACAGAGCACTCATATCCCAGTTGGAGCAAGATGTTACCCACCACCAATGGGTGACCCCATAAAAGAAATTTTCTCCTAGATTTGTCTTCAGCCGGTAGCCACCAGCCCCTGACTTCCACCAGCCCCTTACATCCACCAGTGTAGTTGATGTTGTGCTAGATGTCTCTGCTCCCTGAGTCAGTCATCCCATCTATCGAGATCGTATGTTTGAAGGTGGGCCATCCAATCCGAAAGGTATGATTTTTCATTATGCAATTGGATGCTCATGTTTGTTTTTCTTGGGCATGCTTGGGTATGGATTACTTGGCAACTTGGAAGGAGGAAGGGTTTTGATTGTAGTCTTGTTCCTTTACCTTAAATGGGGGGTTAATCCTCAACCCTAGTCTTGTGGGATCTCCCCTACTGGCTTATAGATTTAGGATGGGCACTACTTGGGAAACCCTGATTTTGGTAGTGTGGTCCCGTTTTCCCATCCCACATTTATCACTCTCCTCTGCATATTACATGCCCTGTTCAATCATCTTCCCTCTCTTGGTCAACATGACCACTAGGTCCACAAGGTTCTAGTATCCCCCTCCCCTTGTCTATAGTTCTAGGTCGGACCTGGAACGACGCCCTAGAGGTCAATGCAGCTAAAACAAATAGAGATAAAAGCATAATATGGCCACATACAATAGGAAATGTACCACAAATTGTAAGAGATGGTTGGGACAATAAAATTTAACACGTGGGCAAAAGCCAAACATGAGCTCTACCCCTTATCATTATAGCCATCACCTTGGTTCCTAGGGCCTCTATGAGTGCCACTTGCATCATTAAGGAACCCATGTATGTCCCAACCTATGTTGCACTAGCTGTGGGGACAGGGGGATGGAGGGTACGAGGGGGCGAGTTTCCAAGACAGCTAGAGCACACCCCCAAACTTTTAGGGGATGACAAGTTGGAGATGGCAAGTGTGGCAACTAATTTTTATATTTATTAAAAAATTAAAATTAAAATAAAATTTAGTAATTTAGCATAAACATGAATGATAAATTAAAATATAAAAATTAGAACTATTTCTAATTTTGAAATTCAAATTACAAAATAAAATACCAAAGTCTAACACTGTCTAATCATCATTGCACATCACAAAAACAAATCTCGTCATCTTTGCCCATTGTTAAGAACTTAAGAAGTACTACTAGTCTGCTATAGGCTACAATCCACTGTTGTCTACATAATCATTCTATGATGCATGATGAATCATTTCAAAATTTAAATAGCAGCTAAACTTTAAAGACAATGTAAAATTTAATAAAACTGTGAACATGAACAAGTCATTAAAATTTAATTATAAATCCCAAATTAAAAATCTAGAAATTAAGAACCTTGTGGGATCTATCATCAATGTAATGTATATCATAATCATTTAGAATCACTATTATTTACAGAGCACAAAGAGTATTAACATACCATCTATTTACCTTATAACATCAAGTGTTAAAGATGAGTTAGCCATTGTAATGTTTATTCAAGAGTAACAAATGTTATAAAGTGAAATAAATTTTATATAATAAATGATGTTTATGTTAATGTTAATGTATTCAGGGAATTAGTTGACTGGTTTCAAAAATGAATAATGGAATTTGCTACGTATATAGACAACACCACTAGTAATTTAGTAGCACAATGATATACCATATTATCTCTCATCTAGTCTCTTCTACTTGTCTCTTGCATATATTTAACATGGTATTAAAGTCATGGTGATTGTGGCATAGGGAAATTTCGAAGATTCATACCAAGAAAAGGTTTGTCATGGACATGGAGAAAGAGACAAGTTCAAATTGAAGGCATATTAATTCATGGAGTGTTGGTTTTTGTAGCATCGGATGTGTTCTAGCCACGAAATTTTGTGGAGAGGCTAGAATACATGAGATCTCCAAAACCCAGAAATCGTTTCTAGAAATTCCGCTTAGAAGTGTCTCAATTAGATTATTAACAGATTTTTAAGTATTTCCTAAGTCTAAACTTAGGGAATATGGTTAATTAGTCAATATTAATTGAGATAAGGCGTGAATCATCTAGAAACTCACACGGATCGACCCAGAAATGATCCTAGCCAGTGATTAAGTTTTAACCTTGGTCGTTGGTAATCAAACAAAGTCGATGTGGTGAGGGAGATCATCCACTGCAGATACTCAGTTGCTCAGGCAGTTTGATTTTCTTAGTAGCAGCAGCTCAGCAGAGAAGATAGATCCAGAGGGTGAGTAGCAGGTGGAAGAGGAGAGCAGTAGCATTCTGAGAGGAAGATTTTCAGTTCCCGGAAGAGTCGAAGGAAGGAAGGCTGAAATCTTTAGAAGGCCAACGTAGGTACTACGCAGAGGTTGACGCAGGCATCACAACACAGAGGTTGGGGAAGCTATTTCAAAGGCAAAAAATAGTTGTTGGGTGAGACAAAATTCTCACAATATTTTTGCCAATGTTTTCTTCATATTAGATTGCCAATTAGGCATCCAAACTTTTATACTCGTAATTACTGCTGAAATTTAATAATAAAACCCTCATCTACTGCACCAATTTTCCTAAGTTGGGTTTTTCAGGGGACAATTGTCCAAAAATAATTGTCAAGTTTATTATCTGTGCTCAGATTTGTTGTTGATATAAAAAATCCTCCGCTTCGCGCGCGCAGCAGCCCCTAGTGCGATCTGAGTACTCCCTTCATCGCCATGGCCCCGAGAGGGAGCCCTGAGGCCCCTCCTCCACCAGAGATACTTGCGTTCAAGAAGTTGATTGGCGATAGTAGTAAACACCCAGCAAGGGAAGCTCAAAGAAAGTTTGTAAAGAAACTTGACAGCATACCCACAGTCGCCCTGCCCATTGAAGATTCTTGTAGATCTGCTATGAACTTAACTAAACAAGGGCTCATCAGTCAATTTACAGGGTTATGGCCTTCCACCAAGGCTGTCGAGGCATGGGTTTAGAGGAACTAGTGACCACTAGTAAAGGAAGGCATTGGAAGTTTTCTGGTTGGTAAGGGCTTTTTTGTCTTTGTTTTTGATTTAGTAGAAGATAGAAATCTCATCTTTAGGAATGGACCATATTTCATGGGACCTCAGGGTCTGTATCTAAACTCATGGTCACCAGATTTCGATCTGACACAAGATGTGTCGTCAGCAGTTCCAGTGTGGGTGTGCCTCCCTCATCTTCCACTGCACTGCTGGAACCCGAAGTCACTAGAAACGATTGGTAACACCCTGGGAAAATACATAGACAGAGCAGAGAGAAGGGATCAATATTCATGTGCAAGAATATGCATCGAAGTCGACTTGGAAATAGGGGTACCTAAAACCATAAAGTTAACAATAGCAGACTAGTCTTATATCCAAGAGTTAGACTATGAGCAGCTACCATTCAAATGCAGAAATTGCCATGAATATGGGCATTTCGCAAGATACTGCAAAAAAAAGGGAGGAAGATCTAGAGAAGTTGAAAGGAGAAAAATGGATTCAGGTGCAAAAAGCAATCCAGGCCAAGGAGAGTAACAGGAATAAAGGGAAAGAGGTACCGATGGAGTCTAGAACTCCCTTAATAGGAATGGTTCAAATGGAAGGAAGAGGAGAACAACCAAAGACAACAGCCTCAATAAACCCATTCGAAACCCTCAGCACTTCAATTGAAATTCCAGAAACAGAGATAGAGGAGATTGAATGCCAAGTTCCCTCACTCGAAGCAGAAAAGAAGAACATAGAAGTAACCCAACTTGACTCCCCAGCAGGAACCTCCTCCTCACCTACATATGCAGAAATGACAAGGAAAAAACCCCCGAAAACCTCAAGGTCATCGAAAGACGAGACATTCGAGAGACCCTCTAAAAGAGTTGGAAGGAAATCTCATCAAGAAGCCAAGGAAGAAGAGGCGGAGAGGCAAAAAAATGCAGGGCAGCCAATCCACCATTGAAATGTCTATCTAGAGAAACACCAGAACAAGGCCCTCTAAGGGGGGATCAACTCACTCCAATCTCGTTAAATAATGAAACTAGTCTCTTGGAATTGCAGAGGCTTGGGGAACCCTTCGAAAGTTGAAGCAGTCAAAGATCTTCTGAAAATAGAAACTCCCGAGATCCTCATGCTCCAAGAGACTAAGATTGAAGGGGAAACCCTTCTTGAGATCAGCAAATTAAAATGGGGAAAAAATGCAGGAAAGGCCATTAGTGCAAGAGGTTCCTCTGGTGGCCTAGCAACATTGTGGTCGGAGGACAAGTATCAACTAGAAAGCTCCTTTGAGACCCAACATTGGATATTCACCGAACTTCGACACCTCTCTAGTAAGCTCTCCATCTCTCTCTTCAACCTTTATGTTCCAGTCCACCTTACAGAGAAGAAAGAATGTTGGCAGACCTTGTCTGATTTCTTAGACATTTACTCCCCTCAGAATATAATAGTGGCTGGAGATCTCAACCTCGTCATTGATCCAAAAGAAAAGAGAGGTGGCAATAGTGGCAGGGACCAAATGCTTCCATTAGTAGAGGAGCTAATACTTCATTGGGATCTTCTTGACTTCAAATCGAAGAAAGGTCTTTACACCTGGACAAACAATAGAGCTGGGGCAGAACACATCTCTGCTCGCCTAGATCATTTCCTAGCGCAAAGCTCTTTGTTGCTAGGAAAAAGACTGATCTCCTCGAAAATTCTCCCAAAGCTGGCCTCAGATCACAAACCTATTCTCTTACAGCTGGAAGAGGAAGAAAATTTGGGCCCTATCCCCTTTAGATTCAACCCACTTTGGTCAGGGAAAGAAGGGTTCATGGAAACTGTTCTGGAGGCATGGTCCATACCCGTGACAGGATCTCCTAGCTTCATGTGGGAGCAGAAACTAAAAATAACCAAGAGAGCTCTGAAAAAATGGATTAAAGAACCCTCAAATTCTCCTACCAGCAACAAAAAGGAGACAGTTCAGTTTTTATCAAATCTGCAAATGGATTTTGAAAGTAAGGAGATCTCTACTTCAGATTTAGAAAAAGAATAAGCTGCCCAAATCAAATCATTTCGCGCTTTCCGCCATGAAGAAGAGACTTGGAGGCTTAAGTCTCATAGCTTGTGGCTTAAAGCTGGAGATTGAAATACCTCTTTCTTCCATAGGCAATATAGAGCCCGGCTATCTCGAAATCATATCTCTGAAATCACTTGCTCATATGGGACTATGCTCAAAGGTCAAAACAGCTAAAAAAAGCAACAGAAGTTCATTTCCATAATATGTATAAAGAGGATGGGAATGGGAGTGAAGAAGTCATCTCTGAATTTCTCTCCCACATTCCATCTTTGGTAAGCAAGGAGGACAACACTAGTCTTACGAAACCTTTCTCCAAGGAAGAAATCTGTAAAGTAATATGGTCCATGGAACCAAACCAGGCACCAGGACTTGACAGCTTCTCAATTCATTTTTATAGAATCTGTTGGGAAGTAATAAAAATTGATCTTCTGAGGATGATTAAAGCTTTTCATCAAAAAGCCAAACTGGGAGGCAGTACTAACCCTACCTTCCTTGCATTAATACCAAAAGAAGTGAATCTGAGCACTTTTGACAGGTTTAGGCCAATCTCGCTATGCAATGCATCATACAAAATCCTGACAAAATTGCTCGCAAACAGAATCAAGCCACTGCTTGGAAAACTCATTTCTCCCACCCAAGGCGGCTTTGTCAAAGGGAGACATATATTGGACAATGTAATACAGGTGCAAGAAGTCATACATTCCCGTTATCTTTGGCAGGAGCAAGGTATGCTCATAAAGTTAGACATGGAAAATGCTTTCGACCGGCTAAATCTTTCTTTCCTGTACAAAGTCCTTTCCTTTGGTTTCAACTCTAACTTTGTCAATTTGATTAAAGCTTGTACTGAAAAGCCATGGATAGCTCCTTTAGTTAATGGCAAGCTAGCAAACTATTTCCAAGCCTCGAGGGGAATAAGGCAAGGCTGCCCCCTCTCCCCTTTCTTGTTCATTCTGATGGTAGACTCGTTAAGTAGAAAACTGACAGATGAAAAGAAAGCACGGACAGCTCCAGGAGTCAGGTTGATAAAAGGGCTAGAGCCTCTCAATCACGCACTATTTGCAAATGATACTCTTCTTTTGGGCGGAGCCTCCATCAAGATAGCTAAAGTTTACAGTGGAATTCTCCAAAAATTCTGCAGCATATCAGGAGCTCTTATAAATAAAAGGAAAAGTGCAATATACGGGTGGAATGTGGATCAACAAGCAATTCTGAGAATAGCCCTCTCCTTAGGCTTTTTGGGATTCGCTTCTTGGGATAAAATCAAATATCTCGGGTTACCAATAACCCTGGGCCCTAACAAATTATCACTGTGGAAAGAGGTAATAAGAAAAATTAAGTCCAAGATTACAACTTGGGGAGGTCAATGGCTCACCACTGCTGGCAAACTCATCCTTATAAAATATGTTTTGTCCTCCCTGCCTATTTATCCGGCTTCCTTTCTTCTGGCTCCAAAGAAGATCACGGAACAGATCCCCAGACTTATCAAGGATTTCCAGTGGAGAGGAGGAAGAGGAAACCAAAGAAAATTCCACCTAGTGAATTGGGATACAGTTAAACGCCCCATCTCTGAAGGAGGCTTGCAAATAAGAGACCCAGGCCTAGCCAATCTGGCTCTTGGAGGTAAAATACTTTGGACCCTCTTCTCAAACAGCAAACACCTTGTCAGTCAGGTCATAAAGAAAAAATATCTAAAAAGCTCATCACTAAGGAACATTCAGATAGATAACAGCATCAAAGGGATGTCGATATGGCATCTCTGCCGCCGTGGGATGGAGTTCTTCCAAAAGCACTTGTATCGCATTCCTAGCAATGGAAAAAACATGATGATGTGGCAAGACAACATAATGGGACAGTCGCCTTTGAGCCAAAATGAAGCAATCAAAGAAATCAGGAACTAGTTCATTCAGCAAGGATTCCTCACCCTGGTAGATATCTCGACATGGGACGACTCTGGAAAATGGCAAACTTGGGAAATCCCACGAGTTCCAGATCAAATGCGCAATCAAAAGACCCTCCTGGAAGAAGTGTTAACGGGACTAGTGTTGAGCCCTGAAATTACATCTTTCCTACACACTTTCCTAGACTTTTTCTCCTCACCTGGACCTCATAAGCTATCAAAAATCATTGCATATTGATTCTAAAAGAGCATTTAAGTGGTTTTCTAACTATGTTTTTGTGTTTGTTGTTTGAATTAGATTTTTCTCATTAGCTGCGGAATGCAACCACTTTCCGCAGCTGTTTTTGTTAAACTCTAGTTGCAGGTGTCATCAAGCAAAACAAGGCACGTGCGCAAGTTAGGAATGACCTGAACATGGATCAGGTCATATTGGTTCAGCCGGATTCATTAAGGAAAGTCGTGGTCAACAATGATCAAACAGTGGTCAAACGAAGGAGTCCTACGGCAACAAGTCTCTGTTTTTCAACACGTGAAGGGTCCATGGCCATTCCTAGATCCCTGGGTTCATCTTGACAGCTGTAGACTGCCCCACGATGCGAATCCAACAGCCACTTTTGATAAATTGAATGATCTCGGCAACCAGTATGCTAAGCTTACGGACGCTGTCCTTTTACGTGTCCTCTGTTGAAGTAGTTTCATAAGAAAACAGTTATGTAATTTTCCCTATAAATAATGCGTTTGCATACGCATAGAACTAGTTAGTCTTTGTTGATGTAATTTCGCTGTCAAGTTTATTGTGTCGTGACACTAGTCCCGTTGTTGTACCGAGACTTTGTTTTATAATAAAACTCTGTTTTATATGACTGTGTGAGCGTATTCTAGACTAATAGCATATTGACCGAGGTTGTGCAGAGGGCCCCTGCTGGCTAAGGTTTTGTTTTCTTTATTTCTGTAAGGTTTTTATGTGTTGTTTCCTTATTTCCATTGCACATATTTCATAGTTATCCACCTGTGTATATTTCATTTGTTATAGTATTAACATTTCATTCCTGTACATGATTTTTCAAGCTTTGTATATTGTTGCTAACACTGATCAGTGTGGGTGTGTTTCAAGATAGGCTAGGCCTAGGCATTTTCGTACAATTTTTATAGTAACTAGTGACATGAGATTAGCCTCTCTGCTGACTTTGCTTTTCTTAGTTTTTTTTAATTCCAGTTATGCTTTGAGTTCAGTCTTATTCACTTGCTTTGTTAGTTAGTTTAGATATCAAATTGCTCATATCATTGACGTTATCTCCTAAAGCCATAGCTTAGACTACCTAGCGAGCTATCGGACTATGAATGATGTGATTTGATTTTAGTTTTACTTTTCTACAATTAGATATCAAACTGCTCATGTCATTGACGTTATCTCCTAAAGCCATAGCTTAGACTACCTAGCGAGCTATCGGACTATGAATGATGTGTTTGATTTTAGTTTTAATTTTCTGCAATTAGATATCAAACTGCTCATATCATTGACGTTATCTCCTAAAGCCATAGCTTAGACTACCTGGCGAGCTATCGGACTATGAATGAAGTGAATTGATTTTACTTTTATTAGTTTGCAGTTTTTGATTTGTTGAGTGCAGTAGCTTAACTCATTTTTCTTTCTGTATTTAGATAAGCAGCAGAGATAATGATTTCATGATCAGTAGTTCATTATTTGTTTGATTTGAATAGCAGCACATTTTCATTCTTGTTCAAATATTAATTTCATCACTAGTATGTTCTAAGCCCTTCTGAAGTGTTAAATTCTAGAAAACATTATAGAGGACACAATTACCTTAAAATCTATATCCATACTTGCCTTCTAGAGTATTCTTAAAACTCAGGGATAGGATTTTCATTCACATTAGGAGATAAACGAAGATAAAATCCCCAAAACAAAATAAAAATTGAAAACAACAAAAAGTAAGAAAGAGGTTGTCTTGCACATATAGTGCGCCACACTTCATCAGTTTACGACTCCCGGATTGATAATTAATGTAGCAATTTAGGACATACTAAATTGACTAAACATTTTGGCGCCGTTGCCGGGGAAGTGTAACTAGGTAGCCGATCTCTTACATAAAAAAAAAGAGAAGGGAAAAATTGATAACTTCTTGAAGTATGCTCTCCTCTTGCACCTAGTGTGATCTGGAGGATCAGAAAAGAGAGTTGTTAGTTCAATAATTTCTTGATTATGCTCTCTTCTTGCACCTAGTGTGATCTGGAAGATCAGAAAGAGGATTATTAGCCCGATATGAAAGAAAAATAAAAAATGGCATGCATAAAGCAAGAGATTCTAGGGGAAGGTTTATAGCTAGGGCGAAAAGTTCGATTTTCACAACTCCAGCTACTTCAAGGCATAGACAAGATTCACCCCCATCTACTCCCAGCCTTAGGATTCCTGGAATTCAAGGAGCAGCAGCTGAATTAGAGGATTCCCCCACACTATCTACTAAATCTGATCTAGGAGAAGAACCTTTCTTCACTTCTACCGAGGAACATATTGTAATCAAAGAAGTAAAATCACCTGAAGAAGAGGGAAAGGGAGAAACTCTGTCTCATCCACCATTGATAAAAGAACCAGAAGATTCTGAGGAAACTATCATGGCGGAGGAAGTAGTAGATGGATTTGGAGGAGGGGGTAGAGGTAGAGGAAGAGGAAATGATGGAGGCAACAATGGTGGAGGTAGAGGTAACAATGGAGGAAATAGGGATGGAGATAACTCATTTGGATTCCCTATAATTGAGGAGGAAACCCACACAACAATGAAAAACATTTCACCATCTGTCCTCCCAAACTTTTATGGGTTGCGAAGTGAGGATCCTGAAACATTTCTATTTGAGTTTGAAGTCTTGTGCCGAACGTATGACTACATGGAAGACTCTCAAAAACTCAAATTGTTTCCCTCAACATTGAAGGGAGCTGCTTTGAAATGGTTCATGGGATTAGTCACCCAATCTATTAGGAGTTGGAATGATATGAAACAAACATTTTTGGATAGATACTTGGACTATTGCATGCCCACCAACCATAAGGATGAGGTATTCAAAATGATGCAAAAGGAAGATGAAAACTTGGAGGATTTACTTGAAAGATTTCAATACAACTTAAAGAGAGAAAAAATGAGTAATTTAAACGAGGAAACCTTGAAAGCCCTTCTATTGAAAGCCATTAGAGATGAATGGATAGATATTTTAAACATGATGGGGAAGGGAGACATTTCTCAACTTCCACTTCATGACATAGCAGAACTATGTAACCATCTCTCGAGGGGAAAATCTAAAACGGGTAAAGGGCCTACAGATCCTTCTCTTATTAGAGCAAACAAATCTACAACTGGATCAGTAAGTAGGGCAAAGATTGGCAATATGCTTGATGAGTTCAAAACTGATATTCTAGGGAGTTTTAGTGAACAACTAGACACCCTTAAAATACAAAACAAGCAGAAAACAGAAGCTGATGCCTTGGCCATCTTTTGTCCAAAATGTAGGAAGAAACATGCTCTAAGGGAATGCCCCTTGGATGCAAAAGTTGTACAAACATGTATGATTTGCTCAGAGAGTCATGAGACCAAGGATTGTCCTTCAATTCCTGGGCTCAAAGCTGTCTTTCAAGAAGATCCAAATTCAGTAGAGTCCCTTTGTTTTGTTTCAAAAAGACCTTGGCAGGGACAACAAAATCAAGGATTTAACAATCCTATGAACTTTCAGCGCCCACCAAATTGGAATTCTTGGCAACAACCTTGGCCCCAACCTCAAAATCCATATCAATCATGGGCACAAGGGATGCAAAATCCTTATGGTAGATTTGCTCAATTTTATCAATATCCTCCATCTTTTCAAAGTCAACAAACTCCACAACTTCCAAATCAAAATCCACAACTTTCATTGCCATTTCCACAACAACAACCTTCTCAACAAAATCCAAATCCTCAACTCTTGCTCCCATTTCAACAAAAGACAAATCAATTACCAGCTCAGCCATTGCCCAATCCTAACAATAAAAATCCTCAGAATGCTTACATGGTAGAAGGACAACAATTTCCTACCTATATGATTGTTCCTCTTAATGATGTTCAACTCAGATCTGGTAGAGTTTTAGAAAAACCTTCTATAGATGTTCAAGAGTCTGAGGAGGATTCTCTTAAAGCCAATAAAGGTTCTGAGGAGGCATCTCTTCAAAACTCAATCATTCAAAAAGAAAAAGAAAAAGAGTCAACCCCCACAACTCATATAGTTGAGCAACTTGCATCTTCATCCACACCTCCTATCCCTAAAAGATTACAAATTGACAAAGGGGTGGAAAAACAAATCTTGTTGCCTGACTATGATTTTCTAGATGAATTAAAGAATGTCTGTATCAAGATTCCCTTGCTACAAGCCATTAGAGAGACTCCTATTCTAGCAAAAACAATAAAGGAGTTGAGTCTTAAAAGACCAGGAAGGAAACCAAGAGATACAAGAAGAATCCACTTGGTAGGAAAAATTACAGATATCATGATGGGAAAAATTACCATGCAGAAATATGTGGATCCACGTAGTCCAATTGTCAAGACACATATAAATGGGATAGAAATTCCAAATACTTTGATTGACTTAGGGGCTGCTATAAACATTATGAGTAGACAAACTATGGAATAGCTTAAACTTCCTAATCTTCTTTTTACACCCACCTTATTGCAACTTGCAGATAGATCAATAATCAAAACAGATGGTGTATTAGAAGATATTTTAGTCTCCTTAGATTCTTGGGAATATCTAGTAGATTTCATGATTTTGACTCCCAAGAGTAATTTAGGAGGACACCCACTCATCTTAGGAAGACCTTGGCTAGCCACAGCTGATGCTTTCATTAGTTGTAGATCTGGAGATATGTACATTTCTGATGGTAATTCGACAAAGAAATTCAATTTGTATCCTCCAGCAAAAGCAATTACAGAAGTAGGAAACAATGAATGGGTCGATGATGAGGATATTATACAACCTGTCTTTACCATTTCTGAAATTAGTGAAGATAGTCAAATTCTGAACACATTAAAAAATTTCGAAACATCTTCAAAATATGACCACACACAATTTCAGTGAGATTCTGACATTGAGTATTTATCATCAAGACAAATGTCTCTTTACTCTATGGAAGAGTTCGGTAGTTCTACCATTGAGATTTTTCCAGGTAAAACATTGAATATCAACAAAAATTTGGAAAAGTCACAACAGGAAGAACTAACCAAAATCTTGCAAAAACATTCTACTGCATTTGCATGGGAGTATACTGATATGAAAGGTATTGACCCTAAGACTTGCATCCATCATATCTATATCAAAGAAAACAGTAGACCAATCAGACAACCTCAAAGAAGGATGAATCCAAATCGTAGGGAGATAGTGAAAGAAGAGCTCCAAAAACTACTCAATGTAAACTTCATTTATCCAATTTCAGATAGCCAATGGGTTTCTCCTTTGGTTATAGTACCTAAAAAGAATGGTAAATGGAGGGTATGCATTGATTACAGGGAATTGAATAAAGCAACTTTGAAGGATCACTTTCCTTTGCCCTTTATCGATCAAGTATTAGATACATTAGTAGGCAAAAAGTACTTTTCATTTCTGGATGGTTTTAGTGGTTATAATCAAATTCAAGTAGCACCTGAAGATCAGAATAAGACCACATTTACCTGTCCATGGGGAAATTTTGCTTATCGAGTGCTTCATTTTGGATTATGTAATGCACCTGCAACATTCCAAAGAGCAGTACTAGGAATTTTTTCTGATCTAATCCATGATTGTGTAGAGGTTTATATGGATGATTTTACAGTTTATGGTGATTCGTTTGAAGAGGCATTAAAAAATTTGGAAAAAGTCCTTATAAGATGTAAAGAAACAAACCTTTCATTAAGCCATGAAAAATGCTTTATGATGTTTACTAAAGGTATTGTTTTAGGACATCATATTTCAGGGGATGGGATTAAAGTTGATAAATCAAAAGTTGAAGTCATCTTCAAGTTACCTATTCCAAATTGTCAAAAAGATGTTAGAAGTTTTCTGGGATTTACTGGATATTATAGAAGATTTATAGAAAACTTTACCAAAATAGCACCTCCACTCTTCAAACTGCTTACAAAAGACTGTGAATTCAAATGGGATCCTAATTGCCAATCAGCATTTGAAACTTTGAAAACAAGAATATTTGAAGCGCCTATCTTGAGAGGACCAAATTGGAAACTCCCTTTCCATATTTCTACAGATGCTTCAGATATAGCTCTAAGGGCTGTGTTGGGACAAAAAGATGTAGTTCCTTATGCCATTTACTATACCAGTAAAAATTTAACTCCCACCGAGTTGAACTATACTGTGACTGAAAAAGAGTTCTTAGCTGTTGTTTATGCAATCGATAAGTTTAGACATTATATAACAGGCTATGAAACTTTTATTCATACTGATCATTCTGCAATTAGATATCTAATGAACAAACCCATTACTAATGGCAGAGTTACAAGATGGCTCCTACTTTAACAGAAATTCAATATTATTGTGTTAGATAGACCAGGGAAACAAAATACAGTAGCTGATTTCTTATCTAGGATTCAGAATATTAAAGAAGATTCTCCTGTAGAGGACAAGTTTCCTGATGAATATTTATTTGCAGTAACTACTAAGACCCCTTGGTATGCAGATATAGCTAACTATTTGATTACAGGGAAACTACCTCCACATTTATTTCTTGGTGAAAGAAGAAAGGTTATTCAAGAGAGTTCAAAATATTCATGGATTTCTAACGAATTGTTTAAAACAGGGCCAGATCTTGTGATCAAAAGATATGTTAGGGAAGATGAAATGCCTGATATCCTCAAAGCATGTCATGATGAACCATGTGGCGGACACTTTGCTGACAAAAGGACAGCCTATAAAATCCTCTCTTTAGGATATTTTGGCCATCCCTCTTCAAAGATGCAAAACAATATGTCAAAAGGTGTAACAGCTGCCAAAGAGTAGGAAAACCTACCATTTCAAATGAAATGCCATTGCAGCCACAGGTACTCATCAAACCCTTTGAAAAATGGACTTTAGACTTCATTGGACCTATTAACCCACCATCTAAACAAAGAAAGTATATATTGGTATGTACTGAATATGTCACTAAATGGGTAGGAGCCAAAGCAATATTTTCTGCTACTGAGCATTCAGTTATTAGTTTTCTTTATGAGGATATTTTTACTCGCTTTGGTGTTCCAAGAGAAATTGTGACAGATCAGGGAGGTCAATTCACATCGAACCTGGTGAAGAAGCTGATGGAAGAATACAAAGTCAAGCACAGAAAATCTACTCTTTACCATCTGCAAGCAAATGGTCAAGTGGAGTCTACAAACAAAGTTCTTGAAGGCATCATTACCAAGACTATTCATCTACATAGAAGAAATTGGGCAGAAAGGCTTCCTGAAGCCTTATGGGCCTACAGAACTACATGGAGGAATACAACAGGACATTCTCCCTATGAACTTGTTTATGGGAAAGAAAACTTGCTCCCCATTGAGTTCCAAGTTAAAACTTTCAAGATGGCAGTTCAATTGGGAATGGATCTATTAGAAGTCCAAAAGCATAGAATGGAGCAGTTGAATGAACTAGATGAGATCAGACAGGAAGCAATCAAAGAGCTAATTGAAATGACAAATACATCAAAGAGAAAAAGTTTCAAGAAGGAGATTGGAAATTGCTATTTGATTCCAAGTTTAAAGATTTTAAAGGTAAATTTTAGACTCATTGGCTTGGGCCATATGAGATTGACAAAGTCTTTAGCAATGGAGAGGTAAGAATCAAAACCATTGATGAACATCAAACTCCTCTTATTATGAATGGTCACAGATTAAAGATCTATCATAAGCCACTCTCAAAGGAGAAATTTGCCAAAATCTTTCAAGATAATTCTACAATAAAGCTGGTGAAGAAGAATCCTTCTTCACAAGAATCCTTCTTCACCACCAGCCTAGTCCTTGTTCTTTTTCTGTTAAAAAAAAAAAAAAAAAATGGTATAAGCCTGAAAACCAATCACTGATTGGCAGTCTTATATAGAAAATACAGGGCGAAAATCAAAACCTTCTGATGCCCTATATTTTCCAAAAAAAATCTCTCTTATTTTATAACTTCACTCTATTTCACTCACTCCACTTCGCTTCATTTCACTTCACCTCACTTCATCTCATTTCATTTTATCATCATATTCTGCCAATAAAAGTTCTTTCATGATCAGTTTTCATTCACTCAGTCATCATTCATCCATCTCCATTCAGTCATATGTTCACTGTGTCAGTTTCCACAGCGAAATCCTGTTTCCGCAGCTAAAAACTGATTCCGCAGTTGTTTGTTGATTTCGTAGCTAGCACTCTGTTATTCAAACTGACAGTCAGATTTTAGCCAAATAATAATAAGAATCAAATGCAGGTATGACAAAGGAAATATTTTGAAGATATAAAGTACCTAGGAACATCATCAGGAAGCAGCTAATCAAGGTTAATGGACGGAAGTGGAAAAAATTCCAAGGTATGAGTAAGATTCATTTCAAATAGCATTTAAAGCACATTCTATATAGTTATGAGACCACGGCTGCATTATATGTAATGATTGGCATTGATAGCTTCCATAATCATTCCACGAACTTTACATGATTCCTCCACAAACCTTGCATTAATTTTTAACGGCCTCATTATCCGTCTCCGAATTTAACTCGTGTTGATTGCACTTTGACACTCCACCTGTTAAACTGGGTAATTATGGGGACGTAATCGATTTGATCACGGCTCTTCCCCGCCGCACAAATCCACAGCCATTTTGAAAACATACTCATGCCTATTCCACAACCTTCTATCTCAAAAGCCGAGTTCACTCTATTCCCATACTATTCTGTTTGTCATTTCTGGCCTGTTTACTTACCCGAGAGGGGGAACCGTGGTTCAAAAACAAAAGCTTTGACGAGAGGGCCTGGAGGGTTATCCTACGCAATCCAGGTATGGATATAACCATTTTCAAACGTGGAATCCATGTCTATGCTTTAGAAGAAAAGTGGGCCAGTCTATTATTGATAATCCAGAAGTTTATTATATGTGAAGGACGATTTGGGTCCATGTATATGTACCACACCCGGTTGCTGATGAATTTTCTAGAAAATCAAACTCTCAATTTGCCTTACTTTTTATTGAATAGCTTGAAAAAGATGTCCATAACTGTCCAAAAGAATCTGGAGGACATAGAACCCCACCTGTACTATCACGGCCTTGTAAAAATTTTGATTGAAAAACAATTGAAGGAAAAGAAGGACACCTGGGAACAATTTTTGGTTAGAAACTTCTTTCAAAATCCACCTGAAACACCCGAAAGCAACGCAACAAGGAAAAGTAGGAGAAAGAAAACAAGTGTGAGAATTCAAGACAATTCTACTAACATAGCTAAAAAAATTAATCAAGAAGAGAAGCCGTCTGAAAGTAGGAAGACAAGAACTGAGAATAGGAAGCAAAGAAAATTAAAGGGGAAAAGAAACATTGAAGTTGTCTATCAAACCCCAGAACCTTCCTCAGAAGAGGACCACTAAATACTTTCCGAAAGGCTAGTTTATCTTCAGGGACAATCAGCTACAGTAAATAGGAAAGGGAAAGAAAAACAAAGTGTGGAGAAAGAAGACACTAGCCCACAAAATTTAAGGAGGAGCTCCAGAATTAAGGGAAAATTGAGGAAAGTACAAACTAAAAGGCTCCACTTCATTGATTTAGGAGGGGAAACACTGGAACAGCCTCCAGCAATCCCTCCTCGCCGTGGCCCACACCATACTCCTATTTCTCAGCCAAATTTTGAGAACAGTCCTTCTCAGCCAGATTTTGAGATCAGTGATTCTCAACCGGATTTTGGGGTCAGCCCAAGAAAGACTACACCTGAGATAGACCCAAACCAGCAAGAAATGTATGATTATATAGAGTCGTTGGAGAAGACTGCCACAGATCCAAGCACTTCATCTACCCAGCCTAATACAGCACAGGAAGCTCTAATCCAATCACTAAAACAGGAAGTTTTTGAACTGGAGGTCTTAAATAGACACATTAAAAGAGAAAATGAAACATTGAAGGAACAAAGCAGGTTGGATAAAATCATTCATGACAACACTATGTTGCATCTTGGGCTGTGGCAGAAGAAGAATAGGAAATTGAAGAAAAAGAGCAAGAGGTTGAGCAGAGCTCTTATCAACCTCAAATTCAGGTGCTTAATGAGAAAGCCTAGGATGACAGTGGTACCAAAAAAGAAAAGAAGAAGGCTGGATGTGCTAGCAGAGGTCTCAGAACACATGAGCTGAAGGGAGGATGGTCAAAATTTTGGTTGCATGGGGACATGCAACACCTTCACAGTGGGGGTATGTTGAGCCCTGAAATTACATTTTTCCTACACACTTTCCTAGACTTTTTCTCCTCACCTGGACCTCATAAGCTATCAAAAATCATTGCATATTGATTCTAAAAGAGCATCTAAGTGGTTTTCTAACTATGTTTTTGTGTTTGTTGTTTGAATTAGATTTTTCTCATTAGCTGCGGAATGCAGCCACTTTCGCAGCTGATTCAACTTTCCACAGTTGTTTTTGTTAAACTCTAGGTTGCAGGTGTCATCAAGCAAAACAAGGCACGTGGGCAAGCTAAGAATGACCTGGACATGGATCAGGTCATATTGGTTCAGCTGGATTCATTAAGGAAAGTCGTGGTCAGCAGTGATCAAACGGTGGTCAAACGAAGGAGTCCTACGGCAACAGGTCTCTGTTTTTCAACACGTGAAGGGTCCGTGGCCTTTCCTAGATCCCTGGGTTCATCTTGACAATTGTAGACTGCCCCACGATGCGAATCCAACAACCACTTTTGATAGATTGAATGATCTCAGCAACCAGTATGCTAAGCTTACAAACGTTGTCCCTTTACGTGTCCTCTGTTGAAGTAGTTTCACAAGAAAACAGTTATGTAATTTTCCCTATAAATAATGCATTTGCATACGCATAGAACTAGTTAGTCTTTGTTGATGTAATTTTGCTGTCAAGTTCACTGTGCCGTGACACTAGTCCTGTTGTTGTACCGAGACTCTGCTTTATATGACTGTGTGAGCGTATTCTAGACTAATAGCGTATTGACCGAGGCTGTGCAGAAGGCCCCTGCTGGATAAGGTTTTGTTTTCTTTATTTCTGTAAGGTTTTTATGTGTTGTTTCCTTATTTCCATTGCACATATTTCATAGTTATCCACCTATGTATATTTCATTTGTTATAGTATTAACATTTCATTCCTGTACATGATTTTTCAAGCTTCGTATATTGTTGCTTACACTGATCAGTGTGGGTGTGTTTCAGGATAGGCTAGGCCCGAGCATTTTCATATAATTTTTATAGTAACTAGTGACATGAAATTAGCCTCTCTGCTGACTTTTCTTTTCTTAGTTTTTTTTAATTCAAGTTATGCTTTGAGTTCAGTCTTATTCACTTGCTCTGTTAGTTAGTTTAGATATCAAACTGCTCATATCCTTGACGTTATCTCCTAAAGCCATAGCTTAGACTACCTGGCAAGCTATCGGACTATGAATGATGTGATTTGATTTTAGTTTTACTTTTCTGCAATTAGATATCAAACTGCTCATATCATTGACGTTATCTCCTAAAGCCATAACTTAGACTACCTGGCGAGCTATCGGAATATGAATGATGTGATTTGATTTTAGTTTTACTTTTCTGCAATTAGATATCAAACTGCTCATATCATTGACATTATCTCCTAAAGCCATAGCTTAGACTACCTAGCGAGCTATTGGACTATGAATGAAGTGAATTGATTTTACTTTTATTAGTTTGCAGTTTTTGATTTGTTGAGTGCAGTAGCTTAACTCATTTTTCTTTCTGTATTTAAATAAGCAGCAGAGATAATGATTTCATGATCAGTAGTTCATTATTTGTTTGATTTGAATAGCAGCACATTTTCATTCTTGTTCAAGTATTAATTTCATCACTAGTATGTTCTAAGACCTTCTGAAGTGTTAAGTTTTGGAAAACATTATAGAGGACATAATTGCCTTAAAATCTATATCCATACTTGCCTTCTAGAGTATTCTTAAAACTCAGGGATAGGATTTTCATTCACATTAGGAGATAAACGAAGATAAAATCCCCAAAACAAAATAAAAATTGAAAACGACAAAAAGTAAGAAAGAGGTTGTCTTGCACATGTAGTGCACCACACTTTATCAGTTTACGACTCCCGGATTGATAATTAATGTAGCAATTTAGGACATACTAAATTGACTAAACAACTAGCACCAGTTCACATGCGTTTGACAGACAAATGGGGATGGGGAAAGACTGGAACTACAACACAAGGCATGTATTTGCCTCTCTTCAACCACAGCAAGCTTCAAGCCATGCTGCATCTATGTGGAAACAAGTCTAGGACCCCCTCGGTCTCCCCAAAATAAATTTCTTCACCTAGGTATTAATGCATGGGAAAGTGCTAATTGGCGACAATCTGAGTAAAAGAGGTATTCACGGGCCACATGGGTGTTCTCTCTACTGCAAAGCCCAGGAAACCATGGAGCATGTGTTTGTGGATTGCTCTTTTGCTCAAGAAGTCTGGGACTGCATCCTTCAAGGCCTCAATGTCTCTGCCCCATCGCAAGTCAAAGTAGCTAACCTTTTTAGCACCTGGAGAATGCATTATCCTCACATGACCCAAAGAAAGACAGCATGGAACAGAATCTGGAAAGCAATACCTAAATATGTCTGCTGGAAAATATGGCTCGCCAAAAACAACCAGATCTTCAACAACATTCTGAACTCCCCTTTGAAGGTGGCAGCAAAAGCAAAAGCATTACTCCTCGAGACTGTGGCCAATCATCCCCTTAAAAACGATAACATGCTTCTCCCGGAAGAAAAAAAATGGATGGGAACTTATATATTTCGAGACAGGATAAACAACACCACTTGCCCCAATAAAACTCTTGTATGGATACTACGAGAAGCAGATGCAGATTTACAACCTTGGTGGAGGAAACAGGGTAAAACAACAATCTTTTTTGATGGTGCCTCCGAAGGCAATCCAAGGACAGCAAGAGCAGGCGTAGTGATCTACTCCCCAGAGGGTATTCGTGAAGATAGCTTCAGTTGGGGACTTGGTCAGAGTACCAACAACCAGGCAGAAATCCTTGTACTGCTAAAAGCATGTCAGATAGCACGTGAAAAAGGCATTAAGGAAATACAAGTCTTCGGGGACTCGGAAATTTTGATAAAGATATTAAATTCGGAGGACCATTTCAGCAATCCGGTGCTCAACAAGACACTTCAAAGGCTGAGATACGTGCTCCAAGACTTCTCTTCCTATCTCCTTTTCCATATTCTACGTGGCTCAAATAAGGAAGCAGACGCAAAAGCAAACCTAGCATGCCTCCTGCCACAAGGAGCCTTAAGCAAGAATGATGAAGAACCTACATGGAACCCGATCCCGTAATCTAGACTAAATCTACACCTATGTAAGGAAAAGGAGAGTTGCAACTAAAAGGAATTTTGAATATTGTAATGATGGTTGTTTTGGTTTCAGCCCAACCAGTTTTAAATAATTAATATAACGGTTATAGTTAAAAATAAAAATAAAAAATATTATTATGTCTGCTAGAATTTCTCAGTTTCCAATGTTTTATTTCTGCAGTATTTTTATGGTGAAAATTGCAGCGGTGATTTTATTCGTTATTTGTCGTAGCAAATAAACTACATAATTAATTTTTGAGTTAGAAGAATAATTTCCAGTGGCTGCAATAGGCAAAATTTCACATGGTATCAGAGCTTAATTGATCAGTCGAGAAGCTCAGAAGCAGAGAAAGGAATTTTGTTGTTCAGAGAGAGCAGCAAATCGATATTCCCAGAGTAATTGTGCAGAGCCCAGAATAGGTAGTTCGAGTTGCTAGGGCAGTAGTTCGATTTTTCAATTGAAAGGAGGCAGGAGAATCGAATTGCCCAGGCCCCAAATTAGTGATTCCAGCAGTCAAAGGGAGAAGTTGCAACTCAGATTTTCATTAAGCAAAATCCTGGTTGGACACAGAGAATTTTTGTTGTAAGTTGTAGAGCAGAATCCGCATCAGGAGAAAAAGAGGAATAGCACACTATATTTGTTCAAGTATAGCCATGGATAGAAGTAACATTTAGGAGACTTCAGATATGTCTTCCAAATTGGAAGATGAAATAGCTTTCTTAGCAAGATCAGCTTCATAGGGAGTCTGGTATATAGGCAATGTAGCTTCAGCTCACAAGACAGGGGTTAGAGAATATTTGTCTAGCTACAAAGAGGAGCAGATGGATTTCCAGATTACTATGGGAAACAGAACAAAATGAACTCCAATAGGGAGAGGTACCATATATTTTCAGGGCGAGTCAATAGCAAGCACCAACACTTCAGATGTACTGCATGTGCCAGGATTGGGTATCAACCTGATTTCAGTATCCTGGTTACAGGATAAGGGGTATGATATTCACTTCGCGGGGAAAAAAGTGTATGTCAAACACCCGAGCTGGAAAAAGGTAAGACTTGGAGTTCGAAGTAACAAGTTGTACTGGTTACAAATCGATTCTCTAATGGCACTGATAGGCAATAACAGTAGCAGTGGGAAGGAGTTGAATGAATTATGGCACAAGATAATGGGACATCTATACCATGGAGCACTCAGGATGCTCAAAGAAACCGTAACGAGAGTTCCAAAACTTGGAACTGAACGCGATGATGTGTGTAGAGGGTGCGTACTTGGGAAGTATGCTAAGGCGACATTTCCAAGAAGTGACAGCAGAGTTGATGGCGTGTTAGGACTTATAGACTCATATATTTGTGGCCCGATGTCCACAAGAGCTCTCAGCGGTGTCGAATATTTCGTCACCTTTATTGATGATCATTCCAAGAAAACCTGGATCTACTTCTTGAAAATGAAGGATGAGGTCTTCGATCGTTTCACAGAGTTTAAAGCTCTCGTGGAGAATGCGACAAGGAAGAAGATCAAGGTGCTTCACTCAGATAATGGAGAATATATTGATAAAAACTTCACAGATTTATGTGTGAAGGAAGGCATCAAGAGAGAATGGACAACTCCATATAATCCATAACAAAATGGTGTAGCGGAGAGGAAAAACAGAACCATTGTTGGAGTTGCAAAGGCTATGTTATATGACCAGGATCTACCCACATTTATGTGGGCATAAGGATGTAACACGGCAATATATATTCAAAACAAGACTCCTCATAAAGCATTGGGGAAGAAAATGCCAAAAGGAGTCTTCACAGGGAAGAAGCCAGAAGTCATCCATCTCAAAAAAAATTGCAACGTTGCTTATTGTCACGTGCCAGATGATAAAAGGAGCAAACTAGCTCAGAATGCAAATAAGGGATTTTTCGTTGGGTATAGCGAAACCTCAAAGGAATTCAGGATCTACATTCCTAGCAGTAGGGAGATAGTAGTAAGGCGAGACGTGAAGTTCATAGAGGACCGAGCTTTCAAGAGGTCTCGTGAGATGTCTGCAGGTGATCAGAATCAATCAGCAAAAGCTCTTTTAGTCCAGCAGCGGGGCAGCCACAGTTGCAGCCAGTGGGACAAGCAGGGGGACAATCACAAGGGTCAAGTACTGTGACTAGTACCAATATTTCCTCAGGTGCAGGAAATTCGGGGAGTTCTCAACAAATGGAGCAGCAGAGACAGGATGAGGAGGAGCTGGCAGAACCTCCCACGACTAGTGGTCGAGCCAGTAGAGAGGTTCATCAGACATTAAGAGATGCAGAGGAGTTTATTGGAACTCCTAGGACGAGCAAGAGACAGTGCAGAATGCTTGACAAGTACCAAGCATTGGTAGATCAGGTTGTAGAACATTCCAATTTTCAGGAGGCCACATAGCATCAAGTGTGGATAGATGCCATGGTAGAAGAGTATAGCTCTATCCTGACGAATGATGTTAGTGAGGTATTGCCTAGGGCAAAAGACAGATTAATTGTAAGTTCGAGGTGGATCTATAAAATCAAATATGCAGCAGACAACAATGTAGAAAAGTACAAGGCTAGGTTTGTGGCAAAGGGGTATGCACAAAAGAAGGGATAGATTATGAGGAAACCTTCGCCCCAATTGCCAAATACACTTCTATCTGGTCAGTTATATCTCTAGCAGCCCAGAAGGGATGGCAGATTCACCAGATGGACGTCAAGACAACCTTCTTGAACGAAGTGATAGAGGAGGAAGTGTACATAGAACAGCCAGAGGGTTTTAAGACTCAAGAGAGGCGCATTCAAATGTGCAAATTGAAGAAGGCTTTGTACAGTCTCAAGCAGGCTCCTGGGGCATGGTATGGTAGGATTGATACCTACTTGCAGCAAATGGGGTTCGTCAAGAGTGACACAGATCCCAACCTTTATTACTTGATGGTAGAGGATGAGCCCCTCATTCTAGTTTTGTATGTGGATGATCTATTCTTGACAGGATCATCAGGGCTCATAGAGGATTGCAAGATGAACCTGGCAGTAGAATTTGACATGAAGGATTTGGGGTTGATGCACTATTTCCTAGGGTTGGAGGTGTGGCAGAAGGATGGGGAGGTCTTCCTTGGGAAAGGAAGATACACAACAGATATTCTAAAGAGCTTCAAAATGCAGGATTGCAGACCCATGTCTACACCCATGATTATTGTTAGTTTTTGTAGCATTAGATGTGTTCTAAACACAAAATTTTGTCGAGGGGCTAGAATACATGTATTCTCCAAAACCCAAAAATCGTTTCTGAAAATTCCACCTAGAGACAACTTAATTAAAATAATTTATCTTTTTTAACGGTGCCTAAGTCTAAAAATAGGAAAACTGATTAATTAAAGGGTATTAATTAAGTCATGGTGAGAATCTTCTAGAAGAAGACTTGGATCGATTTCTAGTTAATCTTAGCCATCGATTATGTTTTAATCTTGCCTATTGATGTCTCAACGAGGGATTATAAGAAGAAATTCGATGGGGGTTGGATAACACACTTGAGACACCAAGGAATTCGATATTATTAGGAAATCAAACTCCAAAGTAGTAGCAGTTAGTTGTTGGAGGTGATTCAGTAGTTTCAACACAGTGAGAAAGGGGCAAGGATAGTAAGGTCGGACGGAAGTTTTTCCAATCCGGTGAGTGCACAGCAGAGAGAGAGAATTCCACGGAGAGGCTGACGCAGTGCAGAGAGGCAATGCAGAGCTTCAGAGTGAGATCTGTATTTTGCTGAGGAGAAGTCGAAATTCAGTGTCAGAAACTAGAGTGGGAGACCGAAGGCCAAGAAGATCGAGTTTCCAAAGTAGCAGTTGATCAGTCAGCAAGAGAGACGTTGGTCCGAGCTGGGTGACGTAGAGGCAGCAAGGAGCAGGTCATCTTGAGCCAAGGTTAGTGTTGGATCACCGTTGGAAGTGAGATTTTTCTCACTAGACTTTTGTCAGTTATTTTCTCTGTATGGAAAGCTAGATTTGAGCTTCCATAGATTTGTACTCAAATTTACTACTGCATAATAATCAAACCCTCAGTTGTTGCATTGGTTTTCCCAAGTTGAGTTTTTTCGGGGACATTGGTCCAAAAATAACTGTGTATACGTGTGTGCGCATCTATTCTTCTAGCGTTATTTTTCTTCCGCAGTATTTTTATTTTGTGAAGGTTGCAGTGTATGTATTTCAATATTTGTCGTAGAAAACTGCAAATAATTTGTTTAAGTAATTTAGCAAATAAGAGAGATATTATCAGCGGCTCGGATTATCTCTGGATTGATCCGTGTGAGTTTCTAGATGATTCTCACCTTATCTCAATTAATGTTAATTAATTAACCATATTCCCTAAGTTTAAACTTAGGAAATTTTAAAAAAACGGTTAATAATCTAATTGAGACACTTCTAGGCAGAATTTCCAAAAACGATTTCTGGGTTTTGGAGATGTCGTGTATTCTAGCCTCTCCACCGCATTTTGCGGGTAGAACACATCTGATTCTACAAAAACTAACACTCCCTCTTAGCGAGGAATGTGTTCTAGTGCTAATGCACACCCTGTAGTAGCACCCTGTCTCTGTATCATCTTCTGTCACGCTGTTGATGTCTGGCCATATTGCCCACCAACCACTGCGCAACTCTAATATTCACTGCATCTGTGATGCTACTAACCCTGCTAAATTGTTGCCAACACTACATCTGCACTACAACTCCCTCTCATTTATTGCTACTACAACTACTACAGGTTCGCCACCATACCCATATGTTCTCTAAAATAGACGAACTTAGCTATCCCTAGAGCTTTCATGAGTATATTTGCAACTTGCTCTTCTGTGGGAACATATTGTAGTTGGATTGCTCTGCGTTGTACACAATCTTTGATGAAATGGCACCGAATATCGATGTGCTTCGACTTGTCATGAAACACTGGATTCTCATTAAGCTTTATGCAACTTTGATTATCACAGTAGACACTAGTCGCCTCCATCCTCTGCCTGAACAAACTTACTAGTAGCTTCCGAAGCCATATAGCTTTGCACGTAGTTGTGCTAGCTACCATATACTCTGCGTTTGTAGAGCTCAGTGCTACTGACTTTTGCTTCTTGCTACACCAGGAAACCATCCCTGATCCAACACTGAAGCAGTACCCGGAGGTACTTTCCCTGTCCACTGAACTGCCCGCCCAATTTGCATCTTTGTACCCACAAAGTCTGACGTCATCCCCTCAAGTATATTTCAACCCATACTCGACTGTACATACCTCAGAATAGGCTTCACTGCTACCCAATGTACCCTCTTTGGTTCTACCATGAACTGACTTAGGTTATTGACAGCGAAGCAAATATCTGGCCTAGTGTTCACCAAATACATGAGAGACCCAAGAAGTTGTCCAGACAAGGTGGGGTCGACATCCTTGTCATCTGATGCATCTATCTTCTTCCAATTGGTGATCATGGTCGTAGACATAGGTCTGCAATCCTGCATTTTGAACCTCTTCAGAATATCTTTAGTGTATCTTCCTTGCCCAAGGAAGATCTCCCCATCTTTTTGCCACACTTCCAATCCTAGGAAATAGTGCATCAACTCGAAATTCTTCACGTCAAATTTTGTTGCCAGGTTCCTCTTGTAGTTCTCTATGAGCCCTGATGATCCTGTCAAAAAGAGATCATCCACATACAAAACTAGGATGAATGGCTCACCCTCTACCATCAAATAGTAAAGGTTGGGATTTGTGTCTCTTGATGAATCCCATCTACTGTAAGTAGTTGTCAATCCTACCATACCATGCCCTGGGAGCCTGCTTGAGTACGTATAGAGATTTCTTCAATCTGCACACATGAGTGTGCCTCTCATGAGTCTCAAAGCCCTCAAGTTGTTCTATGTACACTTCTTCCTCTATTACCCCGTTCAAGAAGGTTGTCTTGACGTCCATCTGGTGAATCTTCCATCCCATCTGAGCTGTTAGGCATATAACTGACGGAATAGAAGTGTATCTCGCAACTGGGGCGAAGGTTTCCTCATAATTTATCCTTCCTTTTGTGCATACCCCTTAGCCATGAACCTAGCCTTATACTTTTCCACACTATCGTTTGTCGCATACTTGATCTTATTGATCCATCTAGAACCTACAACTGATCTGTCTTCGGCATTTGCACTACCTCCCAAACATCATTCGTCATGATAGAGCTATACTCTTCTACCATGGCATCTACCCACACTTGATGTTGTGCGGCCTCCTGAAAGCTGGAAGGTTCTGCAACCTGAGCCACCAACGCTTGGTACCTGTCAGGTTGTCTGCGTTGTCTTTTGTTTGTCCTAGGAGTTCCAATAAACTCCTTTGCATCTCTTAATGTCTGACGAACCTCTCTGCTGGCTCGACCACTAGTCGTGGGAGGTTCAACCAGCTCCTCATCATGCCTCTATTGCTCCATCTGCTGAGAACTCCCCGAATTTCTTGCACCTGAGGAAATATTGGTACTGGTCACAGTACTCGATCCTTGTGACTGTCATCTTGCTTGTCCCACTGGTTTCCCTTGTTGTTGGACCAAAGGAGCTTTTGCTGACTGATTTTGATCACCTGCAGGCATCACACGAGATCCCTCGAAAGCTCGGTCCTCCATGAACTTCACGTCTCGCCATACTATAATCTTCCTATTGCTAGGAATGTAGATTCTATATGCCTTTGAGGTTTAGTTGTACCCAATGAAGAACCCCTTCTCTGTAGTTTGATCCAGTTTGGTACATTTATCATCTAGCATGTGGCAATAAGCAACGCTTCCAAAAATTCTGAAGTGGCTAACTTCTGGCTTCTTCCCTGTGAAGACTCCTTCTGGCGTTTTCTTCCCCAATGCTCTATGAGGAATCTTGTTCTGAATATATACTGTCGTGTTACATGCTTTTGCCCATAGAAATTTGGGTAGATCCTGGTCAAATAACATAGCCTTTGCAGCTCCAACAATGGTTCTATTTTTCTGCTCCGCTACACCATTCTGCTGTGGATTATATGGAGTTGTCTATTCTCTCTTGATGCCTTCCTTCCAATAGAAATCTATGAAGTCCTTATTAATATATTCTCCACCATTATCTTAGCGAAGCACCTTGATCTTCTTCGCTGTCGCACTCTCCACGAGAGCTTTAAACTCTCTGAAACAATCGAAGACATCATCTTTGGCCTTCAAGAAGTAGATCCAGGGTTTCCTGGAATGATCATCAATAAAGGTGATGAAATATTCGGCACCACTGAGAGCTCTAGTGGACATCTGGCCGCAAATATCTGAATGTATGAGTCCTAACACGCCATCAGCTTTGTTGTCACTTCTTGGAAATGTTGCCTTAGCATACTTCCCAATTACGCATCCTCTGGACACATCATCGTGTTAAGTGCCAAGTTCTGGAACCCCTGTTACCATTTCTCTGAGCATCCCGAGTGCTCCATGGTGTAGATGTCCCATTCTCCTATGCCATAACTCATTTAGATCCTTCCCACTGCTACAGTCACTGCCTATTAGTGCCATTGGAGAATCGATCTGTAATCGGTACAATTTGTTACTTCGAACTCCAATCTGTCTTACCTTTTTCCAGCTCGAGTGTTTGACATACACTTTCTTCCCTACGAAGTGGATATCATACCCCTTATCCCGTAACTCGGATACTGAAATTAGGTTCATACACAATCCTGGCACATGCAATACATCTGTAGTGTTGGTGCTTGCTCCTGACTCCCTCTAAAAATCTATGGTGTGTCTCCCTATTGGAGTACATTACATTATGTTTCCCATAGTAATCTAGGAGTCCATCTGCTCCTCTTTGTAGCTAGAGAAATATTCTCTAACCTCTGTCATGTGAGCTGATGCTCCACTGTCTATATACCATACTCCCTGTAAAGTTGATCCTACTAAGCAGCAAATTCTTCCTCCAATCTGGAAGATAAATCTGAAGTCTCCTAAATGTTACTTTTGTCCATGGCTATGTTGAAGAATTTATAGTGTTATTCCTCTTTTCCACCCTAACGTTGGCTTTACTCTAGCAAACTGGTCCAAAAACCCTCTGCATCCAGCTAGAGATCTGCTCAACACGAAAATTTGAGATGCTCCCTTTGCCTCTGGAATCACTTGCTCTAGAAGAATCGAATTTTTTTGCCCCTTTCTCAGAAAAATAGGTCTTCCTCAAGCTATTCGGCCTCCTAGCAAAAAGACTATGCTACTCCTTGGAAATTTCGACCTGCTACACACATTGAGCAGCGAAATTCCTTCTTTTCGCTTTTGAGCTCTTTGGCTGATCAACTATGCTCCGATACCATGTGAGATTTTATCTATTGCAGCTACTGGAAATTATTCTTCTAAATAAAAATTTAATTATACAGTTTATTTGCTACGACAAACAACAAATAAAATCACATCTGCAATTTTCACCATAAAAATACTGCAGAAAATAAAACATTGAAAACTGAGAAATTCTAGCGCACACAAGAATTTTGACAAGTTATTTTTTGGACAATTGTCCCAGGAAAAACCTAGCTTGGGAAAACTGATGCAGCAGATGAGGGTTTTATTATTATTTTTCAACGGCAATTCTGAGTACAATTATTTAGATGCCCAACTGGCGATATAATCTCAGGAAAATAATGACAAAATCTAGTGAAGAATTTTCTCTCACCCCACAGTTATTTTATGTCTCCGAAATTACCTCCCCAGCCTCTGCGTTGAGTCTCCTGTGTCACCCTCTGCGCAAAGCTTACGCTGGCCCTTGAGAATTTCAACCTTCCTTCCTTTGCCTCTTCCAGAGACTGGAACTCTTCCTCCCGGAATATTGTTGCCCTCCTCTTCAACCTACTACTCACACTCTAGCTCTATCTTCTCTATTGAGCTACTACTACTGCTACTGAGAAAATCGAACTGCCTGGGCAACTAAGTATGGGCTCTGGTGTATTCTCCATCACCACATCGACCTCCTCCTATAATCCACTATTGGAGCACCAATGGCCAAGGTTAGAACTTAATCAATGGCTAAGATCATCTATGGATCGATCCATGTGAGTTTCTAGATGATTCTCACCTTATCTCAATTAATGTTGATTAATTAACCATATTCCCTATGTTTAGATTTAGGAAATACTTAAAAAACAGTTAATAATCTAATTGAGATAGTTCTAGGCAGAATTTCCATAAATGATTTCTGGGTTTTGGAGATCTCATGTATTCTTGCCTCTCCACCAAATTTCGTGGCTAGAACATATCTGATGCTACAAAAACTAACATAGAAGGATCAATCTCCAGTTGACCCCCTCCAACAATATGACCCAAATACACCAAAGAAATTTTGCCAAATTCACATTTGGAAAACTTTACATGCAATTTCTCTCTTTGCAAAGTATCCAGTAATTGTTTGACATGTGTCATCTAAATATACAAGCACAAACTCATCTAAGAATGGTCGGAATACATCATTCATTAACCTCGTGAACATATTTGGGGCATTCCAAAGCCCAAATGGCATTACTAGCCAGTCAAACAGTTCTTGCTTGGTTTTGAAGCATTTTTCCATACATCATTTTCTGTAATTTGGATCTGATGGTAACCACTGCGCAAACCCAACTTAGTGAAATAAACAACATTCTTCAATTGATCAAGCAAATCATCTATGCGAGGGAGAGGATATCAGTTTTTCACCGTGATCTGGTTAAGAGCCCAATAATCCCCGCACATTCTCCATGTGTCATCTTTCTTTGGCACCAACACAATTGGTGAACCACATGGGGATGAGCTAGGTCTGATGACTCCTTGGTCCAACAAGTCTTGCACCTGCTTCTTGATTTCTTCCATTTCCACAGCTGACATCTTGTACATGCCCACATTTGGCAGAGGGGCATCTTTTTGAAGATGGATCTCATGTTGAATTTCCCTCTTAGGGGGCAATCCACCTAGTTCCTAAAAAATCTCATCATAGTTAGAGACAATATCAAACATTTATTTCTTGTGAGAAGGATTACAACCTTTGAAAGCATCAAATGCCTCAACATCTTTTGTCCTCACAACCATGAGCATACACTTCTTGTTGGAGTTGATGAGTCTCTTCATCTATCCGGCATTGACAAGGGTTGAATTGACTTTCATGCGGTGAGCTCTAACGATATATTCCACTCCATTTTTGGTGAGATGGTACTTATTCTCATGTTTGAAGAAGACTACCTACGTGTCATACAAGTATGAGCTTCCGAAGACTATGCCACAAATGTCAAGTGGGACAACATCTAAATCGTCCTCATCTATCAACTTTGAAGCAATGGGAAACCTAACCATACACTGCTTGGTGACATTGAGTTTTGCATTGTCACACACCCAACCAAGAGGATAGGGTATCGAATGAGGTCTTGTTTCCAAACCCAACTTCTTAACAATTGATTCTGAGATCAAATTAACTTAAGAACCAAGATTAAACAATGTATCTATTTTTGCATGCTTAGATACAACTCTTATATGAAACAATTCACTTATTTTTCTTTCATCATCATGAGCTTTACTTTAGAACATGAACTAGCATGAAAGGAACTTTTACCTTGTACCACAATGCCTATGATCTGCCTCCCATCACCGGAATCGGAACCAAGTTCTTGTTGTGTTGTAGGAACCATCTTCTGCTTCACCTTTCCACCAAACGTCTTAGGCTTTAATTCTAGATGTAGCTTCCAACAGTGCTCCACATCGTGCCCTTCTTTCTTGCAATGAGTGCAAGAGGGCTTCCCTTCTTCTTTCTTTACTGTCACTGCCTTCTTGCCCTTTCATTTTCCTTTGAACTTCTTGTTCCGAGGTTTGGATGAAGGCTTCTTTGGATGATCTTCTTGTCCATGCTTTCCCATGCTTTCAAGATGAATTTCTTTCACACTAGCTTCATCTAGATTAATGGCATCTAACAACAACAATGAATGACGAAGATAATTGGTTAAAGTGCCAATGTATTTCATCAAAGTCCCGGCGAGTCTAAAGGAATATTCAATGCTAATGCTTTCTTCCTAAACTCTTCTATAAAACATTGAACATTCTAACCTTTGCCCTATCTCAAATTTTGTCATTCCATCATGGCTTTTTGCCTTTAACCCAATGGGTAAAATTGCCCTCTTAATGTGAATATTGTTGATTTTTGGTAGCATCGGATGTGCTCTAAGTCTCAAGATTTGCAAGGAGGCTTAGACACATGCGTTCTCCAATACCCAGAAATCGTTTTGGGAAATTCCACATGGAGACAATTTTATTAAATTAATTAATTACTTTTAATGGGACCCTAGTCTAAACTTAGATTAAAATAATTAAAGGGTATTAATCTAACTATGGGTGAGACTTCTAGAAGAAGACAAGGATCAAGCCAAAATGATCTAAGCCATTAATTAGAAGTTGATCTGGGTCGTTGGTTGTCCAACAAAAAGATAGAAGAAGAGGCTTAAGGGGCACTTGGAGAACACAGAGGGGAGATCAGAAGTTCGATTTTCTGAAGCAGAGCAGCTGCCGGAGAGATTTTCGATTGTGATCTTTTGCAATGAGGGGCAAGGATAGTATCTGAAGGGAAATCTTTCCCGATCGGAGAATACTCAGCAGAGAAGAGAGAGAAATTCAGCAGAAGCGGCGTAGGTTGACACAGAGGCACGCAAAAGCAGCGTAGGTTGATGTAGAGGCAACACAGAGCCTTGAGGAGATCTAAAATTTGTTGTAGGGATCGATTTCTATAGATGGAAGTTGGGGTGTGAGACGGAAGTTGGGGTGTGAGACCAGGAGAGCAGAAGTCAGAATCTCAGAGGCAAATTGATCAGCTGGAGGATTGACGCGAACCCTAGACAGTGTGACATTGGGTTGATGCAGTAACTGCGCGGAGACAGCGCAGAGGCAGCCTGGGGGCTAGTCATTCAGTAGCTAGATCAGCCAGGATTTCCAGTGATAGTGTGAGGTAATCTCACTTATCTCTCTGTCAATGATATTCTCTGTATTGGATAGGCAGCAGGGCATCCAGATTCCAGAGATTGTATTCAGATGTGGGATGCATTGTCGACGTTGTATCAAGGATCTTCCGAGCAGTGGAAGATGTACTTGAAGCAGAAGATGAGATCTATGCAAATGCAGAAGGGGGAACACATTGATCCGTTCCTCTCTAAACTTTAGGAGACCTAAGATGAGCTGGCAGCTGTGGGGTCAACACCTCAAGGTTCCGAGATGGTAAGACTGGCCCTAAATTCAGTATCTGAGGAGTGGCAAGTCTTTGTCCAGAGCATCCTGGGCAGGGCGACTTTGCCAAACTGGGATGAAATGTGGGCAGCTCTTAAGCAAGAGGAGCTGAGGAGAGACTTGGTCAAGTGTAAACTTGACGGAAGCAGCAACAGTGGGTCGAAGCCCAAGGAGGAGGAAGAAAATGCAGCCCTCGCATCCAAGGGGCAGCAAGAGCAACAGAAGAAGAAGAAAGATGTTTCAAAGATCAAATGCTTCAAGTGTGGTGAATTCGGTCACTACGCAACACAATGTCCTCTCAGGAAGAAGGACAAAGATGAGAAGCATGATCTAAAGGTTGCAGCCGCGAAGATCGAGGAGGAGGAGTTTGCCATGACAGCCCAGGGATCTCCAGGAGGGAGGTGGGGTGATTTAGAGTTGTAGTTCGAAAGGACTGCAAATAGGCAGGATCCTTGAGGAGCCCACCTCTCAAGTCAATACCTTGCTACGGGAGCCCAAATCAGAAGTAGCAAGATGGACCAGTGTCAGTTGGTGCAGAGGAGTGTCGGAGTGACAGTTGCAGTGGCTAGGAGCGCCAAAGACTGAGCAGCACAGAGCTAGAGTTGGTAGCAACACAGTGGCACAGAGTAGAGTCAGCAGCGTTGCAGAGGCTTCAGAGGGTCAGTGCAGAGACTAGCAGCAGTCAGAACTTCAGCAAAGAGATGCATCATAATGAGCACTATTCAGTAATTTAGGATGCTTTTACGTTGCTGATGCAGTAGCAACAATAACAGCAGTTGGAGAAGGTTGCAGTGCAAATGCAGTTGCCAGTGGCAGTACCAGCAACAGCATGGATGCAAAATTTAGAGGGAGTTGCAGTACGGATGCAATGTTGACAGTGGCAGGGTCAGCAACAATATAGATGCAGCGATTGTGCAGTAGTTGGTGGACAATATGTCAGATATCAGCAGCGCAGGAGATGTTACAAAACAGAGTGATGCTTCAATAGGGTGCATTGCTAGAGCACATTCCTCACAAAGAGGGAGTGTTGATTTCTGGTAGCCTCGGATGTGCTCTAAGTCTCAAAATTTGCAGGGAGGCTTAGAAACATGCATTCTCCAATACCCAGAAATCGTTTTGGGAAATTCCACTTGGAGACAATTTTATTAAAATAATTATTTTTAATAGGACCCTAAGTCTAAACTTAGGAAATTAAAATAATTAAAGGGTATTAATCTAACTGTGGACGAGACTTCAAGAAGAACACAAGGATCAAGCCAAAATGATCTAAGCCATTGATTAGAAGTTAATCTGGGTCGTTGGTTGTCCAACAGAAATATATAAGAAGAGGCATGAGGAGCACTTGGAGAACACACAGAGGGTAGATCAGAAGTTCGATTTTTTGAACCAAAGTAGCTACCAGAGAGATTTTCGATAGTGATCTTTTGCAGTGAGGCGCATGGATAGTATCCGAAGGGAAATCTTTCTCGGTCAGAGAATACTCAGCAGAGAAGAGAGAGAGAAATCCAGCAAAGGCAGCATAGAGCCAAAGAGGTTGACACAGAACCACGCAAAGGCAGTGTAGGCTGACGCAGAGGCTTGAGAAGATTTGAAATTTGCTGGAGGGATCGATTTCTATGGTTGGAAGCTGGGGTGTGAGACCGGGAGAGCAGAAGTCAAAATCTCAGAGGCAAATCGATCATCCGAGAGGATTGATGCAAACCTTAGATAATGTGACACTGAGTTGATGTAGTAACTGCAAAGAGAGCACAGAGACAGCCAGGGGCTAGTCATTCAGTAACTGGATCAGCCAAAATTTCCAGTGATGGTGTGAGGTAATCTCACATCTCTCTATCAGTGATATTCTCTGTATTGGATAGCTAGCAGGGCATCCAGAGATTGTATTCAAAAATTACTACTGCATAATAATATAACCCTCAGCTGCTGCACCAGTTTTCCCACAATGGGTTTTTCCAGGGACATTTTGTGAAAATTCCTAGATCTAACAATCTCAAGAATCCTACTGCAACCAGCTGAATCTACTTCTCCTAGATTGTAAATAACATTACAAGCTTATTTCAGATTTCTTCATGAAACATTCAAGTAAATTACTGAAGCAACCTATACCAATTAAGTGTGATTCTGAAACATAGAAAATGAGCAAGGAAAATAGAAACACATAGGACAGTTATTTTTGGACAATAGTCCCTGGAAAAACCCAATGCGGGAAAATCGGTGCAGCAGCTCTAAGGGTTTATTATTAAGAAGTAGTTCTGAATACAATCTTCGGATGTCCTTCCGACAATCCAGTTACAGAGAAAAATACATTGGCAGAAAACTTAGTGAGGTTATCTCACTTCACCCGACAAATCTTGACTGATTCGGTCGCTGAACTGACTATCCTCGGTTACAACTGTGCTATCCCTTCGTAGTAACTACATGGGCCTGCGTGGAGCTCCATGAGGCTCTGCGTCAGCTCTGCACCGGGTCTGCTTGCCTTTTGGAGCTCTGACGTCAACCTTCCTGGCTGATCCAGCTACTCCCCAACAAGTTTCGGATTTCTGCAAGAGGAAGATCCTCCAACCCAACTATCCCTGCCCCTCTACTGCAAGAGATCTCCTCAATCGATTTTTACTCCTGAGAACTTCTCACTTCAAAAAATTGATTTCCTTGTTCTTTCGGTGTGTTTTCCAAATGACCAACAAGCCCCTTCTTATATCTTCATGTTGGACACCCAATGGCCTAGATTAAATAATAATCAAAAGCTCGGATCGTTTTTGTTTGCTATGTGTCTTTTTCTAGAAGTTTCACCCCTGATTAGATTAATACCCATTAATATTTTGATTTTCCTAAGTTTAGGCTTAGGAACCCCATTAAAATATTAATTATTTTAATAAAATCACTTCTGGGTGGAATTTCCCAAAGCGCTCTCTGGGTTCTTTGGAATGCATGTTCCCAAGTCTCCCTGCAAAATTTGAGGCCTAGAGCACATCTGATGCTACCCCAAATCAACACTCCCTCTTAGCAAGGAATGTGCTCTAACAATGCACTGTTACTGTACATTGATCTGACTCTGAAGCATTGTCCTCTGCACTGTTGATTCCTGAAATGTTGCCCACCAACTACTGCGTTGTTGCTGCTACTGAACTGCTTCCTTTGACACAGCCACTGCCAATGCTACATTTGTATTACAACTCCCTCTCAAATGTTGCATCTGCTACGCTGCTGGAACTGCCATTGCTAACATTGCATTTGTACTGTAACTCAGTCGCTGAGAGAAGCAACTAAAAACACCCAAAACTAGACAAGTATCCAATGGATACACCTCGATGCTAAAATGTTGACTCCTGCCAGTCCCACACTACCTTCTAAATCCTACTACGTTGTTGAAGCTCTGCATTGTGCCTCCTCGCACTGCTACATCTCTGCTATGCGCTGCTCACATTCTAGCACTACTAACTACTGCGTCTGTTGAATCAACACTCCATGGCACCAACTGAAAACTCCTCCATCCCGCTACTATTGATCATGGGCTCCCGTAGCAAGGTGATGATCCAAGAGTTGGGATCCTCAAGGATCCTGCCCATCTGTAGCTCTATTGAACTATAGTTCTATATCAGCTCACCTCCCTCCTTGAGGTATGTTGGCTGTCATGGAAAACTCATCCTCCTGTTCGATTTTTGCAGCTACAACCTTAGGATCATGCTTCTCATCCTTGTCATTTTTCTTCAAAGGACACTGGGATGCATAGTGGCCCATCTCGCCACATCTTAAGCATTTCAGCTTGGAGACGTCCTTTCGTCTTTGTTGCCCCTATTGTCCCTTCAATGCAAGGGTTGCGTTATCCTCCTCCTCTACTTTGGGCTTCGACCCACTGTTGCTGCTACTTCCGTCAAGTTTGACCTTGCGTAGGTCTCTCCTCATCCCTTCTTGTTTCAGAGTTGCCCACGTCTCGTCCCAATTTGGCAGTGTTGCTCTACCCAGGATACTATGGACAAAGATTTGCCACTCATCCAAGACGGAATTTATAACTAGTCTCACTAACTCTGAATCCTGAGGTGTATGTCTCGCAGCTGACAGCTCGTCACGGGTCTCCTTCGATTTCGTGAGGAACGGATCCACACGTTCTCCCTTCTGCATCTTAGCAAATCTCAACTTCTGCTCTAAGTACATTTTTCGTTGCTCGGAATATCCCTGATACAACGTGGCCAAGGCATCCCACATCTCCTTAGTGGTTCCTTTGCTTGCAACGTGGCACACCACGTGATCCTTGACTCCATCCAAGATCATCCTCTTCGCCTTAGCCATCTCAACTATGTACTTCTTCAACGGATTTGCATCCGCCGGGACAGCTACCACATTATCAACATACGTCTTGAGGGCATGCTCATTTAGAAGGAAAGTCATTCTAGCCTTCCAAATGGCATAGTTGGAAGCCCTGTCCAACCTGTCCTAATCCCTCAACCCACTAGTTGCCATATCCTCCGAAAATTGTCAAATAGCTCTCTTTTTCTCCCTACTGCGTAGCTACTTAGCTAACTTACACACTCCCTAATGGAGTTGGTAAGCTACTGCTCCTCTGTTGCTCAGAAAATGAGAAATATTGATTTCCTCAGCAAGAAATCATTGAGGAAGTATTCCCTCACTATGTGATCTGCTTCTTCCTTCTAACGGCTTTTCTGCCCAGCACTCAGCTTGCAGAAACTGTGTCTCTCTAGCTCTACGTAGCCTTGCGTAGCTCCCTCTGCCTCGGCAAATTTTCGATGCGGCAATCTTTCCTCTTTGTCGACTCACTCAAAGAGAGACACCCACGAAAATATAGCCCTCCTGGCTAGAACAGCGCAATCCCTCAGGGGATTCGAACTATTGCTTGTTGCAGCAAGTTAGCCCTTGCTTCAGTGCTAAATCTGCTCTTCCTATTTTACATCAACAATGCTCTGATACCATGTGAAAATTCCTAGATCTAACAATCTCAAGAATCCTACTGCAACCAGTGGAATCTACTTCTCCTAGATTGTAAATAACATTACAAGCTTATTTCAAATTTCTTCATGAAACATTGAAGTAAATTACTGAAGCAGCCTATGCCGATTCAATATGATTGTGAAACATAGAAACTGAGCAAGGAAAATAGAAACACATCAGACAGTTATTTTTGGATAATAGTCCCCAGAAAATCCCAATGCGGGAAAACTAGTGCAGCAACTCTGAGGATTTATTATTAAGCAATAGTTTTGAATACAATCTCTGGATGCCCTTCCAGCAATCCAGTTACAGAGAAAAAGACACTGGCAGAAAACTTAGTGAGATTATCTCACTTCACCCAGCACATCCTGACTGATCCGACAACTAAACTTACTACCCCCGGCTACAACTGCACTGCCCCTTCGCAATAACTACGTGGGCCTGCGTGGAGCTCTCCGAGGCTTTGCATCAGCTCTGCGTTGGGTCTGCTTGCCTTTTGGAGCTCTAACGTCAACCTTCCCGGCTGATCCGGCTGCTCCCCAACAAGTTTCGGAATTCTGTAGGAGGACAGATCTTCTTTTGCGCTGGCCCTTCTAGCTCTGCGTCAAGCACTGTGTGGGCCCTCCTGGCCCAGCGTCAGTCCTCCCTCTGTCTGCACTGCCTCCACTGGTGTATCTTTGCCTCTCTACTCTGCATTCGAAGTTTCGCAGAAGATCCTCCAACCCAACTATCCCCTGCCCCTTTGCTGCAAGATATCTCATCAATCAATTTTTCCTCCTAAGAACTTCTCACTTCAGAAAATCGATTTCTTTGATCTCTCGGTGTGTTTTCCAAGTGACCCTCAAGCCCCTTCTTATATCTTCCTGTTGGACAACCAACATCCTATATTAAATCATAATCAAAGGCTCAAATCGTTTTGGCTTGATCCGTGTCTTTTTCTAGAAGTTTCACACCTGATTAGATTAATACCCATTAATATTTTAATTTTCCTAAGTTTAGACTTAGGAACCCCATTAGAAATATTAATTATTTTAATAAAATCACTTCTGGGTGAAATTTTCCAAAACGCTTTCTAGGTTCTTTGGAATGCATATGCCCAAGTCTCCCTGCAAAATTTGAGGCCTAGAGCACATCCAATGTTACCCCAAATCAACACTCCCTCTTAGCGAGGAATGTGCTCTAGCAATACATTGCTACTGCACACTGCTCTGACTCTGAAGCATTGTCCTCTGCGCTGCTGATTTCTGAAATGTTGTCCACGAACTATTGCGTTGCTGTTGCTACTGAACTGCTACCTTTGACACAGAAACTGCCAATGCTACATCTGTACTGCAACTCCCTCTCAAATGTTGCATCTGCTATGATGCTAGCACTGCCACTGCTAACATTGCATCCGTACTGCAACTCAGTTGCTAAGAGAAGCAACTGAAAACACCCAAAACTGGACAAGTATCCAGTGGATACACCTCGATGCTAAAATACTAACTCCTGCGAGTCCCACGCTGCCTTCTAAAGCCTACTGCGTTGCTGAAGCTCTGCACTATGCCTCCTCGCACTGCTGCCTCTCTGCTCTGCGCTACTCATGTTCTGGCACTACTAACTACTGCATTTGTCGAATCAACACTCCATGGAACTAGCTGAAAACTCCTCCATCCCGCAACTACTAATCATGGGCTTCTGTAGCAAGGCGATGATCCAAGAAATGGGTTCCTCAAGGATCTTGCCCATCTGTAGCTCTATTGAACTATAGTTCTATATCAGCCCCTCCTCGAGGTACCTTGGTTGTCATGGCGAACTCTGCCTCCTGTTCGACTTTTGCTACAACCTTAGGATCATGCTTCTCATCCTTGTCCTTTTTCTTTAAAGGACACTGGGATGCATAGTGGCCCATCTCGCCACATCTAAAGCACTTCACCTTGGAGACGTCCTTCTTTCGTCTCTGTTGCCCCTATTGTCCCTTCAATGCAAGGGTTGCGTTATCCTCCTCCTCTTCTTTGGGCTTCAACCCACTGTTGCTGTTGCTTCCATCAAGTTTGACCTTGAGCAGGTCTCTTCTCATCCCTTCTTGTTTCAAAGTTGCCCACATCTCGTCCCAATTTGGCAATGTTGCTCTGCCTAGGATACTCTGGACAAAGATTTGCCACTCATCCGAGATAGAATTTAGAGCTAGTCTCACTAACTCTGAATCCTAAGGTGTATGTCCCGCAGCTGACAGCTCGTCATGGGTCTCCTTCGATTTCGTGAGGAACGGATCCACACGTTCTCCCTTCTGCATCTTAGCAAATCTCAGCTTCTGCTCTAAGTACATCTTTCGTTGCTCGGAAGATCCCTGATACAATGTGGCCAAGGCATCCCACATATCCTTAACGGTTCCTTTGCTTGCAACGTGGCACACCACGTGACCCTTGACTCCATCCAGGATCATCCTCTTCGCCTTAGCCATCTCAGCTCTGTACTTCTTCAGCGGATTTGCATCCGCCGAGACAACTACCACATTATCAACATACATCTTGAGGGCATGCTCATTTAGAAGGAAAGTCCCTCTAGCATTCCAGATGGCATAGTTGGAAGCCCTGTCCAACCTGTCCTAATCCCTCAATCCACTAGTTGCCATATCCTTCGAAAATTGTCGAACAACTCCCTCTTTCTCCCTACTGCGTAGCTCCTAGGCTGACTTGCGCACTCCCTAAAAGAGTTGGTAAGCAACTGCTCCTCTGTTGCACAGCAAATGAGAAATATTGATTTCCTCAGCAAGAAATCACTGAGGAAGTATTCCCTCACTATGCGATCTGCTTCTTCCTTCTGACGGCTTTTCTGCCCAGCACTCAGCTTGCAGAAATTGTGTCCCTCTAGCTCTGCGTAGCCTTCCGTAGCTCCCTCTGCCTCGGAAAATTCTCGATGCGGCAGTCTTTCCTCTTTGTCGACTCACTCAAAGAGAGACACCCACGAAAATATAGCCCTCCTGGCTAGAGCAACACAATCCCTTGGGGGATTCGAACTGCTGCTTGTTGCAGCAAGTTAGCCCTTGCTTCAGTGCTAGATTTGCTCTTCCTGTTTCACATCAACAACGCTCTGATACCATGTGAAAATTCCTAGATCTAACAATCTCAGGAATCCTACTGCAACCAGTGGAATCTACTTCTCCTAGATTGTAAATAACATTACAATCTTTTTTCAGATTTCTTCATGAAACATTGAAGTAAATTACTGAAGCAGCCTACACCAATTCAATATGATTCTGAAACATAGAAACTGAGCAAGGAAAATAGAAACACATCAGACAATTATTTTTAGACAATAATCCTTGAAAAAACCCAATGCGGAAAAACCGGTGCAGCAGCTCTGAGGGTTTATTATTAAGCAGTAGTTCTGAACACAATCTCTGGATGCCCTTCCGGCAATCCAGTTACAGAGAAAAAGAAATTGGCAGAAAACTTAGTGAGATTATCTCTCTTCACCCGGCAAATCCTGACTGATCCAACAGCTAAACTGACTACCCCCGACTACAATTGCACTGCCCCTTCGCAGTAACTACGTGGGCGTGCGTGGAGCTCCCTGAGGCTCTGCGTTGGGTCTGCTTGCTTTCTAGAGCTCTAACGTCAACCTTCCTGGCTGATCCGGCTGCTCCCCAGCAAGTTTCGGATTTCTGCAGGAGGATAGATCTTCCTCTGCGCTGGCCCTTCTGGCTTTGCGTCAAGCACTATGTGGGCCCTCCTGGCCCAGCGTCAGTCCTCCTTGTGTCTGCACTGCCTCCAATGGTGTATCTCTGCCCCTCTGCTCTGTATTTGAAGTTCCAGAGAAGATCCTCTAACCCAACTATCCCTGCCCCTTCGCTGCAAGAGATCTCCTCAATCGATTTTTCCTCCTGAGAACTTCTCACTTCAGAAAATCGATTTCTTTGATCTCTCGGTGTGTTTTCCAAATGACCCTCAAGCCCCTTCTTATATCTTCCTGTTGGACAACCAACAACCTATACTAAATCATAATCAAAGGCTCAGATCATTTTGGCTTGATCCATGTCTTTTTCTAGAAGTTTCATACCTAATTAGATTAATACCCATTAATATTTTAATTTTCCTAAGTTTAGACTTAGGAACCCCATTAGAAATATTAATTATTTTAATAAAATCACTTCTGGGTGAAATTTTCCAAAACGCTTTCTAGGTTCTTTGGAATGCATATGCCCAAGTCTCCCTACAAAATTTGAGGCCTAGAGCACATTCGATGCTACCCCAAATCAACACTCACTCTTAGTGAGGAATATGCTTTAGCAATACACTGCTACTGCACACTGCTCTGACTCTGAAGCATCGTCCTCTGCGCTGCTGATTCCTGAAATGTTGCCCACCAACTACTGCATTGCTGCTGCTACTAAACTGCTGCCTTTGACACAGCCACTGCCAATGTTACATCTGTATTGCAACTCCCTCTCAAATGTTGCATCTGCTATGATGCTAGCACTGCCACTGCTAACATTGCATCCGTACTGCAACTCACTTGCTGAGAGAAGCAACTGAAAACACCCAAAACTAGACAAGTATCCAAGTGGATACACCTCGATGCTGAAATCCTGACTCCTGCTAGTCCCACGCTGCCTTCTAAAGCCTACTGCATTGTTGAAGCTCTACACTATGCCTCCTCACACTACTGCCTCGGTGCTCTTTGCTGCTCACATTCTGGCGCTACTAACTACAGCGTCTGTCAAATCAACACTCCATGGCACCAATTGAAAACTCCTCCATCCCGCAACTATTGATCATGGGCTTTCGTAGCAAGGTGATGATCCAAGAACTGGGCTCCTCAAGGATCTTGCCCATCTGTAGCTCTATTGAACTATAGTTCTATATCAGCCCACCTCCCCCCTCGAGGTATCTTGGCTGTCATGGCGAACTCTTCCTCCTATTCGATTTTTGCGGCTACAACCTTAGGATCATGCTTCTCATCCTTGTCCTTTTTCTTCAAAGGACACTAGGATGCATAGTGGCCCATCTCACCACATCTGAAGCACTTCACCTTGGAGACGTCCTTCTTTCATCTCTATTGCCCCTAGTGTCCCTTCAATGCAAGGGTTGCGTTATCCTCCTCCTCTAATTTGGGCTTCGATCCACTGTTGTTGCTGGTTCCATCAAGTTTGACCTTGAGCAGGTCTCTCCTCATCTCTTCTTGTTTCACAACTGCCCACATCTCGTCCCAATTTGGCAATGTTGCTCTGCCCAAGATACTTTGGACAAAGATTTGCCACTCATCCGAGACAGAATTTAGAGCTAGTCTCACTAACTTTGAATCCTGAGGTGTATGTCCTGCAGCTGACAGCTTATCACGGGTCTCCTTCAGTTTTGTGAGGAACGAATCCACACGTTCTCCCTTCTACGTTTGAGCAGACCTCAGCTTTTGCTCTAAGTACATCTTTCGTTACTCGGAAGATCCTTGATACAATGTGGCCAAGGCATCCCACATCTCCTTAGCGATTCCTTTACTTGCAACATGGCACACCACATGATCCTTGACTCCATCCAGGATCATCCTCTTCACCTTAGCCATCTCAGCTCTGTACTTCTTCAGTTGATCCACATCTGTCGAAACACCTACCACATTATCAACATACATCTTGAGGGCATGCTCATCTAGAAAGAAAGTCAATCTAGACTTCCAGATGGCATAGTTGGAAGCCTCGTCCAACTTGTCTTGATCCCTCAATCCACTGGTTGCCATATCCTCCAAAAAATTTCGAACAGCTCCCTTTTTCTCCGTACTACGTAGCTCCTAGGCTAACTTACGCACTCCCTGATGGAGTTGGTAAGCTATTCCTCCTCTGTTGCTCAACAAATGAGAAATGTTGATTTCCTCAGCAAGAAATCACTAAGGAAGTATTCCCTCACTATGTGATATGCTTCTTCCTTCTTACAGCTTTTCTGTCCAACACTCAGCTTGCAGAAATTGTGTCCCTCTAGCTCTACGTAGCTTTGCGTAGCTCCCTCTACCTCGGCAGATTCTCTATCTGACAGTCTTTCCTCTCTGTCGACTCACTCAGAGAGAGACACCCACAAAAATATAGCCCTCCTGGCTAGAACTGCGCAATCCCTCAGGGGATTCAAACTGTTGCTTGCTATAGCAAGTTGGCCCTTGCTTCAGTGCTAGATCTGCTCTTCCTGTTTTACATCAATAATGCTCTGATACCATGTGAAAATTCCTCGATCTAACAATCTGAGGAATCCTACTGCAACTAGTTGAATCTACTTCTCCTAGATTGTAAATAACATTGCAAGTTACTGAAGCAACCTACACCAATTAAATATGATTCTGAAACATAGAAACTGCGCAAGGAAAATAGAAACACATAGGACAGTTATTTTTGGACAATATTACACCGGAAAAACCCAAAGCGAGAAAACCAGTGCAGCAGCTCTGAGGCTTTATTATTAAGCAGTAGTTCTGAATACCATCTCTGGATGTCCTTCCGGCAATCCAGTTACAGAGAAAAAAACACTGGCAGAAAACTTAGTGAGATTATCTCACTTCACCCAGGAAATCCTCACTGATCCAGCAGCTAAACTGACTATCCCCAGCTACAACAACATTGCCTTTTCGCAGCAATTGGGTGGGCCTGCGTGGAGCTATCTAAGGCTCTGCGTTGGGTCTGCTTCCCTTCTGCAGCTCTGACGTCAACCTTCCCAGCTGATCCGACTGCTCCCCAGCAAGTTTTGGATTTTTGCAAGAGGACAACTCTTCCTCTGCGTTGGTCCTTCTGGCTCTACGTCAAGCACTACATGGGCCCTCTTGGCCCAGCACCAATCCTCCCTGGGTCTGCGCTGCCTCCACTGGTGTATCTCTGCCCCTCTACTCTGTATTCAGGGCTCCAAAGAAGATCCTCCAACCCAACTATCCCTACCCCTCTGCTGCAAGAGATCCCCTCAATCGGTTTTTCCTCTTGAGAACTTCTCACTTCAGAAAATCAATTTCCTTGATCTCTCGATGTATTTTCCAAATGACCCTCAAGCCCCTTCTTATATCTTCCTGTTGGACAACCAACGGCCTAGATTAAATCATAATCAAAGGCTCAGATCGTTTTGGCTTGATCTGTGTCTTCTTCTAGAAGTTTCACCCCTGATTAGATTAATACCCATTAATATTTTAATTTCCCTAAGTTTAGACTTAGGAACCCCATTAGAAATATTAATTATTTTAATAAAATCACTTCCAGGTGGAATTTCCCAAAATGCTTTCTAGGTTCTTTGGAATGCATGTGCCCAAGTCTCCCTGCAAAATTTGAGGCCTGGAGCATTGTTTTAAGATCCGACCGGCTCGGAACCGACTCAACCGAGTTGGTCTGAGCCAAAAAAAAAAAAAAAAATTCAACCCGACAGAAAATTCAGTTCAGTCGGCCGAGTTATGACTGACCCAGCCGAGTCATAGCATGACTCATTCGAGTCAGTCATAACTCGGCCGACTTGGCCGGATCCGTAACTACTCGGCCGAGTAGCTGACAGTGGCCAGTGAACCATAAAAACATGCCTTTTTTTATTTTTATTTTTATTTTTCTAAGTGTGGGGGACTCCAAAGGGGTTTATGAATTAGTTTGCTGGTCTTTGGGGTCCATTCCCCTCTCCCAAACCCTAGTATTTGATCATATTGCCCTACTAAGGCTATGCTATTCATGGTAATGTTAAATTCTTAAAGTAAAAGTGACATTCTCCTTGATCTTCATTTTCATCCTTTTACTTAAATTTTTAACATTACCATGAAATGACTCATGATGTTTGAGAGTGGTTTTGGCCTCATTGGATTTCATATGGAGAAAGTAGAATTTTAGATTTCATTCAAAATCCAGCAGACTTGTCAGTTTTTCAAGATTTCAGGATTATGGGATTGCAATGTTTCCATTGAATTTTGTCATGTATTAGGGTATGGAACTCGTATTTAATCAAGAGCACCAATCCCTCTATGTACCTTGATGTTAGTGACATTGGTTGTCGAACTCCTCCGGGATTCGCTCCCAAACCGGGAGCTTCCAAAAATGTCGCTCCCACTCCCGCTCCCAAGTAACACTGATACAGATGATGTTGGCAACTCTAGTAGTCGCCAGTAGTACTAGTCACAGACTTTTGTTATAGAGGCCATTTCTAGCCTCCTTGGTTATGTGTTTTTGTTTTGATCTCTATATTATCATCGTGTATGTATTGGACAGTGCAGTGGGTGCCATTTTAATATAATGGATATATTCATGAGCCTACTTTGATCATATGTTGTCTTCTATCTATATTCTAATGCTATGTGTTTGGAAACATGAATGAAAATCTTTAAAATTATGTGTTTTTATAAAAAATAAATATTTAATGTATTTTTTACAACGACCGAGTCATTGAAATCAAGCCGGCCGAGTCGATAATGAGTCGGAGTCGGAGTCGGAGTCGACCCTCGGCCGAGTCGGAGTTTTAAAACATTGGCCTGGAGCACATCCGATGCTACCCCAAATCAACACATTTGTCCAAAAATAATTGTGTAGATGTGTTGTATTTCTTTCTTGTTCAGTTTCTTGTTTCCGTATTTTAATTAAATTTTGCTAGCTATTGATAGGATTCATCCTAGAAGGGCTAATAATTCCCTGTTGCCTCAAAACCTAGCAGGAGCTAGACTAAGATACAAGAATGAGGTGGTTACCATTGTCACCTTAGTGCTCCACCTCTTACTCTTATTAGAATTTCACCACACGAGAGGCTTCCCAATTTATCACCTAAAGGGTGTTCTAAGTCAATTGGCTCAAGGTGATGTATGTTAATGGCCAAGCAAGGTACTTCTTCTATAAATTAGGGCAAAGTTCTCTAATGAAAGGAATAGTGTACCACAAGCCAAGCCTAGAAAAGAGTGCTCAATACCTAGGGTTTCAAGATATAGCTTGACAAAGGCACATATAGGCATGAAAACACAAAGAAAAGGTTTACTTAAAGGTATGATCAACAATAAGGGATGGTAAACCTTCCACAAGTCCTAAGTTGAAGCCTTGTGTAGAGCTATGTTTATTAAGGCATTAAATTGCCTAAGGTTTAAGACGTTAGTCTTAATGAGGCACTTTTCGCCATGAAATATGATAGATTTTGAGAGTTCAAGGTCGATCAGAGTGAAAACAAGCCAAATCAGCCTGGACATTGCTATGGCTTGAGCCCCGGTTGAATTCAGCCCTTGTCCTAGCCCCAGTGACTTGCCTTAAAGGGCCAAGAAAGTAAGAAGGGGGGAAAAGGTAAGAATTTTAATGAATTTTGGTCATCAATGCAATCCTAGTGCCTTTCCCTACTTGGGTGATGGAGTCTTAGGGGTTTAAAGTTTAAACCATAGAGATATCAAATTCATGCATGTAGTAAGGGGGAAAAACCATAGTTTTCACTTCCAAACCCTAGCTATTTTTTTTATGAGGGGAGAAATTAACTAAAAGAATGTTGTCTAGGAGGTCTTCTAGGGATTTCAAGGAAAATGGATTAAACATGCAATAATTTAATAGGATTTCCAATAAAAATTTGCATTTAGACAAGGAACAAATATAAAACCCTAACAATATTCCATTACACATAAAACCATAAAGTAGTAAAATACTCACAAATTTTCCTCCCAAAAGATGTCTCCACTACACAAACTATTCTCCAATAGCAAAACTCCAATCACATCTCCACAAGTAGCGAAGTACAAGAGGCTAAGTCAACCTCTTTTAAAAATGGTTGAAATCCATAAGAGTGATGATGAAAAGTGAATGGAATAATCCTCCTTTTATAGGAGGTCTATCACTTCCATTAATTAAACTAAAAACGCCTAAAACAAGTTTAATTTTGAGTAAACACAGTAAAATGGGTTACAAGCCAACCCAACAGTTCAACAAATAAAATATGCCAATAATTGCCCACATGTGTGAGATGTAACCCTCAATAAGCATGTGTCATGTCCTTTTAGGGCTCAAAATGCTCCAAAAGTGCAATGGAAGAGTTGGATAAATCTCTAAGTATCATGATAAACCTAAATTTGAGGAAGGGTCAAATCACGACTCAAAGAATCTCCATGTGTCCAAAAACCATGTTTGGGTGCCCTGTGTCATCACCATGGGTATCATCTAGACAATGTGATGTACTCTCTATCCAACAATTGGGCTCCATTAGGTACAACAATCCCTATTCAATCATCCTGGGAGATAATAATCCTCATCTAGGCTCTGGATCAAAGCATTCCTATCAAATATTGTCAAGGCCAACCTAGGGGCATGCTGGGTTCACTGGTACATTATCAAGAATCCTCAAAGTTAAACAAGATAAGCTCAGCGTTCTGGCATCAAACGGTGCTTTGGGGTATCCATCAATTACCAATATCATCAAAGTGCCCAATGTTTTGTTATAGAAGGGCAACGTTGCATCTGCAAGGGCATCATGCTCTCTAGAAGTGTAGTGTGGCCTTGGCATCATGTGGAGTAGGTATGGAATAATGTGCCCGCAATGCCCCAACTGCTCTGTGCAAAACCACCTGGCAGAAACATCTCAAACTCAAGTGAAATAAACCATTGATTAGGGACAATAACCATAGATGCATCTAAGTGGACATACTTAACTGTTACGAGCATAATAATACTTCAAACTGGGATCACCTTCAAATATCTAACTAGACCAAGTCCTGGAAAAGTGTTCCCTACCTTTGTTGGGGTCGCTAGGTAATCAACCCTTTTAGATGCTTCCAAACCCTAAGGGGAGTTGGCATTTCCAAGGTCAACCCTTCAATCCATAAATGTTAGTGAAAATAGGTGGCAACAAAGGGGAATGACTTCATGGCTAAGTGCCATGGTTAGGGGATTAGCTAATGGATGTTCACATCTTGAGTGTATAGATGTAATGGAGGGAACAATCGTGGAGGCATGAGTTACCCCTTTCCTTGGAATTCTTTTTCCACCCCTCTAGTGCGCTTTTACTTCTTTTTGATAATGCTTTTTATATGGAGCACAGCTAAAGGATCAAAGCTTGTTCTTTATGATATAACATTTGTTTCACCCCTTAAGATGAGTCAGTTTCTCCCTCATTAGGGTCGAGACATACAAGGGTTGCTTATGATGAGATGGAGCATCAAGTGCTTAGGAACCGGGTGATGGCTAATGAGGGGGGTCGAGTTGAACCGAGTGATGGCTAATGAGAGGGGTAGAGTTCATGCTTGGATTTTGCCCACATGCTAATCATGTCCTGGCCATCTTTTCCCTTTTAACCTTTCTTTTTCTTTTGTTGTGGCCATCTTAATCTTTTCCCTTTTAACCTTTCTTTTTCTTTTGTTGTGGCCATCTTATGCTTTTTCATTCTTGTAGTTGCATCAACATCAAGGTAAAAGTTTTCTACTCAAGGATGTGGATGTGTGAGTGCCAAATCTCAATGAACCAATGAGAGTTAACATGAAGGATGGATGTGGTATCAAGGAAATGATGGGAAATGTGTAGTGCCCCTCCTACAACCCTAAGGCCTTAGAGAACAAGTTTACAGTCAAGAACGGTCAATCATCTAGATCGCCCTTTTATCGATGTTAGAATGCCTACAGCATCAAGTGAAAGCACTTGATTGTAAAATGGTTAAGGTACCTGTCAAGTGGTAGCCCACCATTATTCAAGAGGAATGCCAAATGGTGAGAGGTGAATGATCGGTGCAGATGATAGAGGAATGTGGCAAATTATCATCAATGAGCAATGTGTAGGGTTGTTGGCTAGTTGGTTGTCCAAGATAGGAGAAAAGTTTTCTCCTGTAGAGTTACCCATTTTGGTGGGTAAAAGTCCCTTCCCAAATTTCCAAAAAACAGTGATCTTGGACTATGTTTCTATTTGCCCATGCATCCTTCGATATCAAAGAACCTAACCAAGTCCATCCATTTGAATGAGGTCTTGTTCTTCTACATCCCTTGCATATTTCGTTCTCCAAAGTTCCCCCTTCTTATTCAGCCAATGCCACCATAATTTGATTACCGAGAGTTTGTGGATCCCCAACTTTTAAGCCACTTGATTCATTTTGTAGGGAGGCTAAGTAAAGATCTTTACAATTTAAAATAGGCCTTCTTACCACAAAATCTAGCAAGCCTTCGAGGGGGAAACCCTACAAGACAAAAAGCTAGACTAAGTGCTAACAATGGGGTAGAGGCCCAACGTCACCTCAACCAAAAACCCATGCTCTTTACAGAGTTTCACCGATGGGAGGAGTCCCAGTAAGAATGGATCACCTTATGAAAGGTATTCTAAGGTTAGGGTATAAGGTGATATGCTAGAATCTCTTAAGAAAGACTCAAATTTCCAGTATAAGGCTTAACTAAGAAGCAATACAATTTTAATGAGAGACCTAGGAAGAAAATGCACAAAACCTAAGGTTTGTTGACTTTGCTTAGGTATAGGAGTTCCTGAGGTCAAGGAAATTGAGAGAAAAAGCTTCTTCTGATACACATCACAACTACTAAGCTCATACAACCTTCAAGAAAGCCCCCTAGTTGTGGAAGAAAAACTAGCATTCCCCACTTAGGGCAACACCTAGGGCAAGAGATTTTGTGGAGGCAACTTAAGTGGATGCCCACCAAATATATAGGTCAGGTAACCAAGACCCTCCACTTGATGTTTAGGCTCTCAAGTTCTGGCAAAACCTCTCCCAAGGAATTTCTCTCTAAGCCCTAGTTAGATGTCCTATCCTTAAGAGGGCCAAAATTTTAAGAGGAAAAGTTAAGGATCAAAAGTAGGAATGATCACCAAGGACTTGGATTAGTGCCTTGTCCTTTGGGCATACAGAGTCAAGGAGGCTTTAGATAAGCTAAATCGTTTCCAAGGAGGGTAAAAATTGATGCCTAGGTACCAACTTCTAGCATTTACTCACTTCTAAGGAAAATGGAATTTGATAGAGTTATAAGGATTCCTCCACTAGGAACATTCATCACATGTTATACAATGAGTAACATATGCAATTCTCAACTAGATAGCTTTTCCAAAATCAATTTTCAACATTTAGGGCACAAATAAGCATAATCTAGAAGCAACAACTCCATACATTAGACAATTTCAAGATAAAGATTCATAAACAATAGGCACTTACAAGATAACATGTAGTATATCCATCCATTCACCAAAAAAATAGCTCCAAAGACAATCCAAAGTAGCTTCCAAACATCGAAATGCATCCAAGAATACTCCAATTGCCAAGAAGGAAACAAGTGTAGATTCTCTTATGAGGTCTGAATTCTCCAAGTGATGATGATGAGAGATTAGAAATGATCTCTCTCCAATTTATACATGTTCAATGATCTCTAATTTTAGCCTAAAGCCCCTCAAGTCATAAAATAATGGACAAATACTAGGTGAAATTACAAGCCAGCCTCATAGCCAATGTATTACATGACAATTAACCCACAAAAAAGGTCGAAATGTTGACATGATGCGTGCATAGGCCCTTCTAGGGCTTGCGTTGGGCTCCTTCATCACCAAAGTGAGTGTAGAGGGATCCATAAATCATCATGTAGGGGTTGACCCCTAAATCTCTATGTGAATCATCCTGTGGACCCCAGTTTTGTGTTTGGGGCACAAAATAGGTCTCATGGGTCTCTTGGTGATAGAATAGCTTAATTTTGCTCCAATGTTGAGGCCTCTAAGGATGTTGCTAAGCCCTCCCATGTCTCAAGGGGTGAGACAAACCTCATATGGGCCTTAAATCAGCTGCCAAACCATGTGATCACTGCTAAGTCAACTTGGGCAAATTGGTCCAAGTGCATCATCTCACAAATAATGTGGGGCAAAGTGCAAGCCTTGTGAGGTGTTAAGGGTGCCCATGGATATGAATGATGCTCTGCAAGTGACAAGAGTCGCATGGCTCTCAATGCTTCACCTATAGGGTGTCATATGCTCCTCTAGTGGGCTTGGGCCACAGTTAAGTTGCCTAACCCATGATGAAAACCAATTGCCAATCACACACAATATCCAATGCTACATCTTCACCATTAGGTACAATAATCTTAAGTGCATCTTAGTGGACCAAGATTGTTAATCAAGGGCAAAATGATACTTTGTACAAGGCTTCCCTTCCAAATTTGGGGCTTTAATCATGTAATAGTGTTACCTCCCTAGTTAGGAATGCCTAATGGACAACCCTATTAGGTGTTCCCAACCCCTAAGGGGAAAGACAAGTCTCTGGTACATCCTTTAATCAATAGTGTCATGTGAATAATGATGGAACGGAGGGAAAATGGGTCTCGGGGCCAAATGCCATGGTTAAAGGGGTAGCACTGATGAAAAATGCCACATTCTAGGCGTACAGATGTGAGGAGGAAGCAATCATGGATGCATGAGTTACCCCAACTTTTGTTTTTCCACCCCTCTTATTGCTTTTTGCTTTTTTATTTTTCTTTGCATTACTTCCCAAAGCTCTAGGAAATGAGAGAATGTTTTGAATGATGTGTAGCAATGATTACCCACTTAGTAGTGGGGCAATTCATTGTCCACCAGGGGTTGGGACATGCAAATGGTTCCTTTCCATGATGTGGTAGGGCAACATTGGCCCCAAGAACCAAGTGATGGCCACAATGATAAGGGGTAGAGCTCATGCTTGGCTTTTGCCCATGTGCTAATGTTAATGTTCCGACCATCTTTTGCATTTTATAATTTTCTTTCTTTGTTTCTTGCTTGTGGCCATGATATACTTTTTACTTTTACTTTTAACTGCTTCAACCTCCAAGGGCAAAGTTTCCAAGCCCGACGAATGTATGTGGACAAGGGGAGGGGGTGTGCTATAACCCAATGGACGCATGGTCATGTGGACCCAAATAAGGGACATGGAGTATATGGAGTAGGCAGGAGTGCCTAATGGACGACCCTATTAGGTGTTCCTAGCCCCTAAGGGGAAAGACAAGTCCCTAGTACATCCTTCAATCAATAGGTGTCATGTGAATAATGATGGAACGGAGGGGAAAAGGGGTCTCAAGGCAAAATGCCATGGTCAAAGGGGTAGCAATGATGAGGAATTTCACATTATGGGCATAAAATTGTGAGGAGGGAGCAATTGTGGATGCATGAGTTATCCCGGCCTTCACTTTTCCACCCCTCTTATCGCCTTTTATTTTTTCTTGATTTTTCTTTGTATTACTGCCCAAAGCTCTAGGAAATGAGAGCATGCTTTGAATGGTGTGTAGCAGTGATTACCCCCTTAGTGGTGGGGCAATTCATCGCCCACTAGGGGTTGGGACATGCAAAGGTTCCTTTCCATGATGTGGTAGGGCAACATTCGCCCCACGAACCGAGTGATGGCCATAATGATATGGGGTAGAGCTCATGCTTGGCTTTTGCACACGTGCTAACGTTAATGTCCCAACCATCTTTTGTATTTTAGAATTTCTTTCTTTTGTTTCTTGCTTGTGGCCATGATATGCTTTTTACTTTTTCTTTTCGTTGCTTCAACCTCCCAAGGTAAAGTTTCCAGGACCAACCCAGACATGTGGACAAGGGGAGGGGGTGTGCTATGACCCAGTGGACCCATGGTCATGTGGACCCAAAGAAGGGAGATGGAGTAGGGCTCTTAATGTGTGGAGGGAAGTGAGAAATATGGAATGGGGAAAACAAGACCACGCTATCGAAATCGGGGTTTCCCAAGTAGTGCCCTTCCTAAAGCCATGGGCCAATAGGGGAGGTCCCATTGGACTAGGATTGAAGATTAGCCCCTGTATTTAAGGTGAGGGAACAAAACCACAGTCAAAACCCTTCCTTCTTCCAAATCACCCAATAATCCATGCCAAATGCCCAAATGAAAAACAAGCATAAGCACCTGAATGCACAATGAATAGCATACCTTTTGGATCGAATTGCCCACCTTCTAACATGTGCTTTTGACATATGGGAAAGGAAACACATGGTTGATGCAGGTTGTAGAGATAATATGGCACATCACATCGGTTACAAGTTGGTTGTCGAGGGCTATTGGCTGTCAACTGGAAGAAGATGATTAGGAGAAAAATTCTCCTAGGGGTACCCACTTTTGGTGGGTAACAAGGCTAAAATGAACTTCAGTACTCCTCATATAAATAGAGGAGAGATCATTCATTTGGAAATCATCAAAGACACTTGGAATTTTGGCCTCTTGTGTAATTTGGCCTTCTTGTCTTGTGGAGTAAATGGGATCTATGAATGCATTTTGATATTTGGAGCAAATTGTTTGTCTTTGGAGCTACTTTCTTGGATCAATGGATGGAATTTTATGGCATGTTATCTTGTAAGTGAGCTTATTGTTGAATGATTATTTTCTTTATGTCTAATATATGTAATATATTGAATCCATGGTTTGTTATTGTTCCCTAACTTGTTGAAAATCTATTGAGTGGTATCTAGATGTCATTATTGCATGCATTACTCATGAATAACATGTGAATGAATATCCTAGTGGTGAACTTTAATTAGCTCTCCCATAAAGCTCCTTGATCCATTGCATAGGTAATTGTTAGGGTTTTTGGTGCTAGGGCATCAATAATTCTTCCTCCTTGGCAACCTTTTGGTCATCCAATCAAATCATAAACTCCATTCTCCCAAGGAACAAGGCGTTGGCCCTCCCTGTTGGTGATCAAACTCATTTCTTATCCACAAAATTTATTTCTCCTTCTCTAAACCTATCTCGACCCCTTTAAGGCCAAGCTATCAAACTAGGGCTTAGTGCGAATTCCTAGGCAAAGGTGAATTTTTGGTTTTGGAGAGTCTAAGTGCCAAGAGGATAGTGGTTGCCACACAATCACTTCTTTTGATAGGCATTCAATTCAATTTCATCCATAAATTGCTTTCCCTAGTTGTTTATTGTAGGGTAAACCCTAGTTTGGTGTTGCTTCAACTTAGGGGCTTATTTGAGGGTTTCATGTGCCTTTGTTTTGTTGAAAATCATTGTTGGAAACCCTTTCTCCTCACCTTGACCTTGGGTCATCCCAACTCTCAACCTATTAACCAACCCCTTGATCTTGCGTTCACAAATTTGGCCTCTCTAAGGAAAGCGAATTGCCCTAACTCTTGTGACAACATGTACTTAAGTTGAGCCTTTCCCTTGGAAGCCTCTTGGTCATCCTATACCATATACCTAGAAAACCTATTAGGTGACCTATTCACACACTGGGACTCCTCTCGTCGGTGAACATCTGTGAAGAAGCAAGGGGTTTTAGTTGTAGTGACAATGGGCCATCACCCCATTGTTGTCTCTAGATCTAGTGTTAGCCTTGTAGGGTATCCCCTCCAAGGCTTGCTAGATTTTGCGGCAATAGAGCCCATTGTAGAGAAGGGAATGTTCGACGACTATAGTGAAACTTCAAAGGCCTATCGTGTTTACATCCCTGCACTGAGAAATACAATAGTAAGGCGAGATGTGAAGTTTTGAGGGAAAGAGAACCTTTAGGAAGTCTCATGACATAGTTCTTGTAGCAATATGGGATTAGGAGCAAGAAGCTATGAAAGTTGAGCAAAGACAAGTTTCACAGGTTACAGGTACTCAGACTTCAGAGCATGACGAGGAGCAAGAAACTTCTCCTATACAGGATGCTCCTTCCACTTCAAGTAAGAAGAGGCCAAGATGGATTGAACAAACCTTGAAAGATGCTCAAGAGCATGTGGATGCTCCTAGGAGGACCTTCAAGGAGAGTAGGCCACCACAAAAGTTTTCCAACACTGTGGCATTCATGAGCAATCTCATTGATTCTAAGCCTTCTAGCTTCAAGGAGGCAGTGAACCAATAGGTGTGGTCGGATTCCATGGTGGAAGAGTACTCTTCCATCATGAAGAATGATGTTTGGGATGTGGTTCCAAAACCAAAAGGATAGTCGATAGTAAGCTCAAAACGGATCTACAAGATCAAACATGTTGCAGATGGCAATGTGGAGAAATTCAAGGTTAGGTTTGTGGTGAGCGGGTTCTCCCAAAAAGAGGCAGTGGATTATGAAGAATATTTTCCCCAGTAGCTTGATATACTTCAATAAGGATTGTGATATCTCTTTCCTCATAGATGGGGTGGAAGATACACTAGATGGACATCAAGACAGCTTTCCTTAATGGCATTATTGAGGAGGAAGTATATATTGAGCAGCCAAAAGGTTTTGAAGTACATTCTCATGCATGTAGGTTCAAAAGGGCATTGTATGGACTCAAGCAAACACCCCAAGCTTGGTACTCGTAGATCGACAGATACTTGCAGGAGATGGGCTTCATCAAGACTGAGGCAAACTCCAACATGTATTTCATTCTAGTTGGAAACGATCCTTTCATTCTTGTGTTGTATATGGATGAACTGTTTCTTATAGGATAATAAAAGCTCATCAGCGAGCGTAAGAAGGATCTTGCTTTAGGGTTTGAAATGAAGGACATTGTGTTGATGAATTAGTTTCTAGGATTAGATGTGTGGCAACATATAGGTGAGATCTTTCCTAGGACAGGGGAAGTATGCAATGGAAATATTGAAGAGATTCAAGACATAGGATTGTAGGGCGATGTCTACATTGATGGAAACCAACTGGAAGAAGCTTGATGCTTCAGGATCCGAATTGGTTGATCCCACATTGTATTAACAGCTAATTGGTTCCTTAATGTATCTAGTCAACACTAGGCCAGATATCTATTTTGTTGTCAACACTTTTAACCAGTGCATGGTTGACCCAAGGAGAGTGCATTGTGTGGCAACAAAACACGTGCTCAAATACCTACGAGGTACTGTGGAGTACAATTTAAATTATGTCAAGGGAGATGGAGTTAAATCAATGGGCTACACAAATTTAGACTGGCAGGCAACGCAAAGACAAGAAGAGCACTTCAGGGTGATGTTTCAACTTGGGATCAAGGTTGACTCATGGTTCAGCAGGAAACAGAAGTCAATTGCATTTAGCTCTGTAGAGGCAGAGTATATGGTAGCCAGTTTGGCTACATGCGAAGCTATATGGCTTCGAAAATTGCTCATCAAGCTATTTGGTCAGGAGATGGAACCGACAAATATAAACTGTGATAATCAAAGTTGCATTAACTCTTAAAAAATCCAGTATTCCATGACCGGTCAAAACACAATAAGATCAGGTACCACTTCATCTGAGACTCTGAGACTATGCTCAGAAAGGAACTATAAAGCTTCAACATATTTCCACAGATGAGCAGGTTGTGCACATCCTCACGAAAGCTTTAATAAGGGAAAATTCATATTCTTCAGAGATAAGTTAAGAGTGGTGCAAAACACCTTCCTCGCTAAGAGGGAGTGTTAAAAACTTAAATGTGGTAGCTCAGACTGGTACTTCTACATTGGCATTGTGTCTAGCATGTAGAAGTGTTTGAAAGACACTCTCTAGATAATAACTTTATTTTTATAAAGATAAAGCAACTTTTATTTTATTTTATAATAACTAAAAAGTGATTTAAGTTGTGTCAAAAAGAAATTAAGTCGTGACCATTGATCTCGAGTGATCAACATTAGATCTTGACCATTAATCACTTTGGAGATAGGGTTTTGGTCATTGTAAAGTTATAAAAATGAGATATAAGGAGAGGTAAAGACACACAACACTTAAATAAGTAATCATTTTTGAGTTGAAGAGGAAGGAAATTGATTTGCAGAGAAGAGAAATCGCTGAGAAGAAGATATTTTCAGCACTGCATGCATCCCAAGGTAGCAAACTCAAGGAGGTTGTACTGCTACATACATCCAAAAGCTACTGGGCGAAATTGCAGAGGTTGTACAGGCCATACAGGGCAGTGTGGAGGTTTAGATCTACTGCATGCAGATTGAGGAAGCTATTAGGACGATTTTTGAGGTGGCATGAATCCTGAGGCCATAAAATAATAGAAAGAGGCTGGACTAAATTCTAGGCATGATTTCCAAGAAATTTTTGAATTGTACAAGTTCATTTATTGTTGTAATAATTTCCATGAAAGAGTCACAATGAAGTTGCCATTCTGGCACCAAGGGCTGCAGTTCTGAACACTGGTGAGGGCATACTTATCAGTCCTCATTCTTTAACTGATTTCTAGAACTATGGTTCTCCAAGGTGATTAGACCACCACGCTGCTCCTTGCTAGTTGACTAATCCTCAACGCGGTACTTCTAGCCCTTAACAATGGCTCTGCCCACCTCTCATTACAACGGCATCATACAGCCCTTAGAACAGTCCTGAGGCAGCCTTTCTGGAGGACTGTTCCATCTTCTATGAGCCCTCGAACGACTCCCTCTATCCTTTGCCTTCTAGCAAGATACATAGCCTTCTCTCAGCCCTTCAATCTTCCTGGAATAGCTTTATAATAGCGCCATTTCACCCACGCTGCACACCTCTTCTTGTTGTGACCCTAGGCTTCAAATTTTGGTTTTTCTCCCTCTAAGAACAACACTCAAAACAACCTCTCTTTCACACGTTGTACCTTCAGCAAAACACGCTGCTTCTAGGGCTTCTCTCTTGCTGTCTTATGGCTCCTCCTTGCAGCGGCTAGGGTCTACCTTTGGCAGCGGCTAGGGCCTTTCTGTCTGCATCTTTAGGCCTTCCTTGACTGCGGCTTGGGCTTTCCTTTACTACAGGTTAGTGCTCCTCTTGACTGCGAGTTGTAGCCTTCTTCTTGACAGCGGATTGGAGCCTCCTTTCACTGCGCATAGAAGCCTCCCTTTGACTGCGGTTAGCTGTGGATAGGAGCCTCGTTGAACAGTGGATCAGGGCTTGTTCTTCACTGCTGATTAGGCCTCCTTTTGCTGCGAATTAGGCCTGCGGTTAGGGCACTAGGGCACCTTCAAGACTGCAGCTATGGCTTCTTTATGACTGCGGCTAGGGAATGGATAGATCTCCTTCCTTTAGGACTGCAGCTAGGGATTCTCCCTTAGTCTCCTCTTTACCTGTGGCTAGGGCTTCTTCATGAGGACTATGGCTAGGGCTTCTCCCTCTTGACCTCTCTTACCACCAAACCCAAACGAGTGGAGACAGATCATGAGAGAAGTGTATGTAACAAATGACCTGAGGCATCCTCTATTTATAATGCCACGTTGAGGTTGAGCTGGGGGTAATTTGGTTGCTGGCCGACCTTGATAAATTGTCAATAATACAAATAAATTCATATCTCCATAAATACATGTCAGAATCAGATGATCTTTAGATCAATCCTACACCTCTCGGAGAGAGGAATCCAAGAAAAATATCAGTTGCCATAAATAAGATGACCCACATGGAGTTTGGCCCTAGTTTCCAATTTTAACGCTCCCTCTCAACTAGGGAGAACTCCATTTGCTAACCCATCTGCCAATTTGTATTATCTCTGCCATCAGTGCAGTACCCTGCACTGCTCTCCTCTACAGAACTATGAAGAAGAAGAAGTGATCGAGAATGTATCATACCATTCTCTACTGACCCGAAGTCATTCCCATGAAAAGAGTGTCTCATACCACTCTTACTGATCCGAAATCAGTTCCAAATAGAGAGTGTCTCATACCACTCTTACTGATCCGAAATCAGTTCCAAATAGAGAGTGTCTCATACCACTCTTACTGATCTAAAATCAGTTCCAAATAGAGAGTGTCTCATACCACTTTTACTGATCCAAAGTTAGTTCCATTGATCCCAAATCAATATCATCCTAGCATAGGGAGTACGGTAGTACATGATGCGTCCATCAGTAGTACTATGGTCTCTATCCTCATTTCCCTACTCAGTGGCAAGATGAGAGGTACTTCCCATGAGTCACAGACTGCATGGGTAGGATGTCTCAATAGGAGAAGGATGAACCACTCATCATGCCTACATGTCGCCAGGGGTATCTCAGGGAAAGGCTGAACCACTCACCCTGTACTCAACAAATCACTAGGGGAAGGTTGAACCACTCACCTTGTACTCAACAAATCACTAGGGGAAGGCTAAACCACTCACCCTATGATTGTGTCTCAGCAGGAGAAGGATGAACCACTCATCCTGCCTACATAGCAGACCACTAGGGGAAGGTTGAACCACTCACCCTATGGTTGATCATCGCTCCAAGAAGTACCCCATGCCCCTCGGAGCTCCCAGAGCTCAATATCCATATTATACAGGACCCTCAAGAGAGGGTCTCTCCACAACTCCTAATCGTTTTCGGAAAGTCAAGAATTTGACCTTTCCCAGGGGCTTCATTAGAATATCAGCGACCTGCTCATCAGACCCAATGTGAAGGAGCCTTATTGCTCCTTGATGTACCATATCCCAGATAAAGTGGTACCTGATGTCTATGAACTTGGAGCAATTATGAAACACGAGATTCTCTGGTAATCAAATCCCACTCTAGTTGTCATAGAGGACCTAGGTGGTATCCAACACGTGTTGATACAGCTCACTGAAGAGCTTCCTCAACCAGACAGCTTCACAAGAGGCCATACTCGCAGCTATGAATTCGGCCTCAGTGGTGCTCAAAGCAACTGACTTTTGCTTCCTGCTCATCTAGGATATAGAAGCAGAACCCAAAGAGAAACAACAATCAGAAGTGCTCTTGCGATCCACCACACTGCCTGTCCAATCAGCATCAAAATAACCATGCAACCTCACATTTCTGGCAGTGTATCTCAGTCCATGAGTGATCGTGCCCTGAAGATATCTCAGAAGATTCTTGGCACCAATCCAATGAATATGATGAGGTTTAACCATATATTGGCTCAACGTGATCACTGCAAAACATATATCTGGATGGGCATTCACCAAGAACATCAATGCTACTATGAGTTGACGAAACTCAAAGACATTTCCCAATTCAGGTCCGGCAGCACTACCGCGTAAATTCTTAAAGTTAAGCTCCATCGGGGTAGTCACAAGCTTGCAGTGCACCATTCCAAATTTGGAATCCAACTCCCTCTTACGTTTGTGAATGAGAGGGTTTGCACCTGTTAGAAAGAGGTCATCCATATAAAGCACCAGTATGAGAGATCTATCATCTTCAACTTTAAGTAAAGGTTCGGATCGGCTTCACTCCTAGTAAACCCCAACTTCATCAGATAGCTATCGATCCTCTCATACCAAGTCTGGGGTGCTTTCTTCAAACCATAGAGAGCTTTCTTCATCCTGCTTATATGAGATTCCTGATCATGAACTTCAAGCCCCTTGGGATGTTCCACATCTATGGTCTTGCTATTACTTGTAAGTTTTCCTTTGGTACATCCCAGACATATACCTTCATGCTCTTCTTTGAACTCAGGCATCCCTGTCACCATCTGTCTCACATCGGGTAGGGCCTTACAATGAAGATGGGCAAACCTCTGGTGCCTTAGTTCAAATTGAAGAAATGTATCACAAGACATGGTCCCCAATGGGCTTCCTACAACTTGATACAAAGTGCCAACCCTAAACCCAAGAGTAAAGGCATCTTTAAAATTCCTTTTCCAAACACATACCTTTCCATCGATGAATGCCACCTTGTAACTTTTGTCTTCCATTGTTGAAATGGACACCAGGTTCTTCTTGAGATCAAGTACATATCGAACTTCTTGTAAGTGAATCATGTTACCCTCATTCAAATGAAAAGTTAACATTCCCTACACCCTTTACAGGATAGGTGGCATCGTCTCCAAGAATAATCTCCAAGTTTGTTTCCTTCTCTATCAAATTAGAGAGAACTTCCTTGTATCCGGTGAAGTGCCTTGAAGCACCAGTATCAATAAGCCAATTTCCCAAAGTGTCCGGAGGACAAGTAGTGGAGAGGGTCTATATAAGATAATACTCATTTTGCTTATCAAAAACAACATTTGATTCTTCATACCTAGGGTTCCTTGCTTTCTTGGAGGGTCGACCATTTCCTTGATGTCTTGCATTCCTTTTTCCTTTGTTGTACCTATCATTCCTTCGATCTTTGTTACTAAAGTAGCCCCTCGAATGATTGTGATCATCATCATGTGATGTGTCCCTTCTATTTGGACACTCCCTTGCATAGTGGCCAAACTTATTGCAAGCAAAGCATCTGCCTTTCCTTCCTCCCTTAAATCCAAGCTTTCCATTGAAATGACATTTAGACCCTGCCTTATTTCTCCTTTTGGCATGAGTGGAGAAAGCAGTGGGGTTGCCTCTATTAGAAGGCATTTCTTGCTCCATCATTCTTATTTCTTCCTGAATGCATCTTGACATCAATTCTTCAAATCCTGGAATTCGATCATTATTGAGAATAGTGGTTCTAAATATATACCACTCGGGTGGGAGCCCTCCGAGGGTAGTGATAGTAAGTTCACTATCAGGAATGACTTCTCCAATCGATAGAAGATCATTCTTGATCTTAGTGATCCTTAAGAAGTAGGATTGAATATCCTCGTCATTGCCCTTCTTAATATCCTTCAACTTATTTTTTAGGAACAAAATTTGATTTGCATCACTAACCTTGAACATGCTTATCAATCTGTCATAGATCTCCTTGGAGATGTTTAGATTGGAGATGTAGGCCACCAGACGCTTGTCAATAGAATCTCTGATAATCTTCTTCCTTTGACTTCACCCTTGGTGTACTTGTTCTTTGTAGCAGCTGGTGCATTTGATGAAGGCTCAGGGATTTTACCCTTCACGTAATCCAACACTTCTTATTCTTCTAATGTCAGATCAAGAGACATCTTCCATCCGTGATAGTCAGATTTTTCATGAAGCTTGTCTTCAGCTGGGAAGTGGGATGAGGAACCCATTGAGCCTTTTGTCCTTTCCAACTATCTTCGATGATTGCTCGTTCACTCTTGCTTGGGTTTTGTCTTCACCTCAGGCTCTGATACCATGTTAAATTTTGATATGTTCTATGCTTTTGAGCAATTTACTTCAATTTTTCTTATGAGCCCAATATCAATATCCGGATTAGCAATCACATCAGCATGATAGTAAAATGCAGATAGAACATAAACATAACAGTAGAAGAGAATCCAAGACAAGAGGACACAAGATGTGGCACCAGCCACAGACAAACCCCAATGTGGGGAAACCCTTTATCAAATCTTCTTTAGTCTTCAATAGTTCAGCAAAGAGAAAGAGATAGAGTACAATGATTTGAAGTCAATACTTGACTTGTCAAAATAGGAGAACTGACATCAAAAATCTTCACCATCAAAGAGTCACAATGAAGTTGCCATTCTGGCACCAAGGACTGCAGTTCTGAATACTGGTGAGGGCATACTTATCAGTCCTCATTCTTTAACTGATTTCTAGAGCTATGGTTCTCCAAGGTGATTAGACCACCACACTGCTCCTTGCTAGCTGACTAATCCTCAATGCACTGCTCCTTGCTAGCTGACTAATCCTCAATGCAGTACTTCTAGCCCTTAACAATGGCTCTGCCCACCTCTCATTACAGCAGCATCATACAGCCCTTAGAACAGGCCTGAGGTAGCCTTTCTGGAGGACTGTTCCATCCTCTATGAGCCCTCAAACAGCTCCCTCTATCCTCTGCCTTCTAGCAAGATACACAGCCTTCTCTCAGCCCTTCAGTCTTCCTGGAATAGCTTTATAACAGCCCCATTTCACCCACGCGACGCACCTCTTCTTGCTGTGACCCTAGGCTTCAAATTTCGGTTTTTCTCCCTCTAAGAACAGCACTCAAAACAGCCTCTCTTTCACACTGTGTACCTACAGCAAAACACGCTGCTTCTAGGGCTTCTCTCTTGCTTCCTTATGGCTCCTTCTTGCAGCGGCTAGGGTCTCCCTTTGACTGCGGCTAGGGCCTTTCTGTCTGCGTCTTTAGGCCTTCCTTGACCATGGCTTGGGCTTTCCTTCACTGTGGGTTAGTGCTCCTCTTGACAGCGAGTTGGAGCCTTCTTCTTGACAGCAGATTGGAGCCTCCTTTGACTGCGCATAGAAGCCTCCCTTTGACTGCGGCTAGCTGCGGATAGGAGCCTCTTTGAACAGCGGATTAGGCCTCCTTTTGCTGCGGATTAGGCTTGCAGTTAGGGCACTAGGGCACCTTCAAGACTGCGGCTATGGCTTCTTTATGACTGCGGCTAGGGCATGGCTAGATCTCCTTCCTTTAGGACTGCGGCTAGGGCTTCTCCCTTAGTCTCCTCTTTACCTGCGGCTAGGGCTTCTCCCTCTTGACCTCTCTTGCCACCAAACCCAAACAAGTGGAGAGAGATCATGAAAGAAGTGTATGTAACAAATGACCTGAGGCCTCCTCTATTTATAATGCCACGTTGAGGTTGAGCTGGGGGTAATTTGGTTGCTGGCCGACCTTGGCAAATTGTCAATAATACAAATAAATTCATATCTCCATAAATACATGTCGGAATCAGATGATCTTTAGATCAATCCTACACCTCTCGGATAGAGGAATCCAAGAAAAATATCGGCTGCCATAAATAAGATGACCCACATGGAGTTTGGCCCTAGTTGCCAATTTTAACAAATTTACACCGCTGAGGGTTCGGGTCATCCTTTGGAAAATTTCTTTCCCAGTTTCAGATGGTTGGTTTGGCCAAGAGAGAACTGGTTTCTTCCATATTTCTGGGCAATCACCCCAGTTATCTCTGGTAGAGTTGAATCTAGTTGCAGGGGCCTGCTGTTGCTTCAGCTGCCTCTCACATTGACAGATGAAGAGGGTTTCTGCTTCAATTTTGGTGTTTATCCTAGCTTCACTCAGTTTGAATGCACTCCTGTTGGCAGCCTGGCTCTCTTTTGTGTTATCATCCATCAGGGGAGGACATTCAACAGAAACTTCGGAGGCATGGAGATCAAATAGAATGCAACAGTACCTCTATTTAGATAGTGTCCAGGCAAATTCATGGGCACGAATCCAGCATATCAGCTCAACTGGAAATTATCACGGACGTATTGGTTCAGCAGAGGAGGCATATCGGACCTCAGGGCATTATAGTAAATCTGTCTTGGGAGAAGCAAGCTGGTCCTATTCAGACACTCTCTGTGAGAATTCGAGTGCTGGTAAGAACATGAATATTTTGATACACCAGCTCCTAGATTTGAATGTGCACGCGCAAGAGTCTGACAAAGAAGCAGCTGAAGGTGCCTTTAGTAATCATGACTATGGTTAAGTTTATATGTATTTCAAAACACTAAGGCTTTTAGGTACCTACTGTAAAAGCTATTCTCTCAGGTATTTTTTTTATTTTTGTATTTGAAATTGCTTGTACTGGACAGCCAATGGCTGAAACTATGCTCCTTTTTGGTCTATGAGACTCTGGTAAGAAGAATCTGATGAATCTCGCTGCGAGTGCTTGCTGCAGCCTTTCACTTAATACAAAATATCTACAAACTAATGTTAAAAAATAAAATTGACTATGCGACACATAAGCAATAAGAAAGAAAGATATGAAACAAGTATTTTATTATTCGTGTAGCCATTGAATACATAGGCATCAATCATATTATTTGCCTACTAGGCAGTGGCATAACCCAACCTAATTACTTTCTTTTAATAACATATATCAAACCATTTCCTGTCATAATTAAATATTGAAGCTATTTATATAACTTGTCCTATTAAATTAAATTTCATTACATTAGATATACTGAAGCAGTATGCTCCAATTGCATTTGCTCTGATGGAGGCAATTCCATCAAAATAGAACAATTCAGAAAAAAGTTCTTGGTGCATTGTTAGTTACCTTTTGTACAAAGATCCTTTCGTGATTGTTAGAGTATTGGTATCAGTCACACCTCTGTAAATGTGTGTGCTAATAAGTGAATCAAAGAGGATTTGAAGAAATCATTGTGTGTTTATCATTTAATGCACCTTTGTCGATTGGTTAGAAGGAATGATGGTTATCCTCCTCAGTCTAGTTGTATTTTTACTGGTGACATGTTTGCAAATGAGATGTATGACAAAACTTTGAGTTTCTCTAAAATCCAATTTATTTTAAGCACCATCCATAAAATAAGAATCCATAGAATGAGAGAAAGTGCCCAGGGATTTCCTGGAAAATATATTTCAAAAAAATTATTCAAATAAACCCCTGTGAGAATTTTGAACCTTCCCATTAATGCAAATTTACCTCTTCCTCTAGTTGTTATATCTCTGTGATTGTTTCTATGCTGGAATTGCACTCCACTGGTACTCTGACAGGAATTGCCTTTGTAGCTATCCATAATTATTCATAGTATTCATGTAAAAGCATGTAACAATGGTTTGAGTTGATGAGAGAGACATGGAACAGATTCAGTTGAACTACCTGGTCTATCTCCTTGGTCTGTGTGTGTTTTCTTTTCTCACTCTAAATCTGTGACAGTTTGAAGGATGTCTATCTTTGCATTTAAGTCCCACATGCATGATAATTGTGAGACAGGTATGATTTATAAGGTATTACTTATTCCAAAAACTTCAGCAATCCCAAAGCTGGGTTTGGAATTCAATTCGATAGGTTGATGCAATAGTATTCTCCCTCATCAAACCTCTAGGGGCAGCTCAATGGATGATTGTCGTGATAATGAAGTGTTATGTATCAAGAGATTTGGGGTTCAAATCCCCCAATTATCTGTGTCTACAGAAGGGGCATACGTAGGCACCTAGAGGTTATAGTGGTAGCGGTTGGAATTGACTTCATGTCATGTCAGTACAAAACTAGCCCAATTGTTGGTTTCTCTAGTCATAAAATAAAAACAGTATTCTCTGTATGTAAGCACCTAGAGGTTATAGTGGTACCGGTTGGAATTGACCCCATGTCACGCGAGTACAAAACTGGCTGAGTTGTTGATCTAGTCATAAAATAAAAATAGTATTCTCCCTCATCCTGGTCAATTCGATATAGGTATCTTTGACAGGTTGTTGTTATTTGTGTTATTGTTGCAAAGCCAATTTGGTATGGGTATCTTTGACATGTTGTTGTTAATTGTGTAATTAGGGCAGCTCAATTGATGATCGTCATGATAATGAAGTGATATGTACCAAGACGAAGTGTTATGTACCAAGAGATTTGAGGTTCAAAGCCCCAGATTATTCATGTCTGCAGAAGGGGCATACGGAGGCACCTAGAGGTTATAGTGGTAGCGGTTGGAATCAACTCCATGTCATGCCAGTACAAAATTGTCCCAGTTGCTAATTTCCCTAATCATAAAATAAAAATAGTATTCTCTATACGTAGGCATCTAGAGGTTAGATGTTAGGATCCAACCTTAACCCCTTTATTTATGTAATAAACCCAATACGGTCAAGCCATAGTCATAGTTAGTTAAAGAGTCAATAAAGCTCGTATTAATAATTGTAAGTGGTTGACCAGCATTTAAGAAAGTAACCAATGTTAGTTACAAATGGGCCATTGTATTAGATATATGTTATTGAAAGAACCATGGTAATGGCCCATGGTATTGTATGTATGAATCTTATATAGAGGCTAGAGACTCCCCATTGAGAAATATCGAGTCTTATTTTGTAATCGAGCTTTGATCTGCTGGAGGTTGCCCCCTCGAAGAGGCAAGTGAACATTGCTTTCATCTCTGAATAATAAAATACTTGCTGTTTTCCTCATTTTATTTTGTGTTATGGGTTGTATTTCTTCGCATATTTGGTATTCTGGAATTTCTCGCAGGTCAAGAGCATAACAAGTGGTATCAGAGCACTTTCCAAGGCCGGTGGTACCTCCATTTTTGGTATTAATTTTTTTTAGGCTAGAGACGTGTTCCGGCATCTTTAAACCACGGGATCTGTCGTTGAGCGCATAAACCTGCGGATTTGGGGAGGCATGCACGCAAGAAATACAAGAGGTGGTCACGCTTGTTGGACTCCCTTGTAACCCCTGTGGGTACCCCTTAGAGTAGTAGTGCATTAGACAGAACTGCGCACAGACTGCCTTCCACGTACCCTCTAGGTATATTGAAAGCCCCCTAGGCTCACCTAAAACCTCGCCTTAGATAAGTCGTCAACCGTCTTGCTGCTACAGTACATTGAGAATAGCACTTAGGGAGATTACTCGCGCGTATGATAGGGTAGTTGGGTAGCATGGCTAAGGGTACCGTTGATCCTCCTTAGTTAGTGCCCTGAAAGATTGGGCTGATTACTATTGTTGGACCCTTATGTATATTGCGATCTATAGCACTTAACACTCCTTTGAGACCATAGTTCCCTCGACTCTCTGAAGATCACCCATTATCTTATTTGCCAGATCAGATCCACCAGTTGGGGTTCTACCGCCGCAGTACGATTCAGATCTAGCAGTTGGGGTTCTGTCACCGCCGCAACAATCAGATCCACCAATTGAGGTTCTACCGCCACAATACCATTCAGATCTAGTAGTTGGGGTTCTGTCGCCGCCGCAGTCCAACTCACATTCAGCCATTGGGGTTTCACAGGCAGATCTGACCATCTGCGCAATGAGGCTTGTGGCTCCTATAGTCTGGGCCTGATTTTCGCAGGACATTGGACAGGATCAAGTTTTCTGGAATTTGGCCACTGCAAAATTGATCAGGTGGGAGTAAAACTCCATTTGATTAAAAAAAAAAAAAATCTGAGGCCTTCCCGAGATGCTTACAAGAGACTTAGCCCATAAGATTCAGGATGACGAGCTAATCACAGTGGTACCATTCACTTGTCAACTTCAATTTTCAGGCAATCCCAATTTTTTCAAAGTGACCAAGATCTGTGTATGGTAGAAACCAGAGCTCAAGTCATGGCCAACGAGAAGATCGAGTGCCTTGAACAAAAGATGGAGTCTTTCCAGGAGCAGTTGCATAAATTCATGGCACAATTCAATATGAGCACATCGGGGTTGCATCAGGAGGTACATGGTATTAATGAAGACTTTGAAGGAGAATCTAGCCATCATATTCACTTCCATGGAAATCACCAACATTCCCACCCTCGAGCACCCAAGATAGACATGTATAAATTTGATGGCTCTAATCTGGTAGTATGGGTAGCACAAATGGAACAATATTTCATTCTAAATGATATCCGAGATGATCAAACTAAACTATGTGTAGGAGCCCTTTACTTGGACCAGGAGAGATGGCAATGGTGTCATTGGCATCAGAAATGCTATCCAGGGAACATAACTTGGCTGGTCTTCTCAAAATATCTTTGTGACTGCTTTGACAAAAAATCAAATTTTTTAGGTTGTCTTACTAAGCTCCGACAGACAGGCACAGTAAAAGACTACATTGCAGCCTTTGAGACATTGGCCATCCGCACAGAAGGTCTAGGAGATGAATTCTACTTGGAATGTTTTATAAGTGGTCTCAAAGAAGCCATCCAAGCCCATGTCCAGATGCACCACCCACCTACATGGATAAACGCTTGCACAAAGGCTATCGAAGAGGAACGTGCTTTAGCTGCCCGGTCTCCTCGTCCAAATTTCATAGCCAAGGGACGCCCCACCCAGGTTCAGGGCCCTACCCAAACACTTAAGGTTCAAAAGGTGTCTCCAACAGAAATGGCTGAAAGAAGAAAACAAGGATTGTGCTACTACTGTGATGACAAATACTCCCCGGGCCATAAATGCAAGGAACCAAAATTCTTTCAAATTACTGATCACAGCTCATCTGAGGAAACCCCACCCCTTGGGGGACCAAAGGATGAAGTTGAGGAAACCCAGCAGGACAATGAGCTCATAGCTACGCCAGACGAACCAGTTATCTCGCTACATGCTTTGGCGAGCATTTCTGCGCCCCAAACTCTCAAAATCAAAGGCTTTATTAAACGTCGCCCTGTAGTAGTATTGATTGATAGTGACAACACTCATAACTTTATCCATCAGCGAGTTGCCAAAGCCATTCATTGTTTTGTACGGGTAGTCTCTAATTTCCAGGTCCTGATTGTTAATGGGGAGAAAATGAAATGTGAAGGCCGCTGTGAAAATATTAAACTTCAGATGGGAGACTACCACCTAAAGACCCACATGTTTGCGATTAACATGGGGGGTTGTGACATTGTCTTGGGTGCTGAATGGCTTCGCACACTAGGCCCAATCACAATGGATTTCCAGGAGTTATATATGAGCTTTAAGCAGAATGACCACATGCATACCCTCCGTGGACTCCAGGCAGGTGCTCCTTCTATCATCAGCTCGCATCGAATGGAAAAGTTGTTGAAAAAGGGCCATCATGGAGTTATCGCCCAGTTTAATGCCATCCAGGCCATAGAACCCACTACTCTTCATATTCATCCTGAGATGCAACAGGTCTTAAACCGCCACCAGCCAGTATTTAACAAACCTAAAGAGCTTCCACCCTCTAGAGGGTAACATGATCATAGCATCACTTTGGTCCCAGGGGCCCAACCACCTAATGTGCGCCCATATCGATATCCTTTCACCCAAAAGAATGAAACTGAAAAAATCATCAAGGAACTCCTTGAAGCAGGTGTTATTCGTCCTAGCATCAGCCCTTATTCATCACCAGTGGTCATGGTGCTCAAGAAAGATGGGGAATAGCGCATGTGTCTGGACTTTCGGCCCTCAACAAGCTAACTGTCAAAGACAAATTCCCTATCCCGGTTGTTGATGATCTGCTTGATGAAATACATGGTGCTCAATTCTTTACCAAGCTAGATCTTCACTCTGGCTATCACCAAATCCGCATGAAGGATGTAGACATTCCCAAGACTGCTTCCCGCACTCATGAAGGCCATTATGAATTCTTGGTCATGCCATTTGGTCTCTGTAATGCTCCATCCACTTCTCAAAGGCTCATGAATCAACTGCTGAAACCATATCTCCGAAAATTTGTCCTCGTGTTCTTTGATGACATTCTCATCTACAGCCTAACCTGGGAAAAACATGTAGATCTGATCTTGCAACTGCTCCAGAATCACAAATTATTTGTCAAATTGTCCAAGTGCTCTTTTGGCGTGGAAGAAGTTGAGTATTTGGGACACATTGTGGGTCGTGAAGGTGTTAGGGTTGATCCCAAAAAGGTACAGGCAGTGCAAGATTAGCCCCAACCAAAAACCTTGAACAGTCTGAGGGGATCCTTGGGTCTCACTGGCTACTATCGCAAATTTGTCCGCAATTATGGTCGCATTGCTAGACCCCTCACTAACCTTCTCAAGAAAAATTCATTCCTCTGGACTGATGCAGCACAATAGGCGTTTGTGGCTCTCAAACATGCCATGTGTTCCACTCCAGTATTGGCACTACCCAACTTCACCAAATCTTTTGTGATTGAATGTGATGCTTCAGGTACAGGTATTGGTGTTGTCTTCATGCAGGAAGGTCGACCCTTGGCTTTCACCAACCAACAACTGAGTGGGAAACATCTAGGACAATCTACCTATGAGAAAGAGATGATGGCCATCTTACATGCAGTAGATACCTGGCAACCATACTTATTGGGATGGCGTTTCCAAATTCGCACAGACCATCAAACCCTCAAATATTTTTTGGAGCAACGTCTATCATCGCCACAGCAAAACAAATGGCTGGCCAAAATGTTGGGATATGATTATGAGATAATTTACAAGAAAGGGCGTGACAATGTAGTAGTGAACGCTTTATCGCGCCAATTTGGGGATGAAAGCACCCTGCTATCAATCTCTCTTCCCATACCATATTGGATTGAAGAAGCCCGCAAGGAATGGTTTTCACACCCCTCTCTCTCCCAACTCATTAATAACTTGAGAGCAGATCCTAATTCCTTAGTTGGCTACTCTTGGAAGGATGAGATTCTTCGCTACAAGGATCGAGTAGTGATATCGCCGACATCCACCCTCAAAACTCACATTTTGGCAGAATTGCACTCATCTCCCACTGCCGAGCATGCAGGCTTTTAGAAGACTTATGCTCGCACTCGTCATTCTTTCTTTTGGACAGGCATGAAGAATGAAATTCTTACCTTTGTAGCTAAATGTGATGTGTGTCAACGCCACAAAGGAGAAACAGTCAAGTCACCAGGAATCTTACAACCATTGCCAATCCCTGCCTCCGTCTGGACGAATGTTTCTATGGATTTCATTACTGGTCTACCAAAGTCGGGCAACAAATCAATCATCATGGTGGTTGTGGACAGACTTTCTAAATATGCTCATTTTTGCGCTCTACCTCACCCATTTACCTCCACTTTGGTGGCTCAAGCTTTCATGGACCAGATCTTCAAACTACATGGCATGCCAACTTCCATTGTGTCTGATCATGACCCGACTTTCACCAGCAAATTTTGGCAACTTTTCAAGCTACAAGGCACCCAACTCCAACTAAGTACTGCCTATCATCCCCAAACTGATGGTAAAACTGAAGCAGTCAACAAATGTTTGGAGACATACCTAATGTGCTTCACTTCAGAAAAGCAGCATCAATGGGTACAATGGCTACCTTTAGCTGAATGGTGGTATAATACTAACTATCATGAAGCCACCAAGATAACTCCATATGAAGCAGTGTATGACCAACTCCCACCTTCACTTATTTCTTATATCCTTGGATGCTCTAAGGTGCAAGCAGTTGATCAACTCCTACAAAACCGTGCCGCCATGATAGCTTGTCTCAAAAAGAATCTCCATCAAGCTCAGAATCGAATGAAGCAACAGGCAAACCAGCATCATTTAAAGCCCACATTTCAAGAAGGGGATCAGGTATTCCTACGGCTGCAACCATACAAGCAAACATCGCTCAAAGAAAAGGGCTGCCAAAAATTAGCTCCCAAATTCTACAGACCTTATCAAATAATTCAATGCATTGGAGCAGTAGCCTACAAGCTGGCCTTGCCACCAACTTCAAAAATCCATCTAGTCTTCCATGTATCATGCCTCAAGAAAGTGATGGGAAACAATTCAGAATTCAAACCAGTCTACCCGAATTGGATGAAGAAGTTTCACTCTAGCTCCAACCTGAATAGTCCTCGATATCCATGAAAGACATCTGCGCAGCCGCACGATCAAGGAAGTCCTTGTCAAGTGGAAAGACACCTCTCCAGAAGATGTGACCTCGAAACCAACCACTATTCTTCAGCAGTTTCTGCAGCTTTAGCCTTGAGGACAAGGCTGCTTTTGATGGAAAAGGGCATGTTAGGGTCCAACCCTAACCCCTTTACTTATGTAATAAAACCAATAGGGTCGAGTCATAGTCATAGTTAGTTAAAGAGTCAATAAAGCTCGTATTAGTAATTGTAAGTGGTTGACCCGCATTTAAGAAAGAAACTAGAGTTAGTTGCAAACAGGCCATTGTATTAGATATATGGTATTGAAAGAACCATGGTAATGACCCATGGTATTGTATGTATGAATCCTATATAGAGGCTAGAGACTCCCATTGAGAAATATAGAGTCTTATTTTGTAATCGAGCTCTGCTCTGCTGAAGGTTGCCCCCTCAAAGAGGCAAGTGAACATTGTTTTCATCTCTGAATAATAAAATACTTGCTGTTTTCCTCATTTTATTCTGTGTTCTGGGTTGTATTTCTTCGCATATTTGGTATTCTAGAATTTCTCGCAGGTCAAGAGCATAACATTAGAGTGGTGGCGGTTGGAATCCACCCCATGTCATGAGTACAAAATTGGCCCTGTTGTCAATTTCTCTAGTCATAAAATAAAAATAGTATTCTCCCTCATCCTGGTCAGTATGGGTATCTTTGATATCCTGTTGTTATTTTTGTAATGGTTGCAGAGCCAATTCGGTATGGGTATCTTTGACATGCTGTTGTTAATTGCGTAATTGTTGCAGATTATCTTTACAGCAGTGGCATATGTTGTTAATTGTGTAATTGTTGCAGATTATCTTACAACAGTGGCATATACCTATGTTGGGATATTGTTCCACGTAAATGATATCCTTCTAGGTCCCTCTGTTGGAATATTGTTCCACGTAAATGCTGTCCTTCTAGGTGGTGTTATAGTTCTTTCTGTTATGATAATCTTTTTGTTTTGTATAATTATAGAGATGATCGTCATCTTAATCAATCATGCACTGTTTTAATTAGAGTTTTATCTGGTTTATCGAACTTGGCCCTTAACGAGATGATGCATTTTGAATCATCGTTACATTATTTTCCAAATTTATCAAATGAATACCAGAAACCTGAAATGTAAAGCAGATATCCACCTGAGCCATTTCATGATGGAAGGGAATTGGTTGATCCGGAGGAGAGTCATTTGTAGTAAAAACTCTGCCCAACACGTTTGTTCTGGGCGCAGCACCTCCCACATAAGGCAATTCCTCGTACCCAAATGCGACTACAACCTCATTGAAATCATGTGCTGTGTGTATTGGGAAGCCCCTCAATAAGACCGCCCCGCTGGAGTGTAGAAGGTACTCCACCCATTCTTTGTGGCGTCTTATGGCCTCCCCAACTGCTTGAGCTGGTGGTTGTGTGGAGGAGGTCTGAGAGAAAGCAGGGCCAGCCACAAGCACCCTTGGGAATGGAATCCCTTCCACCCAATGCTGTTGTGGTATGTGTGTTTCCTTGAAATCCTCTGTAATCTGGTCTCCCATTGCATGTGACAAATATTTCAATCTGGATTATCGAAGTAGCCTGCAGGGTTGTGATTGTAGTAAATAGGAATGGGATTCTTAGAATTTCATTATCACTTTTGCACTAGGCATATACTAAGGATTATTCTAACTCATGAATACGTGTGCATCCACACCTATGCTCAAAACACGTCCATATACAATGTATGTTGGAGCTTTTGCATATTTATACGCTTGTGGCTGTTAATAAAATTAAAATCAATAATTTTGAAAAGAAAATCTTGGAATCTTAATACTTTGTTGTTATTATTATATTGTTGAAAGTAAATATACATTTGTTTTGATTGTGAATATATGTAGATAAAATAGAAAATATATAAACGTATTATTTTAGATATAAATTATTTTTAATTTTAATTTTATTAAAATTGTTAATAACATTTTCTAATAAAGGCATTTAAGATAGATGTTTTTGTTTAAGATAAATGTTTTTGTTTTGATATGATGTGAGTTCATGCAAAAAGGGGTTGTGGGTTGTGGTTCTTACTTAATTTTGTATATTACATGTGTTCTCATCACTTTATTTATTATAGTACAAAGTTGGCATAAGGTTAATCATTATTTGAATATTATAGGTAGCATAAAAAAGCACAGGGAATTGAGCAAGAGAATTTTATCAAATTGGTAGAGCTGGAGGAAAAAATTGACAATATACACCACAAACTGACCATTCTAGCCAGGAGATCAGCGAAACATCTCCTTCTTCATAAATGAGGGTAGTGGTCAACCAATGCAAATGCCTAGAGATTCTACTCAATAGTTGTTATGACTCAATAACTTTTTGCTTGTAGCACTAATAGTTTTCTTTGTCTTTGTCTTTTCATGTCAACGTATATCAATGTTTTTTTTGTCTTTTCGTGGCAATGTATATCAATGTCTAGCACAACTAACCTATTTTATAAGTTTCTATTTACAAGATACTCTAGTTAGAGGAGGTCTTAGCAACCTCAAGACTCTGAACTTATGGTACTAGTCTAATTTCCCTTTGGACAGAGGAGTTTTGGTCTATGTAGTTCTCATTTGACATAATACAAAGTACCCAACTTAAAAAATAAAAATACAAACAAAAATGTTCTCAAATAACATATAGTTACATAATATGTTTCATCATTTTTGTAAGTTTTCATATGAATACAAGTGCTTGAGTTAAATCAAAAAATAACAATAATATAACATAATGTCACTTTAATAAAAATAGAAATAAAAAGTAGAAACAAGTGGTTTATGGCAGCTTAGCTTTTGCACATGGAAGTTAAAAATATATATAATTGATAGTTAAACTTAAGATGACTAAGTACACAAGTAAAAGATTTTTTTTGGTTAAAAGATAACTAAAACAAGAGTTGCATGCATACTTGGGGTTTGTATCATGAATAAATAGAAAATAAAAATTAAGTATTAGTTTTGTATTTTTGGAAAACCAAGTTGACAAGAAGGCCTTTTTTCATAATTATTGTTAAGTCTAGATTAATTGTTCATGTGAACTATAAACACAGTTTTAATGAAACTAAGGATATGTGCATAGTATTTTTTATGGTATTTAGAAAAATGATTTCCAAGAATTTAATTCCCTTTGACTGATTCTTAGTTCAGAGGCCCTACATCTTAGTTTAGCTTACAATTTATTCTTTGGATCTAATGACCACTTTCACTTCATGTTTGTTAAACCATTCAATCCATATAATATATAGAGACATACATACATGTAGTCATTAATTGTCCTTAACAGATCATTATTTGTCTACTGGTAGGTTGAGAACTCTTTCAACCAAAAATTTCAAGGTAGACCTTCCATTCTCTTCTTATTTTCAGCCTTGCCTCTAATTACTCAATATTTGGTCTTACATCCCAGTGTTACTGACCACTTTCACTTCATGTTTGTTAAGCCATTCAATCCATATAATATATAGAGACATACATATATGTAGCCATTACATTTAACATATTTAATAGTCCTTAACAAATCATTCTTTGTCTACTGTTACATGTGTTTGCTTGATCACTAACTTTCATGGTAGGTTGGGAACTCTTTCGCCAAAAATTTCAAGGTAGACCTTCCAATCTCTTCTTATTTTCAGCCTTGCCTCTAATTACTCAATATTTGGTCTTACATCCCAATGTTATTGACTCTAAAAGGCCCATACATATTACAAAATGATGCAAAATGTGTGTTGAGGTAAAAACAAATACATTGAATAGGCTAAGCCTGACTTAAATGTTCATGAGTTTAAACCATGCCCCTTGGGGTTGAAATTTTTAACAACTAACAAAATGTTTATAAAAGTTTAAAATATATGAAGCAATGATTGCCACTCAGGAGGAGGGATGGTGACAAGAGTTAATGACATAGAAAACAACCCAAAATAACGTCAGTGAGACTGTATTTCAATAATTACACAGAACAAAATATGTACAATAAAATTAAACATCTATCTGAGATAGAAAGAAAATCTCTTAAACAAATAATTTGTAAAATAAAATTCATGTTACCTAAAAGTCAAATCTCACAGGTACTTGTAATGTTGAGCCAAACTAAGCAAAAGATAAAATTTGTTTAGCCTCCTGCCATGTTTACATTGAAGTCCTTGCTAACTTTTGAACTTTTCCTCTCACACTCTCTTCTCCTCTTCGACCAATTACCACTCTGAAACCAACTCTTCAATTCTGCAATTTGGAGACACTCTTGTCATATTTGGCTAATCACTTCTTTGATATGTTAAAGTATAATCAAATTATATAATGCTTGGTGCATATGTTTCAGCCTAGTTCACATTTTTATTGACTAATACTTCAACATTGGCATTGCTCCATCCTCCAATGAAAACAATAAAAATGTTTCAAATTTTTAGAACACTTTTCTATGATGATTTTCTTCTGGGAATCCATAGGGTTTTCAAACTCTTCAACTGAATTTTCCATTGTGTGACAAGCATAGGTGTCTCATATTAGAAATTTTTTCTAGCCCTCTATAATTTGCACTGGGCGTATCGCCATCTTACACCAGCAAAATGTGAGAGACGACATATACCCGGGACTTCCTATATGTTGCCCTCCACAACCATTGATTCTATGTGGTTGCACAACTTCAAATTATCCAATGTACACCAAAGACCACACCTACCTCCCCTCCTCTTTGGAGGAGGTGGTCAGTCACATATGCCATACATTGTGCAACAGAATGCCAGCTTGATATTATGATAAAGACACATTGTCAACATTGCATTCAACTCATTCACTGCCTACATTAAGCTCAATAGTGTAGGAAGTCAATAGACTTGTATCGCTTCTAAAAACATTCCCATCATATTTAAAATCTTTAGTAGTAGTTTCTGAAACTCAAGAATCTATTTCGTCACCATGCATTTAGTTCACATTTAGTTGCATAGAGGAAGGATTCCAAGATCTTCTATGAATTCTAGGTATTTCAAAGGATGGAGGAGGCTTCCATATTCTAGCAGACAACCACATATTTCTTCCCTACTCCCATTCCATAAGGGCAATTACTCTTTAGAGTCAAGATGTCTTTCAATGTCCATGTATATTTAGTCACGGCATCAATGTCATGTTCCATGTTGACAATCTCAGATTCTTTTGGCAAGCAGAGTAATGAAATTATTTTTCTCTTGTACTCTAAAAATGCATGAATACAGACACTTAACAGCATGTACTTGGACTGATACTCAATCATCCAAGATCTTAATACTGCAATTTATCAATGATTATGGAGGAAAATTTATAACAAAAGCTTAATCGATGTTGCCTTTACTCTCTTTTGATCTGCCTCCTCACATGTGCCTTGATGCAGGAGCATGGAACCCCTCCAAGTAAAAATTGAATTTTCAACCTTTGAGAAGGCGTGACTATCAAATTAAAGATGTGCCCTAAGGACAAGATTTCCTCGAATTCACTGAAATTGTTTGTTGTGATATCCCAATTTCTAGGGATCGTGAGTGATTTTAGAGATTTGATCAGATCCTTTTTGTCATGTCCCTTCCTAAATTAATTTGGAACAAGACTAATTATTGCACTTTGGGGGCCATTTTTTGAGATAGTGGGGCCCATTCGATTTTTATTAGGAGATGAGACTTAGGAGAAGTTATTTTGGTGTGGTTAAATTACACATGGGGGCCACCCACACTAAATATGCATTCCCTAGTTCGGTTTGCATGGAGGTGGTTAAGTGAGGGCCCATGATGGAGGTAAAATTGGAGGGAAAAGTGCTTCACGAAATCTATATAAGGAAGGCAACTCTCCTCATTTCAATCATCTTTGGCATATTGAATTTCTCTTTGGTTGCTTGAGCTGCTTAGCCGAGTCACTTGTTGTTTAGCAATAGTTCTTCAAGCGAAGAGCTTAACCCTTTCTTCGGGGGACTTCGAGTGCCACCCTATAAATGTTCATATTCACTCTTGCAAAGGAGGTTTTCAATGTGATTTCTAGCAGTCGTATTCCAGTGTCTCCAAGTGGTGCGTATTCCTGGAGAACGCAGTGAGGAGAGGTTGAGTGGTGATTTTGGTATCTGTCGGAGGAGCTTTGGTCGTGATAAATTCTCAAAAGGGGGATTGGGTGATTTCCATTTGGGTGAGTTTTTTGAGCTAGGAGAGAGGGCTTCTATTCAGTGGGGTTTTCGCACTTCTTGGGCAGCGCATAGGAAGAATATTGTGCACACGTGAGAGGTGGAAGCTTAGCTATTGAGGTTAATCCTTGTTGAGAGAGGCAAGATAAACACTAGTGGAGGTGATTTCTATTTTTCCAGAGTATTGGAGGAGGATTTTGTTGGCATACTTGCAATTCGTGTGCTTTAGCGGTCTTGGAGGGCGTAGGGCCTCTTAGGGGTCAATTTTGGAAGGTCAAAACCATGCCAAACCATTTCTGGGTTCCTATGGGTTTTCGACAAGGATCCCAGATATAAAGTTTCAGCATTTTCTAAGCATCGAAGGTGGGGTTTTCAGCCATATATTTGTCGCAGACAATGTAGAATTATTGGGAATTGCATAGTACCTTTGGGGGTCAATTTTGGGAGGTCAAAATCATGCCAAACCATTTTTTTGTTTTTGTGGGTTTTGGTCAAGGAGCTTGGGGCCAAATTTGTAGCATTTTCCAAGTAGCGGAAGTGGAGTTTCTTGTAGTTCCTTTCCAGCTAACAGTGTAGTTTTTTGGGCAGCGTAGAGCATTAGAGGAGCAGACATTTTCTAGTACTCGATATCATTCTCTCATCACCTGGATGTTATCACGTTTTCCATTGAGGCAAGCCTAGGTGCATTCATCCACACTATTCTACTTGCTCCATTGATTAATAAAATGGCTTAGTTGGTTCTACTTCTGGAGTTTTTATGAGCATGTATTGTTTGTTAAAAAAAAATTGTGTAGAGAATTGTTTTTGCTTTATATAGTTAAGAACATTACACTTACAGTGATCTGATCCATATTGTATTGTGTAGCTATAAATTGTAAACATGTGATGTGTTGAGCGCGACCATTGAACGATGATTAGGCTCACCGAGGCACCATGTAATTGAGCCGAGAGGTTTATTCTATAGCCCAGTATGAGGGGATGTGTAAGTATGTATGCCCGTCCATCCCCCTTTAAAATAAAAATAAAAAAGATGTTTTAAATAGAAAATTATTGTCGGTTATAATAATAAATAAAAAATAAAAGGTCGTAAAAAAATGTATGAGTAAGATGTTTAAATCTTATATTTTTAAAAAATATTTCAACCACAGATTTCGTCCATCCCACTTTAAAATAAAAATAAAAAATAAAAATTATGTTTTAAATAGAAAAACATTGTGTGATATACTAAAAAAAAATAGCAGTAAAAAATGTATGAATAAGATGTTTAAATCTTATATTTTACAAAAATATTTCAACCACAGATTTCATAAACTATTTGAAGATCTATGTTAACTAATTTATGTCCTATATATACTCTATTTAGCATTCAAAAATAGAATTTAAAGAATGAAAAATAACACATTGTATTTTGCACTCTAAAGAAGTTTGCATGTAAAGAAATTTGATCCCTCTCTGCTCATGTTAGATCCGTACTTAAGATGGATCTATGCTGGTAATAATACATTCTCACGAAATTATTAAGTGGGGGTTTAATTTATAAAATGAAATTTCTTTGTGATCATTTATGTGTGTATATGATTTGTATCGTTCATTCAAGGATTAATTGTGTGTATTTTGTGTGAACAAGATTGTGACCATCGATCATACGAAAGATCAATGGCTGAGTTATAACCCTATGTACAAAACTTGTAACAAAGTTCTGAACAAAGTGACGGAGGTCGAGACTTTTTTTCCTTCAGCAGGAGTTTGTTACCTAATGGCAATGAAGGAACAGAACCAGAGTTTTGTCAAGAGAATTGATGTCTCAGAACAGAAGTCTCCAAAGAAACCTCTCAGAGTTTTCTCTGACAGACCCTTTTGTAAATCACCAAGATTTGTGGCAACTAACTGAGGCAAGAAACAAAAATAACAGTGGCAAGTGTTGGCAATTTTCCCCTCTTGGAGGCCAACGCCAGTGGGAAGATCAAACACCCAAGATAAACTTAAATTGTCGAGAATAGAATTTGAGAACCATTAGTTAGCGAGAATATCTTCATCTCGAAGTCCGTCTCTCAGAAGTTTCAAGAGGTGTGCACAAAGGAAAAGGTTGAGATCTGAGATCTAAGGATGATAGTAGATGAGAATCTTCATGCAACAGTTGATAGAGAAAAATATTCATCTCGAAGGTTTCTTCTTGGAAGATTAGAAAAGAGACCATTTGCGCTTGGGTTCTAAATTATCTAGGTTCAAGATTACTTCCATCAGTCACAAGGCATGGTCGTCTGAGACTTTGGTTTTAAAGTGGTTTTAAATGCTAAGGCTGAATATTAGTGGGGTCGCACATATCTATGTGTATCGTTTAAAATCTCATGTCTGCCTTCTAACTTAAAGGTGGATTAAAGCTTGAACCCGGTGGTTTTGAGATATGAATTAGGCATGTCCATTTGGTGCTTGGTTCAGGTACCTATTATTATGAAAAGTGTTTGGACTCTATGGTTTTGGGCAATGTCTGCATGGAAGAAAATGGGGTTTAATGGCTTACTACCATTGTTGTGCAGTTGAAGTAAATAAGTTACGGGCCATAACCCACAAGTCTCAAGATCGAAACATAAAATAAAGGATTTGTTAAATCTCATTACACCCATTACACCTATTTTCTTTACCCATTACCTTTATGTCCTCATTGGTTTTGTAAACAAGTAGTCCCTACCTCTATCGCTATTGCTAATTAATGAAATCAAAATTCCGCATTTCCTTATCCACACATGATTCCTCTGCACATGCTCCCTTTGAATGAAGCCTATTGTATGTGGACGAACGATTAGGATTATAGATTAATCCTACTGTTGCGAGATTGAAATAATTTTGACCAATGGGTATGAGAGGTTTGCAATATGAACGTATATTCATTATAGATATATTGTTGTCTGTTATTTTATTCTATTTTACTTCAATCTTAGGCAGCAATCCAGGAGTGAGAAGCTAAATTTGAATATTATTAATAAAATACTATGTGAAACTTAGCTCATTATGCGGAGTTTTAGCTCATTGTGCGGAGATCCGCACAATGAGCTATTTTCCACACAATAGGCTAAGTTTCTCTTGTTTAGAATGCACAAAAGTTATTAGTTGTTCTATAAGACATCATTAACATCATTGTGCATTATTAAAGAATGAATTTAATGCGTTTTTGAAATGTGTGGGGTCGTGGGATATATGTCTCACATTTATCGAGTATTGTGTGGAGGATGGTTCATACTCTGCACGATGTTGTGTGGAGGATGACATTGTGTGGAGTATGAACCATCTTCTGCACAATGAAAGCATAAAACACCCAATGTCACCTTCAAAGTCTGATTCGTCCCTCCTACGAAACACTACTCTAACTGCACACGCTTAATCGATTAAAGGCTATGTACACTAATGATATATTAGAAATCCATATATAAAAGGTTAGAAAGAATCTGCAGCGAAATAACTCTCGCTTATTAAATAATCATTAATCAAACAATGCTAGTCAAGAATACAAAAACGCAACAGTCCATTAAACTCACAATATATTAAATCAATTAATTTATGCATATATGTGCCTTCTTCCACACGATATCGATATAACTCTCCGCACATGCAATATCCTCTAATTAATTAGTGGTGGATTAATGCTTCCGGATGTAAACTTCCGCTAAATATGAAAATAGCATTTATCAATCAAAGCTTATAATATGTTCGCAAAATTTAGAACCATGAAGCTATGTTCTTTATTATTGATAGATATCAACGAGTTAACCATGGTATGTTGTAGACATATGCAATGAGCAGTGAGCATGGAGGCTTTTGTGTTCAAGAATATGGAGGAGAGCAATGTGGAGCTCTTCTCCACCTCCACAATTTAGTTAGTTATTGGGCATAGTTAGACTATCAAAAATGAAGAAATGAATTGTATGCATGCTTGACCACGTTGGAAGCATCACGAAAATTACATTACCCCAGCTAGGGCATTGTCACGTTACCTTAGCGTTATCATTGGTGTCATTTAATATAGAATGGTTATGGAATACATTATTGACTATCAGCAATATCGATAAATAGATGACATTACTACTTATCTCTTACATAACACAAAAAATATAATTATTAACGCTCTCAATGGCTATATAGCCCTAAGCTATCTAGATCTTCTACACTCTAGTTTAGATGTTGGTTTATTGGACTAGTTTATTTGATTATTAGATATCTCTAGTCTCTATGTTTTCGTTTAATATTTATTGTTTTATTTAGCACTATGCACTATGCGCCTTTCTCCTTCCTACCCTATGCACAATGTGTATTTCTCCTTCCCTTCCTCTACGATATGTGCTTTCACAGTCCTTTGCTACACTCTCTCTTCTTACCCACTCACTATGCACTCTACACTTTCAGTCCTATCTTTGCACTATGCACTTTCAGTCCTATCTTTGTGTTATGCGCCATATAGTCGTCATCAACTATTAATCTCTATAGTTTGTTTAGTTGTAGGTTTCTTTCATTAGTTTCTTTTTTCTATTAGCTATCAATCTATATGTTATTGTTTATCTTTTGTAGGTTTATTTGACCTCTCCTCTCTTCTCTAGTTTATTAGCTTTGTAGGTTTATTTGACAATTAGATATCTATATCTCTTATCCGCTAAGCCATAATGTTTTCTAGTTATGACCATTATGATAACTATGAACAAGCTCTATTGTATGGAAGAAATATGTGATATCGTTAAGCTTTTGCTCTCATTAACCAAGATTCAGGCAAGCAGTATTATTGCCCAACTAGGAGGCAAGTTGTATTAACATTATTAATTAACCTCATAGGTGTAACACTCAAAGTAGCTTCTATCCTATTTATTATCCTGGTACCTCTTGTCGATTTTAGAGGGGTCTGAGGTTCCCTGAGTAAGTGTTGTTGTATGTTTCTTTTATGGGGCCATTGGTTCCTTACTCTCTTCCCTCTTGGGTAAGTAACAACAATTATCTATAGCGGGCTGACTAAATGCGAGACTGCAGATGAGTTAGGAATGCAAGAAATTACTAGGTAATAACACACCCTTGAATACAACATTATTTGTACCCTCTGGTGGCATATATCGGAAAGAAACATAAGAAAGTGACAAGAAACATCATATACTAGCAAGCGATACGTAATAAACATCTCTCAATTGATACACCTTTGTGCAAAAAACCTTTGTTCACTGAAACCAGGAAGTAACACATCATATTTGTCGTGGAAAGCCTATATCAAGAAAACTATTCAATAGTAACATCTCTCCCATAATACTACTCAATTTAAGGAATAGAATGAACGCCTCTCTTATCATATGGGTTAGTTTTTCAAGTAGTATTATATATGACATTATACAAAATTGTCTCAACAACTTCTCAAACACAAGTGTCATTGTAAATAAGATTGCGCATCAGTTCAAAAACATCAAAGAAGACATTGAATCATGGCATGACTTCATTGAGTACAAACATGGGGTGATAACCTCTTGGGTTGGTTCAACCTTTTCATAACTACCAAAGACTTGATCAACCTCATTTTCAAATATCACATTAGCATGGAATTTTCTCTTGGAATAATGTGATCCACCGTAAATTGAGCATGTTTTGTCGTGACCGTCGGATGCACTGGGGTAATAGATGTGGTCCCCGCGAATTTCACATTCACAATTACATTGCATATGGTTGGGTCTAGGTAATTACGTGTATGGGTAATATAGCACACGTCAAAAATCGAATGCAGAGGACACGTCATACTCGACGCAATGTTATGCAGAGGATGGAATTGTGTGAAGTATGAACCATCTTTGGTACAATGAAAGCATAAAGCACCCAACGTCACCTTCAAAGTTTGTAAAGGTTGTGTACACTAATGTATATTAGCAATCCATATACAAAAGGTTAAAAAGACTCTGCAACGAAATAACTCTCGTCTATTAAATAACCATTGATTAAACAAAGCCAATCAAGAATAAAGAAACACAATGATCCATTAAACTCACAATAATTAAATCAATTAATCGATCCACACACGTAACATCCTCTAATTAAGTAGTGGTGGATTAATGCTTCTGGATATAAACTTCCATTATATATAAACATCATGTATTAATCAAAGCTTATGATATGTTCACGAAATTCTTGAACTTTTCCTCTCTTCCCCTCTTCGACCAATTACCACTCTGAAACCAACTCTTCAATTCTACAATGTGGAGACACTCTTGTCATATTCTGTCAATCACTTTTTCGATATTTTAAAGTCTAATCAAATTATATAATGATTGGTGCATATCTTTCAGCCTAGTTCCCTTTTTTGTTGACAAATATTTCAACATTGGCATTGCTTCAGCCTCCAATGAAAAAATAAAAAAGTTTCAAATTTTTAGAATACTTTTCTATGGTGATCTTCTTCTAGGAATCCATAGGGTTTCAAACTCTTCAACCGACTTTTAAATTGTGTGACAAGCATAGGTGTATTAGATTAGAAAACTTTTCTAGCCCTCTATAATCTACACTAGACTTATCACCATCTGACACTAGCTGAATGGGAGAGACGGCATATACCCAGGAATGCCTATATGTGTCCCCCCTTAACCATTGATAGGTTATGATTATATGTGGTTGCACAACTTCAAATTCTCCACCCAGTTACAACAAAGAGCACACCTACCTCCCCTCCTTGTTGAAGGAGGTAGTCAGTCACATATGCCATACACTATGCAACAAAATACCATCTTGATATTTTGATAAAGACACACCATCAACATTGCACTCAACTCACTCAGTGCTTACTTTAAGCTCAACAGTGTAGGAATCAACCAATAGACTTGTCTCGCTTCTAAGCACATTCCCACCATGTTTAAAAGCTTTACTAGTAGTTTCTGAAACTCAAGAATCTATTTCATCACCATGCATTTAGTTCACATTTAGTTGCACAGAGGAAGGATTCCAAGATCTTCCATAAATTCCAGGTCTTTCAAAGGATGGAGGAGGCTTCCATATTCCAGTAGACAACCACAAATTTCTTCCCTACTCCCATTCCATAAGGGAAATTACTCTTTAGAGTCAGTATGTCTTGAAATGTCCATACAAATTTAGTCATGGCATCAACGTCATGTTCCATGTTGACAATCTCAAATCCTTTTGGCAAGAAAAGTAATGAAACTTGAATTATTTTTCTCTTGTACTCTGAAAATGCATGAATACAAGCACTTAACACCATGTACTTGGGTTGATACTCAATCATCCAAGATCCTAGTATTGCAATTTATCAATGATTATGGAGGCAAATTTATAACAAATATTTCTTCGATGTTGCCTTTACTCTCTTTTGATCTGTCTCCTCACTTGTGCCTTGATGCAGGAGCATCGAACCCCTCCAACTCAAAATTGATTTTTCAACCTTTGAGAAGGCACGGTTATCAAATTAAAGACATGCCTTGAGGACAATATTTCCTCAAATTCATTAATTTTTTGTTGTTGTGATATCCCAATTTCTAGGGATCATGAGTGATTTTAGAGATTTGATTGGATCCTTTCAGTGATCCGATCGATATTGTATTGTGTAGTGATAAATTTTAAACCTCTGATGTATTGAGGGCAACCACTGAATGATGATCAGGCCCACCGAGGCACCATGTAATAATATTTTGTGATACATTCTCACCAAATGATTGAGTGGGGGTTTAATTTATGAAATGAAATATCTCTGTGATCATTTCTACGTGTATATGATTTGTATGGTTCATTCAAGGGTTGATGGTGTGTATTCTGTGTGAACAAGATCGTGACCATTGATCATATGAAAGATCAATGGTTGAGTTATAATCCTGTGTACAAAGCCTGTAACCAAGTTCTAAACAAAGTGATGAAGGTCGAGACTTTTTTTCCTTCGACAGGAGTTTGTTACCTGACAGTGGCCGAGGAAAAGAACCATAGTTTTGTCAAGAGAATTGATGTCTTAGAACAAAATTCTCCAAATAAACCTCTCAGAGATTTCTCTACCCTTTTGTAAATCATTGAGATTTGTGGCAATTGATAGAGGCAAGAAACATAAATAATGGTGGCAAGTGTCGCTAATTTTCCCCTCTTGTAGGTCAAATCCAGTGGGAAGATCAAACACCAAAGATAGACTTAAATTGTTGAGAAAATACTTTGAGAACCATTGGTTAGCGGGAATATCTTTGTCTTGAAGTCTGTCTCTCGGAAGTTTCAAGAGGTGTGCACAAAGGAAAAGGTTGAGATCCGAGAACCAAGGATGATAGTAGACGAGAATATTGATGCAACCATTGATAGAGAAAAATCTACATCTCAGAGGTTTCTTCTCGGAAGATTAGAAAGTAGGCCATTTGCGCTTGGATTCTAAATTGCCCATGTTCAATATTACTTCCATTGGTCACAAGGCATGGTCATATGAAACTTGGGTTTTAAAGTGGTTTTAAACGTTGGGGCTGAATATTAGTGGGGTCACATATATTCTATGTGTATGATTTAAAATCTCGTGTTTGACTTCTAACTTAAAGCTGAATTAAATCTTGAACCCAGTGGTTTTGATATATGAATTAGGCCTGTGTATTTGGTGCTTGGTTCAAGTACTTATTATTATGAAAAGTGATTGGGCTTGGTGGTTTTGGGCAATGTTTGTATGGAAGAAAATGGGTTTTAATGGCTTACCGTCATTGTTGTGCAGTGGAAGTAAATAAGTTCTAGGCCAATAACCCATAGGTCTCAAGATTGAAACATATGGATTCGTTAAATCTCGTTAAAACCATTACACCCATTTTCTTCACCCATTATCTTTATGTCCTCATTGGTTTTGTAAATAAGACTAATAGTTGTAATGCAACATAATATCTACCTCTACCGCTGTTGCTAATTAATGAAATCAAAATTCTGCATTTTCGTCTCCACACATGTTTCCTCTGCATGCGCTCCCTTTGAATGAAGTCTATTGTATGTGGACGAATAATTATGATTATAGATTAATCCTATTGTTTCGAGATCAAAATACTTTTGAGCAATGTGAACGTGTATTCATTATAGATATATTGTTGTATGTTATTTTTTGTACTTCAATCTTAGGCACCAATCTAGAGGCGAAAAGCTAAATTTGAGAAATATTAATAAAATAATATGCAGAACTTAACTCATTATGCGAAGTTTTAGCTCATTGTGCGGAGCTTCGCATAATGAGCTAAGATTCACACAATAGGCTAAGTTTCTCCTGTTTATAATGCACAAAAGTTATTAGTTGCTATAAGACATCATTTTTTAAAACATCATTGTATGCTATTGAAGAATGAATTTAATGTGTTGTTGAAATGTGTGGGGCCGTGGGCTATAAGTCTCACATTTATCGAGTACCAAGTGGAGGAGGGTTCATATTCGCACAATGTTGTGCGGATGATGACATTGTGTGGAGTATGATTCATATTTTGCACAATGAAAGCATAATGCATCCAACGCCACCTTCAAAGTCTGATTCCACCCTCCTACATACCACTCCTCTAACTACACATGCTTAATTGATTAAAGGCTCTGTACACTGATGGTATATTAGAAATCCATATACAAAAGGTTAGAAAGACTCCGTAGTGAAATATATCTCGGCTATTAAATAATCATTAATCAAACAAAGCCAATTAAGAATACATAAATGCAACAATCCATTAAACTCACAACATATTAAATCGATTAATTGATCCATATATGTGCCTGCTTCCGCACAATATCAATATAACTCTCCGCACACACAACTTCCTCTAATTAATTAGTGGTGGATTAATGCTTCCGGATATAAAATTCCGCTAAATATGAAAAGAGCAATTATCAATCAAAGCTTATAATATGTTCCCGAAATTTACAACTAGGAATCTATGTGCTTTATTGTTGACAGATATCAACGAGTTAGCCATGGTAGGTTGTAGGCATACGTGATGAGTAGTAAGCATGGAGGCTTTGGCATTCGAGTATTGCGAAGTTCGAGCATGCAGAGGTGAGCAATGTGGAGCTCTTCTCCACCTCCACAATTTAGTTAGCATTGGGCATAATTAGATTATCAAAAAAGAAGAAAGGAATTGTATGCACGCTCAACCACATTGGAAGTAGGACGAAAATTACATTTCCCCAGCTAGGGCATTGTCACGTTACCTTACCATTATCATTGGTGTCATTTAATATAGAATCGTTATGGAATACATTATGACCATCAACAATACCGATAAATAGATGACATTATCGCTTGTCTCTTGCATACCACAAAAAAATATATTTATTAACACTCTCAATGGCCATATAGTCCTAAGCTATCTAGCTCTTCTAAGCTCTAGTTTAGTTGTTGGTTTATTGGACTAGTTTATTTGACTATTAGCTATCTTCAATCTCTATGCTTTAGTTTAATAGCCATTATTATTCCTTGCCGCAATAGGGTAATAACACATTCTGAATGTGTTGAATTTTAAATTAAATTTAAATTGGTTAAAAATTAAAATGGGTTTTCTAATGTTTAATGTTGAGAAAATTTTAATTTATTTAAAAAAATAAAATTTATTTTTTCTCAATTTTGATTGGGTAATTAGCCTAGGCTCTTATTTTACCATCATTAAATTTATGTACTTTTTTATGTAATTTGCAACAATTCACAGTGAATCGTACTAGTCAATTTCATATTCAAACAGTGAATTGTGATTGTCCTACTCGTCAATCACATCATTTTGGAGGTAGAAGAGGTGGAGTTGAAAGGCCGCTGAGTTGAATAGAGCTTCAGTAACTGACAAATGTATTTGTTTGGTGTCATACATGTTGTGACTAGAGATGCAATCCAGAGGAACATGAATTGACTATACATTTTCTTTGTAATTACTAATAAATTAGGCTTTGTGGACAATAGATAAATTTAAATAACAATTAGTATTTTATAAAATATTTATAAATATTATGAAAGAAATTATGAAAATATCGAAAGTAATTTTCATTTAGTTAATAATAGTCACACTAAGACAAGACTTGACTCTTAAAGATAATTTTTTGAAAATATCTAGAAAGTAATTTTCAAGCGTTACATTTTAGATTAATACTTTCATACTATATTTGTGTGATATTTTTTTTGGAATCTTAATGTATTTTGAATCAAAAGTAATCATGTGCGAAAGAATTTTAGTATTTTACTACATTTTGGATGAATATGTCAAATAGTCTAATCTCTACGTGACATTTTCAAATGTCAATTTTATATATATATTATTTTGTTTATTATTTCAATGTAGTTTGATTGTTGTTTTATGTTTACATTTTTGTTTTATATTTAATAAAAATATATATTTTTAAGTATTAAATTATATTTTTAATATATAAACACATTTAATATTGTTAATAATAATTAAATTAATTTTTTAAATTTTAAGATAATAATAAATACAAATTAATTATAGTCTAATATAATAATAAGCACAAAATCAAGTAATTTAATTGGCGGATTAATAATAATTTAATTTCAATGACATAGTTAAGTTTTAGAGACTAAACTTAAAAAATTTATAATTTTTTTTTAAATAAAAAAAAATGTTTTCTTTAACTACAATATTCTTATAATCATTTAATTTTGCAAAACAATTTAATAAGGTATAGAAAATAATATATTTTTAAAAAACAACTATAGCTATTGAAAATGTCAATGGAAATAGATTTGTATACTATGTGAGAGACTAATAAGGCTATTATTGTCATTGAGTAGGATTAGATTCTCCAATATCTCAATGAAGCATTACAATTAACAAAATATCTCAATTTACCAATATGAAGGCAAAGATAAAGGATAATAAAACAAAAGGACTTTGGAGAGTGAAAGGCCTATCATGTATATTTCTTTAGTTCCTTTTGAAAGGCGTAGTCATTATAGATACAATTCTTTCAACGAGCAAGCATGGAATTAACAACTTTTATTATCGATACAATTCTTTCAACGAGTATGCATGGAATTAGACAGTGATAGGTTTAATTATGTATGTACACATGGAAGGATCAAGAATATTTTATTTTAAATATTAAAATTATATTATTTTATATTTATCAACCTTGTGGTGCAAATTACCATGAATGTTGCATTATTCTAATAAAATAAACTATTGTTAATTATTTTTCAATGATCCATAGTACGTTATCTTCACATTGTCTATAATCTTTTAATGGATTCTCAATCACCTATTGTTCATGAGGTTGGTGTTGTTTCCAATGGTTTTGGTTGTTTCCAAATTCTTTGCCTTGATGTTGCACGTCTGGAGAATCTTTTTTAAATCACTTTTGTACCTATGTCGTGTGCAATTTTTGTCTAGTGGATTTTCTTCAAGTGGCATTAAAATATTAATGTCTTTGGTAGCTTCCTCTCTTACTCATAAGGTATCTATTACTTGGTCATATCATGGATGGGTACAAAGAAGATGGTATTTCACATTAAATTGTTATTTTTATTTATTTACCCAAGTATTAGTGTTATGTTATAGAACTTTCACATTAAATTATTATCATTATTTATTTACCAAATTATTATTATTATTTATCTAATTATTATCATATATTGTTTTCTTTAAATAAAATATTACGTTTTTTTTAATAATTTAATTAATAATTTATAAATTTTAAATATACATTATATTTTACTGAAACAATATATTGTGATAAGATATAGTTGTTTTAATGTATTTGAATTTGTCTTATATATTTATAGAATTTTAATCTATTGTATTAGTTTTTTTAGGAATAGGATATTGTATAAGAATTTTAATTTATTATATTAATTTTTTTGGGGGGGAATAGTATGTTGTAATGGTGAATATTTTTCATATTGTATTTGAATTTGTTTTAAATATGTATTATAATTAGAATTTAATTTAAAATATAATATATATATATTTTTTTTTAACCGCAACGGATATTTTATTAAAGGATGGCCAAAGCCATATCAAGTTTTACATTTTCCTGTTTCTAAAAGAACAGATTTCTGCATTTACAAGATCAACTTGTCCTTTCAAGGAATGGCTGCCATGTATGGTTCTCCTGCATCAATGTTGATCATGTTCTTTTCTAGATTACATCCAATATTTGCCAGGCTGTCTGCTTCTGTGTTTAATTCTCTGAGAATGTGATAGATTTGAACTGAAGAGAAGTCCTTCAATAGTCTATTCACTCTTGATATCTGTTTGTTCAATATTGGATCCTTGAGCCCTTTCTTATTTAATAGAGATTTTATCAGCAATTCTGAGTCTCCAAACACTAGGATTTCCTTTGGGTTTCCTTTACTGACCAGTTGGCAAGCTTTTAAAAGACTGAGGACTTCTGCCTGATTGTTGGTTTTAATTCCAAGACCCCAGCTGTAATCCTCTTTTCTTCCATTCGGGAAGTAGATGACCCCCCCAGCTCCTGACCTGCCTGGATTACCTTTTGAAGCTCCATCAAAGAAAATAGTGCATTTTCCTTGAGATTTCCACCACTTCTGGAAGTTTTCCAAAGTGTCTCGGATCTGCCAGTTTTCCTTGAGTTTTGGGCGGGTGATTAAAGAAGGGCTCGATGAAGGAATGTAATCACCCAGCCATGCTCTTTCTTCATCTCTTAGGGAGCTGTCTCTGACATTGGTTTGTCTCAGAGTTTCTATAAGTAGTTTCTTGGCCTTTTCTGCGACATTTCCTGCAGACATTTCTTTTTGTTTAAAAACAATTTCATTCCGGGAGAGCCACAACTTCCAGCACACATATTTTGGAGCTGCAATCCACACCTTATGCCAAAGAGTCTTTTCTGCGATGCTGTAGGGATACCGAGCTTTCCAAGACAAAAACATGTCTGTTATTGAACACTGCACTGGTGGGCTAACATTCAGTCCCGCCAAGAAGCTGGCCCAGGCCATCTGAGCATACTCACATTCAATGAACATGTGAGGTGAGGTCTCCAAGGCTTTTTTGCAGAACACGCATCGATGTGGACCTGCAATATTCCTTTTACAAAGATTTTCTCCAGTCAGTATTTTGTTATGAAACAAGGTCCAGAAGAAGAAATTGATCTTCGGGATGCTGAAGTTTTCCCAGATCTGCCTCCACACTGTTTCCGGGTGCAAAGAGTCCTTTTTGCCTTGCATCTGTAAGTACCCTTGCTTGGCTGTGTAGACCCCTGTTCGTCCCCAACCCCATGAATCTTCCTCGTCTTTGTGTACTGGAGTGAAGTCTGTGATTGCTTCCATGAAGTAGTTTAGCTGATTATTTAGGCGTGCTGGTATGTTGGGCAGAGTCCAACACTGCCAATTGCCTTTGTTATCCCACTCTGCAATGTCCTCGATTTTCCTAATTCCTTTTGATCTTAACCAAACTCTTAAATCTGCGATTTCGTTCATGACCGAAAGAGGAGGGTGCCCCATGATTCGGTCTCTCCACAGCAATGATTTTTTGCCGTTCCCTGGAATTTTATACAAATGTGTCCTGAAGAAGTCTAACCCTTTGCAACAAAGCCTCCAAGCCTGTGTTCCTCCAGGAGAAGGCGCTGGGTTATAGGAAATGATCGACAGATTTCTGAGATATTTTAAATTTAAGAGCTAGCTGATTGGATGCGTGGGTTCGGAAATAAGATGCCACAAAAGTTTGCAACCCAAGGCAAGATTTGCATGATGGGGGTCTCTGATTTGGAGTCCACCTTCAGCAATGGGACGCTTCACCATTTCCCAATTAACTAAGTGAAATCGATTGCTGTTCCCCTTCCCTCCGCTCCACAAAAAATTCCTCATTAAACAAGAGATCTGATCTGCGATTTGCCTTGGAGCCATTAACAAGGAGGCTTGGAAAGTGGGTAATGCTGAGAGCACCGAACGGATGAGAGTGAGCTTGCCGCCTGTGGAAAGCCAGATTCTGCCCCACGCTGCTATCTTTTTTTTAAACTTGGCTATTACCTCCTCCCACAAATAATTTTGGTTGGATCCCATCGTCAACGGTAGACCAAGGTAATTTATTTTATCCCACTCTGCATAGCCTTTGAATCCCAATTCACTGGCTATCCTTTCAATAGTTTGTTCATCTGTATTCCATCCATATACTGCACTCTTCCTCTCACTGATAAGAGCTCCAGTGACATTACAGTACTTTTGGAGAATTGTCTTGAAGGATTTAGTAATTCTCATGGAAGCGCCCCCGAGCAAGAGTGAATCATCGGCAAATAGCGCATGGTTTACTGGAACTGCTCCTTGAACGATTCTTATCCCAGGAATGATGCCACTTTGTTGCTCCCGTGTCAATTTTCTGCTTAAAGTGTCCGCCATCAGAATATAGAGAAAGGGAGACAAGGGGCAACCTTGCCTCAGTCCCCTGGTGGCTAGAAAAAACTCTGTTGGTCTCCCATTTACCATTGGAGCTATCCAGATGTTTTCAATGCAAGCTTTAATAAGGTTTATGAATTCCTGCCTAAACCCAAAGGCTGCAAGCACCCTAAGCAGAAAAGAACGGTTAACACGATCAAAAGCATTACTCATATCTAGTTTAATAATCATACCTTGCTCTTTCCGAGAGTGGCTGGAATGGAGAGCCTCTTGGATTTGAATGACATTGTCCAAAATTTGCCTGCCTTTCACAAATCCTCCTTGGGCTGGAGAGATGAGTTTTTGAAGAAGAGGCTTAATTCTGTTTGCCAGCAGTTTAGCTACGATCTTGTATGATGTATTACAAAGTGAAATCGGCCTGTATCTGTCAAAGGATCCTGGGTTTGTTTCCTTTGGAATTAAGGCAAGAAATGTCGATTTTATTCCTCCGCCCACTTTTGCCTTTCTCAAGGTTCCTCTTATCATTCTGAAGAGGTCAGTTTTGATAATCTCCCAACAAATTCTATAAAAATGTGCTGTGAAACCGTCGGGACCTGGGGCTTTGTCTGGCTCCATAGCCCAGACTATATTAGTTATCTCTTCTTCCGTTACAGGACTCATCAGAGAGTCATTATCTTCTTCACTGACTAGATTTGGAATGGCTGAGAGAAACTCCACTTCCTCCTCCTCGTTCCCATTACTTTCTGCACTCAGAAGATTCTGAAAGTGGTTTACAGCTGCTTCTTTGATTTGAGTAAATCCTTTATGGACCTGACCAGTGGTGCTGGTAATTTCTGATATATGATTTCGCGAAAGACGGGCCCTGCACTATCTATGAAAATATGAGGTATTTCTGTCCCCAGATTTGAGCCACAGGCTTCGAGACTATAGACGCCAATATTCCTCTTCATTTCTGAAGGAGCAGTATACATTCCTTTGTGCAGATTTTTCATTAGCTAAATCTGTAGAAGAGAGATCTTTCTCCTCCATTTCAAGTTGTATTTCTTCCAATTGAAGAACTGCCTCCTTCCTCTGTCTATTGGGAGATTGCATGGATTTCTTTATCCAGCTTTTGAGCACTTTTTTTGTGTTTTTCATTTTTTGTTCCCACACATAGCTTGGGGAACCGAAAACATCAATCCTCCATGCTGCTTGAACTGTTTCTATAAACCCTTCTTTCCCTGCCCAAAGGGGGTTGAAGCGAAATGGAAGGGGACCTAAATCTTCTTCTTCTTTTAGGCATAAGAGGATAGGCTTGTGATCTGATGTGAGCTTTGGGAGAATCTTGGTGAATACTATTCTTTTGTCCATCATTAGAGAGTTGCTAATGAGAAACCTGTCCAATCTGGCAGAAATATGATTTTCTCCGGTTCTATTGTTTGTCCAGGTGTATTTGCCTTTCACTGGTTTGAAGTCTACCAAATCCCATTGCAGAATCAGATTGCCCACTGTATTGATGAAAGGATCTCTAGAGTGAATCCCTCCCTTCTTTTCTTTGGGATCTAGAGTTATATTCAGATCACCACCTATGACTAAATTTGAGGGGCTGATTTGCGCTATATAATCCAGAAGTGTCCTCCAACACTCTCTCTTTTCTTCATACTGAACAGGGACATACAAGTTAAACAGAGCGAGGGAAAGATTGCTTACGGTGTGACGCAGCTCTGTGAAGATCCAGTGTTGGGTTGCTAAGGATCGTTCTAGAGAGAAGTCTTTTGTCCAAAAAGTACCTATTCCTCCAGCTGTGCCTCTTGCACTAACAGCCTTTCCTGAGTCAAATTTCCATTTTATAGCACTGGTGTTTAGAAGAGTTTCCCCTTCTATTTTGGTCTCTTGGAGCATTAGGATGTCTGCGGTCTCCATCTTCAATAAGTCTTTGATAGCCTCTGCCTTGTTGGGATTACCCAGACCCCTACAGTTCCAAGAGATCAACTACATCATTTACCACTTATAGGGTTAGGCCCTCCTCCTTTGGAGGCTCTAGGCCTGATATTCCTCCCTAGTGTCATTTCGATAGTAGCTTGACTGCCTAGGGTTTTTTGTCTTTCTGACTCCTCTTCTCTAGCTTCCTTGTTTGATCTTCTCCCAGCCCTTTTTGTTGACCTTTCAAATGTTTCATCATCTGATGATCCCATATTCTCTACAGTTTTCTTCTTTTTTTTTTATTATATCTGCGTATGTAGGGGAAGAGATATTGCATGAGTTGGGGATTGGGTTATTACCTGGTTCTGTAGTTTCAATATTCTCCTGCTGTGGAGGTTCTTCTTCTCCTGCTTCCAGTGGATCTGAAGGAGGCGTGAGGATTTCAAAGGGGTTTTTGTCCCCCTCATTGCCTTTTTTTTCACTACTACCAGCGTTTTGGTTACTCGTGCTTCCATTATCTGTTTTGTTCTCTGTCCCTTTTGCCTTGTTTTTGTTATTCTGCCTGCTGAATGTTGTCTTCTTTGCCTGTTTCCATTGTTCTTCTTTTTCTTTCTTTGATGTCTCCTCATTTCTTTTTTTGCAGTATCTTGCAAAGTGCCCGTACTCATGACAGAATCGGCACTTGAATGGCAACTGTTCATAATCTAGCTCTTGTATGTGTGTCCAGTTTGCCACCGATAACTGAATCGCTTCGGGTAATCCTGTTTCCAAGTCGACCTCCACGCAAATCCGTGCACAAGAGTACTGATCCTTCCTTGGGGCCTGGTCTATGTATTTTCCTAGTGCATTTCCAATGGATTGGAGGGAGCTTTGATTCCAGCAATGCAGAGGCAGATGCGGGAGGCGCACCCAAACAGGAACCGCCTTGGGTACGTCTTGCGCTGGATCAAAATCAGTGGACCATTTGTTCAAGTAGAGACCTTGAGGCCCCATGAAATAAGGCCCGTTTCTGAAAATCAGGCCTCTGTCCTCTGTACTGTCAAACAAGAAGACAAAAAACCCTTTGCCTACAAAATAGATCTTGATTCCTTCGTTTACCAAAGGTAGCCAATTCCTTTTGACCCATTCTTCGACTGCTCTTGGGGATGGCCACAAACCGGTGAACTGACCGATCAGACCTTTTTCTGCAAGATTTAGCGCGGATCTGCAGATTTCCTCCTCAGGCAAAGCTACCTTGGGTATGCTGTCCAGTTTTTTGACGAATTTTTGCTGCTGGCCAGAGGCCTGTAATATTTTAAAAAATATTATTATTTTTCATATTAAAATCATGCATTTATTGTAAAATTGTTTTACATTTTTAACTATTTTTAGTTGCGTTAATCTTGTATAGAAGAAATGTTGTAATATCTTATCTTTGTAAAGTTGCACATTGGGAGATACAAATCTCCAATTGTGTATTATTATAATGAGTGAACATGTTCTCTCTATATATGTATATATAAATATAAACATTCAAAGTATCATTATCAAATAAAACACCAAATTTGAATTTAACATTGATTTGAATGGAATGGTTATTAATATTATATTAAACATTATTAATTGTCATGTAATTAATCTTATAACAAAGATTCCATTGGTTCCATGTGCTTCTTTTTAACAAAAAATCATCAAATACAAATTTCCAATTATATTTGCAAATAAATAATAAAGTTGCACATGGGAGAACATGCTAAGCATATATAAATTTCTATTAATGATGAAGAATGATTTCCATAAGTATTAAATAATATGAATAAAAAAAGAAACAAAGAAAAAAGTGTTCATTATTTTTACTCACAATCAACCAGGGAAAAACATTTTAAATTGGAGCTCAACCATCTAAATATATGTCATAAATACTTGGTTCATATCTTTCAAAATTCAATAATTAAATTAAGTGGCAGGGAACGCTAACTATGCTATGCACTATGCGCTTTCACATTACTATGTTGCGCTCTCTCCTCACCCACTCACTATGCGCTCTGTACTTTCAGTCTTACCTCCATGTTATTCGCCATATAGTCCTCATCAATTATCAATCTCTATAATTTGGTTACATGTAAGTTTCTTTCTCTATAGTTTGGTTAGATGTAGGTTTCTTTGATTAGTTTCTTTTTTCTATTAACTATCAATCTCTATGCTATAGTTTATCTTTTGTAAGTTTATTTGACCTCTCCTCTCTTCTCTAATTTATTAGCTTTGTAGGTTTATTTGACAATTAGATATCTAGCTCTATTATTCGCTAAGCTGTAATGTTTTCTAACTATGACCATTTTTTTTTTTCTCGCTAAAATACTAATCTATTATATACAGAACAAAAGAAACAGTACATTCAAGAGATGCATCCTCAGAGGCCTGAATTTGGTACTTTGGTATGTTTGAGATCAGAATGGGCTACCTTCGCAGAGGTGCCATAACTAGTTGAGACCTTCCATGCCAGGGCTCTTTGTACTTCAAAAAACTTCATCCATATCAAACTTGAAAGCCCACGCAGGGGCAGCAAAATATCAACTACAATATCCCACGCAGGGGCTTCAAAAAACTTGAAACTAACAAACATTAAAAACTGAAAATATGAACCGAAAGCCGAGTTAAAACCTGAGAGTCGCTGAGGCTGGTGAATCCGCTCAGGAGACCAGCTACTCCTCCGGTTCCTCTTCGACGATCGGATACCACCCAAATTGACTAATTTCCCCCGCAGAAGGGAAGGGGTCAAGGTAGGTGTCGGCCTGTTTGGACATAGATGCCTCCTGAGGCTGAATACGGCTGGGGGCCTGAACCGCTTCCTTCCCAGGCGAGGCTTGGACCACCTCCACTTCCTTCCTAGGCGAGGCCTGGGCCAATTCTGGCCTTTCGCCCTGTTGCATCCCTTGGTGGCAGTGCTCATCATTGACGGATTGTGCCTCCTCCAGAAAAAGTACTGAGACATGGGCATTGATGCGGGGTCTGTCCATCGAGCTATTGAAGGCAAAAATGGCTGAGCCGAATGCAGGTGCAGGGACTGAGTCCTGGTCCGGGCTGTAAGAGTCCATGAATTGTCTGGATTGGATAGGATGAGCGGCAGGAAAGCTATGGCAGCGACAACGACAACAATAGGACTGGGAACCTTCAGCAGGCGTCCGAGAGGAGCCTCCTCGTGTAGTTCCTCGTCGGCTGAGCATACGCTCACGGGGACGAGCCATTGCTGCCGGCGCACTGAGGCTGAAGAGCGAAACGGGGTGGGGAGGCGGCAATGGCAGAGAGGCAAGCGGGAGGCGAGAAATGAAACAGAGGCGAAAAACACACAGAGGTCTTTCAGTCCCAGAATTACATACAGAATACAATGGAGCGGGAGATAATGCCTCCGGGAGGGCCAGAGACCATACCAACACCTGAACAGAGAATACCGAACACCAAGCATGAAACTGCTTGTGCTGAACCCCCTCCTCACCTTTCTTAAACCCTACAACCCATTCTCGAACCGTGAATGCCATAACTGCTCTCTGCTGACGGACCTACAACTTGAATGCGACAATGAATGCCGACCTACGATGAGCCTCGACCTATATTCCATGGCGGCGAACTGACGGGGGAGAATGTCCTTATACCTGAGGCATCACATGCCTGGCATGTGTCTCCTCGCTATCTGCTGGCGTGTCACCCGCATCCGGGGGTAACTATGACCATTATTATCTCTATGAACCAGCTCTATTATGTGGAAGAAATATGTAATATCGTTAATCAAGCGGGATTCGGGTTATCGAGTTTTGTATTATCAATGATGACTTTTCCCTTCTCATTTGATTTAAAGCAAGAAAGCTTCACTCCGAGAGTAGAGTTACTAGGTGAGTCTAGAAGCTTTAATTTGCCATTGTCTCATTTAGGCTAGTTTTCATTATCGTTAATTTTGACTAGATCATTGCTTTGATGTGAAAAAAAATTAAAAAGAGAAATAATTAATTATATGATTTGAATTAAAATAAATATATATATAATATTGAAAATATTTTATTGAACATAGAGGCTCAATATGATGTGTAAGTTTGTTTGTCGTTATCAAAGTTGAAATTTTGCTTATATTGGCTAAAATAAAAAAATTTAAAATCTAAAAATAAATTTTTTAAATAACTATACAAAACATTTAAATAATGTCGGCTCATAAAAAAAATTGCACTTTAAGAAATTGGATCCCTCTCGGCTCATGTTAGATCCTTAATTAAGATAAATCTATGCTGGTATATAATAAATTTAAAAAATAAAGATCATTTATGTGTCATAACTGTTTGAAGAGAGACACCCGTTTGCAGTTGATGTTGAACCAACAATTTCACTTGAACCACTACCATGTAGGTTGGCTAAGTAAGCTGTTATGAATACAAAGTGATTATAAACCATAATATCTACAAATAGCAGGGATCGTCAATGATTGCAAGTTAGACATTTGCAACAGAAAAAACAGAGCGCCCGACTACGATAAGCAAGGGAGCAGTCAGTAAAGCCGCAAATAATAGATGTGCAGAAAGAAAAGGTCCATAAACACCTCCGAGGGAAATGGAAAAAAAAACTCAAGCAAAGAGCAGCGAGTACAACCCAAAATAACAGATGTGCAGAAAGAAAAGGTCCAGAAACACAACCCAAAATAACAGATGTGCAGAAAGAAAAGGTCCTAAAACACCTCCCAAGGAAATGAAAAAATAACCTCAAGCAAAGGGAAAGGAGCTAGAGCCAACAATGAAATCTTGAGCCAAGCATTCAAGGTGGACCAGTTCACGCTGGGCAACTAAGCCACGATGCAAAGAACTGATCTACTTGGAAATTATGCTCCCTGTAAATATGAAATTTTTTGACGCTAGTTTACATCAAGCCTAAGTAAACTAGATTTTGAAGCTAGTTTACATTCAATGCCAAAGAACAAAACCCTAAATTCTGAGATATGAATTATTTAAAATTAACCCTGTTAAGTATATATTAGTTTGATTGAAAACAAATAAAATTTTAAATTTTTTGCTAAAATAAAAAATACTATTAAAAAATATAATTTTTTTTAATATTATATTTGTGTGAATTATATTGAGTCCTCTCAAGTTACTTTTTAAGGAGTAGTTTTCTAGATTCTAAACAAATTAGTTCTATATAAATTAGAATTTTTTTTCAAAAAGTGGTTATTTTTTTTTTCAAGAAATCTAATCCTTTGAGTGTTTGAATGGTGGATTCAACACAATCAAAAACCCGTGGGACATCCAAAATCCTCAAACCTTACAACTATAACCAATATTTCCAAAAATTTCTGCCATATTTTTTCAAAATCCTACTAAAATTTCTATTATTTTCCCGGCAAAAGTGTGGCCTCATTAAATTAGGTATTTTTTAAAACCGTACGAGACCTCCCAACCATTTTCTTCTTGAAGTGCATGATCAACATTGGGCCAAAATGTGTGATGAAGGCATATTTCAAAAATCTAGAACATGGTTTTTTAGGATGACCTAAAAACCACCGCGTAGTTTAAAAAGGCTTCAAATTTGCTCAGGAAATAATGGAAATTCTCGAAATATTTTGATAAAATCTGGCAGAAATTTTGGTAAATCCGGATTACAGCTGTCAAGTTTCAAGATTTCAGGTGCCCCAAGTGTTTTTGATGGCGCTGAATCCATTTCCACCATCAAGAACAACATTCAAACATTCACAGTGTCAGTTTTTTAAAGAAAAAAATAACCAAATTCTAACCACTTTTTACAATCGGGGCAAATTTGCCACTCAACACAATGATTTTGCGTGAACCCCTCCTGATTTCAAAAAATGATGGGGTCATTTGATCTCAGCCATCAGTCTCGTGCATTGGTAGTTTTCGGAATACAACTCTAACGCAGAACCCCCTCCGTTAAACTCCGATAGGAATAGGGGCATACTGTCCGATATGGGTTGTTTTGAACGTTGACCATCGTGATCGATTGATCACTCCATGAAGTGAATCGAACACTCACAAAACAATCAGAACAAGAGGTATGCTGATAGAGGCGATCTGAAAGCAAAGCAACATGTTGTAGACTTACCAATGGATTGGAATTAACGTTAGAGAATACAACTCCCCGGTTCAAATCTCAATTCTTTTGAATAACTAGTAAACAATCTAACAAGTAATCCTGTTACTATAATCATCATCTGATTCTACATGTTGGTTGAACGTTTTTATCACTAGAATAATACTATCATAGATCCATCTTAAATATGGATCTAACATGAGCTGAGAGGGATCCAATTTTTTCAATTGCAAATTTTTTTATGAGCAAACATTATTTAAAAGTTTTGGATAGTTATTTAATTTTTATTTTTTTTCTTCAGATTAAAAAAAAAAATCGCCTACATGAGAAAAATTTCAACTTTGATCACTCATAAACAGACTTACACATCATAATAGACTTACACATCATACTGGGCTATAAAATGAGTCTCTTGGCTCAAAAACACGCATTGAGAAATCACGTTAATCATTTTTACTTTGCATTGTTATTAATCTTTTAGGAAATCATGTTAACCATTTTTACTTCGCGTTGTTATTAATCTTTAATAATTTTCATTTGTAATGTGTTAACGAGTCTATGCAACTTTAAAATATATAGGTTGAAAAACTCAATTCGTCATAATATTTGTTAATGTGATATGGTTTTATTCACATTGGCAAAACATAATAAAAGCCCCATCTTAAAATAAGCAAAATGTCAATAATCAAATGACAGCCGGAAGCTACATTAGAATTCACATGATAAAACGAAGGTTTTGCCAGATCATTGAGATAGACTTACTGACAGGTGGAAAATCCATTCAAGTTTTATCCACAAAAGTATTGGGATAGATTGAATGATGTAGGTGTGGTCACTCACTACAAAAAGTGTTTTCAAGTTACCCAAAGCACAAAAAGGAAAAAAAGTTTGCAGTCATATTCCAAGCCACATAAGCTCTCAAAGCTAAATCACACCCTCTTCATTGGATAGGGCTCAGAATAATATTTCCAATGATGTATGGAACTCCTCAAATGGATCTCAGAATCAGAAGATATGGCTTGTTAAAGATGGGGGTTTTATCACCTTTGAAAGGAGGAAAAATAGCATATCAGAGAATCAGGCATCATGGTATATCGGAGGTTCCAGGGATCAACAATCGCCGATATTGAAGATCGGAGGTCCGGTATCACAAATCGCAATCGGAGTTTTCTTAAAGCAACAACGGGGGAGGGCAGGTAAAACAAATGATCAACGATAGCTGATATTGCAAAATAGCGATCGACGGGTCTAGGCAGAGACGAGACAATCGAAGGTTTGGGGTAAAACTAGCGATCAACGGGTCCAGGCATATCGGCGATCGGCGGGTCTAGACATATCGATGATCGATGGGTCCAACGGACCACTGTTAAGAAGTTGCGGGAGGAATACGCCGATGGTGTTAAAACGTTGGGAGGGCCAAAAAACAATTTAACAAAGGTTTGCAGCAAAAAACCAAGGGCATGCGAACCTTTTCTCTCTCCTCTAGGGGGCCACGTGCCTGAGTATTATTGGATCTGGTAAAGACATGGTGGTGCTGACATAGAAATATAACAACCACTTGGCATGCAGATTCAACGTGTTGAGGGGTCATAAGGGGCCAAAACAGGGTGACACGTGGCAGAGGATGACGTCACATAGGATATTGCAAATCAATGTTTGCAGGTTGAGGCATGTTATTACATCAAGATTAAAGCCTCGATTGCGATCCGTCAAGAAAAGGGCTCCGATAAGGGGGCTAGCCAATGGACACGGGAAGAGAAAAGAACTAAGAGCTACGCAGGACAGGTGAACTTTCATATCGACGATCACAAGTATCAAAGGGTGCAACCAAATACAATGTCATAAAACTGCCGAATGCCGATAACATTAAAATCTCTGATTGGAATCCGCCGATAAAGAGGCTCTGATAAGGGGCTGGCCCGCGGTCACATAAAGAGCTGAGGAACCAAGGGCCGAGCACTAAAGGGCTATTGCAAATCAGAGATCGTAAACATGCCGTGGTTCAATATAAAAACCCCGATTGCGATATGCCGATCGAGGAGCTCCGATATTTGGCCAAGCACCCGGTCATATGAGAAGAAAGGCATAAAGGGACTAAACCAAAGTGGGCCAAAGGAGATTGGGACTCACTATTCTATAATGCCTCTTAACGTAAAAGTCCTGATACAATGATGCCCCAATAGTGTGGTACAGAGCTTTGAAGGCATATGGGTCGGAAGCTAAGGCATTGATTGAGGGCATGGTGCAGTGGTAAATCAGTATGGGGACTTAGGAAGCCTTAATGCCTCACCGTGGAGCTCCACTCGGTCATAAATGTAAAGGAATACACGGACAAAATTTGCTTCTACTCTGTAATAGGTAACCACAGTCGATCGTTATTAGCTCCAGAGAGTGGTGAAGTTAGGCAGTTAAGATGAAAGCGACAGGAACCGACCGAGCAGCAGGAGAAGCACACTAAGGCAAAGACATGGCCTGATCAGGGGCAATCTCAGAAACAGAAGAGGGATACTTCCTCCATCATCTTTCTGTTTTCCATTTTTCTATTATTCTGTAATTTCTGTTTATTTTCAAGAAAGGAATCAAATCCTTAGAAATCATTTTGGGCAGTAGAGATATCACAGGCCAAGGCAGCTAGTCAATTAGACAATTGGCCCTTGGCTAAGATATTTTGTAAATGTGGATTCAAATCACCCCTGCTCTGTATAAATGGGGGGAAGAAACACTTAATAGAGGTTCCAGAATTCTGCACCCGCAGTGGTCCAAATTCTTTGGTTCCATTTTGGTTCTAACTGCTTGTTCATGAGGGACTTGAGTTGTAGATTGCTTAATGTAAATGGACTGGTGAATGAGATTGATTTTGAATATTAATGAAACTCTTTGGTGATTCCAATCATGGCGATGCACAATATGTTTTCCCCTTTGTAATCTCATTCCATATATGTTTTTCTTTCTCTAAAATAGTGTGATGAAGTTGTCGGTTTCTCCCTTGTTCATGATTGTATATTTGTTACCAAGTAGCAACAGTACCCGTGTTAGCTACATATTTACTTAGGTACCTGTAATGTGCACATATTTGTTCAAGCTTTTGGTGACAAATGTGCCCATGAGTACATGGCCTGAAACCCTGACTAGCGCTCCACTCCTTCCACTCTTTCATCTCCTCCCTCTTACATATTTATGCCTGAACATTATTGCATAGGATTTTGTTGGCATCCCTATGCATCGAATTCCCTCCTTTCTTTCCTCCTCTTCACTTTACTACAACATCAATATTAAATTTCATGTTGTTGTGTGTCGGGCACCAGAACCATGCATTTATCTTTGAGGTTGGCCCAATTTACCCCCTCAACATTTGGATCCTTGTATTGGATTGAATCTACCTTCATGAAGGGCTATTGAACTAAGCCCCCTTTTATTCTCCTTTTTTTAAATATCGTGACAATTGGAGTGCAACTAATCCCTCAGATAATCTCAAATGCACTCCTCCATTTAAGATGTCCTAGGCACTGGTCTATAATCAACCAAGAGGCTATCTCTAGGAAGTTTTCTATATCTCCTGAAGCACTTGTGCTACAGGTGCTAGAAAAAGTGACAACAGTATGTTTAAAAACTAATATCATCATTTTATTGCGAAAGCAGAAAATCCATCAAAGTTTTATTCTGAAAAGTATTGGGATGGATTGAATGATGTAGGTTTGAAAAGTAATATCAACATTTTATTTCCAAAGATTACGATGGATTTAGTGAGGGTTTTTTTCATGAATTTATTGAGTGTTTTGTTGAAGTATTGCGGATGGATGTAAAGATGAGATTTAGTGAGGGTTTTGCTAATAAATTTATTGAGTGTTTTGCTGAAGTATTGCGGATGGATGTAGAGATGAGATTTAGTGAGGGTTTTCCTGATAAGTTTATTGAGTGTTTTGCCAAAGTATTAGGGATGAGGTGACTTGAACATTACCATTGGAGAAATTATTCACTATTTGGGATTAATACTTTAGGATGTTGTGATATATTGGTTTTTATAACAATATTTGAGTTCCGAGCACACATGGTTTGTTGGATATTTTCCATTGAAATATTTGAGATTCAAAACGAAACCTTGTCGGACATGTGATTACTTACAATGCCATAACTGTAATGGATGTGTGTATTGCACCTGCTTCTCATCTTGTGAACACGGTCCATCTAGGACTCCAAGTCTGAAAATGCCTGTTTAAGAAAGTACGGCCCACTGAAACAAATCAACTGGTATCACACAAATTTCTCAACAAATCTACGGTGATGTCTACCAAGGCGACAAATTTGACTGGACCACAAAATATCGTCAATTTTTCCTCAAAAGAATTGATAGTAGCAGTGCATGAATTCTGTTTTTGATGGTGGAAATGGATACAGTACCATAAAATACCCCTGGGGCACCCAAAATCTTGAAACTTGATAGTTGTAACCTAGATTTCTAAAATTTTCTGTTGCATTTTTTCAAAATCCTGCCGGAATTTCCATTATTTTCCAGGCAAATTTGAAGCCTCATTATATTACGCACAAATATTTGGCCATCATAGTATATTGTCCACCTAAATTCCGCCACCTACTACAAGTACTAACAACATTAAAACCCCATCTCAAAATGGGAATTCTCAATCATTTTATTTATTTATTAACCTTGTTGAATCGGTAATTTCTTGGACTCGTGGCTACCTTATAACACCAAGAGTATAGCCACCATCCTACAATCCAGATATACCGTATCTTATGATTTATAAAGAGTTGAGACTCACAGATTAGGGGAGTCTACTTCTTGAGCCAAGATCATAGCAGGCCGTATACTTAATGAGATTTGAACTGTGGTCTCGTTGGTTTCTCAATCATCTTATCAAAAACCACATTAACACATCAAAAGCCTAATTTGTCCAACCCTTCACACTGCATATGTCTTGCAAAAACCTTATAATTCTTCATATTCAAGTTGTTCAATCAACCTAAAGTAAAAAAGTAGAAGATATTACTCATTTGCAAAAAACATAAATGTTCTCTTGAAAGGACCCAGATGCCTGTCATGTTGTGAATTCAAAGCCTTGAAAGGACATGATAGATTTCATACCTAAGTCATAAGCATCAAATATTTGCAAACCTTTTGAGATCTAAGAAGATGCTCATGATCGTTATGATTACGTAAGAACTAATAAATACATAATAAACAAGACAATGAGATTCAATTTGGGTGCACTAACACCCAGATAACAAACCATAATTGTAATCATTCTAGCTAAGCACTACCAAAAAAACAATTATCTCCACATAAATTTTCTTACACCAATGGATTAGCTAGCTGCATTTTCCTATCATACATGCCACTGAATCAAGATATGTTACACATATATTGAAAAATTTAGTTAGTGGGGGGGTGGTGTGGCCTTGGAGGTTGGTCCACTGGTCGCTTTGGTGGTCAGAGAATATCTCATTTTTACAATCCCATTGTCATCAACTCCGAGACTTTTAGCCAATTGACTTGCCTCAACGAAATGCTTCACATAACCCCCCATGTATTTTTTTGCCTCCCTCACATTCATCTTCTCCCCTATCTCCTATGGATAACTCTTCAAAGTATAATCTTTGTGCAACTGAGCTGCCAGTTGCACCAGTTCCTCCTGAAACTCACTTATCTTCGCTCCCTCCCTCGCTTTGCTCTATCTTGTCTTTGGAGGTTCCGTCAATGTCTCTACAACGCCACGTAAAACCAAAATATCTTTGATCAGGATTTAATATTTTTATATATAGATTTCCTTTATTTTAATGAAATTATATATTTTATGGAAATCTATTGTTTCTCCTGGATCGATTCCAGAGAGGTACTTTTCCTTATTACAAAACCATGGTACCCACAATAAACGACGAAAAAAATAACACGTCTCATTTTGTTGAGAAATCAAGATAATTGTAGATTAGAATTAATTTCTCTTAACTTGATAATTACTTGTAAATGTTTGTTGGCCTTTATTAAATTTATATTCTCTTTATCAAGTAATTACCAAAATACACAAAACGTGAAAATCACAAAGAGACAAAGGACACAAGAAATTAGGCTCCAAGCTAGGGCAAAACTCCACAAGGGAAAAAACCCAAGAAATCCTCTTCTTATAGAACAAAGTGAGATATCCAAGACTCAAGACCAAGACCAAGACGAAAACTGCCGCAAAGACCACAAGTCAACCCTCTTCCAAGTCACCTTTAACCAAGTTAAAGTCAACAAAGTCAACCCTGATCAAACTTCTCTAAAATCTGGTCAAAACTTTAAAATTTTTGGTTCGGCAGTGATAGCCGAATTTCGACCCTATGGCAACTTCAAAAAGTTACCACATAAAATCTTACACATGTGGATAGAATTAGGGCAAAAAAATCATATTTCTCTCTCCTTTGACTCTCACTCTCTCTCCTTTAACTTTTGTTGATTTTCTTCTTCTTCTTTCACATAAATCGATGTGAGTGAATTGGTGATGAATGAGGTCGAACTTGTATTATTTATACATGTCTAGGAGGGTCAAATAGCTGCCCTTAGGGATGACTTGTCCATGGATGGCCGATTTGGTCTTGTGGATGACATTTTGACTCTTTGACTCATAATAAATTTTCTTTTGACTCAATTGACCCTATAAGCATGAAGAACATGGTTTGACTAAAAATAAAATAATAATAATGAATATAATAAATATATGAATAGTACATTTGTTTTAGATTATGAAGCCCGACACTAGTTACATTTCCAACGCATCTGAACCAGAGGAGAGTCAATTGAAATGAAGAAATTTATTATGTGTCTAACCTTAAAAAAGACTTAAATGTTGAGATGCTTAATTTGTTAAAGCATCGACTTGGTGACTACCTGGGTAGTCTGTTCTTGGGTTGTTGCACTTCTGTAAGAACCCTTCGAAAGTCCTAGCCTAGGCATCTCTCTTGGTTAGAAAATTGAATTGGAGATTGAATAACTTCTTGACTATTACATCGATGGATGAATGCTCGAACTAAGACGATGAATTCTATATGGATGAATGTTTGGACTGAGGCATGATTAAAACTGCCAAAACAAGAAACATATAGAAAATTAATTAATACCAAAGTCGATGCTATATGTCCGCCTAAGGACATAATAAAGTTGATAAAGAGATGAAAGTTGGCCAAATCAAACTCCAAATAGTTGGTGAAATGCCTAAATGTAAATTCTCTCTGAAATTGGCCAAATCAAACCCTAGATAGCTCGAAAAAAGCATTTTTGAAGCCATGAATAAAGAATTCATACACTAGAAGGCTCAAATTCAAGTAAAATTGATAGAAATTAATGGAATTTTCCAACTAAACACCATGAATATCTATGTGCACTGTGGTCGACTCCAACGATCTGGTCAGACCATCATTTTGGCACTTCAATGCATGTGGCCTTCCTTTAACAACAACACTTCAATGCCTATGGCCTTCCTTTAACAATGGCACTTCAATGACATGGCCTTTATATAACAGTGGTACATTGCTTCGGTGAGTTGGACATAATATGAGTGTACGTGACATGAGAGTTGGATAGAATCCAGACCGTTTCTCAGGCCTTCCTCAACCTTGTATGGGGAGAATATTACATACGGAGCATGATGCCCGAGGTCATCCCCTCACCCCATCCTGGGGTAAAAAATCGGGGATGACGTTTTCTCGCAGCCACTAATAAGATTTATTTATTTATTTATTTTAAATAAAAAAATTATAAAAAATATGCATAAGTGAGGTGCATAAATGCTTATCCATATTTTAACATTAGAAATTTGATTTTTATTATTTATTATTATTATATAGATTTATTTATTTGTAAAGTGATTAGTTGATGTCTTATTATGAGCTTTAGCAACTTCCAGTTTTATTAGTTACTATTTTTTTTGTGTTTTTTGTTTTGTTTTTTTTTTTTCTAATTTAAAATGAATTAATGTTATATTAAAAACTTATTTTAATAAAGTTAATGATAAAAAATGATATAATTATATATATAAAATAAAACACATAAATATATCTAAAAAAAACATATATATTAAAGTGTATATATGTTAATATAAACAATATTAGTTAATCATATTTCTTAACTTTTGGTGATGGCATTCAACAATACAATATTTTATTAGTTGTTTTATTTTTGTGATGAAACTTTTGTCTTTATTATTTTTTGTTGTTTAATTAAGTTATATTTAAGTTGAGCCCTAAGTATTAGCTACCATGTAACCCTTGTTAATATTGTGCAAACATATATATATATATATATATATTAACATCATCGGTTGCTATATTGCATTTCGAAAAAAGAGGGAGATGGAAACTGCTCCCCCGTAGTACATAATTATTCGCTGGGTGGTGCTAGGAGAGAAGGATTTACAACAACATGATCCTCCAGGTTCCCGCCACTTAGGCTTTGAAATGAAAACTAAACTGGAATATATCCTGACAAATTGGAATGCTAAAAAACAACATTTGCAGAACATTATCTATCAGTAATGAGATGGTTAATATGCCTAACTATAATAAATGGAAAGAAGCCTGATGTGCCTGATTGAAACAGCTGGCTGATCCGCGCCAAAAAATGGAGAGAAGTCTGATATGCCTGTTTGGAGTACCTGTCTGACCCGCGTCAAAGAAATAGGTGAGGAAAAATCCTGATAAGAAGAGAGGCCTGAGGCTCGATACTGGAGCACTGTCTTGGGGGCTCTGATCTTTGAGCGCTGAAGGTGAAATATGCTTTCCGGAGGGAGGATCCTTGAAGGAGGGGCGTCCAAAAATTCTAGAGGAAGGGGATTCTGAAACAAAAGACTTAGACAGATCCGCAGGAACCGGCCGTTCAATTGAACAGAAAGGGGAAGAGGTAGGATTAAGGAAGAGAAGTGGCTGAAATGGGGATGCTGGTGAGGGAAGGCCTGAAGGGAGAAAGAGAGTGAACGCCTGACTGATGTCTCATGCAGATGGATTTTCATTTGGCCAGATCCCTCTGTATGTCATGGTCACAGTGAGAGGTTTATGATTCATCGATCCTTCCGTCATGCCAGAATTTACAGGCTTATTGCGATGCTGAATGAGGGAAAATCTTTTCACAGTCATGGCAGATGGTGATAAGTCTCCACTTCATTGCAAACTAGACATCCCTGAGGTATGGAACATGCCTTGTTGGCCTATTTGTCAGTATTTTTGTTTAAGCTGCGCAGAACATGATGAAAGCGCAGATCTTCCATAGGGTGAGCTAGAATGTGACAGCGGCTTAAGATCTGCTGAAGAAACACATTTATGGGGTCTCTCTTTTGAACCATTGAACTAATAACCACTGTTGAATCTCCGAAGATGAAGGCTGCATCTGTACCAAGCTTCCTAAGATGAATAAGTCCCTGGTATAGGGCCAGGGCTTCTGCCCTGTTGTTGGAAATGTGTCCGAGACCCCATTCATATGATAAAACAATCTCCCCATTAGCATTAAGTATCACTCCTCCAACCCCTGCAGCCCCAGGGTTCGACTTTGAAGCTCCGTCGAAAAAAAGACAGTACTTGTTGCAATTTTGGATCCAAGCAGCAAACTCATTTTCTTTGAGTCTAATTTTCCAATTATGAGGGACAATATTTTGCCTGTTGCGGGCAGTGCTACCTATCTGTCTACTGTTGTTTTTGTCCAGCAAGTGACCAATAAAGCTTCGTTCTTCCACATTGAGCTCGATGATGTCTATATTCCTCTGGTTCTTAGCTGATATGGTTTCAAGGGCGAGACCCTTTGCTTTGCTGCATAGATTTCTAATATTCGAACCCTTGTCCTTAAAAACTTTTCGATTGCGGGCCAACCAAATATTCCATAACATGGTGTAAGGGAGAATATCCCAAACCCTCTTCGCTATGCTATTCTTCCTTCGCTGCCAGGGGTAATTCTTTTTCCACTTGTGCAGAATTTCTCCTATGGTATCCTGGCTGGTCCACGGAGTCTGATTGTTCTGAGACAAGTTTCCCCAACATTCAGAAGTGAAGGGGCAGTCTATAAAGAGGTGATGGATGGATTCCTCAGCAGCCAAGCAGTTGGGACAATGAGAGGGGCCGATGATTCCACGCTTTTGTAGGTTTTCGGCAGTAAGAGTTTTCCCTTTGAGGAGAGTCCATATAAAAAATTTGATTTTTGGGAGGGCCTCAGACTTCTAAACGACCTTCCAATGATTCCAGATTGGCATGGGATGATTGCTGCTGCAGAGGAATTGATGGGCAGCCTTAATGGTGTATACAGATCCAGAAGGGTCCCAACTGAATCCATCTAAGGTATTCTTTTTGACAGGGGCTATACTATGCAAGTGGTATTGGAGAGTTGACAAGCTGACTTTGAGATCATTGGGTATGACAGGGAAGGACCATCCAGACCATAGTAGGGATGAAGGATCCCACTGTGAGATCTAATCCAAATGATGGATACCAGTTCTTTCAAAAAAGGAGAGGATGGGATCAACTCCAGCTTGCGTGTTAATAGGTTGATGTCCCATGATTTTGTCCGCTCCAATATTGATGCTTGCTCCTCCCTTAGGAATTTTGGAGGTGTTTTGTGCAATTATAGGAATTGCTTTTTTTCATAAGCGCCAGATTTTGGTGGAGTCTCTGTTGGGGATGTCTTGGAAAATTCAACTATTTAATTTCCAAAACCCTTTTCCACCATGCAGGAAGACCAGTTATGAATCTCCAAACAATTTTGCCTCCGAAAGCTAAGTTAAGATATCTGGGGGATCTGATGCCAAGGCCACCTCGATCTTGGGGCTGAATTACTTGCTTCCAGCTGATCAAATTAAACTTCTTTTTGTCTTGTTTCCCTCCTTGCCACAAGAAATGGCGGAGGATGCCTTCCATTTTGTGATGAAAGGAAGCAGGGGCTTGAAGGAGAGTAAATTGGTATAAAGGCAAAGAGGATATACCGGATTTCAGAAGGATGAGACGACCAGCTGGGTTAAGCCATATTGAACCCCACTGCTGGACTTTCCTTTTCATCTTATCAATTATAGTGTCCCAGACTTCTGCCCTCAAGGGCCCTGCGCTTACAGGAATGCCCAAATATGAAAAATGAGTCCAGTCATAGTGGCATGAGACCCCAAATGTTGCAGCAATATTATGGAGGACCTGCGATGTTGTATTCCAACCGTAAATACAACTTTTTTGCTGATTGACCAGACCACCAGAGTAATCCATGAATTTATCCAGAAGGACTTTGAAACGCCTGGCTATTGTGATAGAAGCCCCTCCAATTAACAAGGTGTCATCTGCAAATTGCGAGTGATTTATATTCTTGACTCCATTCCCAAATTTTAATCCTGTTATGAGACCGACCCTCCGATGGAAATCCAACGCTTTGCTAAATGATTCGGCCATTAGAATAAAAAGATAAGGTGAGAGAGGGCAACCTTGTCTTAGACCACGGGAGGATTGGAAAGCATCACCTGGTCTGCCATTTACAAGAGGGGTGATCCATGGCCCGGTAATGCAGGCTTTAATGAGGTTAAGAAAGCCTGCATCAAAACCCATCTTCTTCAAAACGACTAAGAGAAATGAGTGCCTCACTCTATCAAAAGCGTTGGCCAAATCAAGTTTGAGAACAAATCCTTTTTCATTCCTGGACTGGCTCGAGTGAATGGCTTCTTGTACTAGGAGGATGGAGTCAGTTATATGTCGATTTGCTAAGAACCCCCCTTGATTTTCAGAAATGAGGGATGGAAGAAAGGGTTTGAGGCGAGAGGCGATGACTTTGGACAGGATTTTGTAGGAAGAATTACAAAGGGATATAGGACAGAATCTGGCAAATGAAGAGGGCCGGTTTTCTTTGGGTATGAGGGCCAGATGAGTGGCGTTGGTGTACCCCCCTATTTTGCACTTTCGCTGGATCCATTTTAACATTTTTATCAGATCTTTTTTTATGATTCCCCAGAATGTTTGATAGAAACATATGGGAAAACCATCAGGACCTGGGGCTTTGTCAGGCTGAAGAGCCCATACCGTTCTGCTGACTTCTTCCTCATCAATCTCTTTGGTTAAACTGTCATTTATTTGTTTGCTTATCCCTGCAGGCAGATGTTGTAATAGCTCAGTATAATCCTCCTGTTCTTTAGTTTCTGTTAGGAGGTCTCGAAAGTGCTCTGTTGCTGTCCTCCGGATGGCGTCCTAGTTTACTTGCCTGTTACCTTCAGCATCTATAATGGAGCTTACGTTGTTCCTTATCTTTCTGGCTGTTGTTTGTTTATGAAAAAAAGCTGAGTTCCTGTCTCCTCCCTGCAGCCACAATTGCCTCGATTTTAGCCTCCATTTTAATTCCTCTGCTCTTTTAACTCGGCACAATTGTGAATAAAGGTCACTTTCCTGTTGTTTTCTTTCTTGGGAGAGGCCAAACTCCTCTATCGCTCTTTGCGTGCTGTTGAGGTTATTTTTAAGCTCCTTTTTTTCCTCTTCAGGCTCTTTGTAGCTCGTTTTGGCCCATTCTTTAATTGCTTGTTTGGTTTTTTTTAATTTGGACTCCCAAATGAATCCAGGGGACCCTTCGACATGCTGACTCCAGGTGCTGAGGACAATTTCAGCTACTGCTGGAATGTCATTCCAAAGGGAGCTATACCTAAAGGGAATAGGCCCGAGATTGCTATGGTTTTCCAGCATGAACGTGATGGGGAAATGGTCTGAGGCAGGGCATGTCAAAATGCTGGCGTATCCAACAGAAAGCATGGAAATAAGCGATACATTGATTAAAACTCTATCTAATCTCTCCATAATATTACCTGCGCCAATCCGGCGATTGCTCCATGTGTATCGCCGATTTTTGGGTACAATGTCCACAAGTTTAGATTCTTGCATGATGTTTTCCAGATGGATTCTATAGGGGTCAGAAGTGAAACTGCCGCCTCTCTTTTCATTGGCATGGAGGATAAGGTTGAAATCGCCTCCAAAAATAATGTTGGAACTCCCTTCTTCATCGATGCTGGACTTTAGATCACGCCAACAACAATCCTTATCTCTGTAGTGGTTGGGCACATAAATATTGTAGATAATTACAGTTTGCCTATCTTCTTTGTTTTCCAAGACTATTTTGATCCAATGTTGGTTGATGGTTTCCAAATTACAATTCCATATGTTCTGATTCCAGATAGTCGCTATTCCTCCTGAAGCTCCTCTTGCTTCACTGATGCTTCCTTTATACTGATTCTGCTATTATATAATGGTATTCATTTCCCGTTGACCTTGCTTTGTTTCTTGCAGCAAAATAATTCTGGGTTTCTCCTGATGTATGAGATCTCTAAGGGCTACTATTTTGGAGGGGTGCCCAAATCCCTTGCTGTTCCAAGACAGGATTTTTATCATTGTAAATGTGATGTCCGGGGTGGTGCTCGCCCCCCTTGTTCCTTGTTATCTGTATCTTTGTCATGCTGACCCAGGATGAAAGATTCTATGGGTGTCAGAGTTCCCATAGCTATATATTTCCGCGTGTTCTCATCCTGATGCTGCTTGGCAGATTTCTTACCTGGTCCAGGCTTCTTGTAGGTATCACTAGATCCTCCATGGTATTTGGAAGAGCTCATGGAGATTCTGTTTAAGGGAGGATCCAAAGGACGATGAGAGGAGATGATCAGGGGCGAGGTGGATTTGGAAGAGCTTTGGGGGAGGCTTTCATTAGAGCGAGGGTCTAGGGGGAGGCTTTCAGGGAGAGAAAGGATAGAGAAGGGGTTAGAAGAAGGGGGCAAAGGAGGAGAGCGGGGGGGAGATTTGGAGGGTGCAGGAGAAGAGGGGGAAGGATGACCTTCTGCAGAGGCTGATGGTTCAACTTCAGAGGTAACTTTAACCAGGGAGGCCGATTTCCTTTTTTTTTACCACTTCCCATTGTTCCTCTTGAGGACCGTTTTCTACATTAATAAGCTTAGAGCATTGATTTGCAAAGTGGTCGTATTCGTGACATACCTTGCACTTGAACGGGATCTGCTCGTAATCCAGCTGCTGAATATGGCTCCAATCGTCCACTTTGAGCTTGATGGCTTAAGGGAGGCCTTTGCCGAGATCCACTTCAACACAAATCCGGGCACAAGCTTGCATGTTGTCTTTTGGCTCACTTCGATCAACATATTTACCAACTGCATTCCCAATGGCTCGAACCGAATCATCCCCCCAGCAGTGAAGGGGAAGATGAGGGAGCTGGACCCAGACCGGAACAGCACAGGGGACATCAAGATCAGGATCAAAATCAGGGGTCCATTTGTTGAGATACAGGCCCCTGGAATCCATGAAATAGGGCCCGTTTCTGAAAATTAAATCCTTGTCTTCTTTGGATTCAAAGTGAAATGTGAAGTATCCTTTCCTGCAGAATATGATGGATATATTCCCTTGTATTTTATCATACCAGTTTCTCTCAACCCATCTCTGGACGGTTTTCGAAGAGGGCCAGAGGCCCGTGAACTGACCGATAAGTCCTTTTTCTGCCAACGAAAGAGCAGCCATGCGAGGTAGGGCAGGAGGCAAGAGAACTTCTTGAAGGCTGTCTAATTTCTTGACAAATTTTGTGACAGCAGGACGAGGGCGCTGAGGGGGCAATGATTTCACTAAGTTGGAGAACGCCTGTTTGATATCGACCCCTTCTGGTGGAGCCTCTGGAGGGGCCATGGGCGATGAGCGATGGATGAAGCCAATCGACTGCGCAGCAGGTAACCCTAGGCAGCGCGCGCAACAGCTCTCGTTTTCCTATATCCAACGTTCATATACATATATTATGTTAATGATAAATATATATAATATTATTATATTTATATTATGTTTAAAAATCTTCATAACATGAAGAATTTCAATTAGAAAAAGGAAATTAAAATAGCTTTTTGGTTTTTCCATTAGCCAAATGTTTTTTTAGTATTTTCTATTTCAAAATATTGCTTTATAACTTTGATTTTTTTTAAGTACCTTTTCCCTTACGTTTTCTAATTTTTTGTTTTTTTCTAAGTTAAGATAATCTATTAATATATACAAAAATTACAGAGAGGACCCAGCCTCAACCAAATTTAACATAGTGTTTCAGCAAAATCTGGATTGCCCCAACATTGGGGAAACCAATCCACAGAAAGCAAAAACCAAAAATGATATCAGTTCTTAAGACCAGAATCCACAAAAGAAACAGTGAGGTATTGCCTTGACATAATGTCCAGATAGGAGAGCAAATTCCAATAAAAGCTAACAAAAACAAAAAGACCAGACAGAAAACACTTGGAGGCCACGTCCTTACACCTGGAAGCCACGTCCATACCCCTATCTGCCACATCCAAACACCTGGAATCCACATTGACCTAATTGAAATCATCCGGGATGGGTTCCTCAACAACTGGGCATGCCCAATCATCCGCCTCGTCCCTCGACACGCTGCTGTGAGGCTCCCCACCACCGCCATGTGGCGCATCCATCGGATGGTCATTGCTAAGCCTGCCAGATGCCGCTTGCAAAGCTGACCCATCGTGACCAGTTCCACCTGAGGGCCTCGTGTCTGCAGAGCTACCTGTAAGGACCATATTCAGACTATGTACATTTTTTTTTATTTTTTATTTGATAACAAATACAACCAGAAAGGAAATGCATTGAAATTCAAATTTATTTAGCACACACATTCCTGCCACTCATTTCAGGAAACATACCCTAACATTTTCATACCTTTAACTAAGATCAATAGTAATGAAATACATATGTACCGTTCACCAGAAGGCGAGACTCCGCTTGCTCTATTGTTGCTGGTATTCCCTTGTAGTTGGTCCCCTCTGCGAGTGAATGATGACGCACTTGATCTGAATGCGAAGACTCACCAGTTAACCTCCCAGCCTACTCCTTGGGTACTCTTCTTCCCCGTGGACCCCCGAGCTGCAATGGGGTTGTACAATGGAGACAAGCACTAGCTGGTAGAGGAGAGCACACCTTGGCTCAAGAGTCCCCTCTCTAAATCCTCTACCTCACCAAACTCACTATAGCTTCGTAATCACTACTCTCACAACATCTCATCCATCCAACGATAGGGTTCCCAAAAGTCCCTTTTCCCATGGCTTGCCCCTTCTTTTATAGGAGTCCTCATAGGTGACACTTGTCATGTCATGCATAATTAATTATTTTGTTATAATTCAATAACTTGATTATTCACCCACCCATGTGTCATTCTCTCATCAAGGTCTCCCAAAATTATTTACTTAAATTTTTATTTAAAACTAATATTTTCCTCACCTCAACAAGATTCCTATTTCTTCTCCTAGTTGTCTCTTTATTCCCCCCTTTTATTCCTTAATTTGTGTTCATTACTTGAAGTCAATTAATGAGTCAAGATTTTATCCCCAATCTACTCACTAATTTAACTCAGGTTATCTCCTAGATGGATATTCTTATGTTGGTTGTTGACACATGGAGCTCCTCTACATTTCTCTAAATTTAATTTATTATTCTCATTTTAATTCACCTTCCCCTTTTTTTTAATTAGGTTTAAATTAGTTTAGGATTAATCTTTATCCTTACTATTATGTTTGTCTTTCCCCTTTTTCCTAATTAAACCACATAATCTTCCTAGTATTTTCCAAAATGGGACGGGTAGAGTTTTTAAGGTACTTTATTTTAATTCTTCCTATGATCCTCCTTATTCCAAGTTTTATTTTTGATTTAATTACATTGGTTTCTAATCATCATCTACCCTTGATGTAAATTTAACTAGTTTTCATTCCTTGCTTATATTTATTTATTATTATTTATTTTTAATGATTCCAAGGATGCCAAGTTTGGTTGTGCCCTTCAAGAACTTCCCTATAAGTTCCAAGGGTGCCACACCTAATCGCTTATTTGTGATGCCAAGGGTGCCAGTTTAGCTGTGCCCTTCAAGAACTTCCTAGAAGTTCCAAGGGTGCCACACCTAATAGTTTATTTGTGATGCCAAGGGTGCCAAGTTGGTCGTGCCCTTCAAGAAATTCCCCTGAAGTTCCAAGGGTACCACACCACTTGCCCTTCAAGCATCCAGTGATTACGAGGGGAACGTATAGCGCAACGTCATAGACCATTGTCATCTCTTATGTTGCCTGCTATAGTGAGACTAATGGTGTCGGGGATCAAGGAATCCGCCTTGATGCGCGCCCCCCGGTAAAGTCCTCATGAGCGAACCAACTTTGGAACCTGCCCTCATGGCATCGTGATCTTCAAGGCGAAGGTGTTTCAACCCTTCCAGCCCAAGTCACGGTGGGAGTGCTAGTGGGTGGGATCAGGGACTCTGTCCCACCCCTCCCATGTAGTTCCATCCACTTGTACAACCCCATCACCCATATGTGAGTCATTCGGTCAAGCAACTAATATGTGCCTGCAACCATGAATATATCATCAGAATATAGTTAAACATATATGGCAGATTCTAAGATCGACTTAGACTTTCAAAGATAAAATAATATGAATTTTCGTCAAACCAGGTGTCATCAACTCGTCATATGCGAGTGCCTTTGATGGTTCCCTGCCATACTCAATAATCATCAGTAACACGGTTTCTCAATGTTAGTCAATTATCATAATAGCATCATTAACAGTTCCTGGTCATTCACATCATTGTCCATTGTAAGTCTGAACTAAAGGAAGTAGGTAACATAGGGGACATATCCCTCATGGCTATCATCAATAGTCATCAATGGAGACATACATATTCATTAAGCTATCAACATCGTAACATCGTAGAAATATACCTATCCATAAAATTTATCCTCATATGCTTTTAGTAAAGCGCATACATATTCTTTGCTACCCTTGTCATAATTTCAAATAGAGACCAACTTAACTATTTAATATTGCAATCATCAGAATACTGATAGATAAGATACATAACCATTCATGCTACCATCATATCAATGGAAAGCATTCATAACATCACAACCATGAATATCTCAATCGCTAATAATAGTGTCATGGGTCCAGATCCTCAATCTGAGGTCCTCGAAGAATAGAGTGTTTAAGATAATGTCGTATTAGGGTCAGGAGACTAGAGTGGGCACTACATACACCCCCTCTTAACAATGGACTTCGTCCCGAAGTCCGTAGAACATAAAGGAGAAACGGCGGCACATAATCTTAGGAACCCTTTCTGAAACTCTTGCCAACCTTTTGGTGGGTAGGTTAAAATTTTCCCAAGGTATCTATAACACGAATTCCGTTATAACTAAAGGACTATATCTGGGGAACATTGCAACCCACTTGTTGTATAAATGTACAAAACATACATTATAGATATTATTAAAATTAATAGATAAAGGAAGCGTCATACATAAACTTTTCCAACAAAATCATCATAATCCAAAATCACAACTATTTAAAGCAACAATTAATAACACCCACCTTCTTTCAAATGACAGATTTGACTAATTTAGGAGAAATCTCTCTAGTTTTATTCATCCAATCATGTAATTAAGATAGCAATAATTTTGTATTAACTCAAATTCATAGGGGATGCCTATGCCTTTTTCCTAGGAGGAGCTACCCACCTTAAGCTTGGACTTCAATATTTGTAATGGTCAATAATAATTGTGTTAATTATTGTTTGATATTTCACCTATGACGTAATCCACCTTTGTTTACCATGTTCTAAATCTTCAATTTGTTAGGAACTACAATCAGTACTTTGAAAATAACATATGCCAGTGCTTGCTAGGGGGACCTAACAATGCCTACTACACCTTCTTAGAGACTTGATTTACCTTCATGATCCATGTTCTGAAAGTTCAATGTTGTACGACTACCATTTACACTTAAAAATAAATGCATACCACTCCTTTCTAGCGGATACCTAATGGTACACACTATCTAGAGATAAAAAGATGTTAACTACATAGAATGTAATCATCACTGGCAATGAATGAGTAGTCCAAACCTTCATCCCTTCAAACCCAGCTACCCTACTTCCTTTCGCTAGGGTGAGCGAGTGAGGCTATCTGGGGCCTATCTTCATTTAATCCTACTGAATCTAATGATATGTAATACAAGGCTTGCACCAATCATTTTTAAAAAATCAGAATTCATCCATAATTGAATCCTCAAAGATAAAAGAGATATCTAGACCAATGTGCATCTCAATAGAAGTTTAAATTTTGAAACAGCATGTCAGAAGAAGAGAGCAAACTAGAATAACGCTGCATTCCTTACCCAATATATATAAGATATTTCTAATCAGAAATTGAATATTAGGAATGTAACCTACTTAACAGAACTTCAGATAGAATGGGTGGTCAAAGAATTCAGTCAGATCAGTAAGTTTACCTGGCATAAATGCAGGGTTGTGTCATCAGGAGCTTCTATTGTTAAACGAAGATCCCTTGAACAACCAAATCTGCAGTATTTCCTTTTGTTCATGGTGTATTTATCCCACATTTGGAACCCAGAACCATAACCATGTATCACTTTATTTATCCTCATTCAATAAAGTTAGTACATACCAAGAAAATATTTCATAAACATAACTTTTGCTCATAAGCTTCCATAATTTTTGCTCATAAACTTCCAACTCTCGTTCAACAATGTTCATGTAACTTTGATTAAATAAGCATTTAAACTAACAAAATATATTCTTAAATTTCTATAACTTTGGCAAATACTTCCAAGCCATCATTTTCAACAACTTTCATATAAACTTTAAATAAACATTTAACAACCTTCATGGAAGCTTCCTTTAAATACAATTTGGGCTAAATAAAAATTTCGTTGACGACATTAGGGATTCTGCAATACATATTGAAATACAAGCACTTCAAAAGTAATTACATGGACACGCTAAAATCTCTTTTCCTATTTGTTTTTAACATTATCTAGACCTAAAGTTCAATATATGGTTGCATGAGTACTTGAATACACTTACATGAACGCAATTGCAAAATATCTAGAGATATATTGATATCTCCACCTCTCCTCATCCGGTCTTCTTCGTTTCTTTCACCATGTTTCGTTTTTAATAACAACTCACAATTTCAACTAAAATTTATTCCAAAATTCCGAAAAAAACACAAAATCTGCACCAAAATTGTATTCGAAGATTATGTGTGTTTTTTTTTAAATAGCAATAACTCACATGTCAACCAAATTCAACTATAATTTTTTTTTAATAACAATCAACCAAATTTGTATTATAGGTTTCAGGATTAAATTACTAAACCATTACATCGCCTTCATTTCTGAGCAATGACATCAACAGATTAGGGTGTACGTGAAAATATATTACATAGAGTACAAGTCAAAATTCAAAAGGTTTCAAATATATTACGTAGAGTACAAGTCAAAATTCAAAAGGTTTCAGTGTGCGGTAAATTTAATTCAAAAGAGAAGTAACGGTAACTGTGAAAAGGTGTGAAGCGCGTGACCACGGGTAGTTACATAGCAAGGTCTTCTGTTTTTTTTTTTTTTTCACGCATTGTTCAAAACCTTGTAATGTGCCTGCAACATTATCTAGCCATTTGCAAACCAGGTTTGGTCTCAACCAACCAAATGTTATTTTATTTCTTCTTTATATTGTATCTTTTATTCAATCTAAGGTTATTTTATTTCTTCCTTATATTGTATTTTAACGAAGAAATTTTGATTTCAGTGCTCTATTGGCAAAATTTCGCCAAAAAAAGGAAGATGGGAATGAGACAAGGATGACTTGCCCCTTATTCTATCTCAAAAGACATCAATACTCCATTTGTAATATGAACCAAACCATTTAAACCAAGAAAAGGATACTCATAAACCATTGGTTTGGCTAGCCATATAGCTTATCCTCAAGTGTGGAGGCCATCCGCCACACTATATAATAAGCATGCACCCATGTTAATACTATAATAATCAGTGTTTCTTCTTTTTGTCTGTGTTTCAAGTCTAAAGAATACTTCCCTAAATTCCAAGTCAAAAAGGGACCGTATATACACAGATATATATAAAATACATATATTCAATAACTATATTCATTTAGAAACAAGAAAAATATTTATTCACTAGACACCTCTAGCTCTATTCCAACATTGGTAATAATCATGACTAATATTCCATATGCATTGATTTGATTGAATTTTTTTTGAATTTTTTTTTTTTTTTTTTCTAAAAGGAGATTAGAAAGATTACCTTGTCTACTTTATTCCCAACAACCATCTTGATACAATCTTGATATGTAGAATAGATGTCCAATTCTTTTAACCACAGGTCTGATAGATTTGTAAATGTCTCTCAACGTGTTACATCATAGACTGCAACAAAACAAAAAAAATTTCTCGCTATGCTCTTGGAATGGGACAGAAGACAAACTGAAACTGACATTTGAGAAAAATTCTATCATATAATTAAATGAGAACCCAAAATAAAAATTTAAAAGAAGAACCTTTCCAGAGTTAATCGCTTCACTCTTCGCCCAGGAATTTTGACATCCAGGTAAGGAAGAACCTTTCCATCAAAATTTGTTCTAGTTTTAAAATTAAAAATAGAGTAAGTTAATAAATTAATTTAAATTAACACAAAGGTCACTTCATCACTTCAGTTCAATGAATTTAAATGACAATTATGAAATCATGGAATGTAAAAACATAATCTAAGTGAAGGGCCAGGGAATTATAACAATCAATTTACAGTCATATTAAATCTACTGTTTATTCAATTTTCATTTCCATTTGTTTATATGTCGACCACAATTTGTAATTGTGGTGGTAATTTCAGACGAAGCTTTTCGACTGCGACTTCCATCATTGACCAAAGCCACCGTAGGTACCTTCTTATTTCTTAATTTTAACTGTGATGAGTTAAATTACGTTTTAGTGTATAAGATTTGTGAAATGGGAATGACTTTACCGCTGAGAATAATTGATAACTTGTCATGGTGTCCTGTAATCACAATTACAAAGACCTTCAAGATGAGAAGTATAATTCAGAAATAAAAATTTAAAAGTCTTATGAATCAAAGATAACTGAAATGTGGGAAGTATTAAGTTTATAAGAGTTAAAAAAAAAACAAAAAGTTTATTAGGATCAAAAGTAAATCGTTGAAAACAGGGAAGTCGTAAATATTTAATCTAGAATATAGAAGATCAAAGCATTAATTTACCCTCTCGAATCGAATCTCTTTTGGTTTTTGTAAAGCCATATATAAAAAAAAAATTGGCCCAAGTTAAAAGTAACTGGAAACACAACTCATTCACTTAAATATTAAACACCACCTGCACCAGCTTTGTGCGGTGCTATAATTTGGGAGATTGCTATTATATTTGATCAACCAGACGAATGAAAATTCTGTGGGAATTCATTAAGCAAGTGTTCGCAGAATCAAGAATTATGGTTGTAAAACATCCCCAACGTGCAAAGAAAACATCTATTCTAACATTTATCGATTTATTGATTGTCAAACCTTCTTACAATAATTTACAAACATATATTTTAACTCTGTTGGGGCAGTAATAGGCCTTGGGTAAGTGTGCGCAGGGTGACATAAAATCGAAATAAATTAAAATTAAGTGGAGTGGTCCTTTAATATTTCTATTCCCCCAATGGGAGGTTGACCATACGTGTGTGGGCAGAGGCGGATTGGCGCACATTCGCGGATCACCACCACACAGTAGTTATCGCGTACTCGGCGGTTATATCACTTAGTTGCAGACTCCAGTGAAGACGGCGGAATTAGAGCATGGGGTCTAAATTCCTCAAAATTTCACATACGCTGGAGCGGAGCAGAGCGAATGTACTGGATGCGTTCCTCCTTGGTAAGGCTTTTGCTGAAGCAGTTAATGGGCGGATAGGAATAGTTGTTGGAGAGATTTTGAGGCAGAGCAGCAAAAGCAAAACTTGGACTTTCAAGAAGATGCTGGAAATGGCTAGAATAGCCAGGGATAAAGTTGCCTGTGAAGCTCTTGGAAAAGAGAACGGGAAGGAGACATCGGCTTCAAATGCAGTATCAGCAGAATCAAGCCCTGCTTCTGATAGTGCAGCTTCACCAATAGAACATACTCGTCCCAGAATACGAGCCACAATTTCAAAGACGACGTTTTCTATTACCACGAAACATAGTGCGATATATTTCTATTTCTTGACAAGCAGGTGCGAATCTTAAGCGCTAGGAGAAGATCACTTAAAACACGACTGAGCCGCCGCCCCACAGTAAAATGGAAAAGGAAACGAAGGGATCCTCCCGGTCACGAGATCGATTCCCCCTGCCTTTTGTCCCCTTGTTTTCTCTCTAGCGTCTCCAGATCTGTTTCGGCCTGTGGAACAGCTTCCGAATGATGTAAATTGGAGGTCCTGTGGCCGGTTTAGTCCATGTATTGATTTGGTATATTTTTTTTTTTTTTCACTTTGGGTTTTTTTTTTTTATTTCTCTGGGGTGCAATGCGGCGCCTTCCTTTATCACCAAGACGTATGACATGGTGGACGACAGCTCCACGGACTCGATAGTTTCATGGAGCCCTGGGAATAATAGTTTCACTGTGTGGAATCCCCCAGAATTCGCACGAGACTTGTTACCCAAGTATTTTAAGCACAACAATTTCTCCAGCTTTGTCAGGCAGCTCAATACATATGGGAAGATACTTAGGAGAAGATCAGGGAGTGGGGATTGCGAGGGAAACAATTTTTTTTTTTTTTTAATCGAAGCTCATTTCATTTCATTTTTACTGCAGGGAATGTCCAAGGTTTTCGCACCAGTAGAGGGAATATGCCTGCGTCTAAGAAGAATGCAACTCAAAGACTTTGAGGCAACTTTTACAAAATTTTGATTTTGCTAATTCCCTCAAAATAAAATAACTAGGCAAAAAAAATGGTAATCTTTATGCTTTCGGCTCAATGAAATTATACCCAAAATGCTTACGGCTTCCTTACAGTACTCCAGATCTGTAAAAATATATTGTAAAAAGTTTACAAAGGTTTGTAAGAAAGCAACTGAACCCTGGAAATTTCGTAAATTTCCTTTAGAAAAGAGGAGGGCTTTTCAGAGTTTCGTCCTAAAAATTTGTTGAAAAGGGCTTGCGATTCAGAGAAAAAAAATTAACACCGAACAAAATTGTCATAACCCCAAACCACTGTAGAAAATGATTTTATAAGATCTTATAAATTTAAACTCCTAAAGATCAAGTTGTAGAGATATTCTGAAACCTAAGAGTTTGATGGTAATCCTCATACAAAATTTTAGAATGTAGTAGCTATCTATCAAAACTAGTCACGCATGCATGGGCCCATAGGTCTCGAGGTTTCAACATAGCTCTGATACCAAGTGTAAGGACCATATTCAGACTATGTACATTTTTTTTTCTTTTTTATTTGACAGCAAATACAACCAGAAAGGAAACACATTGAAATTCAAATTTATTTAGCACACACATTCCTGCCACTCATTTCAGGAAACGTACCCTAACATTTTCATACATTTAACTAAGATCAATAGTAATGAAATACATATGTACCGTTCACCAGAAGGCGAGACTCCGCTTGCTCTGCTGTTGCTGGTATTCCCTTGTAGCTGGTCCCCTCTGCGAGTGAATGATGACGCACTTGATCCGAATGCGAAGACTCACCGGTTAACCTCCCAGCCTACTCCTTGGGTACTCTTCTTCCCCGTGGACCCCCGAGCTGCAATGGGGTTGTACAATGGAGACAAGCACTAGCTGGTAGAGGAGAGCACACCTTGGCTCAAGAGTCCCCTCTCTAAATCCTCTACCTCACCAAACTCACTATAGCTTCGTAATCACTGCTCTCACAACATCTCTTCCATCCAACGATAGGGTTCTCAAAAGTCCCTTTTCCCATGGCTTGCCCCTTCTTTTATAGGAGTCCTCATAGGTGACACTTGTCATGTCATGCATAATTAATTATTTTGTTATAATTCAATAACTTGATTATTCACCCACCCATGTGTCATTCTCTTATCAAGGTCTCCCAAAATTATTTACTTAAATTTTTATTTAAAACTAATATTTTCCTCACCTCAACAAGATTCCTATTTCTTCTCCTAGTTGTCTCTTTATTCCCCCCTTTTATTCCTTAATTTGTGTTCATTACTTGAAGTCAATTAATGAGTCAAGATATTATTCCCAATCTACTCACTAATTTAACTCAGGTTATCTCCTAGATGGATACTCTTATGTTGGTTGTTGACACATGGAGCTCCTCTACATTTCTCTAAATTTAATTTATTATTCTCATTTTAATTCACCTTCCCCTTTTTTTTAATTAGGTTTAAATTAGTTTATGATTAATCTTTATCCTTACTATTATGTTTGTCTTTCCCCTTTTTCCTAATTAAACCACATAATCTTCCTAGTATTTTCCAAAATGGGACGGGTAGAGTTTTTAAGGTACTTTATTTTAATTCTTCCTATGATCCTCCTTATTCCAAGTTTTATTTTTGATTTAATTACATTGGTTTCTAATCATCATCTACCCTTGATGTAAATTTAACTAGTTTTCATTACTTGCTTATATTTATTTATTGTTATTTATTTTTAATGATTCCAAGGATGCCAAGTTTGGTTGTGCCCTTCAAGAACTTCCCTAGAAGTTCCAAGGGTGCCACACCTAATAGCTTATTTGTGATGCCAAGGGTGCCAGTTTGGTTGTGCCCTTCAATAACTTCCTAGAAGTTCCAAAGGTGCCACACCTAATAGTTTATTTGTGATGCCAAGGGTGCCAAGTTGGTCGTGCCCTTCAAGAAATTCCCGTGAAGTTCCAGGGGTGCCACACCACTTGCCCTTCAAGCATCCAGTGATTACGAGGGGAAAGTATAGCGCAACGTCATAGACCATTGTCATCTCTTATGTTGCCTGCTATAGTGAGACTAATGGTGTCGGGGATCAAGGAATCCGCCTTGATGCGCGCCCCCTGGTAAAGTCCTCATGAGCGAACCAACTTTGGAACCTGCCCTCATGGCATCGTGATCTTCAAGGCGAAGGTGTTTCAACCCTTCCAGCCCAAGTCACGGCGGGAGTGCTAGTGGGTGGGATCAGGGACTCTGTCCCACCCCTCCCATGTAGTTCCATCCACTTGTACAACCCCATCACCCATATGTGAGTCATTCGGTAAAGCAACGAATATGTGCCTGCAACCATGAATATATCATCAGAATATAGTTAAACATATATGGCAGATTCTAAGATCGACTTAGACTTTCAAAGATAAAATAATATGAATTTTCGTCAAACCAGGTGTCATCAACTCGTCATATGCGAGTGCCTCTGATGGTTCCCTGCCATACTCAATAATCATCAGTAACACGGTTTCTCAATGTTAGTCAATTATCATAATAGCATCATTAACAGTTCTTGGTCATTCACATCATTGTCCATTGTAAGTCTGAACTAAAGGAAGTAGGTAACATAGGGGACACATCCCTCATGGCTATCATCAATAGTCATCAATGGAGACATACATATTCATTAAGCTATCAACATCGTAACATCGTAGAAATATACCTATCCATAAAATTTATCCTCATATGCTTTTAGTAAAGCGCATACATATTCTTTACTACCCTTGTCATAATTTCAAATAGAGACCAACTTAACTATTTAATATTGCAATCATCAGAATACTGATAGATAAGATACATAACCATTCATGCTACCATCATATCAATGGAAAACATTCATAACATCACAACCATGAATATCTCAATCGCTAATAATAGTGTCATGGGTCTAGATCCTCAATCTGAGGTCCTCGAAGAATAGAGTGTTTAAGGCAATGTCGTATTAGGGTCAGGAGACTAGAGTGGGAACTACACTACCCCCTTCACCATGCTGATTGCCACCAGGGTTCTTGGCATGTTGATTGAAGAAGCCTTCGTCCATCACGTTCTTCCCTGTGTCTCTGCAATTGCTGCGCCTGGGGGCATCCTCTTGCCGCAAGTCGGAATTGTCCACCTGAGAGGCAATCTGTTCATTGTCTTCAATGAAGAAGATGGAAATAGTAGTTGTAATAACAGGCTTGTTCAGGGTGCTACAGAACCTGAATTGGGAAGAGTGGGCAGTGGGATGAAGGGGCAAAGGAAAATTCGCAGAGTGAACTGCAAAATCACCATGAATTGCACCTAAAGACCGAGCATGACCCCACCCACTTCTCATACTAGGATATCTACCCGCCCCATATATTTGGGGATGATACAATTCAGGGGAAGGAGAGGAGGCAGCGGGCTCAGGGTGCGACTCAGTCTGAGGTCGAGAACTACCTCCTCGAGTTCCGCCCCTTCGACTTCTCATTCGATGTCTCACCATGCTGGTATCTCTGTCTAAGTGCTCAAAGGGAGCAGTAACAGAGGAACGATGACAGAGGGAGCTCTAACAGAGGGATAGTGAGGGGGAGCAGGGTCAGTCTGAGCAGAGGTTAGATAGCAGAAACCAGAATGGGAATGGTGAAACCCATTTCCAAAATCAACGCAACAAACTAACCAGCAACGACGCCCAATTACAGTGCGAGAGCTGGGTTCATAGGCTTGAGGCGGGCAGTTGCAGTGGAGTAGGGGAGACAGAGAAACAATGAACTGAGGTACCTCCATATCCAGACAATTAATGGCTTTTTTCCGCTTCAGACCTACATTAAATGTAGCCTACAGGGTGTCATGAGGGCATCTCAGCGTGGTATGGGGAGGGGCGCCATCAGCCAAGTGGCTCGTCCCCTCGCCGCCAATCTTCAATGTGTTCATTAATATCGTAGTGTGTCACCCGCATCCGGGTTACATTTTCCTATTTTTATTTGAGTTTTACAATAACAATTCAATTTCACAATACAATGATTATATATATATATATGTGTGTGTGTGTGTGTGTGTGTGTGTATATATATATATTAAGGATCTAATATGAGCGAGAGGGATCAAATTTCTTTATGTGCAAAACTATTCAGAGTGTAAAATAAAATGTGTAATTTTTCATTGTTTAAATTATATTTTTGAATGCTAAATAAAGTATATATGTAGGACCAAGTAAACATTTTAATTATAAAAACTTATTTTTTTCATGATATATACATATTTTTTTTTAATGATAACATAAATATTCAAATAGTTTATTTAAATCTCTTAAACATCTTAGTCATACATTTTTTTTACTTTTTATTCATTTCTATTATTATTATAGTCCACGTTATTTTTCTATTTAGAATATAATTTTAAATTTTTATGTTACGGACGGATAAACTTACACATCCCCTCATAACGGGTTGTGTATACTGAGCCTCTTGGTCCAATAAACTCAATATTTTACATTTACAAATAAATAAATATTTGTAATCAAAACATAACTAACATTAGTCCTTAGCTTTAATAAATACTAATAATAAAAATAATCCTTACCTTTAACAAATATTAATAATAAATTCACTTATTTTATTTTCATTAATAAATTTAAAAAATCATTATAGCTTTAATAAAGACTAATAATAAAGATAATCCTTACTTTTAACAAATATTAATAATAAATTCACTTATTTTATTTAATAAAAAAAATTTATTTATATGTATATCATATTTAAAGAAAATTTAATAATGATAATTCCTATATATAATTATATATTTTAAAATTTAAAATTTAAGTAATAGTGATATAAAAAGTCAATAATAATAATATTTTTTTAAAGTGTGTGTTTTTATAGGAGTTGGTTTGAGTGTGACTTTTTGGACTTTTCCTTTTCGGTGTCGGAATCCGTGGAAAAATTTGAGGTGAAATCTTGGTTTGTGTTATTTAAACTGGGTTTTTGACTGTATACATGGATTCAACACCTTGAAAAACCCCTAGGCACTTCAATTGCGTAGGGGTTACCCATCAAGCTTGTGATTTCAATAAATTCCTGCCGATTTTAGAGAAATTAGACGAGAAAAACCCACGGGAAAAACTTCTAAAAAGTTGCACTAAAGACAACTCGATTTTATATGAATAATATATTAAATATTTTAAATTTTCGAATTTAAATTTAATTAATAATCATATAAAAAGTAAAAAATAATAATATTTTTTTAAGGTTTTCTATATTGGTGTGTTTTTATATGAATAATATTTAAAAAATTTAAAATTAAGAATATATATATGTTAAAGAAAAATGTCATATATATTCATATGTATGTAATTATATATTAATTAAATTTCTATATAAAGATATAAAAATATATATAATATAAATAATACTATGAAAAATTAGTATATATTTATTTTAATCTTAAATATATCAAGTTTCGATAGGGATCAAAGCTCACGAAGTGTAATTTTTTTTCAATTTTTGCACTTAAAAATATGTTTGTACCTCAACAAATTTGATCCCTCTTACAACTTGATAGATTTAAGGTTAAGATAGATCTATGCTTGTTATTAACTAAATTTAAACATTAAATTTTGAAATATCATAGTTACAAATGTGAATTATCATTATTTAATTTTCTTTTGATATACTTTATCAGATAACTCACACGTAGGTGATGGGGTTGTATGGAGTAGATTGGATATTTATGGGAGGGGTGGGACAATGTCCTCGATTCCATCCACTAGCACTCATGTTATGGCTTGGGATGGAGGGTGAGACACCTTCACCTTGAAGTTACATGATGTTGTGATGGTTGAACCATGAGTTCGGTCGCTCATATGGTTTTACTGACGAGTGCACATTAAAGTGGAAACCTTGATACTCAACACCATTAGTCTCACAACACAAGTTGACCTTGGAGTTCACTATGGGACCTCCAACTTTGTTCCTATGTTCCCCTTCATTAGTCCTGGATACGTAAAGGAATATGTTGTGGCATGCTTGAAACTTCGTAAAGAGTTTCTTGAAAAACACAACCAAATTGGCACTTTTAGTATAAGAATTAGAAAACTAGTCAAAATTCAAGTTCATGGATCAAAATACTACATATTAAAGAGCAAAAATAAAATGGAAATTAAGAATTTATATTAAAATAAACTTTAGGAGATCAATTAAATACATCACTTAATTGCTCTCATACTTAAGAAATTGGAGAAATAAAATAATTCCATTAAATATCTCAACCACTCTAAAATTTTCGAAGGAAATTAAAGTGTTGAGTGATACTAAGCCAAAAAGAATGGGTGCATGACATTAAAGAGAATTAATTTAAAATTTTATAAAAATAAAATTCATAAGAAAATCTCCCCGTGGATGAATCATATCTAAGTAAGATTGAAAATGAGAAATATATATCTATATATATAATACTTATTTTTTCCTACTTGATCAACTATTTAAGCAAAAAAGTGAGAGAGTATGATTTAGTATAAAAGGACATTTGAAGAGATAGGAAACATGTTTGGGATGATGGAAATTAGTTTTTTTAAAAGAAATAAGAAATAAATTCATTAGAGTCTCGATAAAATTTTGATACATGGATAGGTCAATTATCATATTTTGGAATTAAAAAATGTGATAATTTTGCATGAGGAGTCAAGTGGCAATACTAAAACCTTATATGAAAGAAGAACACGTTATGAGAAACATAATTTCGATACACCATAAGGCTAGACGGATGTCCTAATGCTATTTTACTTTCAAGTGACTATTAGAAATATGTTTGTGAGTTTAGTGTGTGTGGAGTTTCAAATGAGTGGGAACCTCTTGAGTTTGAGATATCACCTCCATTGTGCTAGTGTATTCATCTCTCATGTAATCTTATTGTAGTTTGAGGGTCCACTGGGCAATGGGGTCTAGTTCCCTTCTAGGTACAAATTAGTAGGTAACACATTCCTTGAAATATGAACATTGCATATTTTGTTAGCTCACCCGACACAAAACTAAGATTCTTTAGTGTTATATTTCTGATGAAATTGAATACTTGGGAAGTGGAAATCCTTGGATTTTGTGTCATAGATGTATTGATGCTTTTGTGTCATAGAGGTGTCATAGAGGATTTTGTGTCCTCTTCATAGTGCATGGCGTAGTAACAATGAATAGAGAAGCCTTCCTAAGACATTGCTGAGCTTGACTACGCCCTACAATCAAGTTGCCTCCTTTCTGTTGAAGAATCTAGGGCAAATTAAGTTAATGAGATTCTTCTTGCCATGATAACTATTTGTGAGGTATTTTAACTTTTCCTTATTATCACAATCTTCTCTTGTTATTATTAGAGTGTGTCTTTTAGTTCAACAAATAGTCACCAAAACAAAAGAGACAAGAACACAAGATGTTGGCTTTCTACCAGGGCCAAAACCTCTCACTCTTTGAGAGGAAAACCCGCACAAATTCTTCTTATAGAGATTCCAATTGACGAAGACCAGAACCAAGACCCTTGACCTATATTTCCATTCCTAGACCAAGACACAGTCATCCTTCTTCCTTGATTCTTCGATTTCTTCATGGCACCAAAACATGATCACTGCAACATTCAAACGTTGTGATATATCCCTGAACTTTGGCCTCATAGAGTTGTTCATCATACCTTCATCGAGTTGCACTATGTAACATCTAGCGGCATCATGTAGCACCTAGTATTTTTGGTCATCATATCACTACAACTCCTACTATCACCAAGATATAGCACTGAGTGTCACTGAGTATCATCTTACCGATACCTTATCCAAACTATACCACTTCCCATCCGAAATTTCAGTGAATATATGCTCTGAGATAGTGAGGAGGATATCAATGTAATATTACCCCAAACTAGTCTGCACTGTGATCTAACTTCTTGCTGTCTTGACCACCGAGAGCCTCAGGAAATATGTCAAGAAGTTTGTTGTAGCTAATCCACATTTTTTCTCTCCTGTACCCATCTGAAATTTCAAAGAGATGTTGAATCTGTCCACTGTAGAAATGCGAGGGTACAGGCTCCTATATATAGTTGTTGGGTCATACTTTTGAGCCGACATGTCTTTATGAACCAATGTGTCTTTTTATGTTGAGCTGACATGTCATATATATATATATATATATATATATATATATATATATATATATATATATATATATATATATATATATTGATGTCGTTAGGATGATTGTGCTTGTCTATTCTGGAGGACTCTTACAAGTGTAACAACACTTCATATACATGACTCTGAATTATACATTTATGACAAGATGACAAATCCCTAAAGACATGAAGAAGAAGTCTTTGACCTATGAAAAACACTTCTTGCTCATTAAACCCACGATGCAAGGAATACAATAAATACATTTGTTTCTTCTTTACATAAAATCACAATTACAAGTTGTTATGAAGACCAAACCTAGTGACACTTTCTTCAACACTTTCAACCCTTCCACAGGCTTATCATGAGCTGATCATTCCATAAGCTTGGTAGTGATAGAATAGATGATTTTAAGACTAATTTTTCCTTGTCATGAATGATTTTCATTGGTATGAGTACCTTCTTAGCATAACAAGTTGATGCTTAAAGCAGATAGCAAAGAGAAAGCATAAAGAAACCCCTGTGGAGAAGAAGCACCAAAGAGAGCTATCATGGAGACATGATGCAGATTGTGGACCAAGACAAAAAGAAGACATTGCATGATGACTTAGAGGATTCCAATATTGATCCAAGGCCCTTTGGAGGGTGAAGATAAGCAAAAAAGTAGATCTTTCATGAAGATGAAGCATAGATCAGATCTACCATCAAGAATGCAAGATGAAGCAACAAGGAAGACATTTTGGCATTGCCACCTCATTGTGAAGTCCATGTCATCATTGTCAAGTTGTAACTTGTACAAGTGTCACCATAATAGTCAATATGTGTCCATGTGCCTTGCCACATCATCATGTGGAATGTAATGATGTATTCTCGAGAAAAGGACAAAATGTAATATGTGGAAGTCCAAGAGTCATATGTGGAACATGAAGAGTCACATAGTCATATATGGACAAAAAAAAGTCTTTAGGAGAAGTCCAAAGGCCATTTAGAGAAGTCCAAAAGTCATTTAGAAGTTCAAGAATTGTTTAGAAGTCCAAAGGACACATTAGAAGTCCAAGAGTCATGAGGGTAATTCAGGAGTTAAGAGAAGATGAAAGGTCATTCCTCTTGTTATAAAAACAACCTCATAACTCAAGCAAAATGTTGAAGAATCTAGGGTAGTTAGTTAATGAGATTCTTCTAGGCATGATAACTATTTGTGAGGTGTTTTTCAATTATTCTTCTTATTCCAATCTTCACTTATTATTATTAGAGAGTGTCTTCGTTAATTCATCAAATAGCTACCAAAACGAAGAGACAAGAACACACGATGTTGGCTTTCTGCCAGGGCCAAAACTACACAAAAATTCTTCACTACACAAAATTCTTCTTATAGAGATTCCAATTGACGAATACCAAGACCATGACCCTTAACCTACTTGGCCACTCCAAGACCAAGACACCAATCCTCTTCTTTGTCACTTCTGAGATCATCTTCATTACTGTTGCTCCACCAAAGTCATCATTATTGCATTACTGAGATCTTGACACCTTGTTGCACCTTCACCGAGAATATTGTTACACTTTTGTTGAGATTATTCGTTATTCCTCCATTGAGTCCTTCAACATGACATCGAGGTCTATCACCTGAGATATGTAGAGAGTGAGATCATGACTGCTTCCTTCATTACTGAGATAGTGACTGCTTTCTTTGTACCGAGATCATGATTATAGGTGTGTTGAGATTGCTACCATCGAGGATGAGACTGTGAATTGTCTCACTGTAATTGTGCACAAAATTGCAGTGGCATCTAAGAATGAGCCTTCCTGTACCCATCCAAAAATATTTTTCCACTTGTCTGAGATTTGTGCCTATTGTGCCATCCAATATCCTGTAACAAACCTATGAAAATCTCAGACAAGTCCGAGTTCTGTTTGACTGCAATTACTTGTAGTTTCAAAGATATCCAAGGTTACTGCTCCTTATCCGAAGTTGTAGAGCTTCTCCGAGATTCTTCCTTTCTGTGGTGACCCTACACGCCTATTTATAGTTGTTATGTCTCCATAAATAAGCTAACATGTCACAATGAAAGGATGTGTCTATTATTTGAGCCGAATTGACATTAATATATATTTTTAGGCTGACATAACTGCTCTTCTTCATCATTTAGATTGTAGACTTCTTCTTGTTCTTGTCTTGGAGGATTGTGCTTGTCTTGGAGAGCTATTTAGACTTTGTACATATGACATTGACTCTTTGACATCTTAAGGCTCTCAATGGGAGCCACTAAATAAATAAACCTCTTGCTCATGAAACCCATGCAACAAGGAATAATAAATTCATTTTCTTATAAATCATAATTACAATGTCATGAAGACCGAACCTAGTTACACTTTCTTCAACACTCCCTCTTAACTAGGGAGGTATTCATGATGGTACTTGGTCATTCTCAATCTGAATAATTTCTCATAAGAAGAATCAGGTTGGTAACCCATCTGTATAGCATCATAGTAACAAACATTGTTTCTACAAGGCCTTGACTGACAACTCTATCTCTCATCAGATCAGAGCACAATGTTGGCGAGACCAATGATTATACACACCTTCATCATTATCTCTCAAGGTACATACCCACCCTAGTGTTCACTGAGTATGACCTTCTAGGACTATTCTTGAATCTTATCTTGGGTTCCTAGCCCTTAAAGAATATCGGTCCTCTTGCCTACTCTTGTCTTGGATGCCCTACACATCCTCAAAGAGCATAGGATGCCAGATGATTACCCAATCCTCCATTCTTTCTTCCAAAGTGAAGACAAGAATGTTGTGTCTATCTCTCCCTCTCAATTAGGGAGGATATCATGTGTCCACATTTCTCTTCATGGCCTTCACCTAGACTTACGACTGTTAGTCCTGGTCTAGTGCACGACACATGAAATATAAAAACACGACTGTCAATCCCTTTTAATCTTTGGTGATCCAATCCAAGCTCCCTCTTGATCAGGGACCTAGGTGATTCTTCTATACTTCAGCAACTTCTTCTTCGTGGGTCCTTCAGCTGCTTGATCAACTTCTCTCCTTGATGTCATGAAATTTAGTTGAGCTTCTTCCTTGTAGGGCAACAACCATCGATCACTTTCCTTCTTATTTCATCATGTCATTCCTTTCTTGATGGAAAGTGGCCTTCTTCATATCTGGAACCTTTGTCATATGACTACTTATCATGCTTCTTCCATCCATCACATGAATGGTAGTGGTACTTGTAAGTAGCCCTGCATGAATTTATCCAGATATTATTCAAGAAATAAAAACATATCATTAAATCAAATCGTACCTTACTAGATGGCTCTTCATCATGAAATCTTTCTGTAGGTATCAACATCCTGCATACATGTTGACACATCTCCCAAAGATATCTATTTTCAAGGGTCTATGTCTTTTTCCATCAGAGTCTTCATATCTTTCCGAGGGATTTCCTAGTCAAATCTTCTTGGTCTTTTTGGATGTTGATTGCCTTCATCATTGTTGCATATCTCATGATCTCTTCCTTCCTCACACATTCCATTCCCAGAAGCTTTTAATCAGAGTTTCTTAATTGTAGTCAACCATCTCATACTTCATATGAGGACATATTGTGTTGATTTCATCTAGTGTGATTTGTGCCTTCCTGCATCCTTTTAGAGGAGGAGATCTTTTTCTCTTGATCATGTTTCTCAAGATAGAAGTAATGATCCATGTTACCTGCAACCATATGACATGATATTATGATATTAAACATAAGCATACATACCTTATTTTACCTTCAGGTCATCGAGGCTTCTTCCAACAACTTCCTTGATTGAAAAGATCTTGAATCCTTTGATCTGCTTCATGTGATCACATCATCATCTCATGGATTCCATAAGTTGGAGTTCTTGTTGAAACACTTGCTTCTTCTCTGGATTAGTGAACCCTCTGATGTGTTGAAGAATCTAGGGCAAAGTAGTGTAGAGTGATTCTTCGATACTTGATAACAGTTTGTGGAGTATTTTTACTTTTCTTTGTTAGCTTGTTCTTCTTCTTCTTATTATTAGTGCATATGTGTGTACTTCATCAAACTGCTACCAAAACATAAAAAACAAGAACACAAGATATTGGCTCTCTGCTAGGGCCAAACCTCTCTTCTCTTGAGAGGAAAATCCTTTCGTGAATTTCCCTTATTGAAGCTTCTATTGATCAATACCAAACCTTAGACCCCTGACAAAGAGATCCTCCAAGCATAAGTCAAGCCCTTTTTCCTTTTTGCACTTTGATCCCCAACACTTCCTTCTTCCAGCGCTTTGTTCCCCGACACTTCGTTTTTCTTTCAACTTGTTAGTAAACCTTGTTGCACTTGCTCTAGAGAAGAGACCTTTGATGAGACCATTTTCCTATGATTGTTCCTTTCTTCTCTTCACCAATCAACTAACCTAGATGACTGTAATGGGAGGGCTGTTATGACAGCAGAGGCATCTTCCTTTTCCCTCGCACGTGTGACTGTAATGAGCCTTAGAATGAACCTTCGCTTTTCCTCCTTGATCCTTCGCTTGAGAGAGTGGTCTTGTAGGCTTGGATTGAGCCCTAAACAATGAGATATGGTGATCTGTTAGTGACTGCTATCAAAACCATAGGAAGCCTTCCTTAACTTCGCATGTGTGGCTATAGCAACCCCAGAAATGATCCCCTTAACTTCGGTTCTATATACTTCTTCCTCATTGCCCTTGAAGACCCTATAGACTTCCCTTTCTCTTCCTTTTCTTCGCTTGTCTCTTCGCTAATTTCAGAGCTTGAATGAATATGTTATAGAGGAGTGGAAAGCCTCTATATATAGAGGTCTGTCCCTCCATTTAGGCCGACTTGTCAACTGTATGTAGGCCGACTTGTCAACTGATTGTAGGCCAACTTGAGGACTGCTCTTATGCTTCAGATTTCTTCTTTCAGGGATGTCGTAGCTTGGAGGATGCTTGTGACTTTGCTTGGAGGTATTCTCTTGACCATAATACATATACATACAAGGTATAACATGCCCTTAAGGTCTTCAACTTATTCTTTTGACTATTTGACTCACATATAGCACTTTAAATAGTGCTAGACCTATTTCAATGAGCAAGAAACTCATTGACATATATTATAAAAATAATATTTCTTTTCTTGATTAAATACAAATATCAAAAGTACATTTATGAAGACTGAACCTAGTTACATTTCCTTCAACACAATGAGGATTCCATCAGAGAATTTTGAGGATCTTGTATATCCCCAACTGGCAGATGTTTACTTTTTGACTTGATGTATGATGAGCCTTGTCCTAGATGACTCCTTCCTTTCCTTCAATGTCCACTAAGGTTCCCAAGAGCTATATTCTTCATGCCTTTTCTATCATGGATTTTGTCCTTCATGATTCCCATGGTGATGTCACAAGCTCTTGTTTCTAGTGCTTCCATGATGCTAAGATGCACCTTATCATTATTTTCATATCTTATAACAAAAGCTTATGATATGACCCTTTTGTGAGGGATGCCATCTTACTCATAGGTGAGATTTGTTACTCCCTCTTTCTTGGCCCTTTTCTTCAGCTTCCTCCATCTATCTGGTGATATGAGCTTCCAAAATCCTTCCACAGCATTGAATCTTAGCTATACTTATTCTGTCTTGCTTGAGGACCAACCTTGCCTTTCCTTTCTGCAAATGGTTGAGTTCGTTTAACCTTCAATAGTTTTGCCATCAACTTGTCTTTCTCTATTTAGCATAGAGACCATAAGTTGTAGAGTGAGGTAACTTTATTAGCCCATGGATATGTGTTACCTTGCCTATCAGTTAGAATGATGATGATTATCTTCCTTCCTAGATCTTGTAGATGGGATCTTATGAAGATATCCTACATCCCCTGATACCCTTTTACTTTTATGAGGATCAAATTCCATGTGACCTTCTTCATTGCACCTTCTGAGAGTGAGTTTTTATTTGATGTCTCCAATATTGCTATATGAGGGGATCTTTCATAAGTATCCCTTTCCATGAATTCAGAGGAGACCTTTTGATGACTTCAACTTACTTAGAGGACTATGTCTATCCTCCTTCTTCATGCAAGGAATCTTGATGACCCATCCAATTTATAGATTTCCTTGCAATCATGAAGTCATTTAACTAAACTTGATTATAGAATGAAAGATACTTACTTGGCAAGTGAAGATGAACTTGAGACGACATTGTCTTGCTATCACATAAGTGGATTATGGAACCTTGTAGTATGCAACATTGTGTAGAACCATAGAATCTTGATGTTGCTTGCCATGATGATCATTTTATAGTATTGGGACCCATCAACGAATACCTTCATTCTATATTGAGATCATCGTGGTATGACATAGACTAAGACTGTGAGAGGCATCGAAATTGCTGCCATGAACCTAAGTTCTGAGTACTTGTGATCGAAACTTCATTCTTTGACTGAGATTACTTAATCCTATTGTGGCACCGAGATCTCAATAGCATAGCACCGAGACTGCGGGTAGTATAGACCGTTGAAAGCTGTCTCCTTGATTATATAGACACAAGCCTTTGTTGTTGTAGACTGATTCTTGATTGTTGTTGTAGACATGTTATTAGTAGACTAATCCTTCAATCTTGACAAAGCCTTTTAACCTTGCTTTGATGCCCTTCTTGAAGACTGATCCTTGTATTTCTCTTTTGCTGCCCTTCCTTTGACTTCAACACCTTAGCTCCGATACCATGTTGAAGAATCTAGGGCAGTTATAGTTAATGAGATTCTTCTAGGTATGATAACTATTTGTGAGGTGTTTTTCAATTATTCTTCTTATTCCAATATTCATTTATTATTATTAGAGAGTGTCTTTGTTAGTTCTTCAAATAGCAACCAAAACAAAGAGACAAGAACACACAATGTTAGTTTTTTGCTAGGGCCAAAACCTCTCCCTCTTGGAGAGGAAAACCCACACAAAATTCTTCTTATAGAGCTTCCAATTGACAAATACCAAGACAATGATCCTTGATCTACTCGGACACTCCAAGACCAAGACACCAATCCTCTTCTTTGTCACTTTTGAGATCATCTTCATTACTGTTGCTCCACCAAAGTCATCATTATTGCATTACTGAGATCTTGACACCTTGTTGCACCTTCACCGAGAATATTGTTGCACTTTTACTGAGATTAATGCTATTTCTCCATTGAGACCTTCACCATGACATAGAGGTCTATATACTGAGATATGTAGAGAGTGAGATCATGATTGCTTCCTTCATTACTGAGATAGAGATTGCTTTCTTTGTACCGAGATCATGATTATATGTGTGCTGAGATTGCTACCATCGAGGAGGAGGAGACTGTGATTTGTTTCACTGTAATTGTCCAAGAAATTGCAGTGACATCTGAGAATGAGCCTTCTTGTACCCATTCGAAAATATTGTTCCACTTGTCCGAGATATGTGCCTACTGTGCCATCCTGTAACAGACCTCTAAAAATCTCAGACAAGTACGAGTTTTGTTTCACTGCAATTACCCATAGTTTTAGAGATATCCGAGGTTACTGCTCATTATCCGAAGTTGCAGAGCTTGTCCGAGTTTCTTCCTTTCTGTGGTGACCCTACATGCCTATTTATAGTTGTTATGCCTCCATAAATAAGTTGACATGTCACAACGAAAGGATGTTTATATTATTTGAGCCAACTTGATATTAATATATATTTTTAAGCTGACATAGCTGCTCTTCTTCATCGTTTAGCTTGCAAATTTCTTCTTGTGCTTGTCTTGGAGGGCTGTTTAGACTTTGTACATATGACATTGACTCTTTGACATCCTAAGGATCTCAATGGGAGCCACTAAATAAATAAAGCTCTTGCTCATAAAACCCATGCAACAAGGAATAATAAATTCATTTTCTTATAAATCATAATTACAATGTCATGAAGGTTGAACCTAGTTACACTTTCTTAAACACAAAGGAATTTTGGAGGCTTAGGGTTTGGAGAGATTGCTTTGGCTTCTTCAACTTGGGATAGGAGAGAAAACTATCCTTTGGAGAAGCAAGAAGTGACTTAATGTTCCACTGTTGGAAATAGTGGCATACCATTGTCACTGTGTATTCGGATCTTTCACTCATTAATTGAAGCTCATTGAACCAACACACTTTCATGCATGTATCGCGAATGTTTTAAGACTAATATTTGGATGTTTGCTATATATGTTGGCGTTCTTATGTACTAAATAAATTGAACTATTTCAGTGGCTTTGGTGCTTATCTTGTTGAATGTGTTGTATTTGTTTTTCATGAATCATTGTTATCTTGTTAACTAATTTGTATGTTAATCAACGAATCTTTCCTCGCTTTCGTGTGTCATCTCCAGGATAGTGCTATTACTTTCCTTCAGAGGACACTCTTTTCTCCCTTCGTGAAAGTCTCCTTTTACACATTACAATCGGTGCATCACAATGCCAACTTGATTCTTCAAAGTTTATGTGGATAACCTCTTATGTTATCCATTGAAACCAAGGAAAACATTACAGTCACGATGGTTGGGCCAATAGTCCGGATGGTGCTCCTTCTCCAAATGGTGTAATGGTATCTAGCACTGTCAACACCTGGATTCTGCCATACTTCTAGTCCCAAGTAATAATGCATAATCCCAAGATCCTTCATATCGAACTCGACTACGAACTACTTGCATTCCTGAATCCGATGCTTTACACCTGTGACTAGTAGATCATCCACATACAAGAGTATGATAACTAGTTCACCCTAGACCACCCTAATATATAGGTTAGGATTTGCAGTACTCTTGGTAAAACCAAGTCTCAATAGGTATGCATCCATTCTTGCATACCAAGCTCTAGGTGTTTGCTTTAAGCCATATAGAACCTTCTTCAATCTGCAGACATGAGTCTCCCTCTGATTTATTTCAAATCCTTGAGGTTGCTCAATGTAAACCTCCTCATCAATGGTCCCATTCAAGAAAGTTGTCTTGACATCCATTTGATGGATGTTCCATCCCATAGTAGCAGCCAATGAAACAAGTGATCTTATTGTTGTATACCTAGTTGTGGGAGCAAAGGTTTCCTCGTAATCAATTCCTTCTTTCTGTGAGAAGCCTCTTGCTACAAACCTTGCTTTGTATTTGTCGATGCTCCCATATACAACATGCTTTATCTTGTAAATCCACTTTGAAGTGACGATAGATTTGTCACCTGGCCAAGGGGACAATGTCATAGACATCATTTTTCATGATTGACTGGTATTCTTCCTGCATAACATTCCTCCACTCTTGATGTTTAGCTGCATCTTCATAGGAGGAAGGTTTTTCTTGAATAAGCCTTGTCATTTATGCAGCATACCCTGAATACCTTTTCATTCCTTTACATTCCCTGGAGGTTCCCGATGTTGTATGTCCTTCTGCTTCTTGAAGAGTAGATTTCAACCAAACAGGCCTCTTCCGATTTTGTAGGATAATTACTTGTTGTATAGGTTCACAAGTACCTTCAACATTCTCTTGAGTGGATGGTTGATCTTAACAATCATTGCCCCTCGAGATATCCTCAAAGATAGGTATCTCTTCTTCATCAAAATCAACTGGAACATCCTTTGATTTCTTTTAAGCTATGCACTCATCAAAGATGACATCGTTGCTTACTTCAATTCAACGATCCTCCTTAATATAGATTATATATGCCTTTGAAGAAGCATTATACCCAACAAAGATGCCTTTTAGATTGATAGTATCCAACTTCTTTCTCTTGTCCTTGGGTATATGAAAATACACAGGATACCCAAATATCTGAAGATGATCCACACTTGCCTTCTTTCCTGTAAATGCTTCTTCCAGAGTCATATTGTTGAGAATCCTATGAGGACTTCGATTCTGCAAGTAAATAGTTGTCATACATGCCTCTCCCCATAGGAATTGAGTGAGATCTTGATCATGTAGCATAGCCCCAACACGTTCCTCAATAGTTCAATTTTTCTTTTCTGCCACGCCATTTTGTTCATGATTATAAGGAATTATAAGCTCCCTATTAATCCTTGATTCTCTGCAAAAAGCTATTAATTCCTTGGAGGTGTATTCTCCACCATTGTCTGACCTCAGAGTCTTGATCTTTCTCTCGGTTATGTTTTCCACTCCATTCTTGAACTCTTGAAACTTTTCGAATACATTGTCCTTATTCTTGAGAAGGTATAACCAAGTCTTCCTTGAGTAATCTGTTGAATTTCCATGATCCTGGGTCTAGGATAGAATCTTAAAATCTCTAACGCTACCAAACCAAGAATCTCAACGATGCTACTTTGCACAACGAAATATAAACAACAATAAGTCACACATGCACAAAATATAGACAACTTTTTACACATTTCAACCCAACTTCATTATATTAAACAATGTATAATACAACAGTCTAGGGCTCCCGTACTAGGGATAATGGCCCCCATACATCCACTAGTACAAGATACAAAATTGGGGCTTGGTGTCAGTCGTTCGACAACCAATCTACCCTTAACAAGATACTCTAACCATCTGGTTGTCGCATGCTCTCTCAGCTCCTCTCGGTCATACACTGTACTTGCCTGGTCCTTTGGCTCTCGATCTACAACTCCTGCCTTTATTAATGCTCCGAGTCCATTTGACCACTAAACCTCGGCTCTCAATCTACTCACTAATTGTGCCTTAGTCCATCAAGGGAATAACACATCGAGACTCTTATTGAGTTGTTCAAATCTCCACCTATGAAAAACTCTCAATCTGCCCACTGCTGCTCCTTAGCTACTCAAGGACTTAAGCCCACTATGGTCTTCCTGCGCTGCTCCGATGAAGACCAACTTAGGGCACAGAGGGTTGTCACCTATCACTGCAAGATGTCCATCTCCCACAATGAACACGAGCTAGGAGTACTACCCATCATCTGTTGTAGAAATCCTCCACACACAAGTCTTGGGCTCCACAAATTGATCCTCTGGCTCGTCAACCCTTGAGCTCAACAATTGCCACTCTAGCAACTACTTTTGTCCATCAAAGTGTTGCACAATGGGCTCCAACTTGGGTACTATCACGCTGTCATCCAGCAGACCATAAATGCCCAATCCACGTCCACACTTGGTCTACTCTTACGCTGCCCTCCAACAGACCAAAAGTGACCAATCCTTGTTGTAGCATCTGCTCCTAGTTAGGGCATCCAACACCTAGGAAACCCCTCCACATGACTGCTAACAGACTTCACCAACAGTCGTCTAATAGGACACCTATTACTCCACTGCAAGATCTGCTCCTATTTGGGGTTTCTTAACACCCAAGACAACCCCAACACATGGCTCCCACAAGCTGCAATCTAACTCTCATCCAAACTGATCCTCACTATAGAATTTGTCACTTGGTTAGGGCATCTAACCATCAAGATTGCCCCTCCTCCTTGACTTCCACAGGCTACACTGTCCAAGCACTAGGACAACCTTCCATCTAGCAACAATTCAACATAGAAAATGTCAAACTACTTGTACCTTTGGGTTGGTGCAACTGTTGTTGTATAGCGTTCTGGTTAGGGCATCATAATAGACCCTAACAACCCTCACAAAACCATACAACAGTCCCTTATTTATTGCGGTTTCCCCTCCTTTTTGAGCCCTCGGCCTACATTGCTTGTTCCTCTGCTCCAACACCTTGGAATAGGCCTTACAACCCTCCTAACTTGCCCAGAATAGGCCTGCGGTGGCTCTAATGTGACCACAGGGCCTACGGCTCACCCAAACAGGGATATACCACCCTCAAACTAGCACCAAAGCTGCCCAGAATAGCTCAGACTCCTCTGCTACTCCTCGACCCATGCAAAAAGGTCTCCAAACTGACCCTTATGCTCCTCAACCTCCTCTTCTTGAGCTGCGGCTTCCACAGGTGTAATTTTCACAATGAATGCTGCACTTTAGAAGAGAAAAAGGACTCACACATGTGTTTAATTTATACCCTACACATGTGGCTTCAACACATTCATGCCAACTGTTAACAAGTCTTCTTTAACCCAAACCAACTTGCACAAATCATGAAAATGACATTCAAAAATTAATATATCAAGTTCTAGAGCTCCAATTTGAGTGATTTTCGAAACATTGGATTCTCCACACCATCCTCTATCACCTCAAATTCTCTCATGCTCAAACTCCTCATGGTTTTGGCCCAAATCCTGACGGGTGCAAAACCCCAAGCTTGGGTTCCAAGCCCACAAGGCCACTTGTGGAGCTCATTCCTCTAAACCCTCGATCCACAAGGTTTGGAGTACCTCCCAAGCTACAAAAAGCAACATAATCATCAATGAAGGTTATATAATATTGATGACCAACAAGGGACTTGACTGCCATAGGTCCACATACATCTGAGTGTATGAGATATAAAATTTCCTTAGATCTGGTGTCACTACTTGCAAATGGTTTCTTTACGTTCTTTCCTAGAGCACATCCCTTACAGGTCCCTTCATGTTCTTCCTTCAATTCACAGATTCCATTAACCATTTAACTTAGAGATGGAAAAATCTTATAATGAAGGTGTCCATACCTTCTATGCCATAATTCAGAAGGACTCACATCCAAGTGAACTAGAGCCTTGGATAGAGGTGTATAGAGTCTATACAATGTCCCCTCGCGAATCCCAATTACCCTAGCATCATCAATACTTGAGCCCTTACCCAAAACCAAAATCTTTCCATCGAAAAACCAATTATATCACCTTTATCCTCTAGACAAGAAATAGAAAGTAAGTTTTTCTTCAAACCTGAAACATATAAAATGTTGTTGAGGTGAATGCTTCCACCTATTTCGAGCTTCAATAATGTATATCCAATGCCTTTCACTAGATAGCTCTTGTTGTCTCCAAGTTCGATTGAGTGAGATGAATTTCCTTTTGACAAGGTTTGCAGTTGACTGCATTCTCCTGTATATGTCTAGAGGTACCATTGTCAATAACCCATACATTCTCATCCTTGCAATTCTTGATGGATGTAGCGAAATTTCCAAGAAACTTGAAACCTTTCTTCATAACCCTTGTCATAATGCCAACTAAACTCTGATCTTCGTCTCCTTGAACCTTAGCTCTGATACCATGTTCAAAAATATGGAGACTTGTAGATTATAAATGATTTTCCTTAGCTTGATAATTACTTGTGATGTTAGATGGTCTTTAATTACTTCTTTAGTTATGTTCATCAAGCAATTACCAAATCAATAAAGATCACAAGAGACATAGTACACAAGATATAGGCTCCAAGCCAGGGAAAAACCCAGAAATAAATGTTTCTCTTCTTACAAAGAGACTTCCAAGACCCAAAGACCAAAGCCAACAAACTCTCCAAGTCCCACGTCACCGCCCAACAAGATCTCTTATGATGCAGCTTCCAAAACTTCGATACTACAACTCTACTATTGCAACTTCGACCCTTACAACAAAAATTTCGGCCCTGAATTTCAGCTTCCTACAATTGCTTTAGAATTTCGGCTTTCTGCAACTGGTAGCTTGACAAACCCTGGCAAGACAAGAAAAGAGAATCTTGGAAAACTTCGACTTCTTCTCCATTTATTCATCCTCTAGCTACTCTCTCTCTTCTTTTCTATCACTAATCAAACTTTTGCTTGAGTGAGTGACCAAATGAGTCGAGTTCCTCTCCTTTATATAGCCTTTCTTAAGGGTCAAATTCCCTCCTTTTAGGCCGACTTGATTTGCTCCTTGGGCCAACTTGGTCTTGGGCTTATCCATGGTTTTTTCTTGACAAAATAAATATTTTTCTTCATTACAATGAGTCCAAATGGGACTATGACACATGACCAATATTATTCTTTATCCTAGAAAGACCTAGAAGACCTAAAAGCACGAAGAACATGCTTTTGACTCAAACTTGAGTATGAAACCCATACTCCAAAATAAAATATAATTTTTTTTCATTCTTTTTCTTTCTTTATAAATAATATACAATGTCATGATTACAATTATATCATAATGAAGACCGAACCTAGTTACAATTTTCAACACATAAAACCACTGTCCAAACCCTTTTGTTGAACAAACTCTCATCTAATCAAACCTTGCAATCATCCACTAGAAAACACAACCTACATACCTTTCAAGGATCTCTAGTCCAACGCCGACAGTCTCAACCTTGTGCAACTATTCACTAAGGCTTTTTTGGCCCTATTAAGGCTCCCGCGACTACCTTGTTGAAAAGTGTAACTAGGTTCGGTCTTCATAATGACATGTGTAATTTTTATTTTTATGTAATTGATGTAAAGAAGGAAAAATAAAATGATTGTATGCTTGCTTCATGGGTTTCATAAGAAAGATTTTATTTTTAGATGGCTCCCATTGAGAGCCTTTAGGATTTATCATAAAAGTCAAAAGAGTCAATGTCATGTATGAAGAGCCATTCTTGGGTATATTACAAATGTATACAAGTCTATAGGATTGTAAAATAGCCCTCCAAGACAAGCACTTGTTACTCCTCTTCAAGTCAGCCTCAAGACAAAGAGAAGGATTCATGTCGGGTCACCTAAATGGAGACACACCTATTCAGATGCACACGTCGGCCTATTTATGACGGACAAACTGCTATAAATAGGCACCTCGACCTATTCCACAGAGACGAAATTTCAGACATCTCTCTGAGTTTTTCGAGTGGACAGTTGCAGAGATAAGTTCAGATATCTATGAATTCGGGTGGCCTAGTGTGGAGATAGGTTCAGATATCTCTGTGATTCATATAAGAGATTACAGTGACAAGAAAAGAAAACAAATTCAAATGCCAAGTTGCAAAATGAACTCAAGGGACAACAAGGACCTTTTTGGGTGAAACAGAAGTTCGGATTCCTGAGAAAAGGTCTCGGTGCTACAGCAGCTCGGACATGGATATATATATACTACAGTTTGGCGGTCTAAGAAGGATCAAGTTTGATGTATTTGTAGAGGTCACAATGCGGTTTGGAGCAGAGAAGAGAGGAAAGGTTTTGGTGATACCATAGTGACATCCCCTCATTGTCTTGATGCTATATCACAGTAAGGACCTCGATGTAATCTATATCTTACAACAAAGAGAATTTGGTGCTACGACAACAAAAAGAATTCAGTGCTAACACAGGAAGAAGGTCACAAGTGTGTGACAATATCTTGGTACTATTACATGAAGAAAATCTCAAAGTGAAGAAGGTAGAAGTGGAAGAGGAGTCAAGAAGAAGGTTGATTGTCAAGAGAACTTGTGTCTTGGTCTTGGAGTGGAAAATAGGTCAAGGGTCTTGGTCTTGGTATTCGTCAATCAGAGTCTCTATAAGAAGAATTTATGAGGGTTTTCCTCTCAAAGAGTGAGAGGTTTTGGCCCTGGCTCATAGCCTACATTCTGTGTCTCTTGTTTATTTATGTTCATGCATTGGTAGTTGTTTGATGAAGAAGAACACTAATAACTTAAGCTAAAAAGATCCTAATCTAAAGTTGTAAAAAGCACTCATAAGCAGTTACTAATTGAAGAGAAATCACCTAACTATTGATGCCCTAGATTTATCAACATACCTCAGGATGGCCCTAATCCTGTGGCCACTTAAGACCTCAAACTCTATGTAAACCTCACAAAAACAACCCTTAAACCCTGCACATTACTTTGAGAAGATTCGTTGTACACTTTAGCACTTTCTACCATCCTCACAACCTCATTGTGCACAGAACTAGGGGTCTCGAACTACCTTAATGTTATAGATTATACTTCGGTCTATCCACAGAGATAATACACAATCATATGCCTCCAACCATGCCACTACTACTTGACCAACCTTCCTTTGCTTGACCTGTACCGGAACATAAGAAAAAAAGAGAAACTTGTCCTTTCTTCACTTTAGCTTGGCTCCTTGAGGTCTGAGGTCTTCTTTGGCTTGTCTTCTCTTGAGATGATTGCACTTGTGATGTGATGCCAAATGAACTCAACATTAATTCTACTTATGGTGTTCTTGTTGGAGTCAATTAGCTACCAAGGGTCACCACTTTAGCCCATGTTAACCTAAGCCAAACATGCTCAAACAACATTAACTTTAGAAATAAAATTTCTTTCATTTGTTTCGCCCACTCCATTCTAGCCCTAGGTGCCCCTTAGCCCTTCAAGGGTCCCCCTCATGCATCTAATAGAACAAACAACCAGTTTTCTCTTGGGTATTTCACCCACAACTTTGGGTACAAATCCCACCACTTGGGTACATTGCCTACAAAACTACATTTTTGTGGGTCAACTCTTCACAAGCCTAGTACCTTAGGGGTTGTGGGAGTACCTCCCAAGCTACACATTTCCACACTCCCTCTTAGCGAGGGAGATACTTCCACTACTCAAAAGTAACTCGTCAACAACACTAGCCCAATTTCTGACGTCCACCACTGTAGCATACCCTGTAGGATAGACCACACACTATCCTTGGTAATGTCCCTACCACTAGAAGCTTCCCACTTCTTCCTCTCATGATAGGCCTTCAGCCCATTCAACGGTTCCTTTTTGCCAGCTATCGAAGTCTCCTTACACCCCACTAACCATGTTCTCTTCTTAGGTTGTGGATTCTCCCTCTGAACCTGCAAACTCTTGCTTGAGTTGGTGTCCTTCTGAGTCTCAGGAACTTGCCTCTTCCCTTGATCTATAGGCTTTCATTTCAGCCGATATAGACCATGCTCCCTAACTCCAATGATAGCTCCAGAAAAGTTAGAGCCTTTGGAATCGAGCATTGCTTTCCATCCTCGGAATATCCTATCAAACCCCATCACCTCGATCACTGAGACAAACAACATGTTGTATCTGAGCTTTGGTGCCCACAGTACACCTTGAACTTGTAGCAGCCCACTTGACTCCATCCTAAATGGCACAACACCTTACCCTTTGACAACTTTCTGACTCTTGTCGCCAACCTCCATGTGCAACTTCGAGTTCCACTCAAATAGAGTCTCAAAAACTTCACACGAACCTGTCATATGCTTCAATGCTTCGCTATCCACGTACCATGCATGCTCGTCAATGGTACCCTCAGAGAAATGAGGGACCAAGGCAAAGTCCTCTAACAACCTTCTAGAGAAGTCATCCAACTCACTTGAAGATGTAGTAGCCCCAACTATCTCCTTCCTTTTCTCATTATCTCCCACCTTAAGGGGGTATACACTACTATATTTTACGCATCATGCTCTCATCCCCTTGAGCCCCTTGCAATAAAATGAAGAAAATCAATAAAAGGCAAAAGGCATATGAAGAAGAGTGAAAAACAAAGGTCGTGGTAACTCATGTACCATGATTGCTCCCTCCTACATTCATACACCAAGGTGTGGGCCTCCTTCATCATAGCTACCCTTGTACCATGGCATGTGGCTTGGAGCCTCCCCTATTACCCCCACTTCGTTCCAACATTATTTCCCATTACACTTGCCATCTGATGGATGTACCAATGGACTTGTCACTCCCTTAGAAATTGAAACCACCTAATAGGGTCCTTCATTAACCTCTCTTGTCAAGGAAGGTAACATTAGTGCATGTCCAAAGCCGATTTGGAAGGGCATGCCAATATGAAGTGTCCATTTTTTCCCTTGATTAGCAAGATTATTTACTCAACTGAACTATTGAATTGTTGTATTGGAAGGTGAGGAGATGAATTGGATCTTATATGGGTTTGCAGGTGGGTCTTCATCTTGAACTTGGCCACCCTATATGGGAACCAAACCCTCCAGAGGTCCACAATGGCATTTGTAGGGTGAGCGTTGAGAGTCATGGGCCTTCATCCTTGCAAAGCATTGATTCCCACACCACATGCTTCTTCAACACCACTACTTGCTTTCTCATGCCCCAGTCTTACAAAGATGATGATGCACTTGGACCATATTGCCCAGCCAACTACAGGTTAAGGTGGTTGATCCAAGGTCCAGAAGAGGTTCTATCTTGCCCAGGGAGACATGGGAAGGAATGTGTCATCTTCTAGCCCTTATTGATGGAGCATCGACTCAATTGTGAGTCGCTTGGAGACCCATGAGACCATTGTTGGTGCCCCATAGCCACTTGGAAGCACCACATGATGTTTTTCTTGGAAACCAAGGGGCCACACCCTTGATCATTATTCATGGAGCTCTCTTCTTCATCATGGCACTTTGAGGACCCATTCATGCCTTTCAACGGCCCTCTTACCATTATTTTATCATTTTGGCTAGCTTTGCATGGCTTGTCTTTCACTTCATGAGCTATTTGGTGGGCTTGTCACCAAAGATATGTTATTTTGTACATTAAAATATTGTTAGGGGATAGATTAGACTAAATCGAACTTGAGGAACCTCATGTAGAATTTTCTAAGTCTATCCGTTAGAAAATTAATATATATTCTATTGGTTTATTTCTTCTACTTGTAAATTCTGAACAAGTTATTTAAAACATTTAAATACCGAAATAAACACAATACAGTCACAACATCTATAGATCATCAGCTGAAAGAAAACAAACACACAAGTGACACCGTTATTTTTGGACAAATGTCCCCGGAAAAATCCAATGCAGGAAAACCAGTGCAGCTATTTTGAGGGTTTATTATTATGCAGTATTTCCTTGAGTACAACTGGGTGCCTAACCAACTCACCCGACAGAGAAAAAAAACACGACAACAATACCTCTATATTCGGAAATAGGTATTCAGAAAAACCTGTCCCATGAAACCCTCTCCGGTGACTCTGAAGCTCAGCGCTGGCCTTTCTGGCCTCTGCATCAGCCTCCTGCGTCAACCCCAACACCCTCTGCGTCAGCCCTCTCAGGAACTATGCAGCCTCTGGGACCCTCTGTATCACTCCAACAGCCTCTGTGTGGATGACGCAACCCCTTTGGCCTTTGCGTTGTCTCTGTGGGGCTCTGCGTGCCCTGAACTGGCTGCTCTCACGCTCTCTCTGCTTCTGCGCTGATCTCTCAGTATAGTCTCTGCCTCTCTGTCCAATATTCACTGCCCCTCGCTGCTGATCATTGATTCACTTTTGCTTAGCAACCCCGCTCTAGCAAAATGAATGACTGATCACTCTGGTGTGTCCTCCAACTGACCCTCAAGCCTCTTCTTATACTTTCCCTGTTGGTCCTTCAACGACCGAGATTAAATCTCTAATAAACGACTAAGATTAGATTTGGCTTGAACCATGACTTTTGGAACCTTCTAACCCAGTTTTATACTAATACCCATTAATATTTTATTTTTCCTAAGTTTAGGCTTAGAAACTCCATTAAAATTATTAATTATTTTAATATCTCCTAAATCGGGCAGAATCTGCGCAAACCATTTCCGGGTCTTGGAGATCTCATGTGCTTTAGCCTCTCCACCAATTTTCATGGCTAGAGCACATCCGATGCTACCACAAATCAACACCTCATATAAATAAGAGAGGCCTCATTTTGTATTGGATCATCATCACATTCTTGGATTAGCTCTTCTTGAGTAATTCACATTTCTTCTTGGACGACTATTGGAGGTTCTTTCATGCATTTCGATACCTTTGGAGGCTAGTTTGATTTTCTTCTTGGAACCATTGTCTTGATCTTGGATTGGATATATCTCTTGTTATCTTGTAAGTAACTCTTGTTGAAAAAAAATCATGAATAATGTCTAATGTGTGGAAATTATGCAACTAGTTCTTTCTTTTATGCTCTAATTATTGAATATCATTGTTAAAGATTGTTACATTGTAAATTTGTGCATATTACTCTTTGATAGCAAGTAGAAGAATGTTCCTAGTGGATTGAAGTTTATTTTCTTCCATGAAAGTCCATTGATCTTGGATGGGTAATTGTTGAGAGATAGCTGCTAGGGCATCATTTTTCAACCTCCTTGAGAAACGAATTAGTCCAAATTTCGAATCATTAAGACTCCCAAGCCCAAGGGGAAGGCAATAGTTTAAGAAATTTTGGTGGTCACCCTTCTTTTCGTTATCTTTTCTTCCTCCTAAAAATTTTGATCTCTCACCTAGATGGCCTTGCTAGGGCTCCATGTGAATTTCCTTGGAGGGATAATTTTGCAATTCTGCTTGCGTTGGTGTCCCTCCTAGAGATCTTCAAGGTTTCACGAGATTTCAACGTTTAATTTGTGAGGAAAACCAAGCCCTAGCTTGGAAATCGAAAGCTAATCTTGGACGTAATAGTGAAAGACTTTCTTGAGGGTTACCTCCCATTAAAGCTTGATCACTCTTAACCCTTTCCTTGTCTTAACTTGACCTAGCGTTCTCCTTGGAAGTCTCCTTTTCATGATAAATCCTAAAACCCTAGGTCTCGTGTGGACCCAACCTAGGTCTCTTGATTTTAGCAACACATCTCTTGGAAACAATTGCTTGTTTCAAAGAGCTTATTGAGAGGTCGTATATCATTTTGGGGATCTTGACTCTAGGTATACCTAACCTTATTGTAACATCAAAATCCCTAGATCTTGATCCTTACTTAGGTATTTCTTGGATAGCCATTAAGCTTCATTGGAGCAAGTTTTTGGAAATTGTAACTAGGTTCAATCTTCATTTAATGTATTTGAGTCATCATGAAATGTATTTGTTAAAAGAATAAAGAAAAGAACTTTTATTATTGTAACAATGACTTATTAAAGCATGGGTTTCATGCTTGGGTCATCATTATATTAGTCAAAGTCTCCATTGTGGACTCCTAGGATTAATATTGAGTTTATAGAGTCATTGTATATTCAAAGAGACCCTTCTTGGGCTTTTCAATCATGTAAAAAGGCTTACTATTGAGTCAAATATAATCTATGTATCCTCCACACCAAGTCGGCCTAAGGACACTAATTCGACTTCACATGGAGCCTATAAATACAAGCAAGTCGAAGTCATCTAGAGCATCTCATCTCAAGCAAGTTCGATATCTCAAGAGTAGTTGGAGAGGTACAAAGTAGGACGAAGTGGGTCTAAGGAAGCTGAAGGAAGTGAGAGTTTGGGGAAGTCTAAGGAGAAGAAGAAAATCAATCTTTTGGTGCCTCTCTCTCTGTTTCATGCCCTAGTTTGGGGGATCGAAGTCTCCCAAGTTTCATTGATGCCGAAAGTTGTCTGATGCTGGAAGCTGCTGCCTAGTCGAAGTCGTTGGAAAGGAGGGTCGAAGATCTGGGAGGCTGACTTGGTGTGGAGGGAAGGTTTGGTCTTTGTCTAGGGTGAAGAGTCTCAAAGAATACTATCAAAAGGAAGAATTTTCTTGATTGGTTTTTCCCCTTGAGGGGGGTTTTTCTCTGGCATAGTGCCTATATCTTGTGTTTCTTGTTTTGTGATCTTCATACACACATAATATGGTAATTTCCTGGTGAAAGATAAGATAATAAAGAAGTAAAAGAAGCCAACACACTCACAAGTAATTATCAAGAAAGGAGAATCAAACCCTAATATAACTGCTTTGATTTTCCAACATGGTATCAAAGCTAAGGTCAGGAAGAGTCGAAGATCACTTTGTTGGCATGGATTCTCCCTCTTTGATGAACTACATAAGAATGGGTATCAACACTGCTAGAAGTTGGATCAAGAAGGTCATCTACTACTTATTCAACAAGGTCAAAAGTCAAGGATTCTTGGCTGCTCTTACAGGATCTCTTAATGATGACAATGCATGGATCATTGATAGTGGAGCATTGAGACACATGATAGGAGAAAGTAAACAACTTCATACACTATCAAAGGAACCATCTTCTCATGTAGTGGAATTGGGTGACAACAAAAGCTATGCTGTTAGAGGCCTAGGATCAACATCGTTGAAGCTGGATAATGGATCGAAGCTGCACCTCAACAACATTCTATATGTTCTAGATTTGAAAAAGAATTTTGTTTCTTTTTCTTGTTTAGAAGATAAAGGGGAAAGAATTGCTTTTTTTGATGGAAAAGTATTGGTTTGGGGAAAAGACTAGCATTGATAAATCTAGGGTTATTGGTGTTAATTTTTCATAGTGTTACATTATTCTTTGCTTTGATAATTTCATCTCTTCGTTAATACATTAAGTTCACCCCATAGCATCATAACATTATTCAGATTTACATCATTATTCATCAGCATATGCAATTATGTAGAAAGAACAATAACATCATCATCAATGCAGTGGAACATAAAGGAAGGAGAGAAGAAAAACATGCACACATAGAGACACCAGGATTGGTCGGAGACCAGGGAAAAACCCACTATGGGGAAAACCCTCGCAAATATTCTTCTAATAGATTGTCATTAAATGATTCAACAAAAGAGAGTACAATGATCCATAACTTCACAACAACTAGAATATCATGAAATGCATTTAAACATCAAAACTCTGATTAAGACAACTGTAATGTATTCTCACTGGCTGTAGCCTATTGCCAAACACTACTATCACTGAGTGAAATCTTCAGAATACTAAAATCTCATCTTGGAGTCCTGGACACAGGGAGGAGGAGTTGTGCGAGCGATTATGATATGCCTGGTCACTTTCTGTGAATAGCATGATAAACTATGGCAGCTCGGTCGCTCCCATACCATTCTGTGTGGGCGACCGGGGACCAAACTAACCCAGACTCCCGGTCGCTCTCATGAAGACTCTATGCCAACGTCCAAGGTTCCCTGGATGCCATCATGAGCTCTATGTGCTAGTGTCTAGGGACTAAATTGCTCAGTTATATGCCAACGTCTAGGAATCGGAAATCCCTAACTCAGTGCGAGCTTCATCTTATAGCTTCAGACCCTTGTGCGAGCTTCCTCCGTCAAATGTGTACGAGCCAAGAAAAAATGGAAGAGGAGAAAAGAGCTTGATCAATGTGTCCAAATGAGCTTGAGATCTCTTCTATTTATAGGCTTCCGTGAGGATCCACTTGACATGTCCATTGGTACATGTGCATAGGGCCGACCTAATCCAATATACATGAGTGAATAAAATAATTCATAACTCAACTTCTGCTTGACCAAATTGGGTGATCTTTAGGTCGATTTTGGTCCTCTCGAAAAGTGGAATTCAATGCAATCATCATCTCCTTCAAATGAGTAGTCCAAAGTGGAATTTGACCGCAGTTTCATATTTTAACACTCCCTCTCAACTAGGGAGAATTCCACCTGCCAATATCTGACCATCGATCAACATGACATATGTCCCATCTCAAGTATCTCATCATCTCGGATCATCAATGTACATCTCTTGCTAATTCCTGCTTATCTCTCGATTGTTCTTGCTCATATGCTGAATATTCTCAAATCTAGAAGAAGAAGAATTTGCTACTGGAGGGGAGCTTAATCTACCACCCTCTATTCATCGGGCTACAACCCGGAATCTCTATCAACGGGCTACTACCCGGAATATCTGTCAGTGGGGTACTACCCGGAATATCAGTCGACAGGCTACTACTTGGAATATCTGTGTCAACGAGCTACTACCCGAAAATATGTGTCAATGGGCTACTACCTGGAAATATGTCAATGGGCTACCACCCAGAAATGTGTCATCAGGCTACTACCTAGAAATGTCATCAGGCTACTACCCAGAAACACCATTGGGCTACTACCCAAAAATATCGGCAGGGAGTCAAATCTACGACCCACATCATCATCGCAGAGCATATCATCAGGGAGCACATGTCAACCTAGAACCATATCGGGGAGCTTCTACTCAATCCATAATCTCATGTGGGAGCTACTACTACGGCCCCATATTGAGCAATAGGTGATATAGGGGAGCTACTACTCAACCCATCCTATTGCCTACTAATCTTCCCATCAGTGACCCTGAATAGTCAAGTGGTAGAACACCTACATCATAATCCTATCTTTGGCGAGATACCCGAATTACCAAAGGTAAGGATCTCATGTCCCTAAGCCTCCTCAACCTTTGGCCAAACAGAGAGGGATAATCCCAACAAGCCCATCTTGTGGGTATGATGCCAACTGGGGTATACTCAGCAATGACCAAGATAGGGTGAGCTACTACTCCAACCTTATGGGTAACAAATAGGGGTAATGCCCTATTGTATAGAGTTCCCTCAACCCCAGGAGCCCTCTATCTCAATTCCATACCTTAGGATCTCAAATAGGGGGGAAGAGTATGGCTCAGTGTCCTCGATCAGCGTTGCTCTCATCATACTCATATCATCATACTTGTATCAAGTAATCATCATCTATAAGTAGCAGTTGTCTCCTGTTTATATATGACATCAAATCAAATCATGTTAGAGCATAAATAATCATATAAATCACAAAAGGATACCATAATCATCCTCCCTCTCAAGGAGGTGCCAACCACAAGCCTAAGCTTGTCTCACACAACTGCACTGTCTCAATATATGAGAGTATCGCAGTCCCAACTATATATATATATATATATATATATATAGTTGGAACATCAATGCTTCAATCAATTGTCAGATGCCATGTCAAGTTCAACAACATATTTAACTTCAAATTGGAGTGTCCAAGGGTTTTCATTTCCCCTTTCCACTGCTTCTTTAATAGTTTCAAAATATAGATTATATTTTTCCAACTTCAGAAATCAATTTATCATGCCATGATACATTATTACGAGCTTTAGAATCCATTTCCCTCTCACTTATATCATCGGAGGCTCTTTACCTGACAATAGTAGATCGTCAGTATATAAAAACCAAAATCAAAATCAAAGTCATACCTTGGAACACTTCTGAGGTAAAGGCTTGGATGAACACATCATCCTGGCTTCATCAGATAACTCTCAATGCGGACATATTTGGATCGGGCGAGCTTGCTTCGTGCAAGTCCCACTGCAACCATAACACTTTACCAAACCACCAGCCTTTCATAAATCCTTATTGTGCAATCAAATCAGCTCATCAAAGTTTAGAAAAAAATCATCAATATCTCAAAGTCAATTCTTTGTAGATGACAAGTAGAGTTTTCATCAAGTCATGACATCATCTATTATCATGCCAACAGGTTGTCATCAACCATGCAATATCAATAAAGTCATCCCATAATACAAGTCATAGGAAGTCACTATGCTCATATATCATTGTCATCAAGGCAAATCATCAGTCGTCAAATCAAAACACTAGACATCATGTCAATATCCAAATTTTCTATCATAGTAAGATCTATAGTCCAAGACATATCTCAATCATTGAGTCAGAGATCTAGGTCATCATTAGACATCATACAGCTCATATATATCAATCAGCCAAAATATGTCAAACTCTTGTAGCACAACCTTCAAACATTATGACATATCTATATGTATGTCATGGTCACCTGCAAACCTACTCTCAGACCTTTCGGATATCTGCTACTTATCTGTGGAACTGACATCCTCCAGGTGAACATCTTGATTCAGAGTTCAGACAACTTCATAAATCTTCAGATTATGGTCAACAATAGTCAAACCTCTGAATGCTCCCTTCAGGTTAGCATGGGATCGAATTTATCTGCCTAGAAACTACCTGGGCCTTAGCATGCATGCGTCCAGGGACGAGTATTCCCAATTCTATGCCTGCGACCGGAGAATAAACCCTAATTTTTGTATAGGCTTCATATCTGAGACCTTGCTGTAGATCAATAATGTCAAATGCACATAAATCATATACCAACAGTACATAATGCAAACAATAATAGGAGTAAGAATCTTGAGAAGAGATTCTCCCTTTGACTGGGAATGTACTTTATTTGTCGTCTTTCATGTCATCACCTTGTCTTTATTAAAGTCATGCAACAACAGATTTGTTAGGTCATAGAATCAAACATATATCCACCATGGTCATAACATGCTCATGTCAGCTACTACATCATGACATCAATCTTTCATCAAAGGTTAGATTCACATGATAAGAACAACAGACAGGTATGACAACATACTTCAAAGATTATGAACACAATATCACTTATATCAAGTCAATCCATCAGGTTAGGGCATTCAGTTTTACCATATGCCATAATTACTATCAAAGACATGACCATGGTTAATAAGAGATCTAGAGTATCAATCTCATAGTTCTATCATCAAGGTTACCATAGGACCAAGTCAGGTCATTCAATAAAACTTTTACCAAAAACCAAGCATTATCAGTATCAATGAAGTAACCTTTTATAAGAGATCCATCATGCCTTATGCATGTCAAGTGTCAAGCGTATAATTTACTCGAGTCAAGGTACTAGCCTTCTTCAAAGAATTAGGATCTCCAAGAACAATAAATGTTAGCCAAACCTCAAGTTATGCCACTATATCCAAGATCATCAATAAGTAGCCTCATAGAATCAAGAAGATCAACATGATCAAAATATTCAATACTAGGTGCACCATTTCATATGCAAGCATGAGTCATTTGTGAAGGAGACATTCTCAACATACCATAAGGCTTGCCTAGTCATCCAATGTTATAGCTAAAACATAGCATTGAAACAATATACCTTCCATACCTTGTAGTGTTCAAATACCTGTGCACCTTCTCATAGACAACTTGTAGTGCTTGTCACCTTTTCATCAAGTGCCTCTTTACCTCTTTCCAGATCTAGCTTCTCTCTCCTGCATCTCAAATGATCCTCAAGAGGGATCTACTTATCACATCTCATCAAGGATGTTAGATACATCCATATACTCAAATATACATGCAGGAAGTATAAGCAATGATCAAAGCAATAATCATAATAATCAGATCCATAAGTCTAAACAAGAGTAAAGACACAAAGAAACATCATAAGTCAAGGAGTACTTATCTTCAATGAGAGGTGATCCTCTCCCTCTTGAACTAGCCTTCAAGAATCATCACTATCCATAGCCCACATAGGAATGTTGCCTTCAATCAACTCAGCCATCTAGGGCTTCATCAAATCTATCCCTAGTGCTTGAGCATCTTCACATAGACCATGCTAGAGTTTCATACATCAAATATCAAGTCTTTGCCATAAACTAGTGTTTCTGTCAAACCCTAACCATCAAATCCTTATGCACTAACTACCTAGGGTTTCCTTCATACCCTAGGATTCTTTTAGGTCTCTACCACCCTCTTCTTACTTCCATCAAAGTGTCTCCATGAGGGTGATTTCCATGGCTTTTCTCTAGCCCACCTATGATACCATGTTTATTTTTCATAGGGCTACATTGTTCTTTGCTTTGATAATTGCATCTCTGCATTAATACATTAAGTTCACCCCATAGCATCATAACATTATTCAGATTTACATCATTATTGATTAGCATATACAATTATGTAGAGAGAACAATAACATCATCATCAATGTAGCAGAACAGAAAGGAAGAAGAGAAGAAAAGCATGCACACATAGAGACACCAGGATTGGTCGGAGACCAGGGCAAAACCCACTATGGGGAAAACCCTCGCAAATCTTCTTCTAATATATTGTCATCAAATGATTCAGCAAAAGAGATTACAATGATCCATATCTTCACAACAACTAGAATATCCATGAAATGCATCTAAACATCAAAACTCTCATTCAAATAATTGTAATGTACTGTCGCTGCCTGTACATTGCTGCCGAACACTGTTGTCACTGACCGAAATCTTTAGAATACTGAAATCTCATCTTGGAGTCCTGGATATAGGGATGAGGAGTTGTGCGAGCGACTATGACAAACTTGGTCACTCTTTATGAACTGCATGATAGTGACTATCACAACTCGGTCGCTCCCATACCATTAGGTGTGAGTGACCAGGGACGAAACTGAACTAGACTCCCGGTCACTCTCATGAAGACTATGTGCCAGCATCTAAGGGTCCTTGGACGCCGTCATGACCATTGTGTGCCAGCGTCTAGGGACTAAATTGCTCAGTTATGTGCCAGCGTCCAGGAATCAGAAAACCCTAACTCAGTGTGAGCTTCATCCTGTAGCTTCGAACCCTTATGCGAGCTTCCTCTGTCAAACCTGTGCGAGCCAAGACAAAATAGAAGAGGAGAAAAGAGCTTGATCAATGTGTCCAAATGCGCTTGAGATCTCTTCTATTTATAGGCTTCCATGAGGGTCCACTGGACCTGTCCATTGGTACATGTGCATAGGGCCGACCTAATCCAATATACATGAGTAAAATAATTCATAACTCAACTTCCGCTTGAACAAATTGGGTGATCTTTAGGTCTATTTTGGTCCTCTCGAAAGTTGGAATTCAATGCAATCTTCATCTCCTTCAAATGAGTTGTCCAAAGTGGAATTGGACCGCAGTTGCATATTTTAACAATTGGAGTTCATGAAGGAAGTCTTTATAGAGTCATTACCCCACCTCCTCAAGCTTTGGTTCATGTGGAAATAAGTCCCATTGAGTTGTGGTATAGGAGGTATGGTCATCTACATTATAAGGTCATCCCTACTCTTAGTCAATTGGTTCATGGTATTCCTAACATGAAGTTAGATCATGAAGTTGTGTGCAAGGGATGCTCTTTGGGAAAATATACAAGAAAGCCATTTCATAATAGTGAAACTAGGTCTAAAGAGATATTAGATCTCATCCATTCTGATGTGTGTGGGCCCATGTCTGACAAATCACTTGGAGAACATCTCTACTATGTGACATTCATTGATGACCATTCTAGAAAGACATGGCTCTACCTCCTCAAAACAAAAGATGAAGTATTTGATAAGTTCAAGGAGTTTAGGGCTGAAGTGGAAACCCTAACTGAAAGAAAGATAAAAACTATGAGGTCTGATAATGGTGAGGACTACACCTCTAAGGAATTGATTGCATATTGTAAGGAAGCAGGTTTTAAGAGGGAGCTCATTGTTCCCTATTATCCCTAACAAAATGGATTGGCTGAAAGGAAGAATAGGTCAATTGAAGAAGACATTCGAACTATGCTCCTTGATCAAGACCTACCAATTTATTATGGGGAGAAGCAACAATGATAGGTGTATACATTCAAAATAGAAGTCCCCATAAGAGTCTTCATAATACAACACCCGAAGAAGTATTTACAGGAAAGAAGCCGAGTGTGGATCATCTCTGAATCTTTGGAAGTCCAACATACATCCATGTTCCGAAAGACAAGCGAGAGAAGTTGGATTCTACAAGTATCAAGGGAGTATTCGTTGGATATAGTCTCTCCTCAAAAGCATATAGAATCTACATCAAGGAAGGAAGATATATTGAAGTAAGTAGGGATTTCATATTTGATGAAAATCAAGCATACAAGAAATCAAAAAATATTCCTATTGATTCTGATGACAAAGAAGTTCATCATGAAAACTCTACTACAAATCTCGAAGAAGAAGGACCAAGTGAGCCTATTCAATTGGTGGTCATCCCAACCACAAGGAAAAGGCCAAATTGGTTGAAAGCTACATTAGAAGATGTTGAAGGACATGAAGTTGCGAAAGGAACCTTCAGGGAAAGAAAGAGACCGAAGAGATATTTTAGTTATCCTGCATATATGACAAAGTTGATTGAAGCCGAACCATCTACATTCAAGGAAGTTGTGCATCAAGAGGTTCGGAGGAAAGCAATGTAGGAAGAATATCAATCCATAATGAAGAATGGGGTTTGGGAAATCGTTCCTAGACCTAGTGACAAGTTGGTTATCACATCTAAATGTATCTATAAGATCAAACATGTTGTTGATGGAAGTATAGACAAGTACAAAGCAAGATTCGTTGCAAGGGGTTTCTCTCAAAGGAAAGGCATTGATTATGAAGAAACCTTTGCACCCACAACAATATCCACTACCACTAGATCATTGGTTTCATTGGCTACTACACTGGGGTGGAATATCCATCAAATGGATGTGAAGACCGCATTTCTAAATGGGACCATTGATGAGGAAGTGTACATTGAACAACCCGAAGGATTTGAAGTTAATAGCAAGGACTCTCATGTTTGCAAACTTAAAAAGGTCCTATATGGTTTGAAGCAAGCACCTTCAGCATGATATGCAAGGGTGGATGCATATCTACTTATAATTGGGTGCGTGAAGAGTTCTGTTGTTCCAAATCTCTACATCAAGGTCGTGAATGACGAACCCTTCATCATTCTACTTTATGTGGATGATCTATTCATCACAAGCGTGGAGCAAAGAATTCAAGAATGCAAGAAGATGTTGGCAGTTGAATTTGAAATGAAGGATCTAGGACTGATGCATTATTTCTTGGGTCTTGAAGTATTTGCTTCACAGACTCTGATTGGGGTGGCAGTGAGACCGATGGAAGGAGCACTACCAGAGGATGTTTTAGTATGAGAGCCGCTATGATCTCATGGATGAGTAGGAAGCGAGATCCTGTTGCGTTAAGTAGTGTCAAGGTAGAATACGTGGCTGCATGTGAAGTAGGAAAGGAGGTTGTCTGGTTAAGGAAGCTTCTGACAGATTTGTTCGAGAAGTCTCTAGGTCCTACTGTGATTAATTGTGACAATCAAAGTTGTATCAAGATGTTTGGAGATTCCATGTTTCATTCTAGAACGAAGTATATTAACAATAAGTTCCACTTTATTAGGAACTTGGTGCAGGATAGGATCATGAAGTTGGAGTATGTCTCGATAGATGAACAAGTAGCAGACATACCAAAGGCTCTTCTTAATAAGAGGTTTGAGTATCTGAGAAACCTGCTTGGTTTGGTAGACATCGCTGATTGAATTGATGATAAGGAAATGGAAGAGGAAATGCGAGTGAAGCATTGCCTGGAAGGACATCTGGTCGGCACTTTGTGTTGATGTCTAGGTCTCAAAGTAGGGAGGGTGGCGTGGGTCATAGAGCTTTGACCATGAATACACAACGCACCTAGGTCCCTGGGTTGGTGGTTAGCAAGTAAGCCTGATGGTACCTAGAGGGGCTGAAAGCTTGAGTCCATCGTATTCCCACTTGGACAGATTGCCCTGGACAGGAATCTAGTCCATGGAATTGTGGTGCCAAAATTGTTGAGAGACCAATGGAAAACTTGCCCTGGTGTTGTGCCCTACAATAACCCCCCATTTCATATCATTCTTATTTTTCAAAAAATTAACATATGGAATGGGTCCCTTTTAAAATTTTGGCATCAATGCTTGCATGTTCAAAAAAGGCCGCATAATCGAATGAGCTTTCATATATTTAAGCCTTTTTGGGATATTAATGTTTCAAATAATAAATAATCTTTTGTTATTGCGATAAAGCGATCGCAAGATCACATATCACAACAACATGAGAGATGCATTCAAATGGCATTTTGGTCTCCGCCGATGCGATATCACTATCGGCGATCGACAATGTAACATGCACACCACTAACGGCACATAACTCATGTCCCGACGTGACGCGATATCGGCTATCGGCTATCGGCGATACCTCATGCGAAACCGCTTTATGATTTAAATCCCGACCCATTGCGATATCGCTATCGGACGTCGGCATAATTCCACGTACTTCGGTGAGGCACCTGGTTCCTACCCCCGATGCGATGCGATATCGCAATCGGTAACCCCAAACCATTGTATATGCGCCTACTTCTGTTTCCATGCGCTAGCCCGATGCGATATCGCTTATCGGCTGTCGGCACGATCATTTGGTGATAATTGTGCAGCACCTATTCCCCGAAGCGATGCGATATCGCTCATCGGTGGTCGACAGTCTTAAAAGCCATCACTTAAAGCTTTAATTTTATATTCATATCCGGTTGACAAAGCGCGAATCCCAAAAATGCCGTTAATGCAAGGGATAAGGTAATGCGTGTGTATTTAAAAGATTTTACCCCTTCGATTAATGAACACCTGCGTTTAACCGCCAGAATATCTGTTGCACGCTTAAGTGAGTCATTCACCCAGATAACGGTATAATCATCACATTTAATGGGTAGCAGACCTCAAATCACCATTAATTGCATCTGCAATATCCTCTCAGCAATTGGATCCGCAGCCACTTTTGGAAATTAATCTTGGCACGCTTCAAATGATATATCTATCCCGCTGTGTAGCATCATTGTTATTATGTTGTTACGATTTCTCTTGCAATTGTGTAGAATTCGTCTTTTGAGAGAAGCTTAAGCATGATGGGGAAAAGATCCAAGAGGGCTACGGGCTCTACTGTTACACCTGTAGCAGGTCAAGCTGCTGCAAATAGCAAGAAAGGCCTCGTTTCAGACACTACATGCACTGGTCTTAACAAGACTACATGGCAGGGCACATATAATTTGCTAGAAGCTGAGCAACCAAAAGTTTCAGGGATAGTGGCTACTGCGGACCCACTCAAAAAGTCCGATGCAACTCTTAAAGAGTTGGCTGATTCCTTTCTTCACAGAATAGCGGCCAGAGAGCAAGTCCTTCCCTACACTGATGTAGTGCGATGGGCAATTGAGGAAATTCCAATCGTTGACAGAACGTTCCACACAAGAGACGGAAGGATTTTCGGGTCGTTCAAGCCAGAGCACCTGAGGGAAATGTATCATTTGCTCGAGCCAGAGAAAATCTACAACAAAGACTTCGTGGAGAAGTTTGCAGCTGAAAATGAAGTACCATCCGAGCCCATTCGGGATTGGAGGCCGAACCCGGCCAAACACAAGCACGAAAGCTCGGGTAAGTACTCCGTCGATTCCTTGGCTTCTCCCTATTGCTATGCGGGAATTATGATGTGTAGGCTATGGGGATTACATGATTCTGCCAATTTCAATATAGAAATGGTTCCCCTAATGGAAGCAGTTGTTAATAGTTTTATCATGGATTGGGCCACCATTCTTTCTGATAAATTGACTATAGCTGTTCGGGATTTTAGAGCTAAATCTGTAGTCACCGAAAGGAAAATCCCTCCATTTTATTATAGCGCCTACATTATGGATACATTGTGCTTTAACTCTGAGTTTCCCATCCTCGGTTGGAGATGGACCACCCAAGACCCTTTGCCCATTCATTTGTATCATCGGAAATTGTGGAAGTCCTCTTACAAGGACCATTTGTATCAAATTTGCAATGGTTTTATGGTTCCCATTCATTACTCCATTTTTGATCGGCCTATTCCCAAAATCTCCTATCTCGCTTCCTTCGACTTACCAGCTGTAGCAGGTTGGTTTGGAGAAGAGCATTTTACCTATATTAGGGTTTATGGAAGCCAAGCCAAACCGCATGTTCTCCCTCTATATGTTCCAGACAAACTGTTAGCCCGAGAGATCTCCTACCAGATTATGGCCGAGAGTGTCACTCAAACTCTCAAGAAAGAGAAGAAGAGGGGCTGGCCCTCTTTTCCCTTGAGGATGGGTGTTTTTACTCTGCATAATATTCAGCATGCAGAAAAGGAGGCAACAAAGATGCAAGCTTTATCCCTGCCCACTATGCCAGCCAGACTCTATGATCCACATAAAACTGCCTACAATCCCCTAGAACAGGCCAAATTGACCAAGATTGACCATCAAGAAGACGAGTTTGATGACCTGTTCGTAGCTGCTGATTCAATAGGCCAAACAAAGCAGCTTGCCAAGATGAGATACAATGATGAAAATTTAACCGAATTCAATAAACTTAGGGAGCAGAGGTTGCAAACTCTGCCCCTAGATTTATTGTCATTAACCATAGCATCCTCCTCAAGCGAACCAGGTCAGAAACATACAAGCCAACCTCCTGCTATAAATAAAGAACAAAAGAAACAACAGGAGGAAAGGCAAGAGAAGCAGCAGGCAGAGAAGCAGAGAAAGGAGCAAATGGATAAGCAGCAGAAAGAGCAGAAGGAACAAGAACAGAGAAAGTAGAAGCAGATGGAGGAACAACGGAAAAAAGAAGAAGAAGAAAAACAAAGGAAAGAACTGGCAGATAGGCAGAAAAAGGAATTAGCAGATAAGCAAAGAAGAGAGCAAGAAGAGAAACAGAGAAAGGAGTCAGAAGAACAGCAACAGAAAGAGTTGGAGGAGCAAAAGAGGTTGGAACAAGAAAAGGAGAAGAGTAAATCCCAGACCTCCATAGATCCTGAATTGCTGAAACAATGGAATCAATTCGATTCCATTATCAGTGGAAAGGAAGGCTCCAAAGACACACCGGACACCACTTCTTCTCAGGTTCTAAGCGGAACCAGCGGCCCACCCATTTCAAAGGAGCTCGAGGTAATCACCAAAGACCCTTCCGATCAGATTGTGCTCCAGGTGGAAGATATTCCTCCCCTGGACGTTTTCTACAGCCCTAGGCACAAAGCGGTTGTTAAGCGCTCAAGGAAGAGACGAAGGCTTGATCAACCTTCCATCTTTCCTGAGCATACAGTTATGGGGAATGTAGTCTGGAAGGAAGAATTGGACCCCTCCGATGATCTAACCAAGCTATCGCAGTATGCGGGAGCTTATTCTGCAGCGACTATTGATAAAGCATCGGAGGTAAGTCTTTTGTTAAAGACTAAGGACCAGGAAATTTGTGCATTGCAAGCAGAAGTAGCCGAAGCGCGAAACAAGGCAGCACAGGTAGAAGAGCAGTTGCTGGCACAACAACAAGCAAACAATGTATTAACCCAGCAACTGCAGACTGAAAAACAGAAGATTGACCAGAGCGCAATCCAGAAGCAGAAAGAGTTAACAGAGGCATTGGCACAATTGAGAGCGGCAAACGAGCAAATGACGAAGTCAAAGGATGAGCAAATCGCTCAACTATTAGCACAGCTCGAAGATATCAAGGGCACCAAGAAAGTCGAGGATTTCAGAGCAGAGGCAGCTCAAATAAATAATGCATTAATCTCTCAGGTTAGACTCTTATGCCAACAACTAACTGAGGCTGAGCCATTATGTGAAGTATCTACAGCAGTATGTCAGCAAATTGAAAAAGCCAGAAATGAGCTAGATCAGACCGAAGAAACCATAACTTCATATCTTGATTGGCAAGATACTGATGTGGGGAAAGAAGCAAAATTGCCTAGGATCTATGAGCCATTCAAAGACATACTCTTCACAGAATGGAACACTCAAATGATGAAAGCGGAAAGGGCAGCTTCAAGGTGTAAAATGATTGCCAACAATATGATTGATTTGGTCAACAATACACTCTATTGGGCCAACATGATCTCTCAGTGTACACCTGGAAGCATAACCACGGCGAACATGATTGAACAAACAAGTTATCATGGACTGGAGGAAAAGAGAAAGTTAATCGCTGGAGTAAATACTTTAACCTCCGACGCATATTGGCACTTTCTAATCAAGCCGCACACTCAAAGGTCGGCTCTTAAGTGTTTAACAGATGCTCTCAAGTGCCTGATCCCCGACTTTCAGGATGCCACATATGATGCCCAGCTCACGTCGCGTCTCAACACTCCACCGGAAGTACAGCCCATGCTTGCGATATGTCAGTTGAGGTTTAAAGGCAAAGAGCCCACCGAATGAAGCATTGCTGCCGACTGCCAGATTGCCAAGAAAGATGGAGAAATATTTATTGATGCCAATTTCATAGTTTTTCAGTTTTTCTTAGATATTTAGATTAGATTAGTATTTATAGACCCTTTCATTGTTTTGGAAAGGGTCGTAAAATTTTGTAATAGACTTAAAGGCTGAAGTTTGCACTACTGTGCTTCAGCCTATATTCTTTTGTGAAACTCGACCGATAGTCCTTAATTTGACGAGAAGGCTGTTTTATGCATTTGTGCACTATTGTCTCTTGTTTGGAATGCTTTCTGGTTTGAAGGAAGGACTGCGACATAGCGATTTATATAATGGATTGTTGAGCAGCTTACATGGTACTTTTATCTGCATCTGTCCTCTTTCCTTTCATATGAATTGCTGTGTTATTATCTTTTGCTATTGTTGAATATATGCATGCGCTGTAACAGTAAATCTTCATTTCATTCCACTATTGGATGTTTTGTGATATGCCTTTCTTTTAATCATGTATGTAGCAATGATATGAATGACAATGTGTAGTAATTCACTATTATCGCTCTGCATAACTAATTATGCAGAGCAATCTTAAATGGTTTAAACATCTATGCTTTAGTGTTAGAGTCATCTATATGCCTGCCTTAAAGCACAGATTATCAAACGCTACACTTTGAAAGATTGATAAGTCCCGGGATTAGATTATTAGATTATATATTTTGCTGATAGTTTTAGTTATTCACTTATCACTATCCTACCTCATAAGTTACTCGTCCATCCCACTTTTATCCATTATTGGGAAACTGGTCCCATTATCCCCAGTCGGAGCCACTATTCCAAACGGAAAAGGAGCTGCTTTCAAGGTCCGGACCGGGTGGTTTCCCCTTTGTTGTGGCAGCGATTTTCGAGGCCTTAACAAAATTGGCGCTAGAAGGAGGGCCTCAGCTGTGAATGGAACATAAGTCCAAACCTATAAGCCATTCCAAGAGTACTTCGCCCTCTGAACCCCCTCGATCTTCCCATTCGTATACTGGTTCACCGGTACCCAAACAAGAAGAAGAGGAATCAACTACCACTGCTCAAACCCATCATACCACAGAACAATTAAGTCTTGAATCACCAGAAGTTCAGTCTCTAATCCATAAACTTCAGAGCTTCTCGATTTCACCACAGAAATCTGAGGTATCAGAAAGCAGTGCGACTTCGCAGTTCAACCTCACTCACCCTCTCACCAGACTTCAGAGCGAAAAACTCGGTATTGAACCCACTGAGTTTCCTTTACCTAAAAGGAAAAGGGCAAAGAAAATTACTGAAGGATCTGATAGTGACGGGCTTTCATCCACGTCTTCCATTTCATTTTCTCCACTGCGAGGTCAACCATCCACTCCCCCATTACAAATTGTCGTTCACCAGGGATCAGAAGCCTCAATATCCCAACCCATTCACTCCTCATCTTTAATCCCTTCCCATACATCCGGAATCCCAGCAGTGGTCTCAACCACTGTTGCTATCATAATGGCAGATCCATGGACCACGCCAGGAGCAGTCAATATGCCTGCACCCTTGCATGATCTACCCGATTATCCCGAAAAATGGCTGCCTAAATTCAATCCAGATGATGGGACCCCGACTGAAGAACACATCAACAACTTTATGTTAGCAGTTAACCTAAAAGGAGTGATAGAGCAAGATGTTGTTGTAAGACTTTTCCCTTACACTTTACAAGGATCAGCAGGATCCTGGTATTTTTCCTTACCTTCTGGTTCGATTACCAGTTGGAATACATGTCAAGAGCAGTTTCTTACCAAATATGGAGATGATAGGTCCTTAGCAACTTTAATAAATGACCTCTCCAATTTGAGAATAGAGCACAGGGAACCAATAAAGGAGTTTAATGCCAGATTTAATAAACTACTGAATAAAATCCCTACCGCTTCTAAACCAAGTGAACAAATCCGAAGCGAATGGTATATCACTGCCCTACCTGCCAACATAGCCATTTTTGTAGACAGGGCTGGCAAACCTACCTTAGCTGAAAATATGAGAGAGGCACTTGCTGTTGAAAAGCGCATTAATGCTCTAGAAAAGAAAGCTGCTTTGGAAGATAGAAAAGCTAAAAAAGTCTCGTTTAAAGAAGATTCCAAGAAGAAAACCCCGAAGGACCCGTATGACATGGAAGGTTTACAAAAGGTCCTTAAAACAATGTCTAACGAAATGGTTGAGATTAAAAAGCAGGTGGCCGAAACCTCAAGCAAAAGGCCATTTAGAACTTTTAAGAAAACCGAATCAAAGCCGCCCAATGTTATATCTAACGCTGATTCAGACCAAGAAGAAGAGGAAGAGGAAACATCTTCACAGACCGATGATGATGAAGAAGTAGCTGAATGCCACGGAATGTGGGATTTTATACTCCCAAACTCTGATATGGAGAATGAAGAAGAAGCCTTTCCGGTTACTACGAGAAGTAAAAGCACTCCTGAACCCGCCCAGGAAACTTCAAAGAAGAGGAGCGCAGGCGCTACTACAACAAAGGAAAAAGTTCCCCCAAAAAAGTCACCTGTAGTAGTTCCTCAAAATCAGCCTTCAACTTCTAGTTCTCCCTCAACATCCAAGACTCTAGTGGTATCTGATTCAATGGAATATAACATTGTTGATGACATGAAGAAAACTAAGGCAAATATAACCATGTTTGAACTTAGTAAACTGAAACATCAACAAAAGCTACTTCTCAAGGAATTAAATGCTGTTCCCTCTATTCCCCTTCCCAGTGCAAGAGCTGCCAACGATTCAGGCCAGCCTCCTGCAGGTATGGTTGAAATTACCGATTCAGTTTTAATCGGAGATAAATCAAATTCTCACACTCCACCCTTCCTGCTCACTTATGAGATTTATAATAGAAACCTGCACAACTGTTTAATAGATTCAGGGGCCTCATCTAATATAATGCCAGCTTCAGTTTGCTCTAAGCTGAATATTGAACCCCAGAAGTCTGCCATTCATATTGTGCAGCTGGATAGGACTAAGGTGCAGGTTGTGGGAGAAATTAATTCTGTAACCATCAGGTTGTCAGCCGACCCCAGAATTGTTCAAAGGATTGACATCTTAATTGCTGACATACCTGAATTTTATGGTTTGATTTTAAGCACAGATTGGTCCGAAAAACTGCATGGGTATATTTCCACAGATTGGTCACATATGTGGCTTCCCTACAAGGGAAAGCCGAATCAAATAAGGATCGATCGGGAAAAGCATATGACCCACACAGTTACTGAATTTGAGCAAGAAAACCAACCTGTGGCATTCAACAACAATATTTTGGGGAACTATTCGTCCGAATCATTCTTTGGCAACTTTGTTGCCCAACCATCTCCTTTTTCAGTCAATCATTTTACATCTCAAATTGAAAATTTTTCACAAACTGATAAGTCCAGATGTTTTAATGATGCTGAGAAAAATGTAGATATTTTTGTTAATACTCCTTTATTTTGGTCTTTATATTTTGATGGCTCTAAGTCCAGTGAAGGCTCAGGAGCAGGTTGCATTTTGGTTAGCCCGCAAGGAGAAAAGATAATGCTGTCTTGTAGGTTAGAATTTGAATGTACTAATAACACAGCCGAATATGAAGCTTTGGTCCAGGGTTTATATAAAGCGATCAGCCTTGAAGTGCGATATCTAAAAGTGTTTGGTGATTCGGAAATCATTGTTAAACAAGTCAGAAATGCAATTCATTGCCTTTCGACTCACCTTAAGCATTATCAATCGCTAGTACAGGATCTTACCTCACACTTTTCAGCCTTCAACATTTCTTCCATTCCTAGGTCACAAAATTCAGCAGCCGACCTACTAGCCAATGTAGCTTCTAAGCTTCTACCTTCCGAAGACTACAGCCTTGATAGATTTTCTGTAGAATTACTTTTTAGGCCTTCAATTCCTGACAATGTCACTAATTGGAGAGTATTTAACCATGACGAAGATATCTTGCAGTTTCTAACTTCGGAAAAATCCTATGACAATCAAGTCATTGAGGAAGATGATCACGATCTACAGATGAAACAAGTGCCTCAAGAAAATTCAATTCCCAAACCCGTGGTGAAGCTTGAAGACCTTTATGATATCAAAGACAGGTTTAAACCTGTGATTAATGCAAAGCTTCAAAGTTCCACTCTTAGGTTTGAATTAATAAATCTAGGCACTGACGATGCTCCTCAAAACATCAACTTAGGAATAGGACTTTCCCAAGAAGAAAAGGAAGCGTTTATTAAACTATTGAGAAAAAACAAACAGGTCTTTGCTTGGAAATATGATGACCTAAAGACATATGATACATCTATTATCCAGCATACCATCCCTATGCTTCCTGATCAGAAACCAATTCAGCAAAAATTAAGAAAAATACATCCAAATTTGGAGAGCCAGATAAAGTCGGAGCTTAATAAGCTTTTGAAAGCCAAAATTATCTTTCCGGTCCGACATTCAAATTGGGTCTCTAATATGGTGCCAGTCAGGAAGAAGAATGGCGACATTCGAATCTGTATTGATTTCAGGAACCTCAATAAAGTGAGCTTGAAAGATAATTTCCCGTTACCTACTATGGAGCAAATTCTTCAATCAGTAGCAGGTTCTGAATTGATGTCCTTTCTTGATGGATTCTCCGGATATAACCAAGTTTTGGTTCATCCTGATGACCAACTTAAAACTACATTCAGAACAAAATGGGGAACGTATGCATATCAGAAAATGCCTTTTGGACTCATAAATGCAGGAGCGACATTCCAGAGAGCCATGGATATAGCCTTCAAAGGGTTGATTAATCGATCAGTAGTCGTCTACCTAGACGATATCACTGTATATTCTAAAAAGAGATATAATCATTTGCATGACTTAGATCAAATCTTTCAGCGATGCAAAAGATATGGTATTTCTCTAAACCCAAAGAAGTCTTTCTTTGCTCTTGATCAAGGAAAACTCTTAGGCTTTATAGTATCCAAAAATGGCATCTATATTGATCCTGATCGAATTAAGGAAATTTCTGAAATCCCTTTCCCACACAATAAAAAATCGATGCAGTCATTCTTGGGTCAGATTAATTTTGTCAAACGATTTGTTCCAGATTTCTCTCAAATTGTATTACCACTTCAGACAATGATCAAGAATAATTCAGTCTTCAAGTGGGGATTAGAAGAAAAGCAAGCTTTTGATGTTATCAAGCAATCAATAATCAATGCCCCAGCCTTGAATACTCCCAATTTTTCTAATCATTTTACATTGTATACCATTGCGTCCGATGTATCCTATGTTGCAGTTCTCACGCAGCCAAATGCTCACAACTTGGAAGCACCCATTTCATTTTTTAGCTCAAATCTTCAGGGTGCCGAACTAAATTATTCCGATGTGGAGAAACAAGCCTTTGCTGTGTTCAAAGCAGTTAAGCATTACAGGCCCTTTCTTTTGAAAACTCACACGAAAGTTATAATCCCTTTCCCAGCGGTAAGGCAACTATTAATTCAAAAAGAACTGGGTGAAAGAAGAGCCAATTGGGTCACAACACTTCAAGAATATGACCTAGAAATAAAGCCATCAAAGATTGTTAGGGGCCAAGGTTTTTGCAGGATATTGGCAGGAGCATCAAACATTCCTGAATCAAGCGACATGGATCAGACTCAATCAATCAATCAGGTAAGTGTCACTGATTCCGAATCTCAATATGCAGATTTAATATTTTATTTGAAAAATGGTTATGCTCCTCCAAATTTATCTTACAAAAATAAAAGGGCCATTAGGTTAAAAGCGAAGAATTTCACTCTCATTGATGATGTGCTTTTTAGACAAAACTATGATTCTATCCTGTTAAGATGTCTTGAGAAACCTAAAGCTCAAAAGGTTTTACAGGAACTACATGATGGGCCAGCAGGAGGACATTTTGGAGCAGACACAACAACCCACAAAGTTATTCATGCTGGATATTATTGGCCTACTCTGTTTCGAGATGCTCATGAATACGTAAGAAAATGCTTCAATTGCCAAACTGCTAGTGGAAGACAACGGAAATCAGCTTTCCCCCTACAACCTGTCAACATTGAACAACCATTTTAACAATGGGGATTAGATATCATTGGAGAGATTACTCCACCATCTTCTAAACAACACAGGTATATCCTCACTGCTACCGATTATTTTACCAAATGGGTAGAGGCTATTCCTTTGAAGGCAGCAAATTCAGAGGCAATCATCGAGTTCATAGACCAATTCATCATTACCAAGTTTGGTGTCCCAAACGCTCTCGTTTTTGATAATGCTTCCTATTTCTCAGGAAATGCTATATATGATTTTGCTATTAAGAGGGGGTTCAAGTTGAAATATTCTGCTAATTATTATCCCCAGGGAAATGGTTTAGCAGAATCTACTAATAAAAATCTCATCAAAATCATTAAGCGAACTGTTGAACAGAATCATAGAAACTGGCACAAATCTCTAGTGTTTGCATTATGGGATGATAGGGTTACACAAAAGGCTTCTATAGGTTCCTCCCCATTTAATCTAGTATATGGCAAAGAAGCAGTATTGCCTACCAATCTTGTTCTACCCTCTTTAGCCCTAGTACAATACATTGAAGAGACTCCTTCTTCCTCTATTCAACTTAGACATGACCATATTCTCAAATTAGAAGAAGAAAGGGAGAAAGCCAAAATCACCCACGCCAAACATCAACAAATGATCAAAGCATCCTTTGACTTAACCTCATCCGATTCCAAACACTTCCAAGTTGGTGACTTAGTTCTCAAATGGGACAAGGCCCATGAAGATAAAGGTAAGCATACCAAATTTCAGAAAATGTGGCTTGGACCATTTCAGATCTGTGACAAGATAGGCCATTCAACCTTTATATTGCAAGATTTATCAGGGTTGAGAGATTCTCTCCCTGTTAATGGCCTGGTCTTGAAGAAATTCTTTAATTGAGAAGGTGATCCCTTCTCCTCTTTGTAGATTTGTGTAGTTTGTAGGATCGATAGGAAATAAAACTGTAGAGTATCTCCATTGACCTTTAGCTTGGTTTGAAAAAGCTGTCTCACAAAATAATACAAATATTTGCTTTTAGATAGTAGAACTCTCAACCAAAAGGAATAATTTCTAGGGAATTAGATATCTGTTTGTTCTGAAATCGCCACCTAACGTTTTGAAGACTCTTCTCGAAAGGTTAAAGTTCTGTAAATCATTCTCGGGTTTAAAAAATTGGTCTCCAAAGGTCATTCATTTTAAGATGAAAACTAACCCATTTTAAGCACCTTCAACTCTTCACCTGTCATCCATTTGCTCTTAAGGAGAAAATTGTTCACCCCATTCACTAAAGTTTATGGTTACTCAGAGTGTAATTCTAAAATATAGAAGATTAAAGATAAGAGGTCGTATTACAAGCCTGCTTACCATGTTCATAGGAAAGTAGTTTGACTGACATTACCAATACTGCCTATCATAATAGGGTAATGGCTTGAAATTTCAAGACAAGAGGTCTCATCACGAGCCGGCTTGTTCAGTTAAATTATTACCAGTGAATGGCATTGTCAATAGCTGGCCACCAAACCAGGACATTGGCTTTTTATCTTATCAATGACAAAGAAGAAAAAACAGATAAAAAATAAAATATGGGAACATATTTTAGTTTCATTCTGTTAACTACAATCTTATGTGAATGGAAAAGTGAATAATACTATGGTTAAAAGGTATCCCTGTCGAGACTATAAACGTTTGCTGGCAACAGAGGCTCTACCTATGACAGAGGGGTTAATTATAAAAGCTGATTTGGGAAAGTTTTTGTTTTATCATTATAAACCAATAAAGGCCTATTTTAAGACTTAGAATGTATTTATTTTTCTCGAAACCAAAAGGAAAGAAGTTAACAGAATTCACTTGGTTCAGAACGCGCGAATATCCAGTTAAATTAGAAGTTTTCCCTTCTGATTGAGTTTCTAGTTTTGAAAAGCTTAAGTGTTTGCATTACTTTCAGAGATAACTGGTTCTTCCAGCGAATCGCCAATTGTTGTGCCCTACAACAACCCCCCATTTCATATCATTCTTATTTTTCAAAAAATTAACATATGGAATGGGTCCCTTTTAAAAATTTGGCATCAATGCTTGCATGTTCAAAAAAGGCCGCATAATCGAATGAGTTTTCATATATTTAAGCCTTTTTGGGATATTAATGTTTCAAATAATAAATAATCTTTTGTTATTGCGATAAAGTGATCGCAAGATCGCATATCGCAACAACATGAGAGATGCATTCAAATGGCATTTTGGTCTCCGCCGATGCGATATCACTATCGGTGATCGACAATGTAACATGCACACCACTAACGGCACATAACTCATGTCTCGACGTGACGCGATATCGGCGATCGGCTATCGGCGATACCTCATGCGAAACCGCTTTATGATTTAAATCCCGACCCATTGCGATATCGCTATCGGACGTCGGCATAATTCCACGTACTTCGGTGAGGCACCCGGTTCCTACCCCCGATGCGATGCGATATCAGAATCGGTAACCCCAAACCATTGTATATGCGCCTACTTCTGTTTCCATGCGCTAGCCCGATGCGATATCGCTTATCGGCTGTCGGCACGATCATTTGCTGATAATTGTGCAGCACCTGTTCCCCGAAGCGATGCGATATCGCTCATCGGCATTCTTAAAAGCCATCACTTAAAGCTTTAATTTTATATTCATATCCGGTTGACAAAGCGCGAATCCCAAAAATGCCGTTAATGCAAGGGATAAGGTAATGCGTGTATATTTAAAAGATTTTACCCCTTCGACTAATGAACACCTGCGTTTAACTGCCAGAATATTTGTTGCACGCTTAAGTGAGTCATTCACCCAGATAACGGTATAATCATCACATTTAATGGGTAGCAGACCTCAAATCACCATTAATTGCATCTGCAATATCCTCTCAGCAATTGGATCCGCAGCCACTTTTGGAAATTAATCTTGGCACGCTTCAAATGATATATCTATCCCGCTGTGTAGCATCATTGTTATTATGATGTTACGATTTCTCTTGCAATTGTGTAGAATTCGTCTTTTGAGAGAAGCTTAAGCATGATGGGGAAAAGATCCAAGAGGGCTACGGGCTCTACTGTTCCACCTGTAGCAGGTCAAGCTGCTGCAAATAGCAAGAAAGGCCTCGTTTCAGACACTACATGCACTGGTCTTAACAAGACTACATGGCAGGGCACATATAATTTGCTAGAAGCTGAGCAACCAAAAGTTTCAGGGACAGTGGCTACTGCAGACCCACTCAAAAAGTCCGATGCAACTCTTAAAGAGTTGGCTGATTCCTTTCTTCACAGAATAGCGGCGAGAGAGCAAGTCCTTCCCTACACTGATGTAGTGCGATGGGCAATTGAGGAAATTCCAATCGTTGACAAAACGTTCCACACAAGAGACGGAAGGATTTTCGGGTCGTTCAAGCCAGAGCACCTGAGGGAAATGTATCATTTGCCCGAGCCAGAGAAAATCTACAACAAAGACTTCGTGGAGAAGTTTGCAGCTGAAAATGAAGTACCATCCGAGCCCATTCGGGATTGGAGGCAGAACCCGGCCAAACACAAGCACGAAAGCTCGGGTAAGTACTCCGTCGATTCCTTGGCTTCTCCCTATTGCTATGCGGGAATTATGATGTGTAGGCTATGGGGATTACATGATTCTGCCAATTTCGATATAGAAATGGTTCCCCTAATGGAAGCAGTTGTTAATAGTTTTATCATGGATTGGGCCACCATTCTTTCTGATAAATTGAATATAGCTGTTCGGGATTTTAGAGCTAAATCTGTAGTCACCGAAAAGAAAATCCCTCCATTTTATTATAGCGCCTACATTATGGATACATTGTGCTTTAACTCTGAGTTTCCCATCCTCGGTTGGAGATGGACCACCCAAGACCCTTTGCCCATTCATTTGTATCATCGGAAATTGTGGAAGTCCTCTTACAAGGACCATTTGTATCAAATTTGCAATGGTTTTATGGTTCCCATTCATTACTCCATTTTTGATTGGCCTATTCCCAAAATCTCCTATCTCGCTTCCTTCGACTTACCAGCTGTAGCAGATTGGTTTGGAGAAGAGCATTTTACCTATATTAGGGTTTATGGAAGCCAAGCCAAACCGCATGTTCTCCCTCTATATGTTCCAGACAAACTGTTAGCCCGAGAGATCTCCTACCAGATTATGGCCGAGAGTGTCACTCAAACTCTCAAGAAAGAGAAGAAGAGGGGTTGGCCCTCTTTTCCCTTGAGGATGGGTGTTTTTACTCTGCATAATATTCAGCATGCAGAAAAGGAGGCAACAAAGATGCAAGCTTTATCCCTGCCCACTATGCCAGCCAGACTCTATGATCCACATAAAACTGCCTACAATGCCCTAGAACAGGCCAAATTGACCAAGATTGACCATCAAGAGGACGAGTTTGATGACCTGTTCGTAGCTGCTGATTCAATAGGCCAAACCAAGCAGCTTGCCAAGATGAGATACAATGATGAAAATTTAACCGAATTCAATAAACTTAGGGAGCAGAGGTTGCAAACTCTGCCCCTAGATTTATTGTCATTAACCACAGCATCCTCCTCAAGCGAGCCAGGTCAGAAACAGACAAGCCAACCTCCTGTTATAAATAAAGAACAAAAGAAACAACAGGAGGAAAGGCAAGAGAAGCAGCAGGCAGAGAAGCAGAGAAAGGAGCAAATGGATAAGCAGCAGAAAGAGCAGAAGGAACAAGAACAGAGAAAGCAGAAGCAGATGGAGGAACAACGGAAGAAAGAAGAAGAAGAAAAACAAAGGAAAGAACTGGCAGATGGGCAGAAAAAGGAATTAGCAGATAAGCAAAGAAGAGAGCAAGAAGAGAAACAGAGAAAGGAGTCAGAAGAACAGCAACAGAAAGAGTTGGAGGAGCAAAAGAGGTTGGAACAAGAAAAGGAGAAGAGTAAATCCCAGACCTCCATAGATCCTGAATTGCTGAAACAATGGAATCAATTCGATTCCATTATCAGTGGAAAGGAAGGCTCCAAAGACACACCGGACACCACTTCTTCTCAGGTTCTAAGCGGAACCAGCGGCCCACCCATTTCAAAGGAGCTCGAGGTAATCACCAAAGACCCTTCCGATCAGATTGTGCTCCAGGTGGAAGATATTCCTCCCCTGGACGTTTTCTACAGCCCTAGGCACAAAGCGGTTGTTAAGCGCTCAAGGAAGAGACGAAGGCTTGATCAACCTTCCATCTTTCATGAGCATACAGTTACGGGGAATGTAGTCTGGAAGGAAGAATTGGACCCCTCCGATGATCTAACCAAGCTATCGCAGTATGCGGGAGCTTATTCTGCAGCGACTATTGATAAAGCATCGGAGGTAAGTCTTTTGTTAAAGACTAAGGACCAGGAAATTTGTGCATTGCAAACAGAAGTAGCCGAAGCGCGAAACAAGGCAGCACAGGTAGAAGAGCAGTTGCTGGCACAACAACAAGCAAACAATGTATTAACCCAGCAACTGCAGACTGAAAAACAGAAGATTGACCAGAGCGCAATCCAGAAGCAGAAAGAGTTAACAGAGGCATTGGCACAATTGAGAGCGGCAAACGAGCAAATGACGAAGTCAAAAGATGAGCAAATCGCTCAACTATTAGCACAGCTCGAAGATATCAAGGGCACCAAGAAAGTCGAGGATTTCAGAGCAGAGGCAGCTCAAATAAATAATGCATTAATCTCTCAGGTTAGACTCTTATGCCAACAACTAACTGAGGCTGAACCATTATGTGAAGTATCTACAGCAGTATGTCAGCAAATTGAAAAAGCCAGAAATGAGCTAGATCAGACCGAAGAAACCATAACTTCATATCTTGATTGGCAAGATACTGATGTGGGGAAAGAAGCAAAATTGCCTAGGATCTATGAGCCATTCAAAGACATACTCTTCACAGAATGGAACACTCAAATGATGAAAGCGGAAAGGGCAGCTTCAAGGTGTAAAATGATTGCCAACAATATGATTGATTTGGTCAACAATACACTCTATTGGGCCAACATGACCTCTCAGTGTACACCTGGAAGCATAACCACGGCGAACATGATTGAACAAACAAGTTATCATGGACTGGAGGAAAAGAGAAAGTTAATCGCTGGAGTAAATACTTTAACCTCCGACGCATATTGGCACTTTCTAATCAAGCCGCACACTCAAAGGTCGGCTCTTAAGTGTTTAACAGATGCTCTCAAGTGCCTGATCCCCGACTTTGAGGATGCCACATATGATGCCCAGCTCACGTCGCGTCTCAACACTCCACCGGAAGTACAGCCCATGCTTGCGATATGTCAGTTGAGGTTTAAAGGCAAAGAGCCCACCGAATGAAGCATTGCTGCCGACTGCCAGATTGCCAAGAAAGATGGAGAAATATTTATTGATGCCAATTTCATATTTTTTCAGTTTTTCTTAGATATTTAGATTAGATTAGTATTTATAGACCCTTTCATTGTTTTGGAAAGGGTCGTAAAATTTTGTAATAGACTTAAAGGCTGAAGTTTGCACTACTGTGCTTCAGCCTATATTCTTTTGTGAAACTCGACCGATAGTCCTTAATTTGACGAGAAGGCTGTTTTATGCATTTGTGCACTATTGTCTCTTGTTTGGAATGCTTTCTGGTTTGAAGGAAGGACTGCGACATAGCGATTTATATAATGGATTGTTGAGCAGCTTACATGGTACTTTTATCTGCATCTGTCCTCTTTCCTTTCATATGAATTGTTGTGTTATTATCTTTTGCTATTGTTGAATATATGCATGCGCTGTAACAGTAAATCTTCATTTCATTCCACTATTGGATGTTTTGTGATATGCCTTTCTTTTAATCATGTATGTAGCAATGATATGAATGACAATGTGTAGTAATTCGCTATTATCGCTCTGCATAACTAATTATGCAGAGCAATCTTAAATGGTTTAAACATCTATGCTTTAGTGTTAGAGTCATCTATATGCCTGCCTTAAAGCACAGATTATCAAACGCTACACTTTGAAAGATTGATAAGTCCCGGGATTAGATTATTAGATTATATATTTTGCTGATAGTTTTAGTTATTCGCTTATCACTATCCTACCTCATAAGTTACTCGTCCATCCCACTTTTATCCATTATTGGGAAACTGGTCCCATTATCCCCAGTCGGAGCCACTATTCCAAACGGAAAAGGAGCTGCTTTCAAGGTCCGGACCGGGCGGTTTCCCCTTTGTTGTGGCAGCGATTTTCGAGGCCTCAACACCTGGTCAGGAATCTAGTCCATGGCATTGCGGTGCCTAAAGTTCTTCATTGTTTATATAGTTTGAGATCTTGCATTGTATTTGTATATGATGAATACCTCCCTAATTAAGAGGGAGTGTTCGAAATTGTAACTAGGTTCGTTCTTCATTTAATGTGTTTGAGTCATCATGAAATGTATTTGTCAAAAGAATAAAAAAAAGAATTTTTATTATTGTAACAATGACTTATTAAAATTTAAAGCATGGGTTTCATTCTTGGGTCATCATTATATTAGTCAAAGTCCCCATTATGGACTCCTAGGATTATTATTGAGTTTATACAGTCATTATATATTCAAAGAGACCCTTCTTGGGCATTTGAATCATGTGAAAAGGTTTACTATTGGATCAAATATAATTTATGTATCCTCCACACCAAGTCGGCCTAGAAGAGATCAAGTCAGCCTAAGGACACTAATTCGACTTCACATGGAGCCTATAAATACAAGCAAGTCGAAGTCATTTGGAGCATCTCATCTCAAGCAAGTTCGATATCTCAAGAGTAGTTGGAGAAGTGCGAAGTAGGATGAAGTGGGTCTAAGGAGAAGAAGAACATCGAACTTTTGGTGCCTCTCTCTCTCTGTTTTGTGCCCGAGTTTGGGAGATCGAAGTCTCCCAAGTTTCATTGATGCCGGAAGTTGCCTGATATCGAAAGTTGTTGCCTAGTTGAAGTTGCTGGAAAGGAGGGTCGAAGATTTGGGAGGTTGACTTGGTGTGAAGGGAAGGTTTGGTCTTTGTCTAGGGTGAAGAGTCTCAAAGAATATTATAGAAAGGAATAATTTTTTTGACTGGGTTTTCCCCTCGAGGGGGGTTTTTCCTTGGCATAGTGCCTATATCTTGTGTCTCTTGTTTTGTGATCTTCATACACACATAATATGACATTGGTTGATGGTTAATGAATAAGTAAAAGAAGCCAACACACTCACAAGTAATTATCAAGAAAGGAGAATCAAACCCTAATATAACTGCTTTGATTTTCCAACACAAGTGAGTCTCATATTGAGCCTCTTCTTAAATGGGCCTTGAAAATCACTATAGACCTCATCATTGATCTTATCATCCTAAGTGATTTCCTCCATACTGGGACTCCTCCTGTCAGTGAAAATCCAAGAAGAGATGGGGACTTAGGCTGTGGTGATTGTGGGCTTTAGTCCAAAGTGTTGTTGTGCCCTCTAGTTTTAGCCTACAAACTAGGCCTGCTAGTTTGTGCAACAACAGTTCACTTTATTAAATTAAAAAAGTAAAGATATTTTTATTAAAGTGAGTTTTAATTAATAAAGTGACTAAAGTGGGTCACTCGATAATTTAATTAAAACAGAGCCTTTGATCTCATGCTTTGATCTCAACTGTTGAAAGTCAAGTTTTTGGCTCATGTCAAAGTTATCAAAGAAAGAGAGGGAAAGGGATAAAGATACATGGAGCATTCATTTCACAAATCACCTGAGTGAAGGAGAAAATTAGAAATCTGATTATCGGCGATTGGTGAGGATTTCAGCAGTAGTTAAGCAAGAAGGCAGCCAACCAGCAACAAGGAATTGAGCAGCTTTACAGCCCAGCAGAGCAGGTTGTACAGCCATCTGTACAGATTCCTTACAGCCATACGGATTGAAGGTTAGGCTGCCTCGATTTTTGCGCAAACTATAATTTTCAGGTTTGCTGTTTGTTTGATTAATTTCTCAAAGCCATTTTTTTCTATAAGGGAGCTCTTGTAAGTTTTGAAGATAATTTTGAATGATGAACTGATCTGGAAGGGAAGAAATATTTGTGCACTGTGTGTGATTGCTTTTCTCTTTTTCAGCTGCATGCAAAAGTTAATAATTCCAGTAAGTAACTAGATCTGATTTGTTTGCTTAGAGAGTTGGCTTTAGGATATTTTAACAATAAGCATGTGGTAATTTTACACCATCTGTGTTTGATTTTCCCAACTTGTCCGCAACTATGTGAAGTACAATTGATATTTTTAGGGCTTATTTTGACAGAGGGTTAGTTGGTATATAAAATCTCATATGCTAAAATTGACAAATTAGGATAAGACATGTGACTGGCATTAATACCGTTCTATTCTGAAGGATTCATAAACTGTGTAATTGCAAAGATGGGGAGGGTTAGCTCTCTCCATTTGTCACAGAACGCTTCTTGCCCACTGTGAAAGGAGCAGTAGTCCTCCTTCAGGTACAGTAGGTTATCACGTCACATGCATGTGGTAATTTTACTGACTTGCCTAGTACAAATATTTTAGGAATAGTTGATGTTTTTAGAGCTTATTTTGAGGATGCTTTATTTGGTATGTATGATCTCATTTATGCTAAAAGTGAAAAGTAGGATGAAACAGCAATAATAACTGGCATTAACGCGGTTCCTACTCTTTGTTCTTTTGTTTTATCGATGTTTTCTTTTGTTGTTTTTTCCTCATTATTGACAACCAAGGTACTAATTATGAACATGAGTTCAACAGAGGAGGAGGTGGCGGAGGCAAGTCATGGCATGGTGCAGGGAGAGGTTTGCAGAAGCCCAATTCCATTTATGATTTCATTGCTTGCAGCAAATACCTAGTGGAAGAAGGATATGTCCACAAGGATTTACTGGGAGCCATGGCTTTTAGTGCTGGTGGAATTCTGATAGGTGCAGCCGTGAATATGTGTCCAGATTTATTTCGGACTATAGTTTTGAAGGTCAGTGCCTAAAATATGATAAACGCTGGTAAACGTCTATAGAAAACACCTTTACCATTCTCTCGTAACAAATTATTGTGTGATAGACAGTCTGTTCTGGGATATAGAGCTTGTTTGACTGCGTTTCATGCTTGTTATGCTTGATAATGCCAAATATATCAATGATGTTCAAGTAGCAATAGTATCTGTAATAGCATTTTAATCTTAAGTATCCTGCTTGAGGAGTAACGCATATTCATAACTTGCATGCAGGTCCCTTTTCTAGATATTTGTAACACATTAATGGATCCGAGCTTGCCACTTACAGTTTTGGATTATGAAGAATTTGGTGATCCAAAAAATTTCAATGACTTTGCCACTATTCAAAGTTATTCCCAATATGACAATGTTCAGAAAGGAGTTTGTTATCCTGCAATGTTGGTAACAGCATCTTTTCATGATACAAGGTATGTTGCATCTCGTCCTAACATAACATGAGCATCAAATATAGTCTTTTGCGAATATATCATTCCTCAATGTTATGATTTTGTTTCTGCAAGTTTTTAGGTTTCCTTTTAAGTTAACCTCTTCCGTATTTGTTTCTTTGATATTCAGGGTTGGGGTGTGCGAGGCTGCCAAGTGGGTTGCTAGAGTGCGTGAATACATACCTGTAAATTGCTGTCAGCCTATTCTTCTGAAGACAAACATGCACTCGGGACATTTTGGAGAAGGTGGTCGGTATGAACATTGTAAAGCTACTTCCTTCGAGTATGCATTTTTGATCAAAATGATGGGAACATAGTTTTTTTTCCTTGACAGTTTTTAGGTACATAATATTTTGTTGGTTACGAAGAATAATATTTTAGGTACATAAAGGCTGATCCATTTTTCTACGAATGGGGATCTAACTGTGTAATAAGTCGTAGGTTGCAGGACTCCCTGAATGAGATATTTTGGCGTTTCAACAACTGACAGTTCCTTTAGAATCTTACTGTGGGTTGTTGAATACTGAACTTAAAGGCCCAGTTTTAGAGCTATAGGCACTTTCATTAGAAAAGATGCCAAGGATTGTGATCCTTTTGATCAATGTATTTGAAAGAAGCGTTTTCTGAAATGAGAAGTCACAATTTGGTTATGAGATAAAGGTGGAGCAATTCAATTCCTTCTTGCAATAAACAGGAAGGTTCTGGCCCCCTACGTAATTTGACGGGTCGGGATTCAAATGCGAATAGAATTTCAAAAAATTGGATCAATGATAATAGCTGAATTGGAATAAATATTTTTGAAACACTATATATATATAATCCAATTATATTAAATACTCTATATATATTTAAAAAAAAAAAAAAAAAACTCATTGTAACTAATTAAGTTAGATTCATCATAGTTCATCTTATAGGTGTCTAGATGAATCAATGTTTTTGTATAAACATTTGTCTCTGTTTGTACTTAAAAATAAAGATAATTATGTGCCATATTATTATTTAACAACAATGAACTATATATAAACCTCAAGTTGGTTAAGCATTTCAAAATAAGATAGGCATTTTTATATATATATATATATATATATATATATATATAATCTAATTTTAAGGTCACGGCTAAGCCAAACACCAAATTGGTGTATGAGATCCTTTGTTTGTGGGACAAGGGATTTGACTGCTAAGTCTAGAAAGGCATACATACTCTCTGAAAAATCGGTGACCCGATTCCTACTGCAGCAAATTGATGATATTTATCCTATTTGTTAAATTACTTTGAACAAATTACTTGCAGTTTTCTAAGACAAATATCGAAATACATACACTACAGCCTACACAAACTAAAACATTGCGGAAACTAAATGCTGCACTGGAGAGAAATAAATACACACACAATTACACTGTTGTTTTTGGACAAACGTCCCCGGAAAAATCCCAATGTGGGAAAGCTGGTGCAAAAGCTGAGGGTTTTATTATTATGTAGTAGTAATCTGAGTACAAATCATTAGATGCCCAAACTGGCAATCTAATACAGAGAATAAACTGGCAAAGAGGAAGTGAGTAAAATCTCACACTCTCACTGGTGATCTGAATATGATCTAGACTCTGGATGGCTAACCCCATGCCGCGTCTGTGCAACCTTTGCGTCAGCCTATGCAGATCTGCCTCACAACCTCTAGGGATTGTGTCATCTCCTCCTTTGATCTTCTGTTGGCTGGAAACTTGACCCTCTGGCCCTTTGGTCTCACACCCCAACTTCTGGCACTAGATCTCGACTGCTCCTCAACAGAATTTCGGACTCCCTCTGAAGCACTGTGCTGCCTCTCTGAACCTCTCTCTGCCTTCTATGCCTTGCACTCCCCGGAACTGGAAAAAATCTCCTCCAGTCTACTATCCTTGCCCCTCTTTCACTGCTTCGACTTTACTAAATCACTTCCGACCACTCACAGCTGCTACACAGGAAATCGACTTCCCAGCAAAATCGAACTGCACAAGTGTGTTCTCCAAGTGCCCATTGAACTCCTTATAATCTCTCGTTGGAGCACCAACGGCCAAGATTAAAACATAATCAATGACTAAGATTAACTGGGAGTTGATCCTCGTCTTCTTCTAGAAGATTCACACCATATTTAATTAATACCCTTTAATTAACCAGATTTCCTAAGTTTAGACTTAGGAAACCATTTTAAAAAATTAATTATTTTAATTAAATCATCTCTAGGTAGAATTTTCCCAAATGATTTTTGGGTATTGGAGAATGCATGTGTCTTAGCCTCTCAGCAATATCTCAAGGCTAGAGCACAACTGATGCTACAGAAATCAAAACTCCATCTTAGTGAGGAATATGCTCTAGTGCTGCAACCCACTGAAGCATCACTCTATTTTTTCACCATCTTCTGTTGTGTTGTTGATGTTTGGCTGCTGCTGCCCACCAGCCACTATGCAACTTTGATTATTGCATCCTTGTTGCTGCTGGTCCTGCTAAACTATTGCCAACATTGCATCTGCACTGCAACCTTCTCCATCTGTTGCTGCTGCAACTGCAACAACTGCAACAACTGCAACAAAAAAGCATCCAAAATACTGAACCAATATTGGTCAGTATGATGCATCTGTCGTCCATGTTCTGATTGCTTCTAGCCTCTACATTGTCATTGAAACCTCTATGCTACTGCTAACTCTGCATTGTGCCAACTACACTGCTCAAATTAGCCGTTGGCAAGATAACCGTTGGAGTCTCTGCACACTCTATTTAATCAGCTAAACCGGATTGGTTCTTCAACTTGTCCTGACGATGAACCACACTGGTTGGTTCGAAACGCGTCGACAAAAGATTGGTTATGTGATTTTGCCGAAGATTATCTAAACAACTACACTGCTGTCAACTCTGTTATGCGCTGCTCAGTCTCTGACTTGCTACTAGCTACTGCATCTGTCACTTTGGCACTTGATTGCACCAACTGCCACTGATCCATCCTGCTAATGCATGTCTTGGGCTCCCGTATCAAGGTACTGATTCATGAGGTGGAGCTCCTTAAGAATCCTTCTCATCCTGTAGCTCTCTGGGGCTACAACTCTAGATCACCCCACCTAACCCTTGAAGGCATCTCGGTGATCATGGCAAACTCTTCCTCCAATATGGAGAACAACTTGTTGATCTCAACAGATGCAACATGTTGATCCTGCTTCTCCTCTTTGTCCTTCTTTCTGAGAGGACACTGAGTGTTGTAGTGGCCTAGGTCACCACACCTTAAGCACTTTATCTTCGAAATGTCCTTTCTTTTGCGTTGTTCCTGCTGCCCCTTTGATGCAAGGGCCACGTCCTCCTCTTCCTGCACTTGCTTCGTCCCATTGCTGTTGCTACCACTAATGGTGGCCTTCACCAGATCACGCCTCATCTCCTCTTGTTACAGATCAGCCCACACACATTCCCAATCTGACAGTTTTTCTTTGCCCAGGATACTCTAGACAAAAACTTGCCAATCTTCAGAAACGTTGTTCAGCGCTAATCGTACAAACTCTGTAGGTTGGGGCGCTGATCCTACTGAAGCCAGTTGATCCAGAACATCCTGAAGCCTAGTAAGGAAGGGGTCTACAAACTTCCCTTTCTGCATCCTTGTGCATCTCAACTTCTCCTCAAGGTACATCTTCCGCTGCTCAGAAGATCCTTCGTACAACATAGCTAGTGCCTCCCACATCTGTCGGGCAATATCTTTGCCAGTTATGTGAGATACCACATGATCTCGAACCTCATCGATTGTAAACCTGTTAGCTCTCACCATCTCCTTCTTGTACTTCTTGAGCAGATCTGCATCGACGAGTACAACTACAACACTATCAACATAATTTTGAGATCATGCTCATTTAGAAGGCAGGAAATCCTAGCCTTCCAGATCACATAGTTGGAAGCTCCGTCCAACCAATCTTGATCTCTCAACCTAGCTGATGCCATCTCTCCTAAAAAAAAGTCAAACTACTTCCTCTTCTCCTCTGTGCAGCTGCTGCCCAGTTATTCACACTCCCTTCTGGAGTGAGAAATCTTGAACACAACTACTATTGCTTTGCTGGGAAAATTCGAAATTCTTGGCTAGAAGTCCCCTAAGGAAAGAATTCCCTCAGTATGTGCTCTCCTCTCCTTCTGACATTATTCTGCCAGCAACTATTGCAAAATGACTGCGTCCTAGCTGAAGATCCGCTCTGCGTGGAAATTGTTGCACTACTCCCTCTGCCTCTGCGAATCTTCGATCTGGAAAATTTACTCTCTATCGACTCACTCAGAGAAGTAATTTTCCACGAAAATTAGCCCTCTTGGCCAATGGATTGTGTTGCCACTCTGGGGTTTCGAAATGCTCCCAAGGCAGAAATTCGAACCTCCTTCTTCCTTTCTGCTCTAAGTTCTTCGGCTTACGATCTGTGCTCTGGTACCATGTGAAAAATCGATGACCTGATTCCTACCGCAACACACTGATGATATATCTCCTATTTGTTAAATTACTTTGAACAAATCACTTGCAGTTTTCTATGGCAAATATCGAATACATACACTACAGCCTACACAAAATAAAATACCGCATAAACTAAATACTGCACTAGAGAGAAATAAACACACACAATTACACTGTTGTTTTTTGACAAACGTCCTTGGAAAGAATCCAATGTGCGAAAACGGTGCAGCAGTTGAGGTTTTTATTATTATGCAGTAGTAATATGAGTACAAATCATTAGATGCCCAAACTAGCAATTTGATACAAAGAATAAACTGGCAAAGAGGTAATGAGAAAAATCTCACATTGTCACTGGCGATCCGAATCTGATCCAGACTTTGGATGGCTAGCCCCATGCTGCCTCTATGTTACAACCTCTAGGGACTGCGTCACCTCCTCCTCTGATCTTCTATTGACTGGAACTTGACCCTCTGTGATCTGAAAATGAAACTACTTGTATTTGTTGTTAAAGGTATTCATTTCCATTAAATTATATGTGCAAACTGTTACTCATGTCTTGGAATTGAAACAAAATGTTTTTGGTAAATTTCTGAGTCTTATGTGTGAAGGAGTGTTATTTCATTTGACTATCTAGCATATCAAATTTGAAAAACACAGCAAAATAAAATCACATAATATAACACAGCCGCTGATAAGGCAGTGCACCCCTCTTGGGCTATATCTTCCGGGTCCAAGGCCCCCAAATGGGCATGTCCTTGCTCTTATTAGATGCTCAAATTGGTTATACAGTGATAAGAAAGCCTAAACAGGAAAAATAAGCTGTGAAAATGAGTTCAAAACATAGAAAACAGTCAAGAATGGCTTTTGTTTCACCTCCAATGGTTAACCATAGCCCAATACAGCTCCAACACTCCCTAGGCCCTGATGGCTCTCCAAGCTTCTTTGCTGAAAAAGTACCTAAAGATGAGCTCTGTTGGCTCTGAAACCTGTACCATTGGCTTTGGAATGCTCAAAATACTCAAAATAAAAATTAAAAAATCGCTCCAAAAGGATCTCCCTAGTGAAATTTATGACCAACTGAAGTTTTGTCCAATCTGGCCTAAAAAAACTCCACTAAACTTGGAGTAACTGCAGTTAACCCCGCTAATTTTGGCAAAAGCGCCTAAAAAGGCGGACTCTGCTCCAGTTTTGGCCGCGTGGTTTGGGTGGCAATAAATGTTAGGTGGGGGGGTAGTGGTCACATGGACCGACTACCCCACCGCCGGCGGAACCGTGGAGCCAACGGTCTAAAGACCGTGGCATATAATGGCTAGCGTAACCTCCGTCGGTTCCATGTGATAGACTTCGCATATAACTTAACCGTTTGGAGTTTGTGTTTATCCGTCGGCTTAGTCCTTTGGTTCCGCACCAGGGTTCTATTATAAGGGGGCTAGCCCCCTTTACCGCCGCCCGCACCATATTCAAAATTCAAATACACGTAAGCTCCATAGTATGTTAAGAACTACTATGTGGGCGGGCCGGTCGGGCCTGTGGGCTGGCGGCCACCCGACCCGGGGTCGAATCCTGCCAGCTCCATAAACTTTTTCCAATGAAAAATCTGCAGTCTTGGGGCCACGTGGCGGCCTCCGGGCAGGCCACGTGGCGCCCATTAATTGGCCACTGAAATCCATAGTATATCCACTGTGCAATCCGGGGTTGACAAATGTCGATCTGTGATTGGATGAAGAAGGAATATTCCATGGAATATTTTGTGGAATATTCCCAGAATATTCTGTGGAATATTCTTTTTTTAAATATTTTTTTAATCCAAGTCAAACTGGACTTTTGCATGAAATTATGAATTTTCAAACTTGAATAACTTTCACATACAGTGTCGGATTTGAGTGTCGTTCGCGGCTACAGGATCGTATCGACGAGGCCTATCCCGTCGTTCTGGTTTTAGCCAATTTTCAGCAATTCAAAATTTGAGCATTTTTTCCACTTAGAACATGATCACCTGATCACTCTGGCCCTCTGGTCTCACACCCCGGATTCCAACACTAGATCTCGACTGCTCCTCAACAGAATTTCAAACTCCCTCTGAAGCCCTGTGCTGCCTCTCTGAACCTCTCTCTACCTTCTTTGCCTTGCACTCTTCGGATTTGGAAAAACTCTCCTCTAGTCTACTATCCTTGCCCCTCTCTCACTGCTTCGACTTTACTGAATCACTTTCGACAACTTGCAGTTGCTACATAGGAGATCGACTTCCCTTCAAAATTGAACTGCGCAAGTGTATTCTCCAAGTGCCCATCGAACTCCTTATAATCTCTCGTTGGAACACCAACGACCAATATTAAAACATAATCAAGGGCTAAGATTAACTGGGAGTTGATCCTTGTCTTCTTCTAGAAAATCTGCACCATATTTAATTAATACCTTTTAATTAACTAGATTGCCTAAGTTTAGACTTAGGGAACCATTTTAAAAAGTTAATTATTCTAATTAAATCATCTCTAGGTGGAATTTTCCCAAACGATTTCTGGGTATTGGAGAATGCATGTGTCTTAGCCTCTCTTTGCAAAATCTCAAAGCTAGAGCACAATCGATGCTACAAAAATAAATGTACTCTACCCCCCTCTTGTTTTGAACTTGTGACCTCTTAAGAGGAAACACATGCCCTTAACCATTAGGCCCACTCAAGCTATATATATATATATATATATATATGAGTGATAAGTAATTGTAATTAATTAGTGTAGATCTATTTTAATTTTGAATCTATCAAATGCCAAAATATAGATGCATCATGGTAATATATAAGTAACAACATTTCCACCACCAGGGAATCCATTGAAATACTCAAAACCATTGATATTAACCACCAACATTGTCAGTAAGCCTAAGAGGTTCACATATGCAGTAGTGGTGAAGAGGTAAAGAACAAAATAATTTCACTCAACGTTGAACTAAGAAGCCACACAACCATCCAGATTGCTTACATTATAAATGAGACCAACCCTTATCATCGTAGGGTAAAGGAAGGTGAAGGAAATCAGAAATAAATTAAAAAATATTATTTAGGTGTTTTTTTTTAAGTTTTGTTGAAGATTTTCCATTAAGTCACAAAAAGAGTTTACATGGATAACTAATAAAACTTAAAAAAAAAAAGACCCTGGGAGGGAGTAACTGCAACCAGGGGTACCCAACCAATTCTGTAACTGCGATTGAGATCTAGGAACAAAATTCTTAACTATGTGGCAAAGCTTCAGTTACATACTGACTAGGATTGAGCATTGTTACTTTGAGAGTGTATATAACGAACATCTATACCAAAAGAAATACACAGTAAAAAGGAATTTATTTTTTATTATGAAACCAAGCTTCCCCACAAATGATAAACATTACTTCTTATTTGTCTGTACTCACTTATGTTGTATCTTTGCATTTAACTTGTACATATATTAGCACATCAACTGAGTATATGGTTGCGCATTTATATTGTTGTAATGTTTGGAGTACTTGGGCATATGTCACACCAGTCAAATGTATGGATTGCACCTATTTAACATGGTTCCCACTGCCCTTACTAGCCTAGGGCTAGATTTATTTATTCTTAAGTTATCACTGTACTGAAAATGTAATTGCACACCACTTGGTCACGGATCCACCATACACTTATCCCTGGTATGATCCGACGACTCAGGTTGTCTTTGGGCAATTAAGGCTAATTGTTCCGCCCTCTGCTACTTAGAAAGACTGCTCATTTGCTCCGCCACGTGAAGAATCCAGGCTCTGCAACTGCAAGAAACGGTTAGGGTTTGAAGTTCACTTGAAAGGTAACCCTTTTTCCATAGTCCTTCCTTCTGAATTTTTGTGAACTCCATAACATTCAAGTAACCTCCAGCGTTTGTTGTAGGTTTGGGCAATATTTCCCTTGTTCCTCTTACGGCTAGAAATGTTTCGAACGGGAAGCTTCTTGCATAGGTAAGGGAGGATGGCTCTTCCCGAGCTCAATCCATTGGTGTACTGCCCTTCTCTATCTGCTAGATTAACACTAAACCCTCCTTCCATGTCCATGGAGATTAATGCAACGACGAGGGTTTCTTCATAGGTAACTCCCTTTTTTATGTTTATTAAATATTCTAATGCGAGTTTGAGTTCTTTATTTATGTGCCTCCTATTTACCTTCCATTATATTTCTGATTGTGCAGGTGGCGTTCTTGAACCCTCTCCTCAAGGTTGTGTATCTTTTCCTTGCGGTTTGTCACGAGACTTACAGGGTTTCTTTATTGTGCATTCATGTTTTTAGTTAAAAACCTTCATTTTGTCTTGGCATGTACGACATCTTTGTTTAGAGGAATATGTATTCTTAGTTTGGATTGTGACTCAGTTGGAACGATGCTTAGGGTTTCTTCTGTCCGAAAAGAGTTCTTGTATTTGCTAATTAACGAGGGACCTCTGCCCTACTAGGGAACCCTAGGTCGATGTTATGGTTCCAGTTTTTGTAACTTATATTGTATGATGATATATGTCAATTTCCATCAGAGCCTAACCTTGTTGGCTACCTTTCATTGGAATTGAATGTATATATATTTTCTCTAAAGTCATTGTTCTGAAAATTTTAATTGCAAATCTTCTTTTATGCATGTCGGCATTTCTTGGTAAATTATTCCTTTTTTTTTGTTTTAGCTTAAGCTTGGATTCTCAATACTATTAAGATAGTAAAAGTCCCTTCTACTTAACATTTGAGCCAAGGGTTACAATTCATGACAAATCCTAATCGCACTCAACTTATGACTGCAAATGTCGATCGATTAATTTTGCTTGCACTAGTTTTCTTCTGTCAACGGTTATGTATTAAATGAGTTTTCTTATGTTTCTTTGAGTTTTAATATTGTTGCGCGGTGACTCGCTTTGGAGTACTAGGATAGCAACTTTGGTTCTTGTTTTATAAATTTGTTCATGTCATAACATACTTTTGTATTTGACCTCTTACTCGGACCCTACATTTGTTAGATTTAGTCAGGGTTGACAAGGCCAATTCTTCCTGGTTGTTGACCTATCTCGACCCACTAACTGTCCTAAGGCCGACCGGGTTTGGAATGTTCCAGCCACACAAACAGAACTAACCATCCCTACTACAGTTATGGGTTTTCAATCTACTTTTAACAACCCTATAACTACTTTGAGCCTCGTCAACTTAAAATTCTCGAAAACAGTTTCATTACAACCCGTGAAGGTTGTGTATTGATTAACATATTTATTTATGTGTATATTCTCCTTTTAGCCACCACTGTGCAATCCCAACTTTTATTCCTGTGTAAGGTTGTTTATATTGGCTCGTGGAAAAAATGTACAGAGTGACATTGCACCATGCATAATCCATACTCAAAATAAATTATATAAATAGATATTGTACCACCATTTCATAGGCAGGGCGTAGGACCAGAGTAATAAAACTCTCTTTTTATTTCACAGCATTACCAACGCCATTACAATTTTCTTTCCGACCTCTGGTCAGGTTCACAGGGTTCATAAGAGAATAGATCCAACTATTCGTGTTATGTCTTAAACATACAATGTTCAAACAGATTGATCACTTTTCTTTTAAAGACTTACCATAATTCTGAGCATTAGTGGCTTATCTATTATGTGACTATCCAAGAGTTCCCATTGATAAGTGGGTCTCGGTTTTTCTCTAGGACTTATTATCAATCATTTTGGGTAATTAGGTATATAAAATATGTACAAAACATGTTTTATTCCTTTAATGGACTCTGGTCTAAATTATTGGAACTACCCTCTATTAAGAATAATGCTTATATCTAATCATGATACTTTGAGAAATTCATATAAGTTTTTATTTCATATTGCTCTGATATTTCATTTTGAGTACCTCTTGTAATTCTTTCCAAGATGTATTTCATTAGTTAGAATAAATCATTATTTTTGCCTATCATAAAGTTTGAATAACAAAGTCCCTTGCAGAGAACCTACATCTCTGTAGTTTTCAAACACCATTTCTTGTTCCGAAAAATAACAAAGGGAACACTAATATGTTCGTTTGCAAATCCCAGTTCTGGAATATAACAAAATAATACCCATTTGTTCATTTACAATTACCAGTTCTAGAATATAACAAAAGAATCGAAAAGCTAGGCCTCTGAAGAGCAACATTAGCATAAGTGAGTTTCTCTCTCTTACGTCCTCTCTAGATTGGACGATGGTTCCTTGTCCCACCAGGTGTTTCGCAAGAAGACTCACACCGAACAATATCTTCATGCCACCTCTCACCATTTCCCAGTGCAAAGAATTGTTGTTCTAAACACCCTTGCTACTCGTGCATTGAGGGTCTCGGATGAAAACCACATGGAGGATGAGAAATCCCACCTTCTTGAGGTTTTTGAGAAAAATGGCTATAGTAGACATCAAGGTCTTCTGGCTTTTCAAAAAGCCAATAAAGGCCCTCCAATTAAGAAATCTCATGATGAGCATTCTTCAAATGTTCTTCTTCCATTCATCCATGGAACCACGGATAAGATTGCTTGTGTTCTTAAGAGGAATAATGTATTTGCTACCTTCAAGCCCCTTAATACTATTAGGATCTCCCTTAGATCTGTTAAGGACCCTGTAAACCCTAAGGACATGAAAGGGGTTTATTCAATCCCCTGCTCATGTGGGATTCCCTACATTGGAGAGATTGGTTGCTCCATTAATCTGAGAATTCGAGAACATGCTGCAGACATCAGGCTTAATCGTTCCCTCTCGTTAGTTGTTGCTAAACATGTGGAAAAAACTAAATTAGCACCATGTTTGCATTGAAGATTCTAAGGTCATTGCAAAGATTGATCTTTTCCACCATAGGAAGTTGAGAGAGGATATTGAAATTGAGAAACAAACCAATAATCTCAATAGGGACGATGGTTGGAATTTGAGTAAGCATTGGTTTCTAGCCCTTTCTTTGTGATTTACATTTTATTTTATTTCGTCCTTTTTTTATTTTTTTTAATATATATATATATATATATATATATATATATATAACCATATTAATCATTTAGTATTTCTATTTCTTATTATTTTATATATTTGTTTATTTTATTTATTCTAATTTAGCTATATATATATTTATATATATATAACCATTTTAATAATAATCATTTAATAATTTTTTAAATTAATTCCATTTTAACAATTTCTTAAGACCAAATTAATTTTTCAATATTAATATTTTAAGTAATAATTAATATTAATTATCTAGTAATTCCTCACCTTTGACATCTTTGGTTACATTTCTTAACAGTTCTATGGTACAAAGATTGTCACCTTACCAATTTACTCTTGTACATATCTTTTGGCTCGGTTGTGCCTATGCTTTCTTATCACTCCAGCTCATGAACTTCTCTCAACAGTGACAAAATATACTTAGTTATTAAATGAGTCTTTCAAGCAGTTGTTTATTCCCCTAGGCACCAAATCAATCCTTTGTATGCAAGGGTGGCCTTAGCAATAAATTAACTACTATTTTGATAACTTAACGAATATAATGGAATTACTTGAATGTACTTTTTACAAAATTCTTCACTTTCCCTTAAACAAGCCACAGTGTTGAACCCTTCAGCTCTGATACCACTATACATAGTAAAAAAAGAATTTATTATTTATTATGAAACCAATCTTCCCAACAAATGATAACGTTACTTATTGTCTGGTCGTACTCACTTATGTGATATCTTTGCATTTAAATTGTACATATATTATCACATCAACTGAGTATATGGTTGCACATTTATATTGTTGTAATGTTAGGAGTACTTGGGCGTATGTCACACCAATCAAATGTATGGATTGCACCTATTTAACATGGTTCCCACCACCCTCACTAGCCTAGAGCTAGATTTATTTATTCTTAAGTTATCACTGCACTGAAAATGTAATTGTACATCACTTGGTCGCAGATCCACCATACACTTATCCCTTGTATGATCCAACGACTCAGGTTGTCTCTAGGCAGTTAAGGCTAATTGATCCACCCTCTGCTGCTCGGAAAGACCGTTCATTTTCTCTACCATGCCAGTGATCCAGGCTCTACAACTACAACAAAGGGTTAGGGTCTGAAGTTCACTTGACAGATAACCCCTCTGCCATAGTCCTTCCTTTCAAATTTTCGTGAACTCCATAACATTCAAGTAACCTCTAGCCTTTGTTGCAGGTTTGGACAATATTTCCCTTGTTCCTCTTACAGCTGGAAATGTTTTGAACATGAAACTTCTTACACAAGTAAGGGAGGATGGCTCTTCCCGAGCTCAATCCGCTAATGTATTGGCCTTCTCCATTTGTCGGATTAACGCTAAAACCTCCTTCCAGGTCCATGGAGATTCATGCAGCAACGACAGTTTCTTCACAGGGAACTCCATTTATTTTTATTTATATTAAATATTATAATGCGTGTTCTGGTTCTTCATTTCTGTGCCTCCTATTTACCTTCCATTATATGTTTGCTTGTGCAGGTGGCATTCTTGAACCCTCTCCTCAAGGTTGTGTATCTTTTCCTTGCGGTTTCTCACGGGGCTTACATTGTTTCTTTATTGTTCATTCAGGTTTTTAGTTAAAACCCATCATTTTGTCTTGGCATGTACGAAATCTTTGTTCATAGGAATATGTATTTTTATTTTGGATTGTGACTCGGTTGGAACAATGCTTAGGGTGTCTTTTGTCCGAAAAGAGTTCTTGTATTCACTGATTAATGAGGGACCTCTGTCCTACTAAGGAACCCTAGCCTGATGTTAAGGTTCTAGTCTCTGTAACTTATATTGTATGATGATATATCAATTTCCCTCAGAGCCTAACCTTTTTGGCTACCCTTTGTCGGGATTCTTCTCGAAAATTTAATTGCAAATCTTCTTGTATGTACATCGACATTTCTTGTTAAATTATTCCTTTTTTTTAATTGAAGGTTGGCTTCTCAATACTATTAAGATAATAAAACTCCCTTCTACTTAACAATTGAGTTGAGGGTTACAATTCAGGACAAGTCCTAATTGCACCCAGCTTATGACTACAAATGTTGATCAATTAATTTTGCTTCAACTAATTTTCTTTTGTCAACGGTTATGTATTAAATTAGTTTTCTTATGTTTCTCTGAGTTCTTAATATTGTTGTGAGGTGACTCTCTTTGGATACTAGGATAGCGGCTTCAGTTCTTGTCTATAAATTTTCTCATGTGATAACATACGTCTGTATTTGACCTCTTACTCAGAGCCTTCATTTGTTAGATTTAGTCAAGGATGACAGGGCTAGTTCTTCTTGGTTGTCGACCTGTCTCGACCCACTGACTGTCCTAAGGTCGACTGGGTTTGCACTGTTCCATCCACACAGCCGAAACTAACCATCCCTACTAGAGTTCTCGGTTTTCAATCTACTTTTAACAACCCTGCAACTACTTTGAGCCTCCCTTGTCAATTTAAAATTCTTGAAAACAGTTTCATTACAACCTATTAAGGTTGTGTATTGATTAAAATATTTATTTATGTGTATATTCTCCTTTTAGTCACCACTGTGCAATCCCAACTTCCGTTCTTGCATAAGGTTGTTCATATTGGCCCGTGGAAAGAATGTACAGAGTGACATTGCACCATGCATAATCCATACTCAAAATAAATTATATAAATAGATATTATACCACCATTTCATAGGCAGGGCGTAGGACCAGAGTAATAAAACTCTATTTTTATTTCACAGTATTACTAGCACCATCACAATTTTCTTTCCGACCTTCGGTCAAGTTCACAAGGTTCATAAGAGAATATATCTATTTGTTCGTGTATTGTCTTAAACATACAATATTCTAACAGATTGCTAACTTTTCTTTTAAAGACGAACCATAATTTTGAGCATTAGTGACTTATCTATTATGTGACTATCCAAGAGTTCCCATTGATAAGCATGTTCCAGTGTTTCTCCAAGACTTATTATCTATCTTTTCTCGGTAATTGGGTATATAAAATATGTACAAAACATGTTTTGTTCCTTTAATGGGCTCTGGTATAAATTATTGGAACTACCATTTATCAAGAATAACGCTTATATCTAAGCATGATACTTTGAGAAATACGTATAAGTTTTTATTCCATATGACTCTGATATTTCATTTTGAGTACCTCCTGTAGTATTGTAGATTCTTTCCAGGATGTATTTCATTAGTTACAATAAATCATTATTGTTGCTTATCATAAAGTCTGAATAACAAAGCCCCTTGCAGAGAAGCTATATCTATGCAGTTTTCAAACGCCATTTCTTGTTCCGGAAAATAACAAAGGGAACACTAACATGTTTGTTTGCAAATACTAGTTTTGGAATATAACAAAAGAATACTTATTTGTTCATTTACAATTACCAGTTTTGGAATATAACAAAAGGATAATTATTCGTTCAATTAAAAATACCAGTTCTGGAATATAACAAGAGAATAGTTATTTGTCCATTTACAAATACCAGTTTTGGAATATAACAAAATAATACTTATCTGTTTTGGAATTAGGATGTGAGGGAAAATTACAAGGTAAAGCTCACTCCTCCCGACCAATGAGATTGGTACCTTTACCAATTCCCCCCTTGTGCCAATTTCATCTTCCAGACAATAGTAAAGAGAGACCCAACGTCTTTCGAAAGGACTTAAGGATTCCACTGGCCCCAACTAGCTCAAGAATACCCCACTGGCAGTGTCCTGCCTTCCCTTAACAATATCATGTTCAAGGTACTAGTTTTATTTCTCTCTCCCTCAGTTGCCTAAAGCTTTCTCTCATGCTCTCCTAGGCTTTTGCTACCCCAATTGAGATGATTTATCTCTAGGGGTGGGAGTAATTTCCCCCTAATTGTCTGGTAAATGAAAGTTTTACTTAGTGACGTTTCCCCGTAAATTCCCTGGCTTGCCATAACCAATTTAAAAAAAATCTAAATAACTTTAAATATTAAATTTTCCATCAGGCTTCCACACAGCCCAAATTTTATTGAATTACTGCAGTAAAAGTAAATTAATTATTTACTTTTTACTGAAGAATGTTACAATTTATATAATATAGAAACATGGAAATAAAATTAAAAACTAGAAAACAATAAACCCTGGTCACCTGGTAATTTTCCAATAGGATGAAAACCATGGAGGTACATCCAAAACACACCCATAAAAAATATTATTTGAGTGTTCTACACGCCATCCCTACCAATTCTTAAATGATCACTACATACACCACCATCCATTGTTTTAATAAATATGTATGGCACTTGATCGAAAGTTGAGACAACAAATGTTGTTGCATAAGCCCAACAACTACGAGAGACAAATCTTAGTAAAACTCTATACGATGATAAAGCAATACAAGTTATTGTGTTTACTTGGAGAAAGGTATAAGATTTTTGTGCAGCCTCACTTTGTGGTCACACTATGCGGATCCCTCGGAATAGGCTACCGCAACACAACACACTTAAAATTTGGGTGCATGCTCTGTCTATTTCCAAGTGTAAATCATTCCTCATTTTTTAAATTATTAATATTTTTAATGAAAACCTATGATAGGAGGAAAATTCAATGTTCTCGACAATCGACATCAAGGGGTAAAATTCTTCTAACACAAGAAAATTGCACTATCTTCAAAACAATGTTGGAGAGATCAATTTAGAAGGAGAAAATTGGTCCCCAAAGCCTCAATAGTCATGAGTTAACAAATATAATTCAGGGTGCACTTGAGAAGTGCAAAAGAGCAAAAAATAGGAAATCATAATCAAATTGTTTTCCTATGAATGCTTGGTTCGATGAGGAATGCAAAATGGCAAGGAGAACCTTGAAAAAGGCAGGCAAGGAGAAGATGAATGTAAAGTTATATAAGCATATTTTAAAAAGGAAAAAAGATGAGTTCATGCAAACAAGGCGAGAAGAGTTAATATATCTAGGCAAGAATAACCCAAAGCTTTTTTGGTAGGAACTTCAACCAAGGAAGAAGCAAATTGAAAATAATATTACAGCCAATTAGTGGTTTGACTATGCAAGACAACTCTATGAAAAAGAATTAGAGGTTGAGCCTCCTCCTAGGATCAACACAACTACAAAGCTTTTCACATTACAAGAGGTGGAGGTAGGAATTAAAAAGTTGAAAACAAGGAAGGCAAAGGACTTGGTTGAACTTCAAGCAGAATATCTAAAGTGGGGAATGAAAATTCTGGCATCGCACATCATGGAAATATTCAACAACGCCATTCGGCAAGGATTCTCAAGAGATTGGACAACTAATTTAGCAATACCCCTTTTTAAAAGTGGAGACATCAATAATCCTTCCAACTATAGAACCATCATGATCAATCCTTTGTTTGCAAAGCTTTTCAGCAGCATGGTAGAAAATAGAATCAGTGAGTGGGCAAAAAGTAAAAGAAAAGAGCGCAAAAGGGCGAGTAGGTTTTAGGCCGAAGCATTCTACAGTAGATCATGGTATCACGCTGAGACACATTATTGAAAAGGTTTGGGGGGACAAAGAAAAAGTATTTTACTGCTTTGTTGACTTCAAAAAGGCATTTGACACGGTCCCTAGATATAAGTTGTGTAGAATGGAAGAACTTTGCAATATATAGTTGTTGTCCATAGGCTTTACAAAGAGGTGAAAGTCAAAATTAGAACTTCAACAGGAATTTCAGAAAGTTTTAGGATTGACATCGGAGTCAAGCAAGGTTGCCCTTTATCTCCTACCATTTTTTGTTTATATATTGAAAAATTGGAAGAGTGGCTAAATCTGCAAGGTGGGGATGTTGTTCGGTTGGGGGAGTTTGTGATAAAAATTCTTTTATATGTTGATGATATTGTATTGATTGCTAAATCGGCCCATGGATTGTAGATGCAACTATATGTCCTTGAGAATTTTTGTAAAGCAGTGGGGATGCAAGTCAATGCCAATAAGACCAAAATAATGATTCTCTCAAATAAAATCTAGCAAAGTCATCATACGTTCTTCTTTGAAAGCAAAATTATTGAAGAAGTAAATGAATACAAGTACCTCGGGATCGATTTCAACAAGAAGCTTAATTGGGAGGACTACAGAAAGAAAAGAATTTTAGGAGGGTGGAAAGCCTTATATGCACTTCAAAACAGATGTAGAGAGGTAGAGTTATGGGATTGGAAAATGATTAAAGTGTTTTTTGGACTCCTAGTTTGTCGAGTGATATTATATGGGTGTGAATTGTGGGCTAGAAGCATCCTTGATTCAAAATGGACAAATTGAGAAAATCCAAAAATGCTTGATCATGAGCAAGTTCAAAATAAAAATTTTGGTTACTTATGAGATAATGTTGAGTGAAACAGGAGCATCTCCCATCGAAGCAATTACTATGGTGCGTCTTATAAGGTATCTAAAAATAATTGAGCAAATGGGAGTAGGTAGATGGCTGGAAGTTATCTTCAATGAAGGCATGAGTGAAAGAAAGAAATCATGAATGAGACAAAACAACAAATGGATGCAAAAATGGAGTATTTACCTCAATGCATGTTCCAAAAATAGCAAGGAGTTAAATAATTTTGTTATGGAGAAGTTTTGTAAGCGTATATGGGGAAAAGAGTTGGGTAGAACGAAGAAATACTATGTTCATGAATTCAACCCCACTTGTGATCTCCAACAAAAAGAGTACATTGGAGCCAACATTCCATGGAGAGCAAAGATTCTTATTGCTCAATTAAGAACTAACTCACATCAACTTCGGTGTGGAACGAGACAGTGGAAGAGACCTAAAGAAGCTTGGGAAGAACGGTGTGTACTTTTTGCACTTCAGGGACAATGGAATCAGAAAAGCATTTTATTTTGGAATGTGATGCTTTCAGAGACATCAGGGACAGTTATGGTAGTATGTTAGCCTCAATTCCTTGGCATTGTCTTTTTAGAGAGGGGATTGTTAGAAAGTTGAGTCAACTTATTATCAATTTGAGTAAGAAAATGATTGAATTACAAAAAAACAAAAAAAACAAAAAAATTGATAGTCTCATAAACTGTTTTTAATCTCGTGAACATTAAAATATTATTCATTTATTCATTCATATATATATGTATAATTTTTAAACGTTCATGTAATTTTAATTTTAAAATTATAATAATAATAAATTTATATTTATATGGAATTAATAAATAAAATTTTTAAAATCTTCTCCACATACAAATGTCCATATCCTTTACGTGATATATAATATTAAATCAATCATACTAATATTATATGGAAGAGATGTTTAATATATTATAACTTATTATTTATAATTACTAAGGGTTATAAATAATATATAACATATATTTTAGGTGATATAATGTTAAATCAATGATATTATATTTTTGTGCATAGATACTCTATAAATTTATATTAAAAGTATTGCAATAATATTAAATATTATTAATAATAAAATATTTAATTTAAATAAAATATTTTAATACTTATTTTAAATTAGCATAAATTTACTTTAATTTTAGATTTATTAGTGTAAAGTTATCAAATATTTTGAAGTGAAATTTTCTATTAGATTGAAGAAAGGTTTTGAAGTGAAATTTTCTATTAGATTGAAGAAAGGTTTGTACTTAAAAGATTTGATCATCTCTGAGTTTGATAAATTTGATTTAGAGTTAAGATGGATGTATATTGGTTCTATATGTGTACGTGCAGTCCATGTTGAGAATAAAAAAAATTGCACATTTTCATTTTGAGCAATATGCGCATAAAAATGTTTTAACCATAAGAAAAAATTTATACAAAATTGAAATTGAAATATTTTACTCAACATGAGCATTAAATTATAAGTAAACTGAATTATATTATTTATAGTCATATATACACATTAAAATGTTTTTTTGTTATTAATACATTTCTAAATCAATTACATCTTTTTCATAATAAGTAAGAAACCAATACACTGTTTTATTCATCAAATATTTTATTTTTAATTGCTTTGTAAATTAGTTTACAATGAATTATTTTATTTATTCCACATTGTCCATATATATATATATATATATAGCATGTCTACTCCAACCTAATCATTAAAAAGATTATACATCTCTCATATACCTTTAACAAGGCACCCATCAATAGAATGAAAAATCTGGTTTTGTTATATATATATATATATATATATATATATATAAACACAAACATGGATTGGACAAGATATGAAAGATAATCGTGAGAAGCTTTTACTATTCACAAGATATACATTTATAATAAATTGTTATGATTGTTGGATTCATATTCCAAGGTTTCTTGGACTCCCTTTGACTATTCAACCTCCACACCCTAACCCTTAGAGGATTAGGTGTCCAACATTCCTCCTTTTAATCTGAAGGGGTATATACGAGTCTAAGAAGGGAGCTATAATATAAAAATACAACAATGTATGACAACAATAGGCTGAATGTGCTCTCTCAAATGAAAGTATAAGGTGGGAGAAATCGAGGTCTCAATCGACGGTGGGTTAAGGATGTCCACCAACACTGGAATGCTTAGTGCAGTTCCTGGAACTCTTCCAAATATGGTAAGAAGTTAAAGTCTTCTGCTAGATGAAGTGCTTCATATTGTCTTGAAAAGGGAGACCATTGGGGTCTCAGCTTGGAATTCTTAGTGCAGTCCTCAAAACAATTCCAAATTTGGAAAAAAGTTGTTAGTCTTCTGCTAGAGGAAGTGTACATAATGTTATGATAAGGGAGACCATCAACCTAGAAAATGGAGGTCTCAACCTCTGAAAAAGGGGAGAACCTCAACCTAAAATGGGAGGAAGTCCACCAACCAAAAGGCATGTTCATGGGCTTCTCTGTCTTTGGCTATAACTCTGAATCTGGGTATGGTTGTCTTTGGTTGTATGCTCAGGCAACAGGCTCAAGTTGTGACTCAAGCTCGTTTGATGTATCTGTGAAACTTGTAGATGAGCATCGATTCCCCCATGTTAGGTACAAGGTGAGAAAATGAAGAAAACTCAACTGCAAGACTTTTTAATACTTTAGAAGAAATTTTGACATATGACTTAAATATGTTCTTGGCTATTGAAGCCCATTTCCAAGAAGCAATCCATCCAAGTTGAATATTCGTTCATGTAGGAAGCTTATTTTTGAAACATTTGTTCAAAGAATGAGTGTGTTGACCATAGTGCTCACATGGATGAAGATCAAAACAATGGTCTTTCACATGGCCTACTTTGTCACAATGTTGCCATTTGATAATCTATTATTGTGAAAGATGAGGAGGAACAGGTGAAGATTAACCATCACGAAGAAAGCTAACACTTTGAAATTGAATGGACTTCGAATAGTCTGGAGCATGAAAGGACACCTCCTTGTCATATCCAAGACCTGTTTTGTTTATGTTGTTGACAAGCGCTTCCCAAAGATGGACTTGGGAAGTGCATGCTCAATTTCTACTTCGCTTGAAATGGGCTTAGTGATCTGAACAATTTCTGGCTACTTATGAGAGTCAACTTCGGACTCAAAAAGGGGATTGTTTTGAACAATAACAAGTTCATAATTATGCTTACATTGTTGTAACTCATCTCGTTGTAGTTGTGATTCGAGGTGCAAAAACTCTATCTTCTCTTGTACATTTTGCAAACAAGTTCTAATATCAGACAATATCCTTGTTGATTTTAACCATCTCATCAACCGTGGAATGAATGAGGGTATTCAACATCTCTAATGCATCATCAAGTCTGGCCATTTTCTTCATTGTCAAACTTGCACTTTAAAAACTAATCAAAAACTAATCACAACTATGAACCAATGAAAAGAAACAAAACCTACTTAGAAAACAATGTCACTACAATGGAATGTCACTACAATTGGATTATATAGGATTATATAAAAAGAAGATGAAATAAATGTACACGTGCAACTCGATACTGGACTCTAATTTAAAAATAGTTAGTGACTATCACATATCACTTAGATAAAAGGTTTTCAGCCCCTGCTTTCTTTCATTTAATATCCCAATTGATTAATAAATCACTCAAAATCAGGTCATTGACCACTATGAACTACCAATTCAAGGTGAGTTTTGTTGTACAAGAAACAAATTCTACTTGGTTTCACGAACTCTGCCGAGTGAAATCATAATAAATCGCACCGCAATGTAGCCATTCCAAACCAAAAACTGTCTCTAAATGTCTTAACTGGAAGATTTAAGGGAGACAATTCGTAATTACGACTGATAAAATGTAAACAATGTTACGATAAGTATGGACAATCTGTGGTTGTATTTGTGTAATACACAGCTCCTTCGAATTACTGTCTGCAATACATCGCAATTAAAGTGACACATCAATGTTCAGTCACAAATAAGTTAACATTAATCCATGAAAATATTCTGGAATTTGCGATCATATGCGTCGATTTTTTTGTTTGCGAGGGTTGTTATATTAGTCGCAAGCCATATGCAACACTGTACATACATGTCACCTGAGTTGAAACATACAAAATGTGGCACTCCCTATTGAATCTATGGAACTAAATTCTGAGCGATCCCCAAGAATGAGAAGAGTGCAGCACGATACCACCAGCACAATCCTATGGATGTCTTATTTCATGGACTCTAGTTATTCTCCAGAGAGAAATTGCTTCGCAAGGCAACGTCCAAGAGGGCTGACTAAGTGGTGAATCTCAGTTGCTTGTATGCTCCAATCGAGAAGCAGCTATTGATTTATTTCTGCACAATCGCTTTGAGCTGTTTCGATTTATAAATTACATAGGTTTCGTGCTGCGGCCTCATTCTTTATGGGTGTGAAATATGCTCACAATAATCTGACTTGTATTTTTTGTCAGGTTTAGTATGTGCCAACCAACGTGTTTTTTTTCAGGTTTCGTGTGCGCCAACCAACCCAAGAAAGCAGGAAGTGATTATGTTGTTGACAGAAGATAGAGGGTACATACTCTTATTTACAGAGAATCTGTAATTGAGAGATATGTGCCCTGTATTCCTTTACCAGCGGATCACACTTCACCTTCATATCTAAATTGTTATTTTCACATACAATTACTGTCGTTAAGTAGGAGGTGATTATGGTGTTGACAGAAGAGAGAGGGCACATAGCCTTACTTTCAGAAAATCTGCAATTGAGGGATATGTGCCCTCTATTCTTTTGCCAGCACATCACATTTCACCTTCGCAACTAAATTGTTATTTTCACATACGATTACAGTCATTTTCTTTTAGCTCTCAGTCACTCCATACAGTAGACAACGATAGTCTCATTTCTCCCAGCGGTCTCTAACACTATCTAATCTGTAAAATTGGTTGCATGTTCCTGTTATAAAACATCATTGTTCTTTATGTCATGTTTACAATATTATGTTAGCCCATAGTATTGTTTTTGCTTTATAGCAATGTTTTTTTGAATTATATGTAATAAAATATAAATAGTTTTAAAAACATATTATTTTGGTTGAGTTTTTTTTTAAGTTAGTGAAATTATAATGGTTTTTGAAATATATGTTATAAGATATAAACAGTTTCAAAAACATATTATTTTGGTTGAGTTTGTTTTTTATGTTAGTGAAATTGTAATGTAAATGTGAGAAATAAGCTTATTTTTTAATTGTTTAATTTAAAAAATAAATCTACTTGCTCATTCTTCTTCAAAAATTAAGACCTATCATCCTGTTTATGGAGTGACAGTCCATTTCTGTAATGAAGACCGATCATCCTGTCTATGGAGTGACAGTCCATTTCTGTACTGGATTACAATTTCCTGATGATCTCTTATCCTATTCATACAAACATAGTCCATTTCTGTTTGCGATACTATTGTTTTCAATTTCCACATTACTTCTTGTTGTCCTGTGCAGGAAGCGATAGTCCATTTGTGGCAAGCGAAGTCCGAAGTCTCTCCTGTAATCACAACTGAGATGAATCTCTCCTCAACATACCGTTGGCCACAATACACGTCCTAATATTGGACATCATGACCGGCTTTGTCATGCACTGCAGTTGTTTCCCCCATTCCGCAATTGGACTGAAGCTCAAAGTAATGGCAAATACTGGTTGCAGCAGTACATACGATGGCGCAAATTTCGTCATAATAAGTCTCTTATTTTTGCTGAAGAAACCAAGCAGCGAGCTTGTCTTTGCATAAGGCAGGCTCCTTTCCATATTGAAGTGGGATTTGTACTGGGAACACAGTTCATTAAGTACTGCTTGCCATGATCAATGCAAATGACTGGTTCGGGTAATACACATCTTTTCGTTCTTTTTTGGTTTTTCTTAAAAAAAACTCCTGACGGCGCACTAAATGCATTGATGGAGCAATTTTATGTCTATATGTAAAAGTATATTTCTTGAAGGTGATGCAAATGTACATATGTAACTAGTTAGGCCGACTGTGCAGCAAATCTGAAGTCTAAACAAGCAGCTGAAAGCTGGAAATAAAGGATTGTGTTAGAACTAGTTGGTTGACATAGGCTCTGCACACAAAGTCTAAATGGCACTTCTATAAAGGGCACTTATTTATTGTAAAATAGAAGCTATTTTTAAACCTTTTTTATCAATAGTTGATAGAACCAGACCTACAGTTTGCTTAGTTGAAGAGGGTTTCCCAGTTGAGGGGGGTTATGATTATGGACGGACATAAAACTCATCAAGCAAAACCATCCAAAACGCCATCCATATCTATTCGTCATTGGGACGAGGATGGGGATTAGCATCTATGCCGGATGAAGAGAAAATAGGAATTAGGGAAATTACCAAGCTGCGGAAGCCAACTTGAAGGAAGGGCACGTAAATTATTTTCTAAACTTATTTATTTTACTTTGCTAAATATCCATCTTAATTCACTTTATTTTACTGTGCTTCTAAAAAAATATTTTACTCTGTGTGTCTTGAAAAAAAATGATCAAGACATAATTTGAGCAGTAAATTATTTTACTTTGTTTTTAAGAATTTTGCTATATAATACTCTATTATAGGCGGGTTATTTTGCTATATAATACCCTATGACAGGCTGGTTAGCCGCATATTTGCTTGTATGCTCCACACATTTATAGTGACCAATGGCAACTCGGGTGGTCTGGCCAGTCGATTCAACCACGTGATGTTGTAACGTTGAAAGCAGCTCCAGACGAGGTTTCAAAACTTCGAATGGAATATCTCCATACGTTCTTTATCACAATCAAAGTCCCATCCCCAGGCCTTTGTCATATAAGTTCCCATGATTTTCTTTTATTACCCATGAGCGCAATGGGAATGAAATTGTTTATCCCCCCTTTTGTTAGTAGAGGAGCGTAGATTCCGCCGGAAAAGGGACACGATAGGGGAGACAATAAGGATAAGGTGCCAAATGATAAGGGAATTTGTGATTATAGTCGGTATGAGTTGCGACTAGTGTGATTGTAGTCGTTGGTGGCAGAGGGAAACCCAATGGTTTGTACACGCAGATTTGCATAGAAACGTGGGAATCCGAGTCTCGCATGAAATGCACAACTCTGTATAAGTGTTTTCTGTAAAGAAAAGAAATCAGAAGTCAGATCAGGCTCTGTTGTAGAAAAATAGATAGTAAATTAATGGAATGTTATGGACAGTGAGCAGAAATGGCATAATTGACATCGATAGAGAGGCCACAAAATTAGTGACTCAAATACAAACAGTTTAGGAGTATGTTTGTTTTGATACCATGTTAAACATGCACATGGATTGGACAATATATGAAAGATAATCATGAGATGTCTTTACTATTCACAAAATATACATTTATAATATATTGTTATGACCATTGGATTCATATTCCAAATTCTCTTGGACTCTTTTTGATTACTCAACTTCCACACCTTAACCCTTAGCAGATTAGGTCTCCTATATATATATATATATATATTATTTTGCTTAAAAAATATTCACCCTAAATTTTGGTTTATTGATAACGATTTAATAAATTGGTATTGTGGATGTTTAACAATAATCTTTTAAAACAAAATTTTCCTAAATATTTATTTATTTTTAATAATATTTTATTATAATAATTTAACTAATATTATTCACTTATATTATTGACTTTTGATATTTATCTCTTAATATTAATTACTTAAATTTATATTTCTTTATTTTAGGATTTTTTTGTATTTAATTAATATTATTTAATTTAAATTATTACATATTTAATCCTCAATATTATTAACCTTAAAACTTGACATAGGATGTTTTTATTTTATTTATTTCTTAATGGCTATTTTCTTTTTCTTTGTCTATCTTTTTTGTTATTATATTTTATTTCTTTTTTTCCATTTCATTTTTTTTTTCTTTTTCTAATCGCTATTTTCTCTAACTTATGACCTAATATTTTAGCTTGTAAGAATTCTCTCTTTTTTTTATCACCACTTAATATTATTAACCTTAAATTTTGACTTGGGATATTTTATTTTATTTTATCTATTTAAAAAACTTGGGCAATTTAAATGTTTGCTATGATGTATCTAGAAAATATATATCTTAATATTACTTTTTTATTATTAATATTTTTTAATTGCAATGTCAACTTGTATTAAGAATTAAATAGATTATACATTTATAATTATACTAAATAATTGAAATTTCTCTCTATATTGATAGTTAATATAAAATCATTTTATTTAAAGTGGCTATATATATATATATATATATATATATATAACATTTAAATATATTAAATAATATAGATATTCAAATATTGCAATATTTTGAATTAATAATATTTTTTAATTGCAATGTCAATTCTGTATTAAGAATTAAATAGATTATACATTTATAATTACATTAAGTAATTGAAATTCTCTCCATATATTAATAGTTGATATAAAATCATATTTTATATTTATATATATATATATATATTCAAATATTTCACTCAAAGTGGACATTGAAATCCTTTCCTTAATGGAAATTGAAAATATAAGAATTCTTTCTATTTCTACAAATAAAGTTGATATAAATTATGTTAATATGGATATTAATTTTTTTAGCTTAAGAGTCTTGTGTTATTAATAGTTTTTTTTTCAATACCACATCTCAGCTCTATGTTTACATGGTATGAATTATACATATCTAGGGTATAATATCTATATTATTTTAGATTGTATCAACTCCACGGGGAGGAATTATACTTCCATTATTAAAAAAGAAGAAGCAATTATAGATGAAATTAGATATTTTTCACTTAAAGTTATTTTATTTTTGTGTATAAAATAATGATTTAAAATTAAAGTGGACATTGGAGTTTTTTTTTAATGGATAACCAACATTAAAGTATGGAGGAGATGTTATATATATATATATATATATATATATTTGTATTTTTTGAGTTTGAGAGATATGTTAAGGCAATTAGTGTGATGTTTAAAATAAATATGTGTAATTCACTACAGATAGATCGTCTTAACTCAAGATCAAGAAAATTTACACTTTAAAAGATTTAACTCATCTAAAAAATTATTTAATTTATTTGGAATTTATTATTAAAAAACTTATAAATTAGTCTTCACTAAATAACTCTTTTGATTCTACGCTAGATGTTTAATCTATATAACATATATTTATATTTATATTATTTATTATTTTAAATTTAAATTTACTATTAAAATCATAAACAAGTTTCATTCAAAAAGATACTAAATGATTAAAGATCTTTGTGATCAATGTGTTTGAAGCAAATGTCCCAAGGTTAAGAAAGACCCTAAAGATCGAGTCTCAGGGGTTCATCTCCCGTTCATCCAGGGGACCACTGATAAGATTGCGAGAATCCTTAGGAGGCATAATGTGCCCTCTTCCTTTAGACCCCTTAACACCATCCGTAGCTCACTTAGATTTGTTAAAGACCCCATTGACCCCAAGGACATGAAAGGTGTCTATGTTATTCCTTGTCCCTATGGTACCCCCTATGTTGGTGAGACTGGGCACTCTATTAATCAAAGGATTCATGAACATTCAGCCGACATAAAACATGTGAGGACTGGGTCTTCCGCCCTGGCAGAACACGCGGAAAAAACTAAGCATCACGTATGTATTGAGGAGACCCGTGTTATTGCCAAGATTGTACCTTTTCATCACCAGAAGTTTAGGGAGGCCATAGAAATTGAAAAAAGGTCGAGCAATCTCAATAGGGATGACAACTGGAAGATTAGCAGATGTTGGTTCCCTGCCCTTTCTCCTAGCTGCCCCCGCCCTCACCGCCGCCCTGTCCCCGCCCCTTGTGTTATTCTTTTATTCTGGACCATGTGTTGTCCTTTAGTCCTTCTCTGCTCTTTGATTTTAATAAAAATTTAACATTTTATTTTAACATTACTTGTTCTCCCATTAGAATAAGATGTTTGTTTATATAGGTAGTAAAATATTTTTAAGCCTTAGTTAATTAACATAGTGGAATAATTAATACAATATTTTTTACCTTAATAAAGGAATTTTAAAGAATGATGCTAATTATCCCATTTTAACTTTAATATAAATAAATAGAAATTCATTAATGAATTTAACTGATTAGAAACTGCCATCTTCTTTCTCAGTAGTTCCTCAATAACTTTAAAATAATTTTAATAAGAAATTGCCACCTATTCAATTTTGTTAGGTCCTTTATTTTAGTATTAAGTCAATTATCTAACTAACTAAGTAGGTTAGCCTTTAATAAACAATTTTATTTTTTCTTATTATTTAATATTAATAATATTATTTTGTATTTAATCTATATAGCTTTAATAATAATAATAAATCTATTATTTTATACTCATTAAATTAAGCCTTAGTTAGTTAGTATAGTGTAATAATTAATATAATAAATTTTTACCTTAATAAAAGAATTTTAAAGAATAATGCTAATTATCCCATTATAGCTTTAATATAAATAAATAAGAATTTAAGAATTAATTTAACTAAGTTCCTCAATAACTTTAAAATAATTTTAATGAGAAATTGCCACGTATTCAATTCTGTTAGGTCCTTTGATTTAGTATCTAACTAACTAAGTAGGTTAGTCTTGAATAAACAATTTTAAATTTTCTTATTAATTTTTCCTTATTATTTCATTTAATAATATTACTTTGTATTTAATCTATATAGCTTTAATAATAATAATAAATCTATTATTCGTTTATACTCATTAAATATAAACCGTTAAATTTAATCAAATATAGTAATAAATATAACAAAACTAACTTTTGAATTAATTGAACTTCCCTATCCCTATCCCTCGGTCCAGTACAGTTTTCCGATTAAATATAGTTGTTTCCTGGTCAAATATAGTCGTTTCTTGTTTCAATATACTCTCTGCTGCCATGATCTGGTTCTTCAACTTGTCCTCACGATGAATCACACTTGTTGGTTCGAAACATGTCGACAAATGAATTATGATGTGATTTATGTGAGTTAATTTTATATTTTATGTTTTTTATGTTAATATAAACCTTGGTTAGAAATAAAAATAAAAATTTAGTTATAACATAAAATTGCAGTAATTCCTTATTGCAATAAAAAAGATTTTATAATTTAATTAACTTATCATTTTTAACCTCCTAGTTTATTACATTGATCTTATTATTGAGTAATGTGATTATTACATTAGGACTTTGTTACAACATGGAACAAGAATGGCAGTGAATGAAAAATACAAAAAGTTAATTTTCATAATAAAATTAAATGGTTGTGTTTTGTTGAAAATGGCAACAACAAAATCTTGATTTAATTTTCCCTTGAATTAAATTAAGAAAAAATCATAATTCCACATCACAAGATAATAAGAATGAATTAACAAAGTTAATTTCACTTAGTTGGCTGAGTTAATTTGAGTTGAGGGTCTAATTTGAGTCATGTAGAGTGGTTCCTAAATTATAGGAGCCTAGGGAGAGTTTAATTTGATTTGTAATCATTTAATTCATTTAAACTAAGTTAATGTCAGTCAAACTAGTTCCAACTGTTGGAGGAACTAGTAGGAGGTCTAACAGTGGGGTACAACTTTAATGTTCAACTAGTTAATTGATAAATCATCCATAATTAACTCATGCATGCATGAAATTCAAGTTACCCAGTTGAGATGGGAGTTCAAGAGCAATGTACTATCAGTTTTATAATTTTTCGAGTTGTATAGATGGTGCATGCATTCAAAGATGGGCCTATAGGGATTTTTCAGTTCTGGAAGAATTTCCTATTTAATAGGGGGCTAATTCCTTGAGAAATAGCGCAAGAAAATAGGAGCTTGGCAGGCAACATAATTGGCTAAGTATTGTCCAGAGTCATCTTGTGAGGTAGAGAGATAGATTATACTTGTGCAGAGATCATTCAGGTTGAACAAACATTGTATTTTATTCTCTAGTTTTCTGACCTAATGCAATATACAGACAAGAAGGGGTTTTGAGAAGCAAGTTTTCCCCTTAGATAAATCTTTGAACATATTGAATCTTGTCTCATGTTTTGTGATTTCTCGATCAATTAATTGTTTCCTTTGATGAGTACAGTAGATTCAAGTAAATTTGTGTTTTAGCAAATTACATAAGCAGTTTGAATCTACAAGGAATTTCCACGTGGTATTAGATCCAGGTCCACATTAGAAACCATTCATTGAATTCATCATAGTGATCATTGAAGAACTAATGAGTTGTTAGGACAGAAAGTTACGAAGACCTAGTTTAGGGCAGATCTAGAAGACCCTATGTGAAGACTTCTTAATGGAGCTAGAAGGTTGCTAGTGGGAATATCAACGAGCCAATGTTTAGTGACACAAAAAGGAATTGTGATCATTGATATTGGTATATTGAGGAGTAGTGAGACTTCCCACAATGAGATCAAGACTCAGAGTGATCCAAGTATATATTGGTGGCCACATGCCAATTCCACTTGGACCCCCACCATTGTCTCTTTCAGTTTTTTAGTTTCATTAATTGTAGCACAATTGACTACTTTTAGCAGATTTTTGGGTCCTAAACTTCTGGAGTCGTTTTGAGGCCCTAAACAACATTTTTTGGCAATCTACCACTAGTAGTTTTTTGTTAAAATCATCTTTTCCATCGTAGTCCTCGGAGAGATCTTTTGAACGGGGTATCATGCGCGTCAAACGGAGATAATATGCCCAAGTCACGACCCCGGGAAGTTGGTTGTCCAACTAACTCCAACGGGGCCCATAAACTCTTGGTGTTACATCTCCTTGGGTTAGGGTTTTGGTTGTTTAGGGTTTGCTCTTATTGTTCAATAATAAAAAGGCCCTTGAGCATCATTGTAACGTGGTTCAAAGGCATGTAGCCACCACATCTCTTCTCAGAGATAAGCTACCATCGTCGAGCTAGTCTCATTTCCATATTGTTTGTAAGCATATTCCATTATTTGATATTAATCAAAGGAAGTGTTATTTTTGTTGCGTCTTTGTATTTATGGTTATATCTGTAATTTGTTGTGTTCCTATTTAAATTCGTATCAGTGGTATCAGAGTGGTTTTCTCTCTATCTATTTTTCTTTGCATGTCCCCAACGAGGTCGAGATATAAGGAGTTAGGGCTCGAACTGGTCGAACCTTTGCAAGACCAGCCTCGTAAATCCTGACGTACTCCCATGGAGGAAGAAAAGAAAGGCATGGGAGTAGGAGATCCTATCAAAATGCTCGAGGAGGCCCTCGAGAAACAAAGGAACACGATGATGGATAACTTTGCTTAGATCTTTCAACGGTTTCCCACCGGTGGCGCATCCACATCCAACAACCACTCTGGAGACTCCACACCTTTTAAGGTACAAGTAAACTTTGACATTCCCATATTTGAGGGCCAAATAGATGCAGACATTGTAGATAAATGGTTGAATCTGTTAGAAGGATATTTTTCTGTTCATGATTTTTCTAGCCAAGAAAATATTACTTTTTCTCTTCTCAAAGCCGCCCACCACGTCAAGGACTAGTGGGAAACCTATTGTGAGCAGAAGGATGAAAGTACAAACTTATTGTTTTCAGCCGCTCCCACTTGGAATTCATTCTGGTACGCCATCAAGGTGAAGTACTACCCTGTCGGGAGCTATGAGGACAAATACATAAAGTGGACCACACTGCGGCAGGGAAGGGACCAATGTTTTTCATGTGTCGGATTTTACCAATGTTTTTCATACCCTATGCACGAAGTTGGGCATCAAGGATTCTGAGAAACATTTGGTACTCAAGTACTGCGGCTACCTACATAGATACATCCAAGACGAGATGGAGTTCCTGAACATCTCATCGCTTGGCACGACGTACCGCTACGTCATCAAGATCGAGCAAAAGTTTAAACAGAAGAAGCGAGACTTTGGATCTATGAATCTGAAGCAAGGGAAAGGTGCCCCCAAATCGCAGAACAAAGGACAAAGCCAAGGCGGGATGACCCAGGACAACCTGCCAAGGCCACAAGCAAAGGACAACACTGCAAAGCTGAAGAAGGACACGGGAAAGTGGTGTGAGTTCCATAAGAGCTCCACCCACAACACAAGCGAGTGTCGGGCCAAGCAATCACTAGTGGCTGAGCTGAAGGCTTCAGAATCAGATGCATGTTCTGACTCTGAGTCAGAACCCGACAAGGGGAATGACAAGGGGAAGCAGATTATTGATGCAGATCCCAATGCCATCATCACCACCACAAAGATCCAGAAGGAGGAACCCGAAGATCCAGAGGAGGAGGAGCGTCTCTTCCACTCCTAGATGTGGGTGAAGCGTTCCCCACTACAGTTCATTGTCAACAGCGGGAGACAAAAGAACCTCATTGCAGCAGAGGTCGTGAAGCAGCTGGACTTACCGACCACAACACACCCACAACCGTACACCATCGGGTGGTTTCACCAAGGACGGGATCTGCGTGTGAGCTAACAATGTCGCCTTCCATACAATATCAAGCCCTTCACGGATGAGGTATAATGTAACGTTGCTCCCCTTGATGTTTGTGATGTATTATTAGGCAACCATACTTGTGGAAGCGACATGCTGTGTATGATTCAAGGCCTCACGCTATTATTGTTACATTAAGAAATAAGTTCTACAGGATACCGGAGGTAGCCCCGCCTACCGCCATCTCTCTGGTTACTGCAAAACAATGCAGTAAACTAATTTCAAAAATTGGGAAATTTGTTTTCCTGATGATACGCCCTCAAGGAAAGAAGAAGATAGTGGCCACGACCTCCAAGCAAGGCCCCTCCACATGACAACAACATATGAACAAGGTCGTGGAGGAGTGCAAGGACATCTTCACCTCCCTCGTAAGGGTGCCTCTGCACTATCAAGTCAAGCACTCCATCGATCTGACCCCAAGTGCGTCGTTACCGAATGGACCAATCTATCAATGCTTCGTTCTGGAGAACGATGGAATTAAGAGGCAAATTCAGGAGCTACTGCAGAAAGGTCACATTCAACCAAGTTCATCGCCCTATGGGAGCCCGATCGTGTTGGTACAGAAGAAGGATGGGACTTGGAGACTCTGTATTGACTATCGGGCACTGAACAAGATCACTGTCAGGAATAGGTACCCGATCCCACAGATTGAAGACCTTCTGGACCAAATCACGGGAGCAAAATATTTCAGCAAGATCGACTTGAATTTCGGATATCACCAGGTACCAATCGAACCCTCTAATGTGTGGAAGACTGCCTTCAAAGCCAAGGAGGGCCTTTTCGAATGGTTGGTTATGTTTTCGGGTCGACGAATGCTCCTGCAACCTTCATGAGGCTTATGGATGACATCTTATGACTATTCACCAACTCATTTGTAGTGGTATACTTGGATGACATCTTGATCTTCAGCCAGAGTCGGGAAGAGCACCTCCACCACATTTCATAGGTTCTCCAAACACTGCGGCAACACAAGCTATGTGCCAATTTGGAGAAATGTACTTTTGGCATGACCCAGGTTCAGTGTTTGGGATACATTATTGATGAACGAGGGGTGCAGGTGGATCCAGCCAAGGTCCAAGTCATTCGGGATTGGCCAGCCCCAACCACTCTAACAGAGCTCCGCAACTTTCTGGGTCTTGCCAATTTCTACCCCAGGTTCGTGTTGGGGTTCTCTCATATCACTTGGTCCTTAACTAAAGTCACCAAAGGAGGAGCGAAAGCAAAATTATTTTGGTATGAGTCTCAACCGAAGGCATTCGCAGAGTTGAAACATCGCATCTACTCTGCACCAGTGCTCACGTTACCAGACTTTCAACAACCATTTGAGATTGAGACAGATGCCTCTAACTATGTTATTGGGGCAGTCCTTACTCAACAAGGGCATCCAGTGGCATATAACAGTGAGACACTTTCAGACATGGTCCGGAAGAATCCCACTTATGATAAAGAGATGTATTCCATTATGCAGGCCTGCCGATAATGGAAGCATTACATTTTGGGGAAGGAAACAGTCATCCACACAGACCACCGACCCCTGCAATTCATACAGACGCAAGGGAAGTTACAGAATGATCACCATCAGAAGTGGTCCACATACCTGCAACAGTTCTATTTGAATATCAAGTACAAGAAGGGCAGCACAAATAATGTTACAGACTGCCTCAGCTGACCACCGATCATGGCGTTAACTATCGTGCTCAACTCTTGTGGGCATGAGACTTCTGATTGGCCACTTCTCTACAAAAGCGACCCAGAATTCGGCCACACTATGCTCTTGGGGGGTCAGCAAGTTTGAGGTTTTCACCTCCAGGATGCGTTGTTATGCCAGGTTTTCCTTCAAGCGAGTGGACAAATATGATTTAGGAAGTGCAAGTAGGGCCATTGGGCATTTCGGGGTCGAGAAAATAGTGGCAGTATTGTAGAAGTATTTCTATTGGCCGAATCTTCGACAGGATGTTGGGAAGTACATTAGATCTTGCACTGCTTGCGCCATCGCCAAACCAACCATCAAGAAGCAAGGTCTCTATACTTCGTTTCCTACCCCTAGTCGACCTTGGGAATCCATCTCCATGGATTACATGTCAGGTCTTCCTTCTACTAAGCATGGCAATGACTGTGTTTTTGTGGTCGTCGACCAATTCTCGAAGATGGCCATTATGGCGGCCTGCAAGAAGAGTATCACAGTAGAAGCCACTACTAAACACTTCTTTGAATGAGTGTGGGTACATTTTGGGATTCCACAGTCTATCATATCAGATCGGGAGGTTCCTCACTACATTTTGGTCCAGTCTCTAGTCGATGCTGGACACCAAGCTCACTAAGTCCACAACTTTCCATCCCCAAACTGATGGCTAGACAGAGGTCATCAACAAGATGATCGTACACATTCTGCGCATATACAAATCAAAGCATCCACGCACATGGGATGAGAGCCTCCCGTATGTCCAAAATAGTTACAACCGAGCTCTCCACAGCTCGATTGGCCATAGCCCTTTTCAGGTGGGATTGGGATTCCAGCCACTATGTCCCATTGATGTGGCCATACCAATTGCAGCGGCTCAGGGATTCAACTCATGTCCTGTCTGAGGCCGACAAGGCATATAGCTTCATTGAGCACATTCAACACATCTGCCAACAGGTCCATGACATATTGGACAAAACCAATGCCAAGTACAAGCAGCGGCATGATCAGCATCAGATGACACATAAGTTCCAGGTGGGAAACAAAGTTTGGCTACATTTGCAGAAGGAGTGCCTCATTGGGCCCCACCACAAGATTCACCCGCTCTGATATGGGCCATACACCATCACTGTGGGAGATAATGCTTTTGAGCTCATCATTCCCCCATTCCTTGGCCTGCACCTAGTGTTTAATGTGGATCACCTTCGGCCATACTTTCCACCATTACTAGACACATCTGACATTGTAGAACAGATCACATCGACAGAGTTAAATCCAACACTCGCCAGAAGAAGATCCAACTGTATTGAGTTGTCAAAGCAGGCCAACTCCTTCACCAGGGCAAGTGGCTCACCAGGGACCAAGTTCAACAGAAGTTTCCTCATCTCATGGAGGAACTCAATGCAATGGGGACCATTGCTTCCTAAGGGGGGAGGAATGATCCAGGTGGATATTGGTGGCCATCCGCCAATTCCACTTGGATCCCCAACGTTGTTTCTTTCAGTTTTTCAGTTTCCTTAATTGTAGCACAATTTACTATTTTTAGCAGTTTTTTGGGTCCTAAACTTCCGGAGTTGTTTTGAGGCCCTAAACGATGTTTTTTTGGCAATCTACCACCGACAATTTTTTTTTAAATCATTTTTTCCGTCGTATTCCTCGAATAGATCTTTCCAACAGGGTATCATGCGCGTCAAACGGAGATAATATGACCAAGTCACGACCCCGGGAAGTTGGTTGTCCAACTAACTCCAATGAGGCCCATAAACTCTTGGTGTTATATCTCCTCGAGTTAGGGTTTTGGTTGTTTAGGGTTTTCTCTTATTGTTCAATAATAAAAAGGCCCTTGAGCCTCATTGTAACACAGTTCAAAGTCATGTAACCACCACATCTCTTCTGAGAGATAAGCTACCATCGTCGAGCTAGTCTCATTTCCATATTGTTTGTAAGCATATTTCATTATTTGATATTAATCAAAGGAAGTGTTATTTTTGTTGCATCTCTTTATTTATGGTTATATCTGTAATTTGTTGCGTTCCTGTTTAAATTCAGATCATAGAGGGAGTCTAGTTTCATAGGGATCATCCCTATGGAAGCTAGTACTTTAGGATCTGGGGAGATCAGGCTTATTAGTGCATTAGTTGCAGCGGAAATGCGAAAGCAACAATAGAGCAGTAGTAGTAGATCATATGTCACCATCCATGCAACCATACCTCCATGTGTGAGGTGGGGTGATCTAAAGCCCTTGTCCAAGAATTGTAGAAATTTGGGTAGGGTCCATTGAGGCATTTTCCTCATGGATCATTACCTTGCTATGGGGGGCCACAATATTCAGTAACAGGAGGATCAATGCTAGTTAGATACTGAGGAGTGTAGAGGAGTGTTGACAGCAAAGCAGGAGGCTCAGTAGCAAGGAAAATTTTAAGGATGGAAAATTTTCTTGAAGTTTAAAAACATTGGCGAATCTCACTAATCCCTAATAAGCAAACTATAAAATGTTTATTGATACATTTGTAAAATTATTCAAATTTATAATGATTTTATATATAGTCTCTATATAATGTTGGGAATTTTTAAGGTAAAATAATTTTATATTCTAAAATTTGGGTGAATTGTCTTTTATAAAATTGGAATTGGCGAATCTTTTGTGGAAAAATCATGGAAAATTAGCCCACTGGGCGAACATTAGCCCCTAAAATTTTCCATGCTCAGTAGCAAAGTCAACAAAAACACAGTTTTCCCAGTAGACAATTGATTCAATTTGTTTTTTTTTTATGCTCTTCAGTTGCAGATGTTGCAGTAGCAACAATAACAGTGAGAAGTGTTGCATGCAATACATTCCAAAGGCGTTGGATCAGGGTAGATGTGAATCCCTTTCTTTTTTAGAGGGAGTGTTGAAAATGGCAACAAAAAAATCCTGATTTAGTTTTCTCTTGAATTAAATTAGGAGAAGATTGTAATTCCACATCAGAAGACAACAAGAATGAGTTAACTAAGTTAATTTCACTTAGTTGGCTCAGTTAATTCGGGTTGAGAGTCTAATTTGAGTCATGTAGAGTGGTTCCTAAATTTTAGGAGTCCAGGGTAAGTTTAATTTGAATTGTAATAATTTAATTCAGTTAAACTAAGTTAATGTCAATTAAACTAGTTCCAACTATTGGAGGAACTAGTAGCAGGTCTAGCAATGGGGTGTAGCTTCAGTGTTCAACCAGTTAATTGATAAATCATCCATAATTAACACATGCACGCATGAAATTTGAGTTACCCACTTGAGATTGGAGTTCAAGGACAATGTATTATCAGTTGTATAATTTTCTGAGTTGTACAGGTGGTGCATGCAGTAAGAGAAGGGCCTATAGGGATTGTGTGGTTCTGGATGAGGAATTTCCTATTTAATAGGGGGCTAATTCCTTGAGAAATAACGCAAGGAAATAGGAGCTTTGCAAACAATATAATTGGCTAAGTATCGGTCAGAGTCATCTTGTGAGGTAGAGAGACAGATTATACTTATGCAGAGATTGTTCAGGTTGAAAAAACATTGTATTTTCTTCTCTAGTTTTATGATCTAATGCAATATATAGATAGGAAGGGGTTTTAAGTAGAAAGCTTTCCCCTTAGATAAATCTCTAAATATATGTGAGTGAATCTTGTCTCATGTTTTGTGATTTCTCGATCGATTAATTGTTTCCGTTGATGAGTAGAGTAGATTCAAGTCTTTTCTATGTAATTGTATCAATCATTGTATCCCTATTTCTTATCGATATCTTGGTGAAAATATTTATCATCATCCTTCATGTAGGGTAGTGTGTACTTGTAAACTTATATTTTTTTATTCAATTAATTTTGTTGCTTGTATGGGGTCTTTGATAGTTTTGAGATTTCATAATTATATTTTTAGTATGGTTGTAATATTTCAACACGTATATGTACATTTTTAGTAATTGATCATTTGAGAATCCAATCTCTTGTTGTTAGAAATTCCCATTCATGTGTATAATCATTTACATTTCATTTTTTCCTTAAATGAATGAACTTGGCATAAACAATGTCCATTTCTTTGTCGTGGAACCTCTTTAATAATGAAACAACTAGGTTTTACCAAAAAAAAGGATGAGTGTCATTGTTCTTCAAGAGTTTGGGGATTCCATAATTTTATTTTCACTGTAGTTGCAATCTTTTTAACCCACAAATGTACATTTTTAGTTATCAATCATTTAAGAATACCATTTTTTTTGTTGATAGAACTCCCCATTCATGTGTATATCATTTACAAAAAAAAAAATCCATAGATGAACAAACTTGGTGTAAAGATTATCCTCTTCTTTGTCATGGAACATCTTTAATAACGCAGTGAAGTTTTGCAAATAAAAAAGACTAGCGTCACAATTCTTAAACCACCATAAGAACAAATTCTAAACTTCTTTTTTTTAATTACTTTAAGTTGTCATTATTTTTTCATGTTCATCCAGTAGGGATTTGATTCAAAGATACCCCCATTTTTTTAATCCAAATTATTGCTCTTTTATGGTCTTTGCCATCATATTTTGGTGATTTATTTTTAATTTTGTCTTAATCTCTATCTTGAAATATAGAATTACTTATATTTCCTAAGATGGGTATCCCCATTAATTCTCCATTTTCATCTTGGTTAATATTGAGATGTGATTTTCTTTGATCTTTTTATTAGTCTATTGAACTTATCAACATTCTCATTTTGATATGCTCAAAATTTTGAACCTACTAATGAGGTTCATCATTAGGAGTTGGGAGAAAGATATGGTGAAGTGTTAAACACACACGGAATGTGAGGAGACATGAATGATAAAACAGTGAATTGCATTTACTATTAACATAGTTGTACATTTATAATACATTCTTATGACTGATGGATTCATCTTCCAACATCTCTTCGACTCCTTTGACTGTTTATCTTCCACACCAAAGCCTTAGAGGATTAGGTGTCCAACATTCCCCCCCTTAATATGAAGGGGTATGTATGAGTCAAAGAAGAGAGATGTAATACAAAATGTGCAAAAATATGGATGGCAACATTAGGCTGAATGTGCTCTCTGAAATGTTGGTATGAGGGGGTGGTTTAAGGATTACCACCAACACTAGAATGCTTAGTGCAGTCCCCGGAACTCTTCAAAATCTGGCAAGAAGCTAAAATCTTTTGCTAGAGGAAGTGTCCCTAATGCTTTGGAGAGAGAGACCTTCAACCTGGAAAAGGGATGTCTACAACCTGTGGTGGTTTAAGGATGACCACAAACTCTGGAATGCTTAATGCAATTCCTGAAACTCTTCCAAAAATGGCAAGAAGTTGAAGTCTTCTTCTAGAGGAAGTGTCCCCAATTCTTTGAAGAGGGAGAATATCAACCTTAAAAGGGAGGTCTCAACCCTGCATATATGGTTTAAGGTTGACCACCAACCAAAGGCATGCTCAGGGGAATTTGTTACTATCTACAACTCTGAATCTAGTATGGCAGGTTATGGCTCAGGCTCGCTTGATGTGGCTTTGAAACTTGTAGATGACCATCATTTCCCCCCTTGTCAGATACAAGGTGAAACTCAACTACAAGACTATTCAATACTCTAGAAGAAATTCTGACATATGACTGAAATATCTTCTTGGTTGTTGAAGCCCATTGTCAAGAAGCAATCCATCCAAGGTGAATCTTTGTTCTTGCAAGAGGCTTGTTTTTGAAGCATCTGTTTGAAGAATGAGTGGTTTTATGATAGTGCTCACATGGATGACGATCAAAATAGTGATCTTTCATATGGCCAACTCTGTCACAATGTTTCCATTTAACAATCTGTTGCGACTGTTGTGGAAGGGGAGCAGGATCTGGAACAACTGAAGGTGAATTTTCATGAAGAAACCCAACACTATGGAACTGGATGGGCTTTGAGTAATTTGGAATATGAAAGGATGCCTCCTTATCATATCCAAGACCTATTTTGTGCTTGTTGTTGACAAGCTCTTCCCAAGGTCTGATGATTGGCTTGGGAAGTGCAGATTGAATTTCCACACTTGTATTCAAATATGCTTCTGAAATGAGCACTTGATCTGAATCAATCTCAACATTATTGATTTTATGACTTGTTGGTTGTTGATGGGTTTCTGTCTCAATGTTCTGAACAAAAACAGGTTCAGAATGTTGTCTTTTCTGTAACTCATCTTGTTGTAGTTGTGATTCAAGTTGCAAAAATTCAATCTTTTCTTTTGCATTTTGTAAACAGGTTCAAATATCGGAGAGAGTGCCCTTATTGATTTGGACCATCTCATCAATAGTGGAATGAATTAGATTATTTAGCAACTCTAATGCATATCAAGTATAGCCATTTTCTCCAACCTTACAAATAATATCTTAAACTAGAAATTGCACAAAACCATTTTTTCTACTATAGTTGCAACTTACAACCCTTTTTCTTAAATGCTTCTCTACACACTCTTCAATGAATCTTGATAAAACATAACATGAATATGCTTTGAAATTCAACTCACCAACTAGTGCAATCGAATAATATATATACCAATGCAATCCGGAAATATGAACGAACTTAGGCATATGAAAATATTGACGAACACAATCTCCTATTCAAAGCATATGACAATGCTAGCATATGAATATGAATGAAACACCAACGCATAGGAATATATGTCAACGCATACACTAGACTTCAATGCACTTATTTTTCCAACACACTCAGCATTGACATTTAACACGACTTGTGTTTTGAGAGAGAGAGAGAGAGAACAACTATCATTGGGAGAGAAAAACTATGACCAAGCCAGGAATCAAACCATGTTCTTGACTTCCAACTCTAGCTCTGACGTTGTTCCTTCAATATGTCGACATTCCAAGAGATGATGCATTATAAACATATCAATGAAGACGAACTCGTGGCATCCTTTCAACGAATGAGGAAAAAAAACCACCAGCGTAGCAAGAAACAACAACCCATTTTACAACCTTCAAACATTAAATAATGGGATTTTATGCATAGAGTACGCCCTTTCTTTCAAAAATGAAAGGGTGAAAGGTGATGCTATCTCATCCCAATAATGAAGTGTCAAGTAATGGAGCAATGTTTGAAGGAGTGCTTGAAGGAACCAACTCAACGTACGCTATATTATGGAACTAAAGCAATGGACCAAACAACCAAAACGAAAGAACCAATGATACCTCCTACAACAATAGCCAATTCAACATAGCAATGACGACTATGACCAACATAGATTTATAACATCAACGCACTCTTCCAACACAGGTTTCAGGGATTTCCATGTGCAATTCTCAATATTGCTTTTGCAGCTTCACAACAAATACCATATGCTTAATTCCAACGCTCATATATGCCATCACTTCATTTACGACCTTTCAAAGACTTTTCAATGCACCAAAAAACATATACCATGACTTTCAGTGTTCATGGCTTATCAATGCACCGAACAACATATTTGCGGGAGTAATATGTTGTCATATGCCACACCATACGTTGTCATATCATTAGAAGAAATTTTAGCCTACAAGTGCCCATGAAATTTTCACGTAATTTCCATGTCATAATATGTAAACCAATCAAATTCCTTTAAATTTAAAAAGAGGTACATGTAAATATTTGGAGGGAAAAGAAGACAAATTGTTTTATTTTATTTTATTTTATGTTTGACTTATCTCCTTATAAGTTTACTCAAATTTCAAGTGTATACACTTGATGGATGCAAAATTAAATTTTTCATCCAACAAGTACCCATTATACATACTTTTGAGAAGACCCACATTGATAAAAACTCTAGATACATTAAAAAAACGTGTTTAACACGTTTTTTAATGTATTTTCAATTTTAATCAATGTGGGTCTTCTCAAAAGTATGCATGATGGGTGCTCTTTGGATGTGTAATTTAAGTATGCATCCAACGAGTGTCTACACTTGAAATTTGAGTAAACCTATAAGGAGATAAGCCAAAAATACAATTAAAAAAAAAAAAAAAACTGTTTTCTTCTTTTCCCTTCAAAATTCATAACTATTATTTTAATATTTTATCTATTATTTTATTATTTTTCCTTAGGAGGCTACTTTTAGGCCAAAATTCCTCTAATGGCCACATTTCAATGACTATAATATAATATGTATACCTGCAGCCCAATACATATGTACACCACTGCTCTTTTACAACAACCAAATTCAAACAATATATACGAGAGATAGAGTGAAGAAATAATGATAATGGCTCATGGGTATCGAGCGTTAAAGCTCGACATACAAAGAGGTTCGATGTGCAATGTGGAAGGAGGTGACAACTTGTAGAATTTCCTCTAGTATCAGACCCTGTGATGGAGCTTCTCAATCGTATTCAATACTTAGCCATGTATGTCCACCATCCACAAACTCCAACATCAATCCATCATTTTAAGTTCTGGCACGAGTTTTATACACGCAACAAGATCTTCCAATGAAAATTACCATGCATTCAAGCATCAAACCATCACATGCAACATTTAGCATACAACAAAATTTGACATTAATTCGCATAGCAATGCAACACAAATACCGATTTCGACACATCAAATTTCTCTTCTTCATTCGTCAAAATACCCACTCAACGGTCATGGTGAATAACATTGTACCAAAACAGTGATGGCATGTCAAAATATTCAACACAAATGATTTGTTTCTCAAACTCACATACCATATTACAAACTCCTCTCTGTGGCAATGATTTGAAATTATGATGAATCAATAAACACTACCCCGCATCTCCATCGTGAGCTCATTAGACTATATTGAAATTTGGACAAATTTTTGATAGAGGTAATGGACGGATTTCAATGTTAGGTTAGGTGCATAAAGAAAATAGGGAAACTTTGACAAGAGTTACAGTGGTAAAAGGATGCCAAATGTGGACCTGCGAACCTCAGTATGAGGGAGCGTGCACAGTGGATGGCAGTCCCAAAAATGGACCAGTTTCACCGCAGGTTGTACCAACCATATCAAATGCACCCCTGCGTTTACTTCGTTAACGGCAGGATGCATGTGCATTTACATCTAACTATTGACAAAGGCGTAAATATTATGCAATCGGGTTGGTGTAACATGAACTCGAACACTTGAAATTTCAAACCCAGGAATAATGTTTTTGGTAGCATTCGAGAAACATGGTATAACATAAAGTTTCGGATGGTGTGGAGGCAGAGTAATAGACACGTAGTGTTGTGAGAGAGAATAAGGAGGAATGATTCTACGAGGGCTGGTAGAGCTGCAACAATAGCAGAAAAAAGCAAAGGAGTTACAACTAAGCAAAAAATACCTTTGGCATATAGGCAACGTTAATTTAGCTTCAAAGAAATTTTATAGTGTGGGTTAGTGGAACAATGTGCAGTAATAAATATGAAAGCAGACAGCAATGGTAGTTCTGACACATAGGAAGGCATAATTGACATTTAGAGAGTCCACAAAACAAGTGGCTCAATTTATAGCAGGGCCAGAATTGTCCTGCAGCTCTGATACCATGTTAGATGCACATGGAATGTGAGGAGACATGAATGATAAAACAGTGAATTTAATTTATTGTTAACATATATGTACATTTATAATACATTCTTGTGACTATTGGATTCATCTTCCAACATCTCTTGGACTCCTTTGACTATTTATCTTCCACACCATAACCCTTAGAGGATTAGGCGTCCAACATGAAGAGAAAGTGGATGAAAAGGAAATAAATAGGCTAATGGAGGCGAGGAAAGGACATGAGAAGAGTCAATAATAGGCAAAAACCCTAAATACAAAGAAGCGGAGAAAGGGAAGTGCCAGGGATGCATACCAATGAGGTGAATGGAAGGGGCCCAACTTTTACTGATTTTCTAACCATCGTCTTAGTTAAATTTGTTAGGGTATTTTTCTATTTCAATAGCCTCCATAATATTTCTCTTAGAATAATGATTGATGCTAGCTAAAACTTTAGTATCCTCCAAGAAAACATGGTGTTTGGTATTGTCAACATGATTGGCCAAAGCTAAAGAGTGCATATTATTGTTTTCTGATTCTGTAATGTGTTTCTTAACCCTTGTATTTATAGAGTGTCCAGTTTCACCAATATAAACCTTATAAGTTGTCAATGTGATCTAGATCTAGAAAATATAGAATGGTCATTGATGTATTATAAATTTTGATTTTGAGATTAATACAATAAAACACAAGGGATTTAATCCTTTTCTACCGGTTAATTTGTCTTGTCTTTCTAATGTTAATTCTTAACATGGTATCAAAGCCAGGCTACATGAGATAGTTCGAAAATATAAAGGCCATGACTAGTAAAGAAGCGATAAAGGTGAAAGATCTGTTCTAAGTCAAAGTAAGGTTCATCAAAGTCTCATTCCTAAGGGGCCTCATAACTCCATGATAGTGCTTTATGTGAGGTTATTGAAGATCAAGTGATGAAATTCCTTGTTCATGTTTTTCCAAAGTTGGGTACTAGTATTTTCATTGAGATATTGTTAGTCAATCAGGATTTCTTTGCATCTGGGTCGATGAAACTTTGTGTCACATATTGATCGATCTCATTATCTTTTAGTTTCCTTACCCAGTTCATTGGCCCATACATATTACTCCTTGGCATGAAACACAAGCATGCACTCCTTTCTTTCTCCTGCGAATTCCAATTAGGCCAACCCTAAGGCCTAATGCAAGCATCCATTCACGTGTAAGAAAATACAACCCTGGAGAATGGATGACATGGGAGCCCCATATATGAATTTTTGTTATGCCCATTACCAGCAATAGAATGGCTTCACGTAGAAGAAGAGTTGTTCGTGCACACAAATTACATCATCTAGCCACCACAATGTTGGTCCCCTGATCTGAATTTATTTGCCTTATAGTACTCACTCAAATCTATAAAATCTTTGATTAGTCATTAAGAGAATTTTGAGGTCTAAAATGAGACTCCTAAGGAAATTATAAAATAATAGTGGAAATAATAAAATAAGATTAGATTATATCATCAAATTTTAGAGGGAAAAAAGAAAAAAAACTATTTTTTCAACTCGTATTTTCAATTTATCCCCTATGGGTTTACTCAAATTTCGAGAGAAAACACTCGTTGGATGCAAAATTTGATTTTTCATTCAAGGAGTATTCATGTTGCATACTTTCGACGGAAACTACTACATGAAAAATGAGAAATACATGAAAAATGTGATTGCAATCACGTTTTTTCATGTATTTCTCATTTTTCGTGTAGCAGGGTCCATCAAAAGTATGCAATATGGGTGCTCCTTGGATGAGGATTTATTTTTTTCACCCAACGAGTACTCCCACTCGAAATTAGAGTAAAAACTTAGGGAGAATACGAGTTGAAAAAGTAGTTTTATTATTTCATTATATTTTAATATTTTTACTTTTTTACTCCAAAAATGGTGAATCATCCCCCATGGTTGACATCATCATCTTGAATCCTATTGGTTCTTATAAAGTTTATTTGGGTTGTACATTTTTCTTAGGAGGCCCATTTTAGACCTCAAAATTCCCCTAATGGTTATTTTTGAAATTGAGGTTGAATTCAAATGGATCCAGTTTTGTTCACATACATTTGCCTATGCAAGATTTGCACCGACTTGTTGCCTAGAGAGATCTAGGGTTTCAGGTTTGCGGCCCAATTCAACATGCTAAGATCCAATGAATTTGATGAACAATCCCCTATAGTGTGAACTTAAGCAGCATTGTTACAGGGGAATGCTCGGCAAAAATCAGTTCGAAAGATTAAAATTGTTCTAAAATCATACAGACGTTTTTAGATTCTACAGTCCATGAATTTGGATACGATGAAATGATGAGGATCAGAGTTCGAATACCAGACCTCTGGTGCTCAATTCACTTTTTAAAGTCCATGATTTCTGCCATCTAGTATCGACTTGTTGAAGAATCTAGGACAATTAGGTGTAGTGTGATTCTTCTTGCCTTGATAACACTTTGTGAAGTATTTTTACAATTTGTCTTGTTATCTTAATCTTCTTCTTCTTCTTAATTCATGTGTGTGTACTTCATCAAACTACTACCAAAAACATAAGAACAAGAACACAAGATGTTGCCTCTCTGCGAGGACCAAAACCTCTCTTCTCTTGAGAGGAAAACCCTTTGATAAATTTCTCTTACGAAGCTTCTTATTGATCAATGCCAAACCCTAGACCCCTGACCAGAGTATCCTCCAAGCACAAGTCAATTCCTTCCTCTTTTCTGCACTTTGTCTCCCTGACACTTTTTCCTTCTCCTTTCAGCACTTCGTCCTCCTTTTTCTAGCACTTCGTTGTTCTTTCAATTGTTGATAGATCTTGTTGCACTTGCTCTAGAAGAGACACTTATCCTTGATCTTTGATGAGACCCTTTCACATGGGATGATGTCTTCCTTTTCTTCACCAACCAACGAACTTGTATGACTGTAATGGGAGGGATATTATGACAGTAGAGACAGCCTCCTTCTCTTCGCACATGTGACTGTAATAGGCTTTAGGACAATCCTATTAACTTCACTTTTCTTCCTTGTTTCTTCGCTTGAGTGGGAGGCCTTTTAGGCCTATGTTTCTAGCCCAAATGATGAGATATGTTGACTGTGAGTTGTTGTTGTTATGACCGCAGGAAGACCCTTCCTTTCTCACACGTGTGGCTGTGTTTTACCCTAGAAACAATCCTTAACCCTCGGTGATGACTTCTCCTTCTTCATTGCACTAGAGGCTCCTTAAACTTGTGTTTTCTTCTCTCCTTTTCAGTCTTCTACCTTCGTTGATTTCAGAGGTGAGTGAGCTTGACGTTGGAGGAGTGGACAACCTCTATATATAGAGGTTTGTCCCTCCTTTAGGCCGACTTGAAGACTGCAGGCTGACTTTCTTTATTTATTTCAGATTGCTTCTTTTGATGGTGCCATTGCATGGAGGAGACTTGACTTTGCTTGGAGGTATATTCTTTGACTCTAATACATAAGTATACATAGTGTAACATGCCCTTAAGGTCTTCAACATTTCTTTTGACTCTTTGACTCACCTATAGCACTTTAACATGTGCTAGACCTATTTCAATGAGCAAGAAACTCATTGACAAATATAACAAAATAATATTTCTTTTCTTGAATAAATACAAATATAAAAAGTACATTTATGAAGACCGAACCTAGTTACATTTCCATCAACACTCCCTCTTAACTAGGGAGGTATTCATACAACATTACAAGGTGTTTGGCTATTTTTCAATCTTGAAGAATTCACATAAGAGAAACCGAATTGGAAATCCATCTGTTATGGCATCCGAAGTAACCTACATTGCTTCCACAACAAGGCCTTGACTAACAGCTCTATCTCTCAATAGATCAGAACACAATTTTAGAGAGACCAATGACTTATAGAGACTTTAGTCATTGTCTCTCAAGGTACATACCCAGCGGGGTGTCGACTGAGTATGACCTTCTACGACTATTCTTATCTTGGGTTCCCATCCCTCAAAGAATATCGTTCATCTTGCCTACTCTTGTCTTGGATGCCCTACACATCCTTAAAGATGCCAGATGATTACCCTATCCTCCCCTTATTTCTTCCCAAGTGAATACAAGAATGTTGTGTCTATCTCTTCCTCTTGAATGAGGAAGACATGCCCAAGTTTCCTCTGATAGGTAACTTTCTCAAGTTCCAGTTGGGAACTTGTCAGAACTCCCTCATAGCTAGGGACTTTTCCATTCATCAACAACTTCTTCTTCGTGGGTCCTTCAATTGCTTGATCTCCTTCTTTCCTTTGATGTCATGAAGTCTTTGTTCGAAATTCTTCTTGGTAGGGCACCATCCATCAATCACTTTCCTTCCTGGTTTGTCATGTCATTGCTTCCTTTGTGGAAAGTGGCCTTCTTGTCATATCTCAAGTTCTCTTGTCATCTGGCTACTTATTTGTCATCTTGTCTATGCTTCGGAATACTTTTTCATATGGATGCTTCGTTGTACTTTCTTTTTTCCATACTTCAATCTAGTAGCCCTTCATGACTTCATCCTGATATTGCTTCAACATTAAATGGTAGTTTTGTTGGATGTCTTCTTCACCATGACATCTTTGTAGAGTAGAATCAATTATCTGAACCTTTCATATCTCCAAGGCCTTCACAAGTGTCAAGGGTCCTTTGGTATTTTTCTTCTTTTGTCAGAGTTGTCATGCCTTCTTTCGGGAGATGTCTTCTAATTATCTTGTCAGATAGTGATTATTTGTAACCATGGTGTTCTTCACATGCTTGATCTCTTTCTTCATTTGCATATTCTTGGATAGATTAGTCAACCACCTTATGCTCCTTGTGGAAGCACTTTTTTATTGCCTTCTTTTTGGACTAGTCAGCGTTTCTTCTTCACGTGATTCTTAGTTAGAAATCTTATACTCCCTAAGTGAGCATATCCTTTTGTTGACCTTCATTACATCATTGGTGAAAGAGATTCTTTCATACTTGATCATGTCATAGAACTATTCCCATGACTCAATAATATACATACGATGACATGACTTAACTTTGATGCATACATACCTCATCTTCATTTTCCTTGGATCATCTTGTCTTCATTTGATTTTCCGTGGAGTGGCCCTTCTTGCTTCATTTTAGCTTGCTTGCATATCATCCTTTTCTTAAATCCCATGAATGGGACTCCCAATGAGACATATGCTCTTGTTTATGAATCTTCTTTTTAAGATTCGATCAAAGGATTTAGAAGATCCTTACCTTGCAAACATTTCTTCCTTTTTGATGATGGAGGCCTTCTAAGATTCTTAATCATGATCAAATTTCTTTCATTGTGGATGAGGTCCTATACTAGGTATGCTCCTTCTACATGAATACCTTGAGCTATATCTACCATGCCCCTATATTCTAGAAGATATCTTTAACCATGCATTCTATTCTATTTCTGTATGCTCTTATATTACTCAAAACTTTGAAAGAAGACTTAAGTAGAGAGTTTTGACTTAATCATAGTAGAGATTTGGAGGGTCTTCCTTTTTCTGCTTCTTTTCTTCTTCTTTCACTTCTTGAGTTACATGAGCTTCTTCACTTTTTCTTTTGTTGTTTTCGTTGTCCTTCCTAAGTTTAGGATAATTCCTTTTGTAATGTCCATATTCTTGGCATCCAAAGCATTGGACTTTGGACATATCTTTATTGCTTGTTCTTTGTGGACATTTGCCAAATTTTCCCTTTCTCTTGGCCATGGTAGCAAATGATTGCTCCTTTGATCCCACATATTCCTTTGCTTTTAGTCTTGTTTCCTCAATCTTGCATAGAAACCACATTTCACTTAGTGGGGTGGCTTCATTTTTGGCATATATGCTGGATGTGAAGTTGCCCCAATCCTCAAGTAAAACATTGAGTACTACAGTTGTCATTTCCCTGTCATACATGACTTCCCCTAGCTCTTGAAGTTGATCCCTCATCTCAGAGATCTTCATGAACTAGGGAGTTATTCCTTCCTTTGATATCTTCATTTTGTACAATTCATTTCATAGAGATATCACTTCTCCAGTTGTGGTTATCGATAATAACTCTACTAGTTTATCATAGATTTATTTTGATGTATCAAGTTTGGAGACATAAGGAATGAGAGAGTCCTTGATAGATTCTATTAGAATCCTTTGAGCTCTTGTTTCACCCTTATTATACTTGTCTAAGGCTTGAGTTTTTTCCCTAGCAGGGATAGTGATATTCCCCTTGATGTGTTCTAGAAGTTCATTCTCCTTGAGAAGTAAATCAGTCCTCTTCTTCCATGCAAGAAAGTTATTGGTACCTACCAATTTGTTGCTTTCCTTGCAAAAAGACATTGATGTATATTCAGAAGGGGACATATACTTACTTGATAGATTTTGAGATGTAGTGGACTTGCTTTCTCCTTGAAGACTTGATGGCTTGCCTTCCTTAGATCTTGATGTTCTTCAAGTTGCTTTCTCCAAGTGGACTTGCTTGATGATGAGATTTTCTTGATGACTTGTAGATGATGTAGGTCCTTCTTTGATTTGCTCTTCTTGTAGGTGCCTTTATATAAGGCTCTTATTCTTGCTTTGTAGTCTTCCTTGATGAATAATATATGGCAGACCTTCTTGTCCTTGAAGTGATTGAGACTTCTTGGCTTGATGCTTCAACCTTGTAGATGTTCTTGATATTTTCTTCCTTGATGAGTCACCTTATGAATGTTCTCGAGATGCCCTTTCCTTGATGTGTCACCTTATGAGTGTTCTTGAGATGTCCTTTCCTTGATGTGTCACCTTAGCTCTGATACCATGTTGAAGAATCTAGGGCAATTAGGTGTAGTGTGATTCTTCTTGCCTTGATAACAATTTGTGAAGTTTTTTACAATTTGTCTTGTTAGCTTAATCTTCTTCTTCTTATTATTAATGCATGTGTGTTTACTTCATCAAACTGCTACCAAAAACATAAGAACGAGAACACAAGATGTTGGTTCTCTGCTAGTGCCAAAACCTCTCTTCTCTTGAGAGGAAAACCTTAGGTAAATTTCTCTTATTGAAGCTTCTTATTGATCAATGTCAAACCCTAGACCCCTGACTAGAGTATCCTCCAAGCACAAGTCAAGTCCTTCCTCCTTTCTACACTTTGTCTCCCAGGCACTTTGTCCTTCTCCTTCTGGCACTTTGTTCCCCGACATTTCGTCCTCCTTTTTCCGGCACTTCGTTCTTCTTTCAACTATTGATAGATCTTGTTACACTTGCTCTAGAAGAGACACTTATCCTTGATCTTTGATGAGACCCTTTCACATGGGACGATGTCTTCCTTTTCTTCACCAACCAACAAACTTGTATGACTGTAATGGGAGGGTTGTTATGATAGCAGAGATAGTTGCCTTCTCTTCGCATGTATGACTGTAATAGGCTTTAGGACAATCCTATTAACTTCACTTTTCTTCCTTGTTTCTTCGCTTGAGTGGGAGGCCTTTTAGGCCTATGTTTCTTGCCCAAATGATGAGATATGTTGACTAAGAGTTGTTGCTTCTATGACCGCAGGAAGACCACTCCTTTCTCGTGCGTGTGGCTGTGTTTTACCCTAAAAACAATCCTTAACCCTCGGTGATGACTTCTCCTTCTTTGCGCAATAGAGGCTCCTTAAACTTGTGTTTTCTTCTCTTCTTTTCGGTCTTCTACCTTCGTTGATTTCAGAGGTGAGTGAGCTTGACGTTGGAGGAGTGGACAACCTCTATATATAGAGATATGTCCCTCCTTAGGCCGACTTGAAGACTGCAGGCCGACTTTCTCTAATTATTTTGGATTGCTTCTTTTGGTGGTTCCATTGCATGGATGAGACTTGACTTTGCTTGGAGGTATATTCTTTGACTCTAATACATAAGTATACATAGTGTAACGTGCTCTTAAGGTCTTCAACATTTCTTTTGACTCTTTGACTCACCTATAGCACTTTAACATGTGCTAGACCTATTTCAATGAACACGAAACTCATTGACAAATATAATAAAAATAATATTTCTTTTCTTAAATAAATACAAATATCAAAATACATTTATACTGCACCTAGATACATTTCCTTCAACACGGCTGAGAATTTAGCAAGTGATTTTTCTGACGAGTTTGACAAAATTATATGGTATTTTTCTGAGATTTGATAGAGATTACAAGCCATCGAGAGAGAACCAATCTCTAGAGGGCAAAACCGCAAAATAACATAAATTACGTTCCACGTCTCTGGTGTGGGAGATGCTTATGTTAACTGTAATTGATAGAGATTAATTCGTATTTCAATCAGAATCGGATGAGAACGGACTATTGTAGCGAGGCTCTGTTAAATTTGTAATTTTACAGCGCGCGGTGGTTCAGGAAAACCACCCGGTCTCCCCGCACCGCCATTCACCAAAGGCGGTATCCGTAGCTGAGGCTCCGAACACATTCACTCTCCGCCACGCGTCTCTTGTACGACGCCCAAAACCACTTTCCCCGGACAGTAAAGTTCGTTTGGTTTGCTGGAGGAGGGTGTGCGAACCACGTCGGATCATCTGGGCGCTCAATCACAGCCGTTGACTTCCCGAAGGTGCACTGCCCGCGTCAAATCAATTTTTACGTGGAGTGAAAGTTCATCAGTTGACCGCCGTAGGAGGAATTCAATGGATTTAATGTTGTCGTAGTCTTTTTTGGTGGCGGCCTTTATTATTGTTATGGGCATGTATTTAAAATAGTTATGGGCATACGTTTTTTTTTATATTTTTTTTTATAACACGTTGTCATATGTTGAATATAGCCTATGTGCTGTAGTTTTAGTGTAAGTTTTTTTTTTTCTTTATGTTGTGAGTGGGGTGGCTACGCACAATAGCGCAATTTTCTTTTTGCATGCACAGCAGTGCTGTAATGTTTGTCGGGCATTGAAAACAGAGGTATGTTTTGAAATCGTTTTATGTAATCTCCACAGCAGTGGAAAATCTGTGAGAGTAGCAGAGTTTTATTTTGTGAATCCCTCTTTGCACAGAGGATGGAATTTGTATCAGTCTTTCAGTTTTAAATTAATAGAAATGTGTTGTGGCTGTGTAATGCTGTCTTGTGAGTCATTTTGATTTTAAAGAGGTTCTCTGCAAAAGATCCTAGACAGAGGAAACAGAGCATTGTCCCTGTGGTGGTTATTTTATCTGGTTTTGGTATTTCTCCATTTAAAAATACCCAATAGTGGTATCAGAGCAAGGCTTAGGCTCTTTAAAGAAGTTAAAGAAGCTGAAGGGAGAAGGTTTTTGTTGCAGCAAAACTTCTCAGGCAGACAGAAGACTCAGACAGTGAAGGATTCAGGTATTCCCCAAAAGCATTTCTCTTGTTATTGCTGAAGACAGTCAGTTGTTTTTAAAAAAAAATCACAGTCAAGGATTTAAAACCATAGTTCAAGATGCAAGGAATGGCAAGCACAAGCATGGGTATGTTCAACACCCAGCTCCCACACTTTAATGGGAAGAACTATGACTACTGGTCTATAACCATGAGAGCTTTGTTTATCTCTCAAGATATATGGGAACTAGTAGAATATGGGTTTGAGGAACTAGCAGATGAAACTGAGTTCAATGCATTAACTCAGGGAGAGAAGGATCAGCTGAAGCTCAATAGGAAGAAGGATGCAAAGGCCATTGTCTTGTTGTATCAAGCAGTGGACCAGAGTATATTCCCAAGGATAGCAGCAGCTACAACATCACATGAAGCATGGAAAACTCTCAAGACAGCCTATCAAGGCATGGAGAGAGTGAAGACAGCAAAATTGCAAATGCTGAGAAAGGATTTTGAAAACTTGAACATGAAGGAGTCAGACAACATTGAATCATTCTTCACTCATGTGATTGGTGTAATCACAAAAATGAGAACTCATGGAGAAACCATTGAAGATAGGAGAATAGTGGAGAAAATATTGAGGGTTTTACCCTCAAGGTTTGATGCCATTATCACCACCATTGAAGAGACAAAGGATCTCTCAAACTATTCAGTTGATGAGCTACATGCATCACTGATGACTCATGAGCAAAGGTTGAGTAGGAATGAAAACTCATCCCTTGAGCAAGCCTTCAAGACCCAGATGTCTTTTGGAAGAGGAAGAGGTCAAGGCAGAGGAAACCGTAGAGGAAGAGGCAGAAGCCAGAACAGAGGTGGAAGGAACAGCCCATCAAATGCACAAGGAAGAGGCAGCAATCCAAATCAGAACCAAGGTCAAGGCAGCAGCCAACAAAGAGATCAGTATCAGGCTCAAGGACAAAGGTATGATAAATCTAATGTTCAATGCTATTATTGCAAAAAGTATGGACATTATGCTAGTGATTGTAGAAAGAAACAGCATGATATGAACAGCAGACAAAATGCAAATGTTACAAGAGAAAACAGCAGTCAAGAAAATGTCTTGTTAGCTTGTAACATGGCTGAAACACATAGTGAGGACATATGGTTTTTAGACTCAGGTTGCAGCAACCATATGACAGGGAATATAGCCCTGTTTTCAGCCTTAAATCAGAATTTGAAATCAGAGGTCACACTAGGAACTGATAGTAAAGTGTCTGTTATGGGAAAAGGGGAGGTAAAAATATTTACAAAACAAGGAGAAAGGAAAACCATAGCAGATGTCTACTATGTCCCCGGAATGAGATGTAACCTATTGAGTGTTGGACAGCTTATCCAAAAGGGTTACAATGTTTACTTTGTAAATGATGTGTGCACCATCATGGACATACCACCCAGCAAAAGATGCATTGCTGAAGTGAAGATGACAAGGAACAGGATGTTCCCTCTCCGGATCAGGGCAGACATGAAGAACAAAAGGGAAATGGCAGCAGTCACCCAAGAGGCCTTCCAAAGCGTGCCAAAGGATGAGAACTGGTTATGGCACTTGAGATTCGGGCATCTAAATTTTGGAGGTCTAAAGTTATTGAGCAGAAAAGGAATGGTAAGAGGATTACCATTGATAGAGAAGCCGGACAACTTTTGTGAAGGTTGTATATTGGGCAAACAACACAGAGAAAGTTTTCCATCAGGGAAGAGCATAAGGGCAAAGACACCTTTAGAGATTATCCACTCAGATTTGTGTGGACCAATGCAAGCTCCATCATTAGTTGGCAGCCTATATTTCTTGACATTCATTGATGATTTTACAAGAAAGACTTGGATATATTTCCTCAAGAACAAAAGTGAAGTCTTTGAGAAATTCCAAAACTTCAAAGCACTTGTGGAGAACCAAAGCGGGCTGCACATAAAAGTATTGAGAACTGATAGAGGAGGTGAGTATATCTCAAATGAATTCCTAAAGTTTTGTAGAGAAAATGGAATACATAAACAGTTCACAACTCGGTACACTCCGCAGCAAAATGGAGTTGCTGAAAGGAAGAACAGGACCATCATGGAGATGGCAAGGAGCATGTTGAAGGCAAAGCATTTGCCAAATGAGTATTGGGCTGAAGCTATACATTGTGCAGTTTAAATTTTGAACAGGTGTCCTACGAAAGCAGTCATGAACAAAGTGCCAGAAGAGGCATGGAGTGGGAGAAAGCAAGTAGTCACCCACATGAGAGTTTTTGGGTGTGTGGCCTATGCACACATTCCGGATCAGCTGAGGAGGAAGTTGGACAGCAAAGGGGAGAAATGCATCTTCATTGGATACAGTGATGAATCCAAAGCCTACAGGCTGTACATCCCATCTACCAAGAAGTTCTTTGTTAGCAGAGATGTTCAATTCATTGAAGAGGAAGCTTGGGATGGAAGCATAGAGAAAACAGTGAACACTAAAAACTGTTTGTCTCATGATGAGGATGAAGAGGAGGTGGCTGAAATGAATCCCCAAACAGCAGCACCAACACAAGGACAGCAAGGAACACCATTGAGGATCAATGAGAGTGCTTCTCCAAGCACACCACAAGGAGGAAATTCAAGTGCATCTTCAAGCACTTGCACACCAAGTGAATGAGGTAAGAAGTTTAGAAATCTAAGTGAGATTTATGAAGAAGGAATGAATTCCTTATTTGCCTTGTTTTGTCATGTTGATGATCCTATTCATTTTGAAGAAGCTATTAAAGATAGGAAATGGATAGAAGCTATGGATGAGGAAATCAATGCCATAGAGAGAAACAAAACATGGGATTTGGTTGAGCTACCAAAAGGCAAAGAAGTCATTGGTGTGAAATGGGTCTACAAGACCAAGAGCAATGCTGAAGGCAAGATTGAAAGGCATAAAGCAAGGCTGGTTGCCAAAGGCTACAAGCAGCAGTATGGAAGAGATTATGAGGAGACTTTCGCACCGGTTGCAAAATGGAAACCGTGAGAGCAGTGTTGTCCATAGCAGCTCAAAACAAATGGAAAGTCTACCAAATGGACGTGAAGTCAGCATTCCTAAATGGAGTGTTAATGGAAGAGGTTTATGTGGAACAACCTCTCGGATATGAGAAGAAAGGTGAAGAGCACAAAGTGTGCAAATTGAAGAAAGCTCTTTATGGGCTGAAGCAAGCGCCAAGAGCATGGTACAGCAGGATAGATTCATATCTATTGGAGAATGAATTTGACAAATGTGAAGGAGAACCCACAGTCTACATCAAGGAAAAGGATGGTAAAATTTTAATTGTTGTCTTGTATGTAGATGATGTTATTTTCACTGGAAATGATATTTATCTTACTGAGAATTTTAAATCAGTCATGAAGAATGAATTTGAAATGACTGACATGGGTTTGTTGAGATACTTCTTAGGCATAGAAGTAGATCAAAATGAAAAAGGAATTTTTATATCTCAAGCAAGATATGTAAATCAAGTTTTGGGCAGATTTAACATGCAAGAGTGCAAGGCAGCAATCACTCCCACAGTGATGGGATTAAAGCTCAGCAGAGAGGACAGCAGCAAGGATTTTGATCCTAGCTTGTATAAAAGCATTGTGGGCAGCCTTATGTATTTAACAGCAACTAGGCCTGATTTAATGTATGCTGTTAGTTTGATTTCCAGATTTATGGAGAGGCCAAAGGAGGCACATTGGCAGGCAACAAAGAGAATTTTGAGGTATGTCAAAGGCACCAAAATGTTTGGAATTTTATATCATGCCTCAGAACATTCAGATTTGGTTGGGTACACAGATAGCGATTGGGCTGGAAGTGTAGATGATCGGAAGAGCACTTCCGGTTATGTTTTTAATATGGGTTCAGGAGCCATTTCATGGGCTTCTAAGAAGCAATCCATTGTAGCATTATCTACAGCAGAGGCAGAATATGTGGCAGCGACAGCAGTAGCATGTCAGGCAGTATGGATGAGAAAGATGTTGAGAAGCTTAGGCCAAGAGCAGGCAAAAGCAACAGTGGTCTTTTGTGACAATAGCTCAGCTATTGCTTTGTCAAAGAATTCAGTGTTTCATAAGAGGACGAAACACATCGATACAAGGTTTCACTACATCAGAGAATTAGTGAACAATGGAGAAATTGTCCTCGAACATTGCAGGACCCAGGAACAAGTTGCAGACATCTTGACAAAGCCACTGGTTCAGAAGAGTTTCGAATTTTTGAGAAAGTGTTTGGGAATGACCGAACGCGCGGCTGTTAAAATTAAAGGGGAGTGTTAAATTTGTAATTTTACAGTGCGCGGTGGTTCAGGAAAACCACCCGGTCTCCCCGCACCGCCATTCACCAAAGGCGGTATCCGTAGCTGAGGCTCCGAACACATTCACTCTCCGCCACGCGTCTCTTGTACGACGCCCAAAACCACTTTCCCCGGACAGTAAAGTTCGTTTGGTTTGCTGGAGGAGGGTGTGCGAACCACGTCGGATCATCTGGGCGCTCAATCACAGCCGTTGACTTCCCGAAGGTGCACTGCCCGCGTCAAATCAATTTTTACGTGGAGTGAAAGTTCATCAGTTGACCGCCGTAGGAGGAATTCAATGGATTTAATGTTGTCGTAGTCTTTTTTGGTGGCGGCCTTTATTATTGTTATGGGCATGTATTTAAAATAGTTATGGGCATACGTTTTTTTTTATATTTTTTTTATAACACGTTGTCATATGTTGAATATAGCCTATGTGCTGTAGTTTTAGTGTAAGTTTTTCTTTTTTTCTTTATGTTGTGAGTGGGGTGGCTACGCACAATAGCGCAATTTTCTTTTTGCATGCACAACAGTGCTGTAATGTTTGTCGGGCATTGAAAACAAAGGTATGTTTTGAAATCATTTTATGTAATCTCCACAGCAGTGGAAAATCTGTGAGAGTAGCAGAGTTTTATTTTGTGAATCCCTCTTTGCACAGAGGATGGAATTTGTATCAATCTTTCAGTTTTAAATTAATAGAAATGTGTTGTGGCTGTGTAATGCTGTCTTGTGAGTCATTTTGATTTTAAAGAGGTTCTCTGCAAAAGATCCTGGACAGAGGAAACAGAGCATTGTCTCTGTGGTGGTTATTTTATCTGGTTTTGGTATTTCTCCATTTAAAAATACCCAATAGGCTCCAGTTAGCTTTGTTGGGAGGAGTGGTCATTTTATATTGCGAGAGTTCCAAAGGGTAATATTGTGGATTTTAGGTGCAACACCAACTCACAAGGAATATTCTATTGACTAGGATCTTCCTCCACAAAATATATTCTCAGAGTTATATGGTTCAGTTTTAATCGTGCTTCCAAGCCCTATATTCAATCATGCTTCCAAAACCCCGGCTATGGTGTATTCCACTATGACGCCGACTGGTTTGGTTTTTCTTTAACTTAGTTTCCGTCTTTATTAATGGTGTCATCTTCTTCCATTGCTAAAATAGCGCTGTGTGCATGAATCGAAGCCTGAATCGAATACAACACATAACTCATGATATGCATTGAATGACCCTCAGAAAATATTTTTGCTACGCACTTAGAAGTATCTTTGGGTGAAGACAGAATTGTCCCAGTACCAGGAAAATTTAATTTTGGGAGAGCTCAAGACTTTATGGATCTTAAAGCTTGGTAGAGGGGCATGTATGTCTAACATCCAGCTTCTACTGCTTCAATTTTTCAATCATGTTAACTTTTTTCTTTTTCGGAGCACCTCCACTGTTCTGAGGCGTTTTCTTGTTCATAGTTTGGTCTGTTATTAACATAAGCTGGCATTTGTACGCTAAGGGGGCTCATTTTCGACAGTTCAAACGATTAAGTAAAGATAAATCAACTAATTATAGGCTTGCTCACAATATTCAACCGTGCAAAGGCATGTGTAGGACAAAATCGGCAGAGGTATCTAATCGATCAGTTTTGATCTGTGACTGGTTTGCGTCAATCTGTTGTAGAAAGAAAAGCAGGAGTGGATCAATCTTTTGTTTATAAGTTGTGTAGAATGGCGGTTTTGAGGCTGGAGATCTGGAAGGAATTGTGTGGTTGTAGCAAAGCAGATCCAATCTATGGCATAGGTCTGCATGTCTTTATAACAACAATCAAATAGCCCCACTATCCAGATTTGTGAATTGGTGTTTGGGGGAAGCATTGGTATGGCTCAAATTCTTATCGGGTAAAATTTTGATTCTCTTTGGTGGGTTAGAGCCAAAATCAGAACTAAGGCACGTGTAAATGCTTTGGCAGTGACAAGAGGGATGTCCCCTTTCCTTGGCATTGTTTGGTTTATATATAGATAAGCTTGAAGAGTGGATAAACAATACCAAAGGAGAAGACATTCACTTGGAAAGATATGTGGTGAAACTACTTTTATATGCAAATGACCTTATTCTTATTGCTAAATCTACCCCAAGTTTGAGAGAACACTTGAAAGCTCTCGAACCCTTTTGTTAAGAGGTTGGAATGCAAGTAAACACCAAGACCAAAGTCATGATTTTTTCTTTGACAAGAAAGAAGCAGCAGGGTACCTTTTTTGAAGGTAGCCCTTGGAGGTTGTAGATGAGTACAAGTACCTAGGAATTGATTTCCACTATAGGCTTAGCTGGGAGACATGTAAATCAAAGAGAATCCAAGGAGGGTGGAAAGCTTCATGACTTCTCCAGAACAGTTGCAGACAAACAAAACTATGGGATTGGAAGACTGAGAAAACCCTGTTTGGTTTATTAGTGGTGCTAGTTATCATCTATTGTTGCGAGATATGGGGGAGTAGCATGTCAAGCACAAATGACGACAAATAGAAAAATTCAAAAGCATCTAATCACAAGTAGTCTCAAAGTCGAATCAATGGTCCCATATGATATCATTTTAGTTGAGGCTAGTATGTTTCCAATTGAGGCTTCAGCGATCATTGATCGGTTAAGTTACCTGAAAAATGTTGAAAATATGGATAAGCACCGATGGCCCAAAATGGTTGTTGAATGAGAGCTAAATCATTAGAAAAAGACATGGATGAAACAAAATAGAAATTGGTTGGGCAAATGGGACATAAATCTGCATGATTGTCTTCATGCTAAGGAGATAAAAAAGTGGGTGTTAGAAAAATTCAGGACTGCCATGTAGACAAAATAGGAAAAAAAAAAACATAATATGTCAAAGAATTTAACCCCGCATGGAAGCATGATGATAAAGAATATTTGATACCCTCAACCAAGGGAAAAGCTAAAATTTTAATTGTACAATTGAGAACTAAATTTCATCATCTAAAATGTGAAACTGGTAGATGGATGGTCCTTTAGAGATTTTTTTAGGCCTCCTAAGGAATATTATAAAATAATAGTGGAAATAATAAAATAAGATTAGATTACATCATCAAATTTTAAAGGGAAAATAAAAAACTATTTTTCCAACTTGTATTTTCAACTTATCTCCCTACGGTTTTACTCAAATTTCGCTCGATGCATAATTTAATTCCTCATCCAAGGAGCACCAATGCTGCATACTTTTGATGGACCTTGCTACACGAAAAATGAGTAATACATGAAAAATGTTATTATAATCAAGTTTTTCATGTATTTCTCATTTTTCGTGTAGCAAAGTCCATCGAGATTATGCAACATTGGTACTTCTTGGATGAAGAATAAAATTTTGCATCCAACGAGTGCTCTCACTCGAAATTTGAATAAAACTGTAGGGAGATAAGTTGGAAGTACAAGTTGAAAAAATAGTTTTTTTCTTTTTTAATTTTTAATCTTTTTACTTTTTTACTCCAAAAATGGTGAATCATCCACCATGGTTGACATCATCATTTTGAATCCTATTGGTTCTTATAAAGTTAATTTGGGTTATACATTTTTGTTTTGAGACTCATTGTTTACCTCAAAATTTCTCTAATGCCTAAAGAAGATTCAGAAGAAAGAAGTTGCATTTTTTGCAACATAGGGATGGTAGAAACATAATGGCATTCTATATCAAAGAATGGGTAGCGTATGAAGATATTCTTCATCAATTTGATAACAACCTAAAAGTGAACAACCTCAGCAAACTTTTTGAGGTGCAAGACTTCACGAAACAATGAATTTCTTATTCAAGATTCATAACAGGAGAAACAACATGGAAAATAATATGCATATGGATTAAGTTACTATTGGGTGGTACCTTAGACCGCAAGGTTTCATGGACGTCATTAAAAATCATTCAATTCAACTCAACTCAATTACATCTTGTTGCATGAAGACTTGTTGTTCTAGTATTTTTCAATCAACTTTCATTTAACCAACGATCTAGGTCAGTGCTTAGTGATAGTGATATGCCTTTGGAGGTATATGGAGTATAACTTGAATCTATGAAGGGGAGAAAAGTGAGCATTTTTACTTTGGGTCATCACATGTGTGAAGGTTTATTTGGGCTTTAATTTAATGAAAAGTAAACATAAGTCACAATACTAGTTGAAGTTTTTTCAAGGTATTGGAATGAGAAGACCACATTATATTATCATCATATGACGGATTTTATAATAAAGATAGCATTTTTCATGGTCTTTTCCCTTAGATCCGCTCGAAATTGAATAAGGGAATCTAAGGACATTTGTCATTGTGTACAAGTTTAAATGAGTGATTGTGAATTTGGTCTAAGGAAGATGACATTAAAATCAAATTAATTGGAGCATTGCAAGGAGTAAAGTATCAAAACCTTTCAAGTCAAATGATGATGTAACAAGATCTGCCTAAATTGTGATGCAAGAGAATTTCCCATAAAAAATCAACTATTTTGTGCAAGATCTGAGGGGGTATTGAAATTACTAAAGGGAGTGGACTCCCTTAATGGATTTAATTATATTTCATTAAATTATTTCTAGAAAGATAGAGTAATTAGGAAGATAGGGATTTGTTTTCCCTAATTTACTATGTAAATGCCTTATGAGTTAGATAAGTATGTGTGATTAGTTATAGGGAGATAAGAATCAGTGGTAGGTTCTCGAACTAACCTTCCATGTTAAAAATGTAAGCACGTGGACACATAAAAAAAGGCCAAATGAATGAAAATCATGGGACAGAGAGAAGAGAGAGAACGAGAAGTTCTGTGTAGAAGCATATGTATGGATTTTAATGGAATGAAATAGTATTCATATCATCAATGCTTAAATTGTTTGTGTATTTGTATGAGGATTTGGAATTTTTGTGTGAAATAATCTTGTAGAAATGTAAGGAAACATTATTGAAGATGAAGATTGAATTCAAGTTAGAATTCAAGAAGTGGCCTAGTGTATATGAAATTTATACATATGGATGTCTAAATTAAAATGATATAGAAGATCTTTGTTGTAATGGAGATAGGAACCAGTTTCAAGTGGAGAACAAGAGATCAGGGTTTTTGTGTGAATGATCCTTGTTAAAGAACGAATTTCAAATTCATAAATAATGGTGCTTGTACATATGGAATATGAGCACAATAGTTTTTACTAAAGACTAAGGGAGAGATGATTTCATTTCACTAGATAAAGAGAGAGAGAGATCTTGCAAAGTTAGAAGAATGTTGTCGAGTTCTAAAAGATTGGTAAGGTAGTAGAGGTAAAGTTCCAGAGGGACGTGACATCAATATTTTGAAGGAGATGACCTCGAGATTTCAAGGAAATGTATTGCAATTAAAAAGTTGAATCGAGGATTAGTGGCAATTTTCCGTAAAGTTAAATTGTGACCATTAGAGTCATTGGATGAAGGAGATTGGTTGCAAGAGGAAAGGTATGAAGTCTTCAATCAACTAGTGATGTGAACAAAATATAGGAAATGCATTGGGTCGAAGTTTGGGTTGTGCTTTGACAAGTGGATATATAGAAGAATGTGATCAGAATGTGAATGTGCATCTACGTTGTAAGGAAGTGTGATGCATGTGTATTGGACCAGTCTCATGGGGTGTGATGCAGAGCATCTTTTAGTGCGGAGTTAAATCAACAACCCAATTAAATCGTATTGTATAGAGATTTTAGTTCCATTGAAGTATTCATGTGTCTATAGTTCGGTTCTCGTTCCACGTGTATGATTTTTGCTACCAGAATAGAGCATATTTTATACCATTATTTTTGTGTTGAAGAAAAGACTCTTTCAATATTTGTTAAATCATGTAATATGCTTGCCCTTGGGGCAATTTCCAATGATGAAGGGTTTTATGATTTGTGAGTATTAATGGGTACATGGTCATGAGAGTTTTCCCTGGATTGTATTTTGAGAGGAATAGAAGTGTAGACTTGGGAAATCTTGTGGTGTTGTTTCTTGTCAATCATTACAGGAACAAGGGCTTCATGTGCCTAGAGGAATAGTGAATTGAATTTGTTTGGTGGCATTAATAGTCCACCCAGCAAGGGGAAGCTAGCACAAGTGGTATCCAAGCTTTAACTCTCTTAGAAAAAAGAAACATAACTGACAACATCACAGATTAAAATCTGATTGAGTTAAATTTAAAATTGTCTAATTTGAAATTCATATTGGTGACTATAGGATAAATTTTTGTGCAAAAAAGACATTGAATTCCTTTGGAAAGAAAACCTACTTTGGGAGGAAAGTAGAATTATGTTGTTTGGACATTAGAAGACTACAACAGTAAAGCCAGAGGAGGATAAGGAAACTACAGTAGCAGTATGCAACTTCATATGAGTTGAACACGGAGGTGAAATGATCTTGTGTTTTCAATAAATTTCTGAAGTAAATTATTGATTATATGTAGCATTGGGGAATGTGTTTACACAGGATGATTTTAACTAAGAACAAGTGAAGTTCTTGATTGTGATGGAGTTGAGCTTGGAAGCAAAGGCCTAGAGTTGATTTAGAGGAGAGAAATTACAAATGAGTGCAAGAAGAAAAGGCAAAGACATTGTGCAAAAGATTGTTGGAAGATAAGATCTTGAGGAGATCTCGAAGGTATTCAGTGATGTTTTATTGACTCTGGTGATGAGAATTTTAATTTGCAAATTGAAGTAGACAAGAAGAAGATTGATAGTAGCAACATAGCTAAGAGAGTTGTAAGATAGAATCATTGATAGTATTGAATGAATGCATTAGAGAAATTTTGAGGTCTAAAATGGACCTCAAAACAAAAATGTACAACCAAAATCAACTTTATAAGAACCAGTAGGATCCAAGATGATGATGTCAACCATGGGGGATGATTCACCATTTTTGGAGTAAAAAAGTAAAAAGATTAAAAAAAAAAAATAAAAAATAAAAACTTTTTCAACTCATATTTTCAACTTATCTCCCTATTGTTTTACTCAAATTTTGAGCGGGAACATTCGTTGGATGTAGAATTTAATTCTTCACCCAAGGAGTACCCATGTTGCATACTTCATGTATTTCTCATTTTTCTTGTAGAAGGGTCCATCGGAAGTATGCAACATGGGTACTCCTTGGATCAAGAATTAAATTATGCATCCAACAAGTTCTCCCACTCAAAATTTGAGTAAAACCATAGGGAGATAAGTTGAAAAAGTAGTTTTTTTTTTGTTTTTTGTTTTTTTGTTTTTTCTTTTCCTCTGAAATTTGATGATGTAATCTAATAGTATTTTATTATTTCCACTATTATTTTGTAATATTCCTTAGGAGACCCATTTTAGACCTAAAAATTTCTCTAATTGATGAAAAGCATGTGAGCTCTTATAGAAGAGAAAAGAGGTGTGGAAAAAACCTTTATAGTTCCAGCTGAAATTGGAAAAGGAGGACAAGTGAATGTTATCAAGTGAAAGTGAAGTGGAGAAGCCTAAGAGGAGCAAGTAGTACTCAAAAAGGAGGTGAGAGAACCATGGGAGTACCAGAGGACCAAGTTAAGGGAGATAAGCTTTGTAAGGTATTAGGTAATAGGTCAATGGAGAATTCTTGTTACATGGGCTTGACTGCATCTCACAGTTAGAAAAAGGAAGCTCATAAAGAGATGGGGTGATGACAACTCATAGTTATAACAAAAGCTCAGGGATAAGCCACCGAAGAATGAGCGATGAAGATTTTGATAGAGAAATTGTTGAGGTAAAAGTACAATTGAATGTACTAATGGAGTTATTACGAGAAAGTGAGCAAGACCAAAGACACAGATGGATTCTGCGAAAGAAAGCGAAGTGGAATATTTTACAGGTAAATTTGAAGAATGAGAAGCTCAAAAGAGTTGAGCTTAAGCAAAGAATAATGATTGAAGAAATAGGTTTCATTTCTGAGCACGGGAAAGGATCTTTACGCAGAGAAGAGGATGGTGATGATGATGTTGACAAGAGACTTCAAGAGAGTCCTATGGATTACCTGAAAAGTACAGATAATTATGAATGTCTGATGACAGAGACAACAGAGGAGGCTAAAGATCCTTATGTTTTTTAAAGCAAATAATTTGTTTATGGTTGCAGGTGATGAAGGTAAACAACTATCTACAGTTTTCATATAGGAAGGAATGTCTAATGAACATAACCAAAGTAAATATCACCTACATTTAGAAAATGGAATTGTTGAAACACCATTGCAAGAGCCTATTGACCCAACAACAAGAAAAAGTTGGCATGTGAAGATAGAAATGAGGGGGACAAAGAAGATAAGGAACAATTACCGAAAGTTGTTACAAAAGAAGGTAAAGATAAGGGGTCGATTCATGAGGATAACTCTACATAAAAACATTCACAAACACATTTCACAAATTGAAACCATAACATTAATAAGGAAATAAGAAAATATGAACTGCAACTGAAATTTGACAGAATGCACATGCAATAGAACTCATCCTTATTTTATTAATATATAAAGTGTTGGTACAAAAACTAGAAATGGTTTAGGTAATGGCCTCAAAATATATCTGCTACAACACTAAATCGGGCCACCAAAATAATTGAACTGCTAAGCACAACCTGTGAATTCTGGATGAATTCACCAAGGAAAGAGTTGGGTGCTCGCCCACTCTCATTGAATCATCCGAGGGTTTCCGTCTTGGGGCTACTGCTGAAGTTGGGAACTCTTGGTTCTCCAAACCTCTCTGCAAGAAAGAAAACTCCACTCCAAGATGTCCCAAATGATATCTTCCTCCTCCTTTTAAAGATCCCATAGATAGATCTCTAAGTCTCTGGAAGCATCTTATTTTGATTATGTTAATATTATTCTAAAAACTCCTTTTTGACTATATCTTCTAAGTGATTTTTAATTTAATTTTATTTCACTAAGTCACTTTTGGCAATTTATCCTTCAATTAATTAATTTCCCCTCTTTTAATTTAATTAAGTGACTAATTAAAGTCACTTTTAATCTAGGAAAATGGTCAACCACCCACCATACTCTCCTCGGCCATTATAAGTCACTTCTAAGAATATCATCATATAGATCTTCTCATTCTAGTTCCAACGAACTATTACACTAAGGTATTCCATCAAATATTTCGCTTGGAATGCCACCAAAAGCATAATTAATTAAGTCAGACCCATTAATGACTCTGCTTTTTGAAATTTGTCGAAATGCAATAGAATGAAAGGAAAATTGTGCAGATGATGGTATATGCCAAGTGAATGTCATCGGATCCCATAAAAATCCCTCAAAAATCCTCTGAGACCCCTGATGACATAATCCTGCTCCTGCGGCCTGGCCATCACATACCTTGGAAATCCATCATGGTTGTACTATAGAGGAAAATAAAAATGGGGACATGACATTGAAATTCAAAGAACAACTGATGTTTTTGGAAGAGAGGTTAATTAATCTAGAGATTGATAAGGACTACACTGAGTTTTCCGACCTAGTAGGAACCAGTTCTGAGAAGCATATGAGGATGCAAAAACACAAGGGCATGATTTAGGAACTTGGAGAAGAAAGGATTTCCTTGAAATGCAATAATGAGAATGAGGATGAGAAGCGTGATCAACAAGTTGCAAGAAGTGAAGTAAAATTTCAAGGAGAAGTCAATGCATTGGAAGGGACAACAAATTATATAGGAAACAAGGAAAATATGAAAATTGTGTCAAAGAAAATCCATGTAGATAAGCATGGACCTCGAGAATGGCACAAGGAAAATATTTGCATTGATATGTTTATTTTATGTACAAACATGATAGAATTAGAGACATTGGAGAGGAAGGTTTGTATTTCATGACATGGAAATGGAGGAAGCATCAGAGAACATTACATACATGTGAAGTTATACAAACTACGAGTAGAGAGTTTGAAGCTTTAGTAATGATAAAATAGAAACCCATGACTTCAAATAATAAATTACAACCAACAAAGAAGTATAGGGGAAAAGAGGTCTTATAACTCTTCCCCATCAAGGCATTATTGAGATAGTAAAAACTAGATGGGGACTTTAGAAGGTATGGCCATAGATGTGTTCCAATAGCAACAAAGTGTCTTTTAGAAAGTCAAAATGACATAAGGAGTGGTGAGGGAGAAATCTATAATAGAAAGTACATTTTCAGAGTTGATGAAGAGGTAAATTTCATATCGAGTTACTGGCATCAAAAGAGCATCCAAAAGGAGAGACTAGAAGTCGTTTTTTTAAGACAAGAGAAGACAAGAGGCATCATTAGATGAGATAGAAAACTCATCTAGAGGTAGATTGGAGACAGAGGAAAATAAAAAAGAGAGACAACCAAAAGGTTTGAAAATTGAGGTGACAATTTGAGGAAAATGAAAAAAATGAAAGTCATTGGTTGGCTTAAAGATGGTGCAGATTGTAAGGTTCTGATATGGTTGATGAAAGATGCAAGTGTTCATCTTACGAAAGGAGAGATGACGGGGGAGGGTAATGATAATGTTGAGAGAAATGATCATTGGTACATGATCATAGAAGATATAAGAAATTTAATTATTTTTCATTTTGGTGAAAGAAAGAAACATAATTTGTTTGAAGAATCATATAGGTTGAGCATGCAGGATAGAGATATGCAGTTCTGGTTTCATATGTTTAGTGAGAAATATCCTCAAGGAGTTGAGGGCGGGAGGAAATGTGGAGACAAAGAAATGACAATAGTCAAACAAGGGTTTTATGAACATTTGAAGTAATTAGAGTGTAGCAATGATGTATATCAGCTAATAACAATACCGAATATTACATTGGATGATATTTGGAAGCATTTAATGAAGAATCCTGAATGGGATCATAAAGTGGTATGTATTAACGAGCAACTTGATAATAGTAAATATGAGGGCAATGACATTGAAAAACAAAAAAAAGGTTTGGAAAGTAGTGCAGCAACAAGACAACGAGATAAATGGAAACAAGCAACATAATATTTGGAAACCGGGATGACTTCAACCAATGGAAGCTCACGATCAAGAGATCATGAATATTTTTCTCCTTGGGAACCTAATGCAGGAGCATTTCCCACCATAAAATCAGCTATTTTGTACATGATCTAAGGGGGTCTTGAAATTACTAAAGGGATTGGATTTTGTTAATGGATTTAATCGTATTTCCCTAAATTATTTCTAGAAGGATAAAGTAATTAGGAAGATAGGGATTTGTTTTCCCTAATTTACTATGTAAATGTCTTATTAGTTAGATAAGTATGTGTACTTAGTTATAGGGAGTTAAGAATCAGTTGGAGGTTCTCAAACTACCCTTCCACGTTGAAAATGTAATCTTGTGGATACAGTAAAAAAATGGCCAAATGAATGAAAACCAGGCCACAAAGAGAAGAGAGAGAACGAGAAGTTTTGTGTAGAAGCATAAGTACAGATTTCAATGGAATGAAATAGTATTCATATCATTAGTGTTTAAATAGTCTGTATATTTGTATGAGGATTGGAAATTTTTGCATAAAATAATCCTGTAGAAATGTAAGGAAATATTATTGAAGATGAAGATTGAATTCAAGTTAAAATTTGAGAAGTGGCTTAATGCATATGAAATATGTAAATATGCCATATGTCTGAATTAAAATGGTATAGAAGATCTTTGTTTAACAGAGATAGGAATCAGTTTCCAGTGGAGAACATGAGATCAAGGTTTATGTGTGAATGAACCTTGGTAAAGAATGAATTTTGAATTCATAAATGATGGTGCTTGTACATATGGAATATGGACACAATATTTTTACTGAATACTAAGAAAGAGATGATTTCATTTCACTGGATAAAGAGAGAGATCTTGCAAAGTTAGGAGAATGTTGTCGAGTTCTAGAATACTGGTAAGGTAGCAGAGGTAAAAATACAAAGGGACGTGAAGTAGATTTCAAGGAAATATATAATAGTTGAAAAGTTGAACTAGGGATTAGTGGCAGTTTTCGGTAAAGTTAAATCATGGCCATTAGATCCATTGGATGAAGGAGAACATCTACAAGAGGAAAGGTATGAAGTCTCCAATCAAATGGTGTTGTGAACATTGTAGAGGAAATGTATTGGATCGAAGTCTAGGATGTGCTTTGACACGTGGATATCTAGAAGAACGTGACCATAACGCGAATGCACATCTACGCTGCAAGGAAGTGTGATGTCTGTGTATTGGACCAGTCTCATGCGGTGTGATGCAGGGGATCTTTCAATGTGGAGTTGAATCAACAACCCAATTAAATTGTATTGTATATAAATTTTGTTTCCATTGAGGTACTCCTGTGACTATAATCTGGTTCCTATTCTGTGTGTATGATTCATTCTAACATAACAGAGCATATTTCAGACCCTTTCTTTGTGTTGAAGAAAAGGATCCTGAAATATTTGTTAAATCCTGTAATATGCTTGCTCTTGGGGTAATTTCTAGTGATAAAGGGGTTTATGATATGTGAATGATTAATGGGTAAATGGTCATGCCAGTTTGCCATGGATTGTATTTTGAGTGGAATAGAAGTGTAGACTTGGTAAATCCCATAGTGTTGTTTCTTGTCAATCAGTACAAGAACAAAGACTTGCCGTGCCCTGAGGAATAGTGAATTGAATTTGTTTGGTGGCATTACTAGTCCACCCAACAAGGGGAAGCCAACATCAAATTGAATAAGGGGGTCAATTGAGTCAAATAAGTCATCAAATTCAAGATTGTCATTGAACTTCAAGGTGCATAATTGGTAGTACATGAAATCCTGAAGTACCATAACATCAAGTGAGTGTGTTTGGTGAAATATGGGTAAAGGAGGAAAATGTATACTAAAGGCCTCTCAATAAATTAAAGACTTGCAAGAATGCAACCATGAATTGCACAATAAAGTTTGAGTACTTGAGTGGAAATTGCAAAAAAACTAAACCATAATTTGATCAAATGGATGAGACACTAGAAACTGCAAAAGATATTAAAAAAGAAATAGAAATGAAGGACCAATTGGTCTATGCTCTTCAGACGAAGTTAAGAGAAAAGCACGATCAAATTGATGATATGATTGATGCAATGTCTACAGTAAACGTAGATGCAATTTGTGATACAGAAGATCTAATACAAAAGGTCAATGCTTCTTGTGATACACATGAATTCATCCAAACAACTGATGCAAGTTGTGGCACAGAGGATAAAATAATGCAAAGTGGTGCAACAGGTCATGCAGAAGACCTTATTCAAAAGTTTGATGCAACATGTGATGCAGTTGAAATAATGGAAAAATTTGATGTATTTTGTGATAGTCGAGACATCATACAGGTGATTGATGCATAGTGTGATACAAATGACTTAATGGAATCAATGAATCAAGTAAAAAATATCAACAATAGAAGCAATTGTGAAAAAGTAGAAAAGCAAGAAAATGGTCTTTCCAAAATGTTTATCAGAGCTTGGGAAGAAATTTTATTCAACAACAATTGGCATGGATTGAGATACACCAAAGAAAACAACTTTCATATTCCAAATTTCTCAAAACCAGTTCATTTTGTGTGTAGAATTCCTTGAAGATAATCATAATTTTGTTAAAAAAATATTGGCATTGTAAAAGAGTTGGTCATATGGAGAGTCATTGTTTTGATCTTCATCTTTGTCTTCCTTGTGGGAAGACAAATCACCTATCAGAAAGATGTCGAAAGCAGAAGAAGGTTAGAAAGACAGTCAATTATGGATGGATAAATTCTTGGAAATGGAATCAAGAAGTGAAGAAGTACATAAGTCCTATAGTCTAGTCAGGACAGAGGCAAAAGAAAAAATTGTCTAAAGAAATGAACAAAGTAAAAAGTTTTCCAAAAAGGAGATGGTAATATCCACATCTTAAAGGAAGGAGCACAAGGATAACTCTCCTACACCTTTGGGGGGGATTAAATTGATGAAGTGAGGATTGGATAGTGGTCATCCAGAAACCACCACATTATTCAAATCAAGTTAGATTGGTTAGTAGTCATCCAAAAACCACCACATTATTGGAAGCAGATTGGTTAGTGTTCAATCGAAAAAACTACCACCTAAAGAATTCAATCCCTAGCTTTGATCCTTTCCAGTATGTAATTATTGAAAACTTCTCACCTTGCACTTGATAGGGGGTACATTAGATATCAGGCTTCAATTTTCGAAGTCTTATCAATCGTTTCAATCAACATTTAGTTGGCAATGGGAATTCCAGCATAGTAACTGGTCTTCTCAATAGAAAATCATTCCTAAAAATTGTTCAGACATAGTAGCTGATCACTTTTAGATATTCAAATATTGGTGGTTTTTCAAGCATAGCTTCATCAAAACTCAGTTCAACAATTTCAGATTGAATATAACAAAGGTTATTCGTACAATTATCCAAACTTGTGATTGCAGGGGGGGTGTTAGACCGTGAGTCTTGTTGTCGCTCAAATTGTACATAAAATATGCAACAATGGTCAGGGCGGGGATTGTCACTTTGATCCCTACCCTATCTGTTCTAACTGCCTTCCTACAACAAGATATGAGGTGTAGTCCCTATGAAATGTGAATATGGGAGACTTGTTGGAAACCAACAAGTCCAGAAGACACAACTGAATGGCCTAGCAACTTGGTTGAATTATCAAGCTAAATGATTTTGATTAGATTATCGTAAAAAACCAGTGCCTTAAATGGAGTCATTACTTGCTTAAGATAAATTATTTACCAAGTCACCGGATGAATAGTTGTTTCTTAGAATATGCTTCACTATCTTATATGAAATTAAAATCATACAATCTAAGTGGGATGCGAAATCTTGGTTTATTTTAAGTTATATGTCTCTCTAAGTGTGCCATTCCTCTCAATTGCTTTGAATCTAGTCTCTAGAGTAGGTTGTCAGAAAGAAACCAAGGGGAAGCAAGCTATGGCTTGATTAACAATCCCTCCCCTTAGGTTCTAACCAGTCGATGCCTCTGGTACTGTAGAGACTATGGCTCTGACGACTACAAGGTCACTGTGTTAACCACTAAAGAGGTTCTAGACTTCACAAGTTGGGTGAGGAAGGTGGGCCTATCTCTTTGTTGACCAAGCGTGTGCTTGGAACTTAATTAATTAGTGCAAGAAACTAGTCCTAAAATGAAAATGCACAATGTGAGTGATTACTCTTAAGATAATGTTGTTAGTATTCTTAAGTACTTAAAGACAAGTTATGATTATTTTCAATTTAGACAATGAAGTACTTAGAAATAATTAATGACAATCTTCACCACAAGAGAAAGTGCTCAAGTAAACTATTGCTTATGAAATGTTGCCAAGACTGCAAAATAGACAAGATCAATGCTCTTAATGATTATACGCAATCATTTATGCACAATTAGAAAATATTCAAGATCATAACACAGGAAAACCAATATGCCAATTAGATACACAAGAGAGCAAATAAATTTCTTATGGACAGAATTAGATCTCTTATCACAGTTATGATAAAACTTGATTAAGCACTTTAAGAGTATATTAGATTACAAAATCCACAAGAGAAAACGTATCCACTTATCCAATGATAACAATGAGAAGCAAGAGCATTAATCACAATGTTACTCCTTAAACCAAATTTATCAAACAAACATCAATTTAATTAGAGTACATGTTTTTAGAAATAATGATTATGCAAGAGTGAAAAACAAGACACCAATGTCCCCTTGACCAAATTCAAAGCCCAAATCCCTTCAACAATGAATGCCCATGTATTAGATTTATTCCTTAGTTAATTTCAGAGACTCATATGCAATTTACCACTGCTGCAACCTTGTTTTCATAGGTCTGCAAATTCATATCAAGAGTTAAGAAACAATGAAAGATGTCAATAATAAGCTAGAAAATCAATGCGTCAAACCTTCCAATGATTGCCAATCAATTGTGAGACTGCTTATAATCTATATATCATACTTTTAATGTTCATATCAGACCTCAAAAGAGCATATATCAAACTTGTAACAACTCATAAAATCAATGATTCAGTCCTCCATAAGCCAACAAGATGCCAAACTATCAATGCCAAATAAGCTCCAATGATTAACCAATTGAATTAAGTGTTTGTTACTTGGTTTTTTATCACTTTTAATGGATTTTATTTAGAGTTATATGACTAAATGAATGGATGTAGCAAAACATAGAAGAAAATTAGGGAAAGAGAGGCAAACCAAGAGTCCTAAGGCCCTAGTTGAGGGTTAGTTTGACTTCCAATGAGTTTGGCTACATGCAACCACCAAGTTACCAAGAAAACCCACTACAAAACAAGATATTAGCTTACTAAAACAATGCCAAATTCAGAGATGATTTATTACAAAGATAGGGAGAGAGTTATAGATCTAGAAAACCCCAAGACTAGGGCTAGAAGAGGCAAGAGGTAAGGCTAACGACTAAAGAGGGGCAACGATGGGGAACATGAGGTTAGAAAAGGGGGAAATGAGCGGAATCAAGACCAAAAGGGCTAACGTCAAGCCCTAAGAGGTTGACATTGGGAAAGAAAATCTCTTAGAAGGGCCCTTTGTTTTAGCCACAACCCTTAGGCCCCTTAAGGGTTGTGGCTAAAACAAAGGGGTCGAGGGCTTCTAAGGGCATCTGAAGGTTGCGACCAAGCAAGAGAGAGGGGGTCGATGGCCTTAGAGGGCTAGATGGATACTCTAGAGGGGGGCTGAGGGCCTTAAGAGGCCACAACCAACTCTAAAAGGGTTGCTACGAAGGGAATAAGGAGGGTTAAGGGCCCTAGGAGGCCACTAAGCCTCCCATCTAGGCCAAAAATGGACGACTAATTCCTTCCTTAGGTTGGACGTTGAGCTTGAAGGAGTCTGGGGAGGCTAGAACTTACCCTCAAGGGCCCAGATCATCCTTCCTTCCTTGTTTGAATAGCCTAGAAAAATTTACTGCTTCAAACCCTTGAGCTATCACCTGCAAAAATGAATCAAAGAATGCCAAACCCCAAATATATATAAAAATCCCCAAAGAACCAAGTGTTGCAAAATAAAATGGGTTATGAAATTATTTACAAATTATTGACAAATGTACAATATTTAGAAAATAATAATTTTGGAGAAATATTTTTGAATAAATAGAAATGGATGAATTAATTTCGAAAAATAGATATTGGCGAAAACCCTCCTGCAAAATTAATTACCAAAATGAAATCTTAGAGCCCCAAACATAGTCGTCTCTTCCCCAAAGTCTATGAACTTGGAGACCAAGGGCTACCGTACTTGTAAATCTCTATAAATCTCTCAAAATAGAATTGTTAGATCATATTGTGAATCAGATCACCTGAGGTAGTATGTATCAATAGAATGTTCTTATCACCTACAAATGAAATAACATTTTTTTAAAATAATATTCACCATAATATAGGATAACATGTAGCTAACACATACCACATATCAGCGGAAGAAGAACACCATGAACTGAACCCCAAAGTGTTTCTATTATGATTAAATAATGTTCCCAGCAGAGCAATAGCTTAATACCAGCGTTTAGGAATTACATCATCCAAAGATAGAAAATAGAAGTTAGATGGCTTCTTTATATAGAGAAACCCCTCTAGGTGGAAAATAACTGCTAGTTGGCTTGATCCTTGTCAAAATAATCTTGATCATTAAAAATAATTTGATCATTTTTTAATCCCCGCAGTCAAACTTTTAATTTTGAGGAAAATTTCAGTTTTTTCTTAAAACCCACTTTTAATTTATCTAAAAATTAATATTTTCAATTAACTTCCTCAAAAAAACCACCAAGGTCCAAGGGCTCAAATTTTCTTAAAATGTCCATTTTTCCCTTGGTGGGGGAAGTCCCAAAATTTACTTCTCTTTGACCCACGAATTTTTTGTTATTTTCCACTTGTAGAGAAATTAATTTCTCTATAAATATTTTTGACTCAATATTAATTAATTTTTTGGCTTAGAATTTTAATTTTATTTAACCAGAAAATTAATTGATTGACACTAGAGGGGATTAATACTTTTTTCTACCCTTAAATATTTTAGCCATGGTGTCTAAATATGAGGGACCATGCACTAAAATATTTTTTACATCAAAATATTACGATATCAACCGTTGAAAGGGGAAAACACGTTTAGACTCATACCCTCAATAATTTACCTAATTATGTGACAAAATATGATCTAGTATAGACCAAGTGTGTTTGTAATAAAATAATTTAGTCAAATGTGCTAAAATTATTCTCAAACACACCTTTACAAAAGACTCAATATAACACTAGTACTAACCTAAGACCTTGTCAATGAATTCCACCCTAACTTTGGGGTTTAAGCTCGAAGAAAAAATTTGTCAATTATCTGTGTTTAGAAACATACATAATTCAATGAGGTTATAAAACATCTTAGGATAAAATCCTTTTCCAAAATCAGAGGCTTACCCAGGTGGTGTTATATATTATAAATGGTCATACTAGCATCATTTACAATATAACTTGCAGAAATTGGGTTTACAATGATACAATAGTGTTGACTAATGACTTTGAACTTTGAAAAAAAAATCATGTCTTTGTATTTTGCTTCCTTGAACTGTTGAAAAAGTGTGTTCAACATCTGGCTCTACATGGGGACACGTTGCTTCGTTGAAGAAATGTGAGAATCTAGAATCTTATATCTAAGAAAACAAAATTCCATCAAATAGATATCCACTCAAAATCAAAATCATCGTGCATATATAGAACATCTGCTAGAATAAAAAAACCTATCCTAACATATTAAAAACATAAAGACATAAAACTTAAATGCATGAAGAGAAGACTAACTAATAATATAAATAAAATCCTAACTAAGAGTGCAGGGTTAGAAATACAATACAAAAGATGCCTTATGGCATCAGATGTCATCCTTGTAGCACAATCTAGAACACTTGTTTACTTATGGGTAAGTCAATCGGCTATTTGTCAGATGTCTCTTGTTGGATTTTGACCCTTTTTCGCTTATATAAACTTTCATCATTGCGTTGCATATCTTTGTCAAAATCAAGCCTTCTTCTTTTCTTGTTTGGAAGATGAGATGAAGAAAAATGATATATAGGCTGGAAGAATTTGGTCACAACTGCATTATGTTATGAAGGATGAACCTGTGGTTCAATTTCCTCATCATTGTTCTGCCTTTTCGAATTTTCAACATGGTACCTTATTTCTACCTCTTTGTACAATCTGGTCATGCCGCCTGCTGCCACGGGAATAGTAGCATATGATAAATCCAACTGAATGCATCCACCTAAGTTAGTTGCAAACATCCTGGAAAAAAGAATTCCCCATACATTTGGTACATCGATGGTTGCTATATCCATGGTGATATTTTGTACGAACAGTTAGCCAAGGCAACCTACAAGTATTTAACCACACCAAGGACTTCAATCTTCTTCGAATCCATAAAACAAATGTTGTGATAGGGCCTTGAATTCTCAAGTTTAACTGGTCCATAACCTTCTTATTCATGACATTGGTTGAGGCCCCGGAATCCAGCATACAGTTGTGAAGCAAGCGATCGTTAACTTCGAAAGTCAAAAAGAAAGGTTCATTATCTTCATTTGTCATGTAGCAATTCAGACCCTTTAACTTGATTTCCTCATCTTTTTGGTGCACATAAGTCTTTTCCTACTGAGCCATGCCTAGAGATTTGAAAAATGCTGCTCTTTGGGAAGGAATCTTTAAAAGTTCTAACACTGGGACAAAAATTTTAACATTGTTTATCCATGCAACCCAATCAATTTTTAGCCATGATTGATAACTCTTAGATGCAACATGTTTCTTATTTTAATTCTGATCTTTGCTCTTCGTTTGATAAGTGTAACCTTTGCTTTGAGCAATTTCCATAATTTTCTCTTGAGATGGAGTTTCACCATACATTTGTGTGATAGGATCCTTTTCATCACTGAAATTGTTGATGGTGAAAGAGGAGGGGATCATGTCCATGCATCGTCCTTCCTTTGAAGAATTCTTATTAATATTTTTTATTTGTTCGCAGGTTCCTTCATTTAGGAGCTTTCTAGCGATGGCACATGAACTTTCTTCATGGAACCCTTCACAAGGTTTGCAAAATGGAATAGGTTGATCAACAACATTAGCGGATTCAAGCGGAGTGGGAGGCCTTTGATCATTGGGAGGATTCCTTCTTGGCCATGGATTATTATTACCTCAATTGTTATTATTATTTCTAGGCTGAATATTTTGATCTTGATTTTGTTCCATTTGAATCAACCTAGATTGCATGACACTCATTTCTCTAGCATGCTCAACTCTCATTTCCTTAATCATTTGAGTTAATTCCTTAATTGGGTCATGCTCTACCTCCTTTATTTTTTGTCCTTTAGCTCTGATTGGACCTCTTTCAAAACCAAGAAATTTTGACTTACCAGACTCTTTTTTATCTTTCTCTAATTCTTTGACATTAGCTTGTATATTGGTTAAATTAGTCGGTTTCGCATGTCTAATTTCATAAGATGTATCAACACAAAAGGCTTCAAGACACTGCTCTAATAGATACTTGTTTGGAGGCTTATAATCCTAAGTCATTTCTTTGATAATACCATTGAATCTTTGATTAAATTCTTCAATTGTTTCATTCTCATTCTTCTTAATGTTATTGATGGCTTTGAATAGATATCTTCCTTCTTTCTTGTCCCCATATTTACCCTTAAATGCATTGATGATAGCTTGCAGAGAATCAAAAGAGTTATCAGGCTTGTCTAAGTACCATTGCAATGCATCATCTTCTAATGAAAGGACAAAGAGCTTCATCTTAACATCTTCATGATTATAGGAAGCTGCATGAGCATGTATTAGCAGGAAGGATGTGAACTTCTTGATATGAGCATCAACAATGATTGCATTATTCCCCTGAAACATAGGGATCTTATCCAAAAAGGGATCTGGAAGATTATGAGGATAACCTTGGATATTGGCAAAATTGCAAGGCTTGTAAAAATCCATGATGTTGTGACTGGCGGGATCAAATAAAAGCAAGTGTATATCAGAGAGGGCTTCCTGTCTAAAAAATATTAAATGCTTACTAGAATGTAATTTGTTTAACCAAGCTCTTAGATCATTTTCAAGATCGGGATCAGGGTTAAGCAAGCTACCAGGATTTCTTCTAGTATAAGCTCTTGTGAATGGATGAATAAGTGGAGTCGCCACCCAAACAAGAAACTAATCAAAATGTCTCGGTGCTAAAGGTGCAAAGGTGATGAGAAGATTAGTGAAAAGATGAAGAATGAGAGGATGGAAAGATGATCGTTAAAACGTCGAGAACAAGAAGGTCCCCGCAATGAAGCTAGAAAATGTGGCATTTTCTGGCTTAATGGGAAAGATAAGAGATGATAAAAGAAAAGATGATGATAAAGTTTCGTAATGCCAAGGACCAAAAAATTTCTCCCCAACAACAGCGCCAAAAAATGTTTATGTTTAAAATGTATAGGTAATATACGACAACGGTTAGGGTGGGGGATATCACTCTAATCCTTGTCCTCTTTGTCCTAGTTGTCTCCCTACAACAAGCTATGGGGTGGGTAATCCCTATGAAATGTGAATATGGGAGACTCGCTGGAAATCAACAAGTCCGAGAGACACAACTGCATGGCCTAGCAACTTGGTTGAATTAGCAAGCTAAACTATTTTGATTAGATTATCATAGAAGACGAGTGCATTAAATGGAGTCAATTACTTGCTTAAGATAGATTATTTACCAAGTCACAGGATGAACAGTTATTGCTTAGAAGATGCTTCACTGACCTATATGAAATGCAAATCATACAATCTAAGTGGGATGCAAAATCTTGGTTTAGTTTAAGCTATATGTCTCTCTAAATGTGTCATTCCTCTCAATTGTTTTGAAGTTAGTCTTTAGAGTAGATTTTGAGAGAAAACCCAAGGGGAAGAAATTTATGGCTTGATTAATGATCCCTCCCCTTAAGTTCTAACCACTTGATGCCTTCTGTGCTGCAAAGACTATGGCTCTAACGACTACAAGGTCACCGTGTTAACCACTAAAGAGGTTCTAGACTTCGCAAGTTGGGTGAGGAAGGTGGGCCTATCTCTCTATTGACCAAGTTTATGCTTGGAAATCAATTAATTAGTGCCAGAAACTAGTCCTAAAATGCAAATACACAATGTGAGTGATTACTCTTAAGGTAAGATTGTTAGAATTCTTAAGTACTTAACAAAAAGTTATGATGATTTTCAATTTAGACAATGAAGTACTTAGCAATAATTAATGACAATCTTCACCACAAGAGAAAGTGCTCAAGTAAACAATTGCTTATTGTATGTTGCCAAGATTGCAAAATAGACAAGATCAATGCTCTTAATGATTATACGCAATCATTTATACACAATTAGCAAATCTTCAAGATCATAACACAGGAAAACCAATATGCCAATTAGATACACAAGAGAGCGAATAAATTTCTTATGGACATAATTAGATCTCTTATCACAATTATGATAAAACTTGATTAAGCACTTTAAGAGTACATTAGATTACAAAATACACAAGAGAAAATGTATCCACTTATCCAATGATAACAATGAGAAGCAATAGCATTAATCACAATGTTACTCCTTAAACCAAATTCATCAAACAAACATCAATTTAATTAGAGTACTTGTTTTTAGAAATAATGATTATGCAAGAGTGAAAAACAAGACACCAATGCCCCCTTGACCAAATTCAAAGCCCAAATCCCTTCAACAATGAATGCCAATGAATTAGATTTATTCGTTAGTTAATTTCAGAGACTCATATGCAATTTACCACTGCTGCAACCTTGTTTTCATAGGTCCGCAAATTCATATCAAGAGTCAAGAAACAATGAAAGATGTCAATAATAAGCTAGAAAATCGATGCATCAAACCTTCCAATGATTGCCAATCAATTTTGAGACTGCTTATAATCTATATATCATACTTTTAATGTTCATATCAAACCTCAAAAGAGCATATATCAGACTTGTAACAACTCATAAAATCAGTGATTCAGTCCTCCATAAGCCAACAAGATGCCAAACTATCAATCCCAAATAAGCTCCAATGATTAACCTATTGAATTAAGTGTTTGTTACTTGGTTTTTTATCACTTTTAATGGTATTTATTTAGATTTATATGATTGAATGAATGGTTTTAGCAATGCAGAGAAGAAAATGAGGGAAAGAGAGGCAAACCAAGAGGCCTAAGGGCCTAGTTGAGGGCTAATTTGACTTCCAATGAGCTTGACTACCTGTGACCACCAATTTACCAAGAAAACACTCTACAAAAAAAGATATTAGCTTTACTAAAACAATGCAAAAATCAGAGATGACTAAATACAAAGCTAGGGCAATATCTATAGAGCTAGAAAACCCCAAGACTAGGGATAAAAGAGGTAAGAGGCAAGGCTAGAAGCTAAAGAGTGGCAACGATGGGGAAAATGAGGCCAGAAAAGGGGGAAATGAGTGGAATCAAGCCCTAAGAGGCTGACGCTAGGCAAGAAAAGACCCTAGAAGGGCCAGTGGCTAAGGGTTAGACCCCGTATGGGTTACGGCTAAAAAAGGGGGGCTGAGGGCTTCTAAGGAAAGCCCAAGGTTGCGGCCAAGCAAGAGAGAGGGGGTCGAGGCTCTTAGAGGGCTAGACGACTACCCTAGAGGGAGGGCAAGGGCCTTAAGAGTCCATGGCCAGCCCTAAAAGGGTTGTGGACAAGGGAAGGAGGGTTGAGGGCCCAAGGAGGCCATTGGGCCTCATGGCTAGGGCAAAAATGGAGAACGACTTCCTTCCTTATGCTCAATGTTGAACTTGGAGGAGACTGGGGAGGCTAGATCTTACGCTCAAGGCCCTAGATCAACCTTCCTTGTTTGGTTGTATAGCCCAAAAAAATTTATTGCTTCAAACCCTTGAGCTAACACCTGCAATAATGAATCAAAGAATGCCAGACCCCAAATATATATACACAAAAATAAAAATTCCCAATGACCCAAGTGCTGCAAAATAAAATGGGTTAAGAAATAATTTACAAATGTACAATATTTAGAAAATAACAATTTTGGAGAAGTATTTTTGAATGAATAGAAATGGATGAATTAATTTCGAAAAATAGATATTGGTCAAAACCCTCCTATAAAATTAATTACCAAAATGAAATTTTAGAGCCCAAACATAGTCGGTTCTTCCCCACAATTTGTGAACTTGGATCCCAAGGGCTACCGTATCTGTAAATCTCTATAAATTTTTAAAGTAAAATTGTTAGATCATATGGTGAATCAGATTACCTAAGACAGCATGTATCAATAGAATATTCTTATCACCAACAAATGAAATAACAATTTTTTAAAACAATATTTAGCACAATATAGGATCACGCATAGCTAACGCATACCACAAATCAACAGAAGAAGAACACCACGAATTGAACCTCAAAGTATTCTATTATGATAAAATAATGTTCCCAACAGAGCAACAGCTCAATACCAGCATTTAATAATTACATCATCCAAAGATAGAAAATAGAAGCTAAATGGTTTTTTTATATAGACAAACCCCTCCAAGTGGAAAATAATGGCTAGTTGGTTTGATCCTCGTCAAAATAATATCGACCGTTGAACATAATTTGATCATCTTTTAATCTCCACTGTCGAATTTTTAATTTTGAGGAAAATTTTGAATTTTTCTTAAAACCAACTTTTAATTAACCCATTTCCTCAAAAACTTGACTTTGACTTAACCACCAAGGTCGAAGAGCTCAAATTTTCTTAAAATATATGTTTTTCCCTTTGTGGGGGACCTCCAAAAATTGACTTTTTTTTTTACCCACGAATTTTTTATTATTTTCCACTTTGAGATAAATTAATTTCTCTATAATTATTTATGACTTTAAATTAATCAATTTTATGGCTTAGTATTTTAATTTTATTTAGGCAGAAAAATTAATTAATTGACACTAGAGAGGATTAATAATTTTTTCCACCCTCAAATAATTTAGCCATGGTGTCTAAATATGAGAGACCATGCACTAAAATATTTTTTACATCAAATTATTACAATATCAACCCTTGAAAGGGGAAAACACATTTAGACTCATACCCTCAATAATTTACCCAATTTTGCGACACAATATGATCTAGTATAGACCAAGTGTGTTTGTAATAAAATAATTTAGCCAAATGTGCTAAAATTATTCTCAAACACAATTTTACAAAAGACTCGATATAACACTAGGACTCACCTAAGACCTTGTCAATGAATTCCACCCTAGCTTTGGGGTTTAAGCTAGAAGAAAAACTCTATTGATTATATGTGTTTAGAAACACATAATTCGGTGAGGTTAAAGAACGTCCTAGGATGAAATCTTTTTCCAAAATCAAAGGTTTCCCTAGGTGTTATTACATATTTTAAACGATCATACTAGCATAATTTACAATATAACTTACAGAAATTGGGTTTACAGTGATATAATAGTGTTGGTTGATGACTTTGAACTTTGAAAAAATTTAGTCATGTCTTTGTATTTTGCTTCCTTGAACTATTGACAAAGTGTAGTCAACAAGTCCCTAGACAATCACAAAGCTCGAGAATACAATTGGCATGACTTGTAAAAATTATCTTAATGAGGTGTCATGATGATCCATTGATGAGTTGTCAGTGTGATCTAGATCTAGATCTAGAAGATCTAGAATGGTCACTAGTGTATTATAAATTCTAATTTTGAGATAAATACAATAAAACATAAGCTCTTTAAGCCTTTTTTGCCAATTCGCTTGTCTTGTCTCACTAATGTTAATTCTTAACACATTGCACATGTAGCCCCTTCATCACTAGGTCAACCCTATTACATATACATTCTGATGTGCCCCCTTCATCACTAGTCTGACCCTATTACATATGCATTTACATAATACATGTACATTTAACCCCATATATGTCCCTCCTTAGGGTCATGCCATATACATTTAACCCAATATAGGCCCCCACTGGGCTCATAACAGTTGTTAAATGAATATAACATGAAGGACTTTGGCCTTATGCATTACTTTTGGGGCATATAGGTTTGGTAGAGTGTCAGTGAAATCTTCCTTGGGAAGGGGAAACACACAATAGAGATTTAGAAGATATTTCAGATGCTACACTACAAAACCTTGGCCACTCATATGGTGAGAAATTTGAGTATCTACTAATTTAGATTATAATTTGGTAGATCCATCAAGTTTATATAGAAAATTAGTTGATTCCCTTGTATATCTTGTGAATACCAATCCCATTATTTGTTTGCAATAAATACTTTTATCCAATTTATTGTTGAGCCTCGATAGACTCATTGAAATCTTTCCAAACATTTGCTCAAATAATTGAAAGCCATAATTCAATATGCCATGATCTATATATGAGATGGAGAACTAGATTATATTCAAATTAAGAAAGAGATGAAAGCACAAGCAAGAGTACTTTAAATCATTACATCAACTCAATGGAAGCAAATTATATGATGGCAACATTAGCATGTTGCGAGATCATTTGGCTTCAGAAAATGATGGCCAAGTTGACCAGTGAAATGTTAGATCCCACTATTGCGTATTATGACAATAAGAGTTGCATTAAGTTCTACAATAGTATAGTGTTTCATGTCACTCTCGGGACATTGACACTTGACACCAATTCCTAAAAGCAAAACACAAAAGGGTGTTATTGTTCTTGATTATCTTCTCACTTATTTATAGGCCACTAACATTCTAACAACACCCCTTCAAAAGGGGGAGTTTCAGATTTTAAGAGAGAAACTCAACTTAGTGGAGAACACCCTCCTCACAAAGAGGAAGTTATAGTTTTTGGTTTCCTTGAGTTGTTCTCCTAGGAAGAGGGTGCATTAGTGTTGGAGATAATTCATTGTACGATGAATGTGCCATCTGGAAGAGATTCCCTTACAACCCTATGACAAATCCCTTATGCATATGATGCTTGGTATTTTCTATTATTTGACAATGTAAGGTTATCATATATTTTATGATAGTTATGACAAATTCCTCTCACGCAATTATGACAACTTTATGACAAACTACTTACATACTGATGAGTCACAAAAGAAAGAATATAAGCCTAGTTGCTCTAGTCATAGGTAGTGCACATTTCTTGGGAGAGATTCCTTCACATGTGGGACACTTACTTTGAGGTATATTATTAGCAATTAAGTATTGTAACAACTTTTCCCTTTTTTAACTTTGAGTAGATGAGGTGGGGTACATTAATTGAGAGTTATATATCCATACATATAAGGTGTGTAAATAAAGAGTGAGTGTGAAAGCTTGAGAAAATCCATTATATTTCCTTTAGGGTATTATTGTATTATTCTTGTGTCGATGTGAAAACAATGATTGTTGTAACATAATTTCAACATGTTGTCCTCTACATTCTTGAAATTGTTTGTGTAAATCAGATTTCATTTTTGCAATGTTGATCTCATCTCTTGATATGTTGTGTTTGAACTATTAAATTTTTCATCCAATGAAATTCTAAAGCTTAGATCGGTGTTATAGTCTTCATGTTATAGTTGTATGACAGATTCTTTTAGTATATTTGTGTATCATGTGGATGTGAAATTTCAACATAAGCAAGTTAAACATGATAGGCCACTCATACAAAAGATTAGAGACTAGACAACATCATATCATGCATTACGAGTAAGAGAATGTAATGATGTTGTTCTTGAAATACATAGGTAGCATTATGACAATTAGCACCAAAACAACCATTTCATTAAATTTGGAATCTCGGTTTAAGTCCCTTCAAAAGGTCAAAATCATTATTTTCAAAGTGAAAAATTCATATTTTCAAAAACCAATATTTCCAATTTTACACTTTAGAAACATAGATATTCACACCTTTGAATACTAAAGTCACATTTTTTTGGTCTAAATTCCCACTTGTTAGTCTATACTTAATGAAACATTCATTAATAGTAGATTGTGTTGTCCATTAGCCTATTAAAAGATGCAAAACATCATGGTCAAAGGACAAAGTCAATGTATAATGAGCACTTTTAATAAGCATACCAAAGGAATTTGGTTGCTATGAACATTGATTTTCAATTATAGTAATTAATAGGTAAGTTAGACTCTGAAGGACTTTGATTATTGTGCCAAAATATGCAATGCAAATTCAAAGTGAAAAGGATTTAACTTGTAAAACAATGTCTATAATGAAATAATAGTTGCTAGTGAGTAACACATTTGGGACACTGATAGTTTTCAATCTTTAAGTCATTTCCATGGGGTTAAAAATGTGTTCCAGTTATCTCTTCAAACACATAAACAAACATCAATAACTAAATAATAGAGACAATAAATAAATAAGAATTATCTAATACTATAAATAGTATATTTTCCATAGCAGTAATAGTGAGTTATCATGAACTTATCATGAAATAAACAATGTCTTGTATCTTCAATTTAACAATATATAATGCCAAAAGTATATCACATTTTACTTGCTTACTTGTATTGGTACTACAACGTACTCCCATCACTGACTTGATAATATCAGTTTCTTATCATCAAATTTTAGAACCACACTAATAACATGTATAGAAGTTTATGAAGTCGCTAACCAGCTAATCTATACGTCAATCCAATATATAGTAATGAATTTATCATCAAAATTAGGGGAATTTTGAGGTTTAAAATGGGTCTCCTAAAATTTCTGATAAAAAATTATGAGTGAGTCATTTTGTAGAAATAGCAAATTTACAACCCACCTTACACTACAATTTATGTAACTATAATTATGTTAAATAAATAAAGATTTAATAAAAAAATATTTTCATTCCTTTTTAATTCTAAATGTTTCCCTAAAAAGCTTGTAGCCTCACGGAACTCAAGCTCCATAATTTTAATCATTTTTTATCAATATCATTTGCAATTTTTTCATTTTCGCCTTTTTATATGAGTCTCTCAAGGTATATTCATTAACGTGAGTGTTTAAAGATGTTAAAGGATGCACACATACCCTAAGCTATGGAAGGATTAAATTGCTGAGATTAAGCCATAGATTGAAGTAGTAGAGTTCATCCAAAGAACGAAGTTAAGTTAAACTATCAATTTTCGTACCAAAGCAAACTTTGAGTCTAATAAAAATAATTATCTAGGACCAGATTCACTAAAGATACACACGTACCCTAAAACATGGAAGAATTCAACCACCAAGATTGAGCCCCAGATTTAAGTAGTAAAGTTGATCTTGAAAGGTAATTTGAGTCGAACCATCAATTTGGCATCAAAGCAAAATCCAATTTACCACCAAAATCATCACAAAGAATGTTTGTGATTAGCGAATGTTTAGATTTCCACCGATTATGTTGATATCATTATCTACTTGTCTTCTTGAAAAATCAATATAAATTGTAAATAGTGTGTGCTTCATGTTTGCATGGCTCATAGATATTTTTATGATCTCTAATACAACTTAGACGAATGTGAATAGAAGTTAATAATGCTTTTCCCACCATGATATTGTGTTCTTTGGCATTACTCCGGTCATTACAGAATTACCTTTGCATGATATTGTGTTCTTTGGCATTACTCCGGTCATTACAGAATTACCTTTGCATGATATTGTGTTCTTTGGCATTACTCCGGTCATTACAGAATTACCTTTGCACTGTATCAGTATGCAAAATCATTCTTCTTAGAGTGCCTTTTGTATCATGTTGTCAAATCTCGTCCATGCAAATTTCCATAAGATTTTCAACCGGGTGCAAAACAATTACTCCCAACTATTGTTGTATCTCCACAAAGGTTCTAATTTTGCACTTAGATTGGTTCACCATTGCTAATGAAGTATCAACAGGCTTGTGTGAGAGACAACACAGCACCATACTATTTTTGGCCGGAATTGATTGGAAAACTACCATCAACAGTAGTCTTGTAAATTTATATTCAAGTATTTTATTAAAAAAATCTTGATTTATTGGTCATAAATTGCTTGTAAATTTATATTTAAGTATTTTTATTAAACAGAATCTTGATTTATTGGTCATAAATTGCAATGGAGTTGTTTTTAAGTTAGACTTTGGAGTTTTCGGTGGATTTCTGGCTGGAATCCGGCAAAAAAAATTGTGGTCAATCTTGATTTGTGTTGTTTAAACCCCTTGGGGCACTTTGATTGTGCAGAGCTTTCCCGCCAAACTTGTGATTTCAATGAATCCTTGCCAGATTCCAGACAAATTAAATCAGAAAATAAACTGGAAAACTTTTTAAAAAATCTCACATATAAACAACATTGATTGCAATACTAAGCTCATATTATCATCTTCAGATCATAACAGATTTTGGAACTCTCCAAACCACCTTTGCTGAAATAAGTTAGCTTTAGATCACAACAGCTTTTGGAAGACTCCAAACTACCTTTGCTGAAATAGGGTTGCCAAGAGGACATTTAATTCAAATACCAATAAAAGTTATCAGAGAAGGTAGAACTTTTTTGGTCTTTCTAGCTGGTTAGCTTGTCCTGTAGCAGGACGCCATCTGACAATCTAAGCCCGGGTATGACTTTTCAGGGCATAGTCTGACTTGACTGAGGTCAGTTAATGTCCTATTATAGCCGAGCTCGCTCGGGTATGGTTCTTGTCTTAACTCACTGAGCTCTATTCGAATAGGATCTGTTACTCGTGTTAAAAAGGGTTGGTCCTACCGTCCAACCCTGAGTGAAGATGGAAAATTGTCAGCCTTGTTCCAGTAAAAAGAAAAAATGATTAGATTTTTCTTTTCGAAAGAAATAAGGTTAGCCCTTGACGTTTATTACAGAAAATTTAACGGAAGAACCCCCCACTCGCAAATGGGAGAGAATTTCTACCATAAATACAAATTTAACAGCGAAAACATGGAAGATAAATGAGTTTAACTGCACAATTAAGGATGTCATTAAGCTTTGCAAATTGGCATGCTCGTTGCATCTGCATGTGAATTATTTGCCGGCTCTACTATTAATTATGTTCATACGCACATAGAGAATAATAACATCCACAAACTGTTTTAGCCAGTTACTTACAGAGAGAAGCCATTACCCGACAAGGGGTTCAAACGAGAGTCGAAATGCGGGACAGACTTAGTAAATTTGCATCTGAATTATTTGCCGGCTCTGCTATTAATACTGTTCAGATGCACATAGAGAAGAATTATATCTAAAGTTGTTTTAGCTAGCTATTTACAAAGAGAAGCCAATACCCGACGAGGGGGTTCAAACGAGCGTCGAGAATGCAGAACAGCCAAGTTATCCAGCAATAAAACATCACCTTTGCGCCAAGGGATGGCAACAGCTTCCTCGTCTAAAATTCTGAGACAAGCAAGGATGGCATCTGTTGGCAAGGGTGTCCCATCTCCAAATGTGACCGCCTTCTCAGGATCATTCCGAGAATCTTTCCAGCCGGTAAAAGCAGCCACCATGCTATTGAACCAGATCTTGCGGCCCCTTGATAAATCAACTTTTATTGCTGAAATTGGACCCATAATTGTTTTAACACCACCATCTTCAAGCCACTCTAACTTCATACCAAGTCTTGCTGCCCTGATTAACATGAAAAAAATGAAAATTATCATTTATTGTGCACTTAAATCTGATTATACGAATCATTCAAAAATCTGGTCAAAAAGCATAAAATCGGTGCACTTAAGGTGAGGTGGACAAATGTTCTCACTTTAATTTCTCGGCAATGAGTAGCAAACAAGACCTTTTAGCTTAGTTCAGAACTGAACCAATAACAAGCTAGCTAATTTCAAATTCAAATTATCTCCACGAATGTGGACTGAAAAAAGAAATGGTGATTAAGATCTCGACTCATAATATTAAGTACCTTGTGCTTGCTAGAAACCAGTTCACTGCAGACGGTAAATAAAAATGTAAGTGAGGATGTGCTGCATCTTGCACCTTTCTTTCTTTACGATTAAGAAATGGTGATCTTTTACAGACACAAATACACGACGACATGAGTACATTATATTTGCAAGTGCTCCCAAACTCATAATGCATGAGGATGAAGATAAATGACATGAGCTCACCTCTGGCTGCCAGAAATTATCTATGTAGAATGTGCTTCAAGCAGTCTGTATAATTGTCTAGATTGAAATTGAAGACTGGAAGCCAATATAACGGAAATGCCCTGCATTCCTTTTGTTCTCAAGTTTCATATGTGCAAGTGGATTTTTAATCTATTGGGGACTACAGCTACCTAGAAGAGGGATCACTTCTACAGAATATTCCGTTTGGGCCAGGTGTGAGAGGCATTTTCTCAACTACCTAACTTAAAGAGTCGCTTTCGCATAATATAAGTATACAGTATAGGGTGCCAGTTAAGCCACTGTTAGAAGGTATGGAATAAGGAACCTCTATAAGGTCCTCACAAGTCCCGATATCCCTTGGATATGGTTTCATGATTTGTAAGTTCGTAAAAATTAAACTTGAGCAAAGTAACCATTCTGAGAGATGCAGTGTGAGTTAGCAACACTGTTTCAGGAGGTTGAAAAATGAAAACTCGGGATGTGTTTAATCTTTTAACAGAAGCCCAAATCCTAAGTAAATCCCTTTCATTCATATAAAAAATAAGCAAAATAAGTGAGTATATAAAAATGTCAACTTAGTTGCAAGGGGACAAAAGTTTAACATGGCCCCATTATGACCAAGCAAAAAGGACCACAATGCTAGGATTTTCTCCATCCATGTTCTTCATTAGTTTAACATGGCCCCATTATGACCAAGCAAAAAGGACCACAATGCTAGGATTTTCTCCATCCATGTTCTCCATTAATAACGGTGTCTCTCACTTCTTATTTTTGAGGATTTTCTATCTTCAACAATTCTATTTACCCTTCTCACTTCCTATTTTTGAGGATTTTCTATCTTCAACAATTCTATTTACTCTTCACTTCTTATTTTTGAGGATTTCCTATCTTCAAAAATTTTATTTACCCTGGGTGTCTCTCACTTCCTATTTTTGAGGGTTGTCTATCTTCAACAATTCTATTTATAGACTTCGTATTTTTGAGGATTTTCTATCTTCAACAATTCTATTTACCCTTCTCACTTCCTATTTTTGAGGGTTGTCTATCTTCAACAATTCTATTTATAGACTTCCTATTTTTGAGGATTTTCTATCTTCAACAATTCTATTTACCCTTCTTCCACAATTCTATTTACCATAGGTGTCTCTCACTTTCTATTTTTGAGGGTTGTCTATCTTCAACAATTCTATTTATAGACTTCGGATTTTCTATCTTCAACAATTCTATTTACCCTCGATGTCTCTCACTTCCTAGTTTTGAGGATTTTCTATTTTCAACAATTCTAATTATAGACCAAAATTTACTAGTACATTAGTTATTAGTCATTGGTAAGTCATTTTCCATCTTAAAAATGAGTTGACCAATTCGCATATGTTCGCGTGTGTTCATCAAATAGAGAAGTGTGCATTGGGTATGTTGGTGTGTGGTTGGTGGCCATCACATGGAGTGTGTTTGACCTGTTGCACTCAGATTGTCAAAGTTCCAAAGAAACAGAAATACAAACTTTTTCAACAAGGATCAAATCACATGTCAGCAATCCATGTGTCATGGTCATCTCATTCTACAAGTTATATATTGTAAATGATCTTTAGTAAAACCATGAGTCTCTATGACAACCTAGGTAAGCATATAATTTGATGACAAATTCTATCCTAGGAGGTTTTTTAACCTCACTGATTACGTATGTTTTTCAACACAGCGAATTAGAAGAGTTTTTCCACTCGAGCTTAAATCCCCAAAGCTAGAGTGAAATTTATTGTCGAATTATTAGGTGAGTCCTAATGTGTTAGTCGATTCTAATGTAAAAATTGTTTGGTAATAATTTAAACTAGTTGGCTAAATTATTTTATTACAAATCACTTGGTTTACTAGATCATATTGAGTCGCAAATGAATTATGTCTTGAGGGTCTACTACAAATGTGTATTCCTTCTTTGAGTCTTGTAAAAGAAAAATCATATATTAGAGGGTTGGAAAAATAAATCCCCTGAAGTGTAAATTTATTTATTTTTCTCGCAAAATAAAATTAAATCTTAAGCTAGAAAATTAATTAATTAGAGTCAAAATTAAATTGTCTAGGAAAATTTCGTGGGTTTTCAAGGAATCAATTTTTAAAGGTCTTCCACCAAGGGAATATTGTATTTTTCAAGAAAATTTGGACCCTTGGACCTTGTTGGTTAAGTCAAAATCAAATTTTGTAGGAAATTAATTCTAAATAATTAATTTTGAGCTAATTAAAATAGAATTAAATGATAAATTCGAAAGTTTCTCAAAAATAGGAAATCGAGGGCCAAGATTAAAAGATCATGAAGTATTTATCAACGACCAAGATTATTTTGACAATGATAAAAAGAACTAGCCGTTATTTTTCCATTTAGAGAATTTATCTATAAATTAGAGAAGAATCATTTGAGTCTCTAGTCATCTTGACCTCTAGCTAGACTCGTTGTTGAAGTATTGTGTAAACTATTGTCCCACTAGGAACAATTTTTTCTATCATAATAAAAGACACTGAAGTGCAATTCAAGGTGTTCTTACTTATTGATTTGTGGTATGCGCTGACTACGGGCATCTCCATGTTCTGTTGAATATTGGTAAAATCTGTTTTTTCATTAGATGGAGATAAAATCATACTATTGATAGTTTTGCGCTAATCTTAGATGGTTTGATTCCCCATCTGATCTAATAGATTATTTTTTTGAGATAAATACATAGTATTTGTAGGTACTTCAGTCCTTGGCCTTCAAGTACACAAACTTGGGCAAGAATCACTGTTGCTTGGATCTCTAGTTTTTATATTGTGGATTTAATCTTCGCTTTGGCTATAGTGAATCATTAATTTTTCTGAAGTATTTTAGCCATTCTTTCAAGTAAAAATAAATAAAAAATAAAAAATCCATTTAAAAACCCATGAATATTTTGTAAATTGTAATTGTAATTTATTTTTTCTAACTTGGGTTGGGATTTTAGATTTATTTTGTATATCTTTAGGGTTTGGGTGTTTCTACTTTTATTTTTGCAGGTTAGATCAAGAAGTTAAGTGGAAAAAGAGCTAGATCTAGGCCCTTGAGAGCAAGATCTAGTCTCTTGGAAATTTTTGCAGGTTTCCCACGGCAGAATTTTTAGAAATCAAAGAGATTAAGCATAAAAAAGTTTCAGAGCAAAAGTTTTCAATTTTTGTCTTTCCCAAGGCCAGATCTACCTCCTCCAGGCCCAGCGTCTCTCCCTCTTGGCTTGCGTCAACCCTCCTTGCCCTTTGCATCACCTTTTCAACCCTCCTAGCCTAACCATTAGCCCTCCTCCTCTCGGCCTCCCTCCTCTTGGCCTCTTTCCCTTGCATCTCCCTCTCCTAGCCTTTTCGCCCCTCCTTCCTTAGCCCTCTCTCCTTCCCTTCCTCGGGGCTTGCAGCTCCCTTGTGCAGCCTCTAGGCCTTAGGCCTTGGGGTTAGCCCCTAGCCCTTTTTTTCCCAAACGCTAACCTCTCTAGGCAAAGCGTCAGTCCTTCTTGGCCATTTCTAGCCTCCTTGTGTCCCAATCTATCATCCTAGCCCACTTATCGCCGCAAATTTGCTTCCCTTGTCCTAGTTCTCCAAATTTTGGCCTCTTTTTACCCCAAAATTGACATGAAATCCTAATATGCAAATTTAAGGCTAAATACTTGGCGGTTTTGCAGGATTAAGGTCTCAAAATTCATATCTAGCAAAGCGGCAAGGTAATCCCAAAGTTTCAATGATTTTCAACAGTGGGATCTTCAAGGCTTTCGGCCTAAGATTTGACCTTCAAATTCTCATTTTGCTTCAATTTCATTACAACAATTAAATCATTAATTTCTAAACCTTAAAATCATATTCTAATTTGTCAAAATCGATTAAAATTGCAAAATCTAATTTTTCACAAGTTTTGGCCACTTGGGCATCTCTATTTTGACATAGATCTAACATTTTAGCTTGCTGGAAATTACTACATAACCGTGAAATTCAAGTCTAAAATATTTTTGAGGCATATACTTAATTAGGACTAAATTTTTTAATTTTCAGTTCCCCGGCAAAAACTTACTATTTTTAGACATTTGGGGCAGCCTATTCAGAATTTTTTGTTTGTTGATCTGTAACTAACTTACCGCTGTAATTAGTTTATCAGTTCTGAATTTGCTGAATCATATTCTTTAAAAACTCCAAAAAATCATTTTTTTTCAATTTTGGCGAAACATTTCTATTTTTATAAAGTATTGGGCAGTTATTTTTTACTGATCAAATTTGTCGATCTGTGGTTAATTCACTGCTGTAATAATCATATCAGATCTGAAAATTGCTAAGGCAAACTCACCTGGAGCCCTAAATATGAAATTCTTAAATTCTGGTGCGTTTTGCTATTATTTGTTATATTGGATGTCTAGTTTGGGAAGTTTTTAACTTGTTGATATGTCTTTACTTACTACTGTAATCTTAAAATCAGATCTGAAATATTGTTGAATACTCCATCGTAAATTGTGCTAAAGAAGCTAATTTACATTGTTGATTAATTTGGAAATGTAATGCTTCAATGCATTGAGTAATTTTCATTATCTTGGAGTGGTTTATGCATTGTTGTTATACATTGGTAAATCTGAATTTTCTGAAGTAGTAGTGCTGATATAAATTGTCATCAGCATCTTGATTAACTCTTGTTATCATTTGGCATCTTGTGTTATTTATTCGCACTTGTATCCATAAGCAATGTATCTTGTTTAAGATTTGCATTTCGCTATTGTTAAGTGCCATTAAGAAGTCTGTAATCAACGTACTTGAACAACTCAAGGGAATCTTAACTCAAGATAAACCTCACTCATAATCTCTTGCATAAACATCTCACATAGGCAGTGAGTGTCCATCCAGTGATTTGGTTCCAATTCATAAGAAGCAAGAATTTGTGACTACATTAAGGCATTGGTCTCATAATGGAAAATCTAATTAAACCATAATCTTGCTTGATTTCAACCAAGTGGCTAGGCCACTCATCAGTGTCTCCCAAGTAAGTTGATTCTCAACTTTATTTCTTTCACTTCATTCCATAGGGACTACCCCCCATAGCTTGCGGTTTGGAGATAGCTAGAACGGAGTGGGCGGGGATTAGAGTGACAGTGCGCGTCTTGAGCATTGTCACGGTGCCTGTACAATCCGGGCGACAACATTTTTTGGCGTCGTTCCGGGGACAAGTTTGTCTTGTTGTCGGAGTAAACGACATTACCATTATTAATCTCTCATTTTCCATTTTAGCCCGTCAAGCGGCACAACATTTTTTGGCATCATTTCCGATGATAAGTTTAACTTGTTCTCGGCACTTCAACAACATTCTCTTTCATTATATCATTTTGAGATCTTTCATTCTTCATAAATTCTCTCCTCAGCGCCACAACATTTGTTGGCACCTATCTCTCATCATTTTTCATCTTCTCATCACCTTATCATTTTTCCTTTCACTAATCTTTTCATAATGTTCATTTTCACATTTAGCACCTAGGTCCTGGATTGGTTTCCAATTTGGGTGGCAACTCCACTTACTCATCCATTCACTAGAACGTACTCCAGAAGGAATCCTGATAGCCTGGTTAACCCTGCTCTCGATCTTAAAAAGGTCCTAAGAGCTCGGTTAAACAAGTTACAATCTAGAGATAATTTAAATTTTCTCAGACAGGAAGCTCTCCTTGATCACCATTTGTTTTTCATCGACCTCCTATAAATCAAAAAATTCATGGATTATTACAGGCCTTGCAGTTTTTCCCACATCCAAAGATATCCACATGATTTGCCAAACGAGTCTACTATGAACAACCTACTGATCTTTCAAAGCAACAATGCAGTCAATGTCGAATCTCATACAAAGAAGTTCAACACCTTCCTACAAAGATACACTCATGTGGCTTCCTACTACCACGAAGATGTTAGAATGAAACTATTTGACCTTTCGTTAGAGGATGATGCACTAGATTGGTTTCATGATAAGCCTAATCATTCTTTAAATTCTTTGCAAGCTCTCATCAGTGCCTTTAAGGATAAATATGAAAAGATCAAAATTATCAAAGAATTGACTCAAATGATTCGAGACATGCAAATAAGTCATGAGAGAGAAATCAAAGCCATAGAAGAAAAGATAAGAATCATTGAATTTAAGCAAGAAAGATCGAGAATGTATCATCAAAGAAACATGGAAGAAAATCGTACCAAAGAAATTACTACTGTGAAAGTCGATTTAATTACCATTCATGATCGACTGAATAAAGTAAAAGAGTTACAACGCAAGTCAGATAATGAAAGAAACAAAGAACTCACAATGGATAGCAAGCCTCCTAGTTCAATGGAACAAATCCCGCTGTGTGTCGAAGAAATCACTTGTCCCGTTGAAAGCAGTTTGACAGAGAGTACTATGGTTAGAAACAAATTGGAGAACTTTCAGGATAATTATAATGTTTGTAACACTTACATATCACCTTTGACAGGGTATATTCAAAATAAGATTGAACATCAAAACAAAGGATCTGCATTACTCACACAGTCCAATGATGGAGGGAGATAAAGGGGAAAGTTTGATGTATCTAGTAGCCAAGAACAACATACCAAACAGATAAGTCAAAATCCTGATCTCTCCAAACTTCAGCGTGGCTTGTCCAAGAAACAACCCACAAACTTGCCAGAAAGTCAACAAATGCTCAGCATACATCACATTGATGACATCTAATGCCATGGGCATCGTTTTGTATAGTATCTCTAACCCTACTCCCTTTCATTTATGTCATTAGCTAGTTTATTTCACGTATTTATATTATGTTTTTTATATTTCAGTTTGTTAGGATAGATTTTCTATTCCAGCAGTATTTTATATATATGCATGATGATTTTGATGTTTGAATGGATATCTATTTGATAGACTTTTGTTTCCTTGGATGCAAGATTTTGGGATCCTCACGTTATTTCTCGGAAGCAACATGTCCCCATATGGAGCCAGATGTTGCACTGAGATTGTCAAAGTTCCAAGGAAGCAGAAATACCAACATTTTCAACAAGGATCAGATCACATATTAGCAATTCGTGTGTCATGGTCATCTCATTCTGCAAGTTATATATTGTAAATGATCTTAGTAAAACCACGAGTCTATGTAACAACCTAGGTAAGCCTATAATTTGATGACGAATTCCATCCTAGAAGGTTTTTTAACCTCACTGATTACCTGTGTTTTTTGACACAGCTAATCAGAAGAGTTTTTCCCCTCCAGCTTAAACCCCCAAAGCTAGGGTGAAATTTATTGTCGAATTATTAGGTGAGTCCTAGTGTTTTAGTCGAATCTGATGTAAAAGTGGTTTGGGAATAATTGAAGCTAATTGGCTAAGTTATTTTATTACAAATCACTTGGTTTACTAGATCATATTGAATCGCAAATGGGTTATGTGTCTTGAGAGTTTAAAACAAATGTGTATTCCCTCTTTAAGTCTTGTAAAAGAAAAATCATATGTATTAAAGGGTTCGAAAAATAATTAATCCCCACGTGTAAATTAATTAATTTCTCTGAAAAAGTAAAATTAAATCCTAAGTCATAAAATTAATTAATTAGAGTCAAAATTAAATCGTCTAGGAAAATAAATTATCCAAATGGAAAAATTTGTGGGTCTTGAAGGAATCAATTTTTAAAGGTCCACCACCATGGAAATATTGTCTTTTTCAAGAAAAAGTGGACTATTGGATCTTGGTGGTTAAGTTAAAATCAAAGTCAATTTTTTGAAGAAATTAGCTCTAAATAATTAGTTTTGAGCTAATTAAAATAGAATTAAATGATAAATTTGAAAATTCCTCAAAAATAAGAAATGAAAGGCCAAAATTAAAAGATCTTGAAGTATTTATCAACGGCCAAAATTATTTTGACAAAGATCAGAGAAACTAACCATTATTTTTCTATTTGGAGGATTTATCTATAAATTAGAATCATTTGAGTCTCTAGTCATCTTGATCTTTGGCTAGAATTGTTGTTGAAGCATTGCGTAAACTATTATCCCGCTGGGAACTATTTTTTCTATCATAATAAAAGACTTTCGTGTGCAATTCAAGGTGTTCTTGCTTATTGATTTGTGGTATATGTTGACTACGGGCATCTCTATATTGTGTTGAATATTGGTAAGATTTGTTTTTTCATTAGATAGAGATAAAATCATACTATTGATAGTTTTGGCTAATCTTAGGTGGTTTGATTCTCCATGTGATCTAACAGATTATTTTTTGAAATAAATACATAGCATTCGCAAGTACTTCGGTCCTTGGCCTTTAAGTTCACAAAATTGGGCAAGAATCACTGTTGCTTGGATCTCTAGTTTTTATATGGTGGATTTAATCTTCATTTGGGCTATAGTGAATCATTAATTTTTCTGAAGTGTTTTATCCATTCTTTCAAGTAATTTAGCATCTTAGTGAGTGTTTGTTAGTGAAATTGGGTGTTTTCCTCACTGTTGCAATCATTATCTCTTGGTTGTCATCTCTTGCATTTCATTGCATCTTTGCAAAAGCATATCATTATTTGCATCATCACTAATAAACATAAGTGCTCTAAAAGGATAAATTGGATTGGTGATAGTTGCATAATATTGGCTTACTGCTCTAGAAAATAATATTGTTGGTGAATGCTTTTTTCTCTCATTGATAACTAGCATCATTGTGATATTGATTCTAAGGAATATCTTTACTTGCCATTGCTATCACATTGCTAAAGAAGTGGATAATTGGTTATATTGTTTCTTGTGGATTTACTAACTTCTTGCAAGCGAGCTTCAAATCTAAGTTTATAATTCTACAAATCAAGTCACTCTTAAAGCACTCAAATTGATAATCATAATCGTGATAAGAGAAATCTTGAATTGCTAGTTATGTTCATCTAATTGACATTCCATTGTTATAATCCAAGTAATTTTGAGAATTTGCTAATTGTGTTTAAAGATCATCATCTAATTGGCATTGTTGAAAGAAGCAATGGATTGGTTTATTTATAGTCATTTCATGAGCAATTATCTACCGTGATCTTCATAGCATTTTTTTAGTGCCATCTATTTGTTCCATTGAGCACTTTCTTGTGCTGAAGGTTGTTATTTTCATTGTTAAGTACTTCATTGTTTCAAATTGAATATCATTGTAATTTATCTCTAAGTAATTAAGACACTTAATATCTTCACCTTAAGATAATCACTCATATTTTGCATTCGCATTCTAGGATTAGCTTTGCACTAATTAATTTGCCTCCAAGCATAACCTTGGTTGATTGAAAGATATGGCCACCTTTCTCACCCAGTTTGTGAAGCCTAGACCCTCTTTTGTGGTTAATACGATGAGCTTGCAGTCGTCAAAGCCACAGTCTCTGCAACGCCAAAGGCATTGGGTGGTTAGAACTCTAGGGGAGGTATCGTTAATATTGTCTTTGCTATCTTCCCGTGGATTTCTCTCTCACAACCTACACTAGAGACTAGCTTCAAAATAGCTAAGAGGGGGGATTCACTTAGAATAGGCATCTAATTTAAAATAAACCAAGACCTTGCACTTCACTTAGTTTAGGTGTTGCATTTCATATACGATAGTGAAGTATCCTAAAATAGCAAATGTTCATCTAGTGACTTGGTAAATAATTTATATTAAGCAAGTATTTGACTCCATTAAGGCACTAGTCTCTCAAAGTAATCTAATCTAATCGCCAAACTTTCGAATTAGCCAAGTTGTTAGGCCATTCAATTGTGTCTCTCGGGCTTGTCAATTGTCGATGGGTCTTTCATATTTACATTTCATAAGTACTACCCCCCATAGTCTGTGGTTGGGAGACAGTTAGAACAAAGAGAGCAGAGATCAGAGTGACAACCCCTGCCCTGATTGTTATCATATCTTGCTTGTACAATTTGAGCAACAACAAGACCTACAAGAAATTAGCAAACCATGGAAAGAGAAAGATGCCAAAAACAACTTTGGACATTCGCAATAGTTAGTACAAGGATTAGTCCCAAAAATATCTAAATAAAATCTAGATAAATCAAAGGAAATCCCTACTCTAAAACCACCAAGAAGAGGTGAGTTTAATTATCTTTTCTTGGTCGATTTGTGATTGTTGGGAGAACCACAAATATAGGCCTTTAACTTGCTAGATATTTCAATATAATACTTGAGAATAGAACCAAGAATGATGATAGAGTGTTTATGAGAAAGAAGTGAGAGAGAGGGGTTCTTTGAAAGCCCTTTGAAATTTCTTGGTCCACGTCAGACTAATGATCCTTAGGATGCTTGAAGGTGGATGGTTCAACCAAGAACTTCCCCACTTCAAGCTTGAAGCACCTGTAAACAACACTTAAGATCTTGCCCACAAGATTAGTAACATAGGTGAAATTTGCACAATGATAAACTAAAATTGTTTATCAACCTAGAAACACATGTAATAATTAAATCTAAAATACAAAAATTCAAGAGAATAGCAAGCAATTGCTACTCTCTCCCTTGGACAACAATGTCCTTATCAAGACCTAGATTACAAACTTGAAATAAATAGCGTAAAATCAACAAGGTGCCTCAACTTAAGCACATGGCAAACCACACAAAGCAATGGACCATTGACCTCCAAAGTATTCTTGTATTATTGACAATATAGCAAAAATACAACAGAGTTTACCCAAGCTCCCAAGCTTCCATCCTCTAGAATGAGAGAAAATGGGTTACATTTATAAATCTTTGGGAGCAAATCCCAATGAAGAAGAAGTGCAACTAGTGGCAAGGATGATGGAGATCCCAAAGACAAGTCAAATTACAAGTGTAGAAGAGATTGTTGTGTGACTACCAACTGTGCCAATGAATTGTTGTGTTAATCTCCTTGTTGCTTTGCATACTATTTCCTTTACTACCAGCATATGTGTTGTGGTTTCCAAGTGTGGAAGAATAGGAAGTAAGAGAGACAAATCCCCCACATAACTCTAACAAGAAAAACGTGTGTCATCAAACCTCAAACAAGTATATCTTTACATGTTGTGCATGGGATCTCTAGATTTGGCCAGCATATCTCAACTAATTGGCAGTGTGGGAGATGTTTGAACTGGCAGTGTAGACAGGTGTATCAAAGGGGAGTTAACTCCCATATGACTTGACCTAACTAGGCCTTAACTTCAGCTCCCTTTGAGAACTAACAAAGCTGGTAATTCGGCCTCTATGTTGGCCATGTACATAACCTAGTGGGCCAGCTAACTCATGCCCCACTTGGCCATGAACTTGACCTTCCAATGTGGCAGCCAAATCAACCTTAAATTCAGCTTTGAATTCAACTTCAATGCCAGGTCACTTGACTTGTCTCTTTGACTTGGATATACATCTTTAATATGTCCCCCACTTACTAATTTTTGCAATTTTCTTATCTTTTTCTCCACTTTTATAAGTAAAAGTGGGTTTTCATGGGGAAACAATCATTTTTTGCCTCCAAAGTGGATACTAGGATAATGTTGGAGCTTTGAGTATGAATTATGAGCACTCACATGCCACCAATATTTCTCAATGCCACATACATTATTACATAGAAAATTAATTAAAAATTCGTTTCTACGAGAATTTTTAATTATTTAAAAAATTCCTAGAAAATCCTAATCAAATTTCGTAGACTCTAGATATGACCTATCATGGTAATATACATCGACCCTAGACATTAGGAGTCAAGACATACACAAGGACCAATTATTAAGCTATGTGAAAATTCCTTGCAATGCAGCAACTGGAATTTATTCTTCTAACTGATTAATTATGTAGTTTATTTGTTACGACAAAAAACGAATAAATCACACTGCAATTCTTCACGATAAAATTACGCTGTAGAAAATAAACTGGAACTGAGAAAAATAAATGCACACACACAATAAAAATGAAACCAATATTTTTGGACAAAAGTCCCCGGAAAAACCAAACTGGGAAAACCAATGCAACAAATGAGGGTTTATTTTATTATACAGTAGCAAAATCCAAGTACAATATCTGGATGCTCAAACTGGAAATCCTCCAACAAAATAATCTGGCCTAAAATATTAGTGAGACAATTTGTCTCACCCGAAAACTGATCTCAGCTCCAAAACTAGCTCTGTCTTGGCTACTCAAAACCCATGCATTAGCCTCTACGCTACCTTTGCGCAGGCCCTTTCTGCATTGCCTCCAGAACTCGTTGAAATTTGTCTCTCTACCTAACTCTGCCTCTGGAAATGATTTGCTTTACCTCCTAGATCTCTTCCCGATCTCTAACTGTTGAATCGATCTCCCTCTCAGCTAAATCTAACTAGCCTCTGTGTTAAATTTTCATCAAGAATTGTTTTATGCTGCAACTATCACTTCAACAATTGCCAATAGCATCCAAATTACAATTTCCACTTCTTCAATTAACCAATAACAATAGTGCAATGGTAGATAGAACAATTATACAATGTGCACAATGAAAGATAGCCAAGAGACGAGACAAAATATTTGGTTAATGACCAATGAAAAACCCCAGATGGGGGAAAACCATTTGCAATTTTTCTTTTATTAGATTGTCTTCAATTGTTTAGCAGAGAGAGTACATCATCCAAGAGTAAAAGTAAACCTTTGACTAGTCAATATTCAAAACCAATATCCAATATCCAATAAAGTCAATACGCCAAGTAATTTATTCAAAATAGAGACAAGAGAAAGAGAGAGAGAGAGAGAGAGTAAACTCTGGTGCAAATTTGTCCAAGTCAACTACAGCAATGTGTGCCCTAACCAACGATCAGTCAAAGGTCAAAACAGTCCTTTAGCAGCTCGATCAATAGCCCACAAATTCAGTCTTAATTGTTGGTCAAAGTCAACCTAAAACAGTAAAAGTACAATCAAACTCAGTCAAAAGAGAGATAAAGTTTGTGGTCAAAGTCTGCAATCAACACTTCGCCAAACTTCCCAGATTTTCTCAATTTTTGTGCCATTCTACTCTGCCTCTGAAAATCGGAATTTTCCCACTCAAAGCAAGTCAAAACCTGAAGTCAAACTCAGTCAAACTGTCGTCAAGCCATCCAACTGAAAAAGTCAATGCAAAAAGTCAAAGATGCCCAAGAGAACCTCACACGTGTGAAGAGAATTCCACTGCCTCAGACCTGTATGAACCAAACAAACCAAGAGAGAAGAAGAGTGTGTTGATGTGATGTCAAAATGAGTTTGAGGTGTCCTTAATTTATAGGCATTGGAGGAGGGATAATTTGTCCTTGGACTGACCTTGACAATTTTGACATTGTGGGCTTCACTTCAAAAATACACTTTTCCTTGTCCAAATTGAGTGCTTCAAAAGTCAATTTTGGTCCTCTCTGAAAGAGGAGTTTAGTCCAATGGTTGGAATTTGTCACTGAGCTGCCAAATTAACACTCCCTCTCAACTAGGGAGAAATTCCAACCGCATCATGTGATCATCACAAGTATCTTGGCACCATGTCATGTGTATCCCTGCTCATCTCTACTTTTCTCTACTCATCTCATGTTGAACACTCTTGAATCTAAAGAAGAAGAATTTTTGCACAAGAGTTCCAACTACCACCCTAACTCTAGCACCATTAGGGAGACTCAGCTACCACCCAGAATCATCACCATCGGGAAGCCATGGCTACCACCCAAAACTAAAGACAATGGGTGAGATCAACCTACCCTAATGCGTAGGGATCACTCCCTATCCCAAAATCCCTGACAATAGGTGAGATTAATTTACCGAAGGTAAGGATCACACTCTGCCCTATTGTCCCTTATCATCCATCTTAACCCTATAGAGTCGGATGGTAGAACACTTGCATCCACCAACTTGGGCGAGATCCACCTACTACAAGGGGTAGGGATCAAACTCTATCCCAAGTCCCTCATCCCATTGTCCAGATGGGGAGGTTATCCCACAAAGTGCGCAGGACGCTAACTGGGGCATACTCTGACTATGGGAGATCTCAGGTCTCTACATCCTATCAGTCAAAGGTCTCTCATCCCCAAGAGCTCGCCAGCTCCATTCCTCACCCTGGGAGCTCAACCAAGGGGGAAGAGCATTGCTCAATGTTCTTGATCAACTAGGACTCTTATCCGAAAGGGTCATCTCAACCAATCCAAGCTGCTCTCTAAAAACCAAGAACTTCCCTTTCGGCAAAGCTTTGGTGAGGATATCGGTTATCTGCTCATCTGTCGAGATGTGAAAGAGTCTCACGGCTCCTCTTGGCACCATGTCTTGGATGTAATGATATTTGATCTCAATATTCTTAGACTTGTCGTGGAACACAGGATTTTCTGACAAACGAATCCCACTCTTGTTGTCACAATAGATAATTGTCATGTCCAGGACCTGCGCAAATCTAAAGAACTTCCTCAACCAAATTGCTTCACAACTTGCCAGGCTAGCTACAATATACTCAGCCTCAGTTGTGCTAAGGGCTACAAACTTTTGCTTCTTGCTCATCCACGATATCATGGCAGATTTGAGAATAAAACAGCATCTAGAAGTAGTCTTCTTGTTGACAACATTGTTAGCCAAATCTACATCTGTGTATCCATGTAGTCTAACAACTCCAATGGCATATCTCAATTTAAGGTTAATAATCCCATGTAGATATCTCAATATGTTCTTGGCAGCAACCCAATGTACATGGTAAGGCTTAGCCATAAACTAGCTCTAAGTGTTAACTACAAAACATATGTTAGGGCGAGTGTTCACGAGGAACATCAGAGCACCAACCAGTTGTCTATTCTCAGAAGGGTTTGCTAGGTCTAGTCCAGTAGCCTCTCCACATAGCTTCTTGAAATTCATCTCCATAGGTGTAGTCAAGGACCTGCATTTTACCATGCCAAATCGCTCTAAAAGTTCCACAACATATTTTCCTTGTGAAAGGAAAATCTCGCCCAGTATTTGCCATACCTCAAGTCCCATAAAATAGTGCATCAAACCAAGATCTTTCATCTCGAATTCAGTAGCCAACTCCCTCTTACATTCAAGAATGAGAGGCTCTACACCTATCAAGAACAATTCATCAACATATAATACCAAAATGAGAGGCATACCTTGGACTGCTTTGAAGTACAAGTTTGGATCGACATTACTCCTTGTGAATCCCAGCTTCATCAAGCAACTGCCAATACAGGCATACCAAGCACGAGGGGCTTGCTTCAATCCATAGAGAAATTTCTTCAATTGGCACACATGGGTGTTTTTGTCGTGAACTTCAAATCCTAGAGGTTGTTCAACATATACTTCTTCTTGAAGAAAACCATGTAAGAAGGCAGTCTTCACATCCATTTGGTGAAGAGTCCATCCCTGACTAGCTGCAAGTGCAACAATGGATCGAATGGTGGTGTAGTGAGCAACTGGAGCAAATATATCATCATAATCCTCTCCCTCTTTCTGGGAGAAGCCTCAGGCTACAATCCTTGCCTTATATTTTTCGATGCTTTCATCAGCCAAATGCTTGATTTTGTAGAGCCATTTTGAAGTCACCATGGATTTCCCCTTTGGTCTCGGCACAACATCCCATATGTCGTTCTTCATGATTGACTCATATTCTTCCGCCATAGCATCCTTCCATACTTGTTCTTTAACGGTTTCTTCAAAGGTGGGAGGTTCAACTTGAATCATATTACTCATCGCTACCACATATCCCTGGTACCTGCATGGATTCTTGCTTTCTCTAAAGGTCCCTCTGGCGGGAATGTGTCACGAAGCCAAATTGGTCTCTTCCTTGTAGGAGGATCACATGGAGGAGGATCCAAGGGATCCATAGGCTACATGGAATCATCAACAATATCTTTCTCAGATTCTGGCATGGAAGGACCTTCTAGAATATCCATATCATCATTCTTCTTCTCGGGAAGAGGAGGCTGAGGAAGGTCCCTTGCTTTCCCAAGGGCAGCATCTTCATCGAATGTTACATCCCTACTAATTTCAACATTCCTTTGGCCAGGAATATATATTCTAAATGCTTTAGAATTTTCACAATATCCAACAAACATACCCTTTCTTCCAGTGGCTTCCAGTTTGTTTCTTTTGTCCTTTGGCACATGGAAATAGACGGGGCAGCCAAATATTATGAGATGACCAATGTCGGGCTTAATACCTGCGTATACTTCCTCAGGAGTCTTGTTGTCCAATGCTTGATGAGGTACCCTGTTTTAAACATATACCGTTGTATTTGTTGCTTCACCCTAAAGGAACTTTGGAAACTTTTGATCATGGAGCATAGCTTGGCCAAATTCTACAATAGACCTATTCTTTCTCTCAACCACTCCATTTTGTTCAGGATTATAGGGCACAATAGTCTCTTTCTTGATACCTTCCTTCTTGCACAAGTCTGAATTCATTTGAGATGTATTCCCCACCACTGTTGGACCCAAAGATCTTAATTTTCTTCCCTATTTGATTTTCGACCAAAGCCTTTAACTCCTTGAACATTTTGAATTCCTCATCCTTGTGCTTCAAGTAATATATCCATGTCTTTCTTGAGAAATCGTTGATGAAGGTAATGTAGTAGAGATGGCCACTAGGTGAATATACGGGCACCAAACCACATATATCAGAATAAATGAAATGGAGGATGTATTTCGTCTTGTTCTCGCTAGAGGGGAATGATCCCCTTGTCTTCTTTCCACTGGCAAACCCTGGACATACTCCATCGTGTTGAGCTTGAACATCAGGGATCCCAGAGACTAACTTCTTCAATTTCGGAAGTGCTTCATAGTGAAGATGGGCCAGCCTTTGGTGCCATAGCTCGCTTTGATAAATTGCATAATGGACCATTGCTAGAAGAGGTCTTCCAGTGACTCTATATAGTATTTCAAAGCTAGATCCCAATGTGAAAGCATCTCTCATAGAGGATTCAACAACCCAAGTACTTTTCCTTTGATGAAAGAGACCCTCATTCCTTTGTACAAATACCAAATTCTTCTTCAATCCCAGCACATACATCACATCATGAAGAAAAACAGATTCACCAGAGTCCAAGAGAAATTTAACAGACCCAAAGCCTTCAACGAGATGAGTGGAGTTATCTCCAAGAATAATCTTCAAACTTGACCCCCTCTCTACCAAATTTCATAGAACATCCTTATACTTAGAGAAATGATGAGAGGCCCCACTATCAACCAACTAACTATCCCAAGCATCCGGAGGAGAGGAATTATAAAGAGAAGAAATAAGGATATATTCAAATTGATTAGCAGCATTACTTTCATACCTGGAATTTCTTGACCTCTTTTGTGGATGATTGCCTTCTTCATGATCATCGGGAGAGTCCCTTCTTCTTCTATCATTCCTTCTCCCATCTCTTCTATCATATGACATGTTGTTTTTATAGCCACAATTATTGTTGTAGGTCCTCGAAGTATTTCTCCTTAGAGCATCTCGTTTTTCAAGGCAATCTAAAACATAGTGACCCTTTTGATGACAATTGTAGCATTCAACATATTTATCTCATCTTCTTGAGTCCTTGGAGTCTCGATTGGCTTGAGGAGTTCTTCTTGCATTAGATGGATTTCCCTTTCATTTCCTCTTGTTCTTCTTCTTCCCTTGAGCAACAAAGGCAATAAGCTCTGCTTCATTTGGCCTTTGAATTCTCCCCGTAGATATCATCATTCTTTCTTCTTGATTGCATGGAGCAAGTAACTCATCAAAAGAAGGGATCCTTTCCTTGTTGTTGATAGAAGTAATGAACATGTCCTATGATGAAGGAAGACCACCAAGGGAAATCATCACTAGTTCCCTGTCAGGTACAATTTCTTGAGCAGTCTGAAGTTGATCCCTGATTTCAGTGATTCTCATGAAGAATGATTGTATAGTCTCCTCCTTGTGCATCTTAAATTCCTTTGAGTTGATTTTTCAAATCCATAATGTGGCTCAAATTGTTCACTTCATACATGCCAACAATCTTATCGTACATTTCCTTGGATGTCTTCAAAGAAGAAATATAAACAAGTAGATGATCTCTTAAAGAATCAATAATGATCTTCTTAGCTTTAATCTCACCTTTCTTGTACTTGGATTTGACAGCTTGGGGAGCATTTTCTGGTGGTGCTGAAATCTTTCCTTCCACGTATTCCAAGACATCATACTCATCTAAGGTGACATTGATCTTGGTCTTCCAAGCTGCAAAGTTAGATGCATCAACTAGCTTTTCATTATCCTTGAAGTATGAGGTAGACATTTTTTACCAAACCAAAAATCAACTACTAGAAGATGGATGCTCTTGCTCTATGTCTCTTGGGCTTGTCTTCACCTCAACTTTGATACCATGTTAATTTTTCATCAAGAATTGTTCTATGTTGCAACTATCACTTCAACAATTTCCAATAGCATCCAAATTACAATTTCCACTTCTTCAATTAACCAATAACAATAGAGCAATAGTAGATAGAACAATTATACAATGTGCACAATGAAAGACAACCAAGAGACAAGAGACACAATATTTGGTCAATGACCAGCGAAAAACCCCACAACGGGAAAAACCCTTTGCAATTATTTTTTAATTAGATTTTCTTCAAATGTTCAGCATAGAGAGTACATCATCCAAGAGTCAAAGTCAAGCTTTGACTAGTCAATATTCAAAACCAATATCCAATATCTAATCAAGTCAATATGCCAAGTAATGTATCCAAAATAGAGAGGAGAGTCAACTCTAGTGCAAATCTATCCAAGTCAACTACAACAATGTGTGCCTAACTAGTCATCAATCAAAGGTCAAAAAAGTCCTTTAGCAAGCTCGGTCAATAGCCTACAAACTCGACCTTAATTGTTGGTCAAAGTTAGCCCAAAACAGTCAACAAAAGTCCAGTCAAACTCGGTCAAAAGAGAGATGAAGTCTACGGTCAAAGTCTACAATTTCCTGCGATCAAAGTCTGCAGTCAACACTTGGTCAAACTCCCATATTTTCCCGGTCTTTGTGCCAGTCTACTCAGCCTTTGAAAATTGAAATTTTCCTAGCCAAAGTAAGTCAAAACACAAAGTCAAACGCAGTCAAACTGTGGTCAAACCATCCAACTAAAAAAGTCAACACATAAAGTCAAAAATGCCCAAGAGAACCTCACACATGTGAAGAGAATTTAGCTACCCCGGACCTGTGCGAACCAAACAAACCAAGAGAGAGAAGAAGAGTGTGTTGATGTGATGTCCAAATGAGCTTGAGATGTCCTTGATTTATAGGCGTTCCAGGAGGGCTAATTTGTCCTTGGGCCGACCTTGACAATTTTGACATTGTGGGCTTCACTTCAAAAATACACTTTTCCTTGTTCAAATTGAGTGCTTCAAAATTCAATTTTGGTCCTCTTGGAAAGAGGAGTTTAGTCCAATGGTTGGAATTTGTCACTGAGCTACCAAATTAGCACTCTGAAGCGTCTGCACAAACCTTGCGCAACATTACTAAGGAAATACTGCGGCGTCTCTTCTGCTAGCTCTTCGGCACTACAACTTCAAGGCTACTGGATCACTCTTTGCCTCTCTCTGCTGATGATTCTCCGGCTGAGAATCTCACTTTCTCTCTGGAAGTTATCCCTGCCCCTCTGCTGCAAGAAATATAAGAAGGGGCTTGAGGGTCATTGGGAAAACACATTGAAAGATCAAGGAATTCGATTTTCTTCCTGAGAACTTCTCACTTCGGAAAAATCGATTTCCTTGATCTCTTAGTGTCTTTTCCAAATGACCCTCAAGCCCCTTCTTATATCTTCCTATTGGACAACCAACGGCCTAGATTAAATCATAATCAAAGGCTCAGATTGTTTTTCCTTGATCCGTGTCTTTTTCTAGAAGTTTCACCCCTGATTAGATTAATACCCATTAATATTTTAATTTTCCTAAGTTTAGACTTAGGAACCCCATTAGAAATATTAATTATTTTAATAAAATCACTTTTGGGTGGAATTTCCCAAAACGCTTTCTAGGTTCTTTGGAATACATGTGCCCAAGCCTCCCTGCAAAATTTGAGGCTTAGATCACATCCGATGATTCCCCAAATCAACATTCAGGACAATCAACAAGTTCCCAAGTGTTGTTTTTCATCACTGCCTTGTATTCTTCAACCATTGCCTTTTGCCATTCGACATGCTTCACTACCTCTTTGTATGTGGAGGGCTCAATAAAATCGTTTGTTATCAAGGCAAAATTTTCTTCATTTCTTTGTGAACTTCTTATTCCTGTTTTGTTTTGTTCATCCGGCCTTACATCCTTCAAAAGTTGAATGGCCCATTTAGACAGTTGATGTTGACTTGTTTGTGGATCTAAATAATCGCCATCATTATAAAGTGGATTGATATAAACAGATGTTCTTTCACATCTGAAGGTTCAAGGGGTGGAGAGTCATTGATGGATGAAGTGCTGCTAGAATATTCAGATTAGCTTCCAGAAGATCCAAATGGTCCAGATGAAGTAGGTGAGCTGGATGAATGATTTTTTGAAGAAGGCAATTCAATCTCATACCAATGTTGTGTACTTGGTTGATTTTGTATTCTGTGTTTCTTTTTATCACCCTTGGTTTCCAATTTTTGCAAAATATTTTCTATCTCTATAGCAAGCTTGCTTTTTTTTCCATCAAATATAACATTTTTGCTGACAATAAACTTTCCATGGACAAAAGACAATATCCCTTCTTTTTAGCAGATTACCCAATTAATGTACACTTCAAATTTCGTGAATCAAGCTTAGTTCGTTTTTCTTTCAGAACTAAGGCATAGCATATTGAACCAAACACTCTAAGATGTTTTACTCGAGGTTTGAAACCAAACCATGCTTCATATTGTGTAATTCCATTCAATGAAGCAGTGGGAGACCTACTTCTTAAGTATATTGTTGTATGTATTGCTTCTGCCCAATATGGACTTAACTTTTTTAAAGTTAGCATGGATCTTGCCATCCCTAACAAGGTGCGATTCATTCATTCTGCTACTCCACTCTGTTGTGGAGTGTAGACAGTTGTAAATTGTATTTTAATACCATTGTCCCTGCAATAAGTTTGGAATTCATTGGAAGTGAATTACCCTCCATTATTTGTCCTGAGAGTGCCAATTTTCTCTTTAACTTCATTCTCAACTAGTTGGCAAAAAGTCTTGAACTTTTCAAAGGTTTCTAACTTTTGTTTCAAAAAATAAACCCAAGTCATTCTATCGAAATCATCAATGAAGAGAAGAAAATATTTACAACCTCCTAAAGAAGCCTGTAGGGGTCCAAAAATGTCATTGTGAACCAATTGCAAATGCACGTTTCAGCCCATGAACTTGTTGGAAAAGTCTCTTGACTTCGTTTCCTGTAAATGCAAACTTCACATCTTTCATTTTCTTTCTTAAAAGTTGGAAGTGCTTTAACCATTCCCTACTTTTGAAGTTGAGAGAAACTTTCAAAGTTTAAATGTCCATATCTAACATACCACGACCTTATAGGTGAAATAGCTATATTTGTTGCTCCTGCAAAATCAGAGTTTCGTGGAATGACTGTTCCTTTCAACCTTTGAAGTTTTCCATCTTCATATCTTGTCATGGTTGTCTTCATATTTTGTTTAATGGAATTGATTTTTACTAATCCATCCTCCATAACGACCTAATGTCCTAGTTGTGGAATCGTGACTAATCATAACGAATTCTTCTTGAAATTTGGTACATACCAAACATTTGAAATTAGTTTTTCTCCAATGCCAAGAAGAGAAACTTTTACTACACCTTTTCCACAAGGAGTGTGTCTTGTATCATCTGCTAGAAAGATTGAATTGAGTTGACACTGTTGAAAGGTCCAAAAGGAGTTATGTCGAAAAGTCATATGTTGTGTTGCCCCTGTATCTAAAATCCAAGCATCTTCATAATCACTTTTAAGATATGTGGAGACCTGTAAGGCTATTGATTTTGAACTTTTAAGTGTAGTGAAGACATATTTTGAGCCATCATCTTCTTGATCATTAGCAAACTGTGCCAAATGTTGTTGAAACTTGGGAATTTTTTCAATAGAAGTTCGACAATCTTCAGCATAATGACCAACTCTAAGGCATCTTTTACAAACAATTTGATTGAAATCTTTTCCTCTACCTTGACTTTGTCCTCTACCTCTGCTTTGTCCTCTTCCTTGATTTTATCCTCCGCCTTGACTTTGTCCTCTACCTCTACTTTGTCCTATTCCTTGATTTTTTCCTCTGCCTTGACTGTTGCCTCTGCCTCTGGAACTTTCAGTTGAAGATTTACTAGTATTAGCTTCTGTAAAAAAAACATCTTCTCCAAACTGTTTCTTCTTCCCAGAAGTTTTGTCATGTTGAGCTAGCATTTCACTTAATTCATCAAATTTTAATTTTTGTAGTTTTCCAGTCACATGTAAACTTTCCAAAAAATGTGTATATGAATAAGGCAAACTAGCAATCAAAATTGTAGTCATGAAGATATCATCCACTGCTTGAAATCCAGCCTCTACTATTTCCATCTTAATGTTCTTAAGTCTAGAAATGTGCTCTAGTACCTCTCCCTTCTGTCAGTTTATGTTGAAGCAACTTCAATTGTAGATCAACTCTCTTTGATTCTGGTTGTGTATCAAATAAATTTTTAGATGTTTTATAGGCAGACCATGCATCTGAAGCATTTTCTATATGAACATACATTTCATCATTAGTTGAAGATTTAATTAATGGTAATGCCTTTGCATTTTTTATCTCCTATTTAGCTAGTGAGTCTGCGTCCGTAGGTTTAAAGTTTTAGCGTGGGCGCTATTTTATATTAAAATGTATATATATCCATTACTTCATGTTTGAAAAGTGTAAAGGAATATTTTTGGGAAAGTAAATTCTTTTTTCATGGAGAGATAAGATGTGATAAAGTAAATTGTTTAATGGAGGGATAAGATATATTTTTTTTAATTGTAATATTTTAGAGTGATAAGTCACTGGAGTAATAAGTGATTTTTTAAAGTAATTTTTGAGTAATAAGTTACTTTTGTAATATTTGGAGTGATAAGGAGTAATTTTGTAATTTGTAATTTTGGAGCTATAAGGTGTAATTTTTTATTATTATTGTTTTTTAGGGAAACAAAATTGTAATTCAAAGTAACTTTTGCTTTGAGGGGGGTTGGAGTCAAAGAAGTCAAATTGCAAGAGCATTGTAAAAGTCAAATTTTGAAAGTTCTATTATAGAATTTCAGAAAAGTTGACTAGAGCCAAGTGCAAAGCTCAGTCACTCTTCTACTATAACAACTATAAGAGGGTCAAGGCCAAGCCCCAATAGCTCTGATACCACAATAATAGTAGAAGTTTCCTCAGACATACAAATTTTATTAACAAGGAAAAGAAAAATTACATGAAATTTAAAGAGCTTACACACAATCACTCAATGCCCTTGCAAGTGAAGAGAAACAAGTTTTATATAAGCTTTGTGTCCTAAACTAATTTTGTTATGGATCACTTATTTCATTCACAAGTGTCCATTTACATTTAATGCACTTTTAACAACACTCCTAACTATTTTCCTAAATTAATTCCTAAGAAACGACACCTTTCTAGATGTCATATCTCTTATAACAACTAGCTATTCTAAAATATCTCCAATATTTAATTAAATATTCTAGATAATTAAATATTATACTCTAAATAATTGAGGTCTATGTATTTTTTATCATCTAACACAATCAGCCTTAATGTTTCGCTATGTCTGCCATAGTGATTTGGAATTAGTCTCCCCTGTAGTATTTGGAGTGTATACTTTATTAGAAACATAATAGGAACTTTGTCTATTTAACACATGTAAATATTCCTGATATGAAATACCACCCCAACTCTTTTCTATTGGGAACTTGGAAGTAAGCTCGAGTATAAATGGCTGTTGAGAAGGTACAAGGCTTGAAAAGCATACGGGGCAATACTTATGCAGAGCTAGTAGAGATGATAGCACAATGACTGCATCAACCAACCAACCTGACAAGAAGTTGGCACTATCTTAAGATAAAATCCTTTTTTTAAGGGTGCCAACTGAACAATCTTGTGTACTTTTGTCTTTGAAAAGGGCCTTTAGAATATTAGACTTTTCTCAATCTACCATTCTCATTAATACCCAGCATCACAGACTAGTTTGAACTGTTACATAGAGAATAATTTAAAACCCATGAAGAATTGAGGAATCAAATATTTTATTATTAGGTTTCAGGCTGCCTTTGTAACTTTCAACGTTGAAAGGATATGAAGATAAATTTAATCCAAGCTATAGGGGTTTTATATGAAACATTGAAGCAAGTGCTTGTGGGCAAAAGGAATTAGAACAATAAAAGGAAGAGATTAGGAAGAGATAGACAGTTAACATGGTAATTGCAGCCAACATTGTCAAAATCAAGTTGTAAGTGAAAAGGAAGAGAGATTTTAAAAATATAAGTTCCAAACCACATACAATCAAACAAAAGTGGATATAAATATTTCATACCTTTTTTCAGCTTCATCCTTATCCTTTGTCAAGAAAGTAGAGTGCCAACCACGACCAATAGGAGAGGAGGGATCATCATCTTCTCCCAAAATACGAATGTAAAGCAAACCTGTTTCCTCCAATTTTTTTACAAAATCAGGGAATTTCTCTGCCATCCTTTTATATATAAGATGACTCGGGACAATCGGTGTTTCTCCACCTACTGCTGGCTCCACTTCACAATAAAAAAATAATTTTGCAGGATATTCAGGTACCTACAAGACAACACAAAAAAATTCTTCTCATGAATAGACCACCAAAACTAGTGGATTAAGAACATCTTTGTTTTGGGAAGATTTTAAGAATTTTGGATGGAAAGAGGACGCCAAATTTAATTAAAAAATTTCAATTCAATACATATACCCATGTTTATCTTAAATCCGTTTGAATTACATCCTCTTAAAACCAAAAAGAAGAGTGTATTATTATATCTATCACAGATTTTAATGAGTTCAAATCCTAAGTATCATTTAATGCAAGAAGTATTTGATCCAGTTCACACTAAAAAATAAGTATAACTGCTGACATAATTCCTGCCAGTACAAGAGTAATATTATGGAAAACTAACTGAATCCAGGCTGACTTCAGAAAGGGTGACTAAGGACCAGTTTGCATCGTTTGAAAAAAGTATAGATTTGTGTTGGCTTGATTGCCCTCTTTTTAACTAATTCAACTCTACCTTCAGCATAGATGCTGCAATTAATGAGTGTCTATACTGTCAAAATCAGCCAAAACTTGCACCTGGCCTCATCTCTGTCAAAAACAATAGAATCGAAGATCATAAAGGACATCATGACTTGCACTGTATCAATTTCTGAATAAACTTTGGAGCATGCCAGCTAGGAATTGAAATTGGGTTGTTTGTACAGAAGTGCTGCATAATCACCCATTTAAATAAAAATTGTACAAGACAGCCATTTCCTGAAAAAGAATCTTCCACATGGTGAATAGTGATTGGATCTAGAGATATAAGAGCATTGGTCCATGGTAGAATCTCATCTTTCCTTGTTCATCGTAATGTTTTGCACTCGAAAGTACACCCCATGCCGCTACATTTTAATTTCTATGTCATAGATTTTGAACAAGTGGGTTAGTTGTATCTCGTTTGTGGGAAAGTTGGGGGTTCTTTATTCATAAACTTGAGAGAGGTTGTGGATCACAAGGACTGTGGATCTACATGGATGGGTGAAACCTGTCATTTGCGGCAAAATAGGAAACCCCCTTTCCAGAGACTTGAGAAATTCGACAAGCGTTTTCCACCATGTCCTGGTTGATGAAACATTTGTCATTCACAGAAATCATTGTATAAATGCATATCACAGCAGCAGAAATAAAGTTCACTAGCAAATACAAGAGAGAAAGCATACATATTACTTGCATTACTTTTTCAAACAACACATTATATGAGAGTACAAGCTAAGGTGACTCTTCATATTCCACTTAATCGAAGCCTAATTGAAAGTGACTTAAGCTAATTCCATTTTGTGACAATAACTAGGTACTACGTGCTAACATGTACTTTGTTGACTTGAGCAACTAAAGTACTTCTATTGGTTATGACCATTACACGTACTCTATCATCGTCCTTTAATAGTTATAGAAGACATTACACCAACCTTATCTCTAAAATATATAAACATATCTGGCCTGAGAGGCTTGGTAAGCATGTATGATGTATGTAGTTTACTCGTGTTGCACAATATTGCAACTCAGTTTGCTTGTTCTCCACCAACAGTTGGATAAAAAGACAATGTACTTCAACATGTTTGGCATGATGATGAAACACAATGTGCTTTGTCAATTTAAGTACACCCTGATTGTCACAGTGTAGTGAATTGTAGAATTAGCTCATGTGACTTGCAAATCACAAAGTATCATCCTCAATGAAACTGTCTCACAAACTACACTAATTGCTTTCGTATACTCCACTTCAGTGAAGGAAGGAATGTGACACTACTTGATGCTTCTTATGCAGTCATAAAATTGTGCCTGTATCAAGGCTGAAGATATACCAAGTAGTGAGGTTCTTGTTATAAACTCACCGTGCCCAATCTGAAGCTATAAACCTGCAAGTATGAAATGCTTACCTTTACCATCTAGGATGCCAAACTCTTAGTTTACCCTTCACATACCTTAATATCCTTTCCATTGCCATCGCAATGATCAGCTTTTGGGGCTATCATAAATCTAGATATATGGTTGACCAGAAAGCTTTAGATCTGGTCTGTGGTTGCAAGACAAATCAAGCTTCCTACCAGCTATTTATAAACTAACTCATTTGTCGTTTTGAGTCAGATGTGGCTGATGATTTCATTCCAACCTCCATAGGTGTACGCACTGATTTACAACTAACCATTCTAAACCTCTCAAACAAACTCTTGGCATAACCACAAGTCAGATTTTACCGCTATTTGCAATGACTATGTCATCCGCATAAACCACTACAATCTCCACATCGTCAACAATTCCTTTGACATAAATATTTCGACAAAGAAGGATTTTACTGAATCCAGACCCTGTAAGGTATCTATCCAATTTTGTGTATTGGGTTCATGGGACCTGTTTTTGGAAAAAATCACGATCTGATCGCAAAAAATTGTCGGGTCGTGCGACAGCAAGTTTTCAAAGTCTTATTTTGGGTTTTTTTATTCATTTTGTAGACAGAGGGCAAGGATGAGAGCTAAGGAGGAGGAGAACTCATCTACAAGGGAAAGAGAGGAGAAAAATGAAGGAATTTAGCATCCCAGACAAAAATAAATAAAGTTTGGACCAATTTTCTTCAACAAGGCGTGTTTTTCAGGTATGGGCATTAAATATTGCCCTAATTTTTTTGTTTTTTCCTTTTTTTTCTTGGGTTTTCGTCACCCATATATTTTCCATGATTTTTGCTTGGATTTGAGTGTGTTTTTTTTGTCATTTTTGTTGCATTTAGTGGAGAGGGTTTTATTTTGTCAAAAATGTAAAATCTTGATTGTTAGTTTTATTTGTTTAAATTATTTTTGTGCCCTAGTTTTTTCCATGATTTTTGCTTGAGTTTGAATGTGTATTTTTTTCCATTATTGTTGCATTGAGTTGAGGGTTTTTTTTTTGTCAAAAATTCAAAATGTTGTATGTAAATTTTAATTTCATTTGTTTAACTTGCAATTCTTCTTGTGCCCTAGGTTCAAACTTCAATCTTACATTAAAACTCAAGAGTTCAACAAAGTTACAAACATGCCAAGGAAATTGGACCCTCTGGGGAATTTGGTGAACCTAATGGAGGGTTTGACAGATCAAATTTGAGTTGCAAGTTATGTGGGCATCATATGACAGGGGTGTATACAGATTGAAGTTCCATCTTACCCAAATTCCTGGAATGAAGTAGGGCCTTGCACAAATACAAAATCCAAAAATCATCCACAGAGCCCTCAAATCATTGGAAGAAATAGACAACGAAAGTGACCAAGGCAGCTCTGAAGAGTCAAATGGCAAGGGGTGGAGTGGTGGGATCGGGTGGTGACCGTGAGAGTGGTACTAGTTCTTCTTCAGCATCAGCATCTCAGTCAACCCCACAACTACCTCATCATCTTTTGTTCCTAGAACCACACTTGGTGCACAACCATCTATTACGTTGGCTCTTAAAAAAAGGGAGAAGAAAGAAGCTGACAAGTTGTTGGGAAGGTGTTTACTTTGGAGTGATGTTCCTTTCAGCATTGCCAGGAACAATCCATTTTTCCAACCCGCAACTGATGTTATTGCTATTGTTGGCCCGGGGTACAAAGCCCCTTCATATGACGACTTTAGAGGGTGTATTCTTTAGAATGAAAAGGACGAATGCACTAAGAGATTAGAGGAGTTTAGGGGCTCATGTGCACACACAAGATGCATTGTGATGTCAGATGGTTGGACCAATCAAAAGGGAAGAACCTTTATTAACTACTTGGTTAATTGTCCCAAGGGAACGATGTTTACGAAATTTGTTGATGCAACTGCACATATCAAAGATGCACGGTTATTATGTGATTTGTTGGACGTGTTCATTCAGGAGGTGGGTCCACAACATGTTGTCCATGACATAACGAACAATGTTGCAAATTTTGTTGCTGGAAGGATGCTTATGGAGAGGCATCCTAACTTATTTTGGACACCTTGTGTTGCACACTAGATTGAATTGATGTTGAAGGACATAGGAAAAATTCATTTTGTCAAAGATATTGTTGAATCATCAAAAAGCATTACAAAATTTATATATAATCATGCAACATTCACCAACGACAAGGAGTCGGTACGACCTGCCATTACACGGTTTTCCAGTAGCTTCGTATCTCTTCAATCCCTCTTGAATTATATGTGGAATGTGAAGAGAATGTTTCTTTCGAAGGAGTGGCATGCTGTGTCATATAGCTGCAAACTAAGTCACCTGACACGGGGATTCGGGATTCGAGAGTCGGATTCAAACACGTTGACCCCCCGCAACAGGACACGTAGGATTCGTTATATATTATTTTATTAAAATATATATATATATATATATATTAAAAATTACTTGCAAACCAGAGGGCGAGGCCATATGCAGGCTAGTTTCATACCAGAAAAGCTTCTAGGCGGGAGTGCAGGAGGTGTATAACAATACTGAACCTTTGGTAAAGGTTATTTAATTAATTGATGGAGACAACCCCGCAAAAGGCTACTTGTATGAGGCCATGGATAGGGCCAAAGAATCCATTCGTGGCTATTATGATGATAAGGGGGATGAGGGGTTTGAGAAACAACAACTGAAATGGGAAATGATTGATGAGCGATGAAACAATACACTCCATCGTCCCATTCATGTTGAAGAGATCTACTTGAACCCCGCATTTTGTTACTCCTTTGGTTTCTTATTTGATGTTGAGGTCATGGATGGATTCTTCATTTTTGTTCAGAAGATGGTGCCATCTCAAGCAGAACATATAGAAATCTTCAAAGAAATGGAGATATACAGGATGGCAAGTGGCACATTTAGCTTCGACATGGCTATTGTGGATAGAAAAACTAAAATGCCAAGTAAGCTTTTAGTTTGTTTCAAATTTCATTGTCTCTTCATACTTTGCTTCAACTTTCAAATATCAATTTTTTTTAATGTTTATCTTATTTGTTGTAAATGCATGGTGGAGAAGTTATGGTGGCAGTCTACCCAATCTCCAAAGGCTTTACATTCGAGTGCTCAGCCAAACATGTAGCTCCTCCGGATGTGAGCGCAACTGGAGTGTATTTGAAAAAATACACACCCAGAAGCGCAACAGATTAAATAATAAAAATATTCCAATTAATTTTTTGAATTCATTAAATAATAAACAATATAATTTATTAATTTAAATTTATGACCCTTGTACAATTTGGAGTCCTAGCACCTTAATGACATGGTCTATGTCTACTACAATCTTCGATTGTGAATGAGGCAACTTGAGAGGACACCTGATGTGGAGGCCATCTTAATGGATGCAAAAGACACCACTGCTGCATGAAGGGTTGAGGCCGAGAGGCCTATCCTAGAATCAGCCCCTGATTGGTTAGAGGAGGAGGTAGTGGAGGGGGTAGCAGCTACAAAGGAGGGGGAGGAGGAGAAACAAGAGGAGGAGGTGACAACACCTACTCTGGTCACCAGTAGAGGATGTGGTCTACTTCCTATTAGCTGCATGAAGGGTTGAGGCCGAGAGGCCTATCCTGGAATTAGCCCCGATTGGTTAGAGGAGGAGGTATTGGAGGGGGTAGCAGCTATAGAGGAGGAGGAGGAGGAGGAGAAACGGGAGGAGGAGGTGACAACACCTACTCTGGTCACCAGTAGAGGACGTGGTCTACTTCCTATAGCTCCTAGTTTTTCAGCTTCTAGAGCACGACAGAGTCAACTGCCATCCCTAGGGCCTTCTTCATCTAGAGGGAAAGTCGTTATATTTTCTCGCAAGAGGAGCAGAGGAAATCAGTAGTATTAGTTGGTTCATTTCGTTGAATATGATATTATGGCTCATGATATGAGATACATTATTATATTTTTTGTTGATATTTTGAGGCTGAGTCAGGACTCAGGACTCAGTATTCCGAACATGATTCACAGTTATGTGTGATGTAGCACTAGACATATTACACATCTTATTAGTTCTCTTTTCATATTTATGTGTCAATGCATTTATTTTATGTTGTGGATGCTTTAGATATTAAAAATTTTGATTTTTTTTTTGTATTTGCCATTTTTTTGCCGATTTTTATGGATTTTTTCCCGCTTTTTTCCGATTTCGGACCCTCGTCAATTTAATTCCGATCGCGATTATCGCAACACTGAGATTGCCTCTACACTCACTTTGGCACTGAAAGAGTTCAACACATGCCCTATAAGGGCTTATGCATGCATGACATCAATATTTCAGCTTCTTTTGCGGGTTAATTGTTATGTTTTATGTTGGCTTGTAACCGCACCTCGTATTTGCGCATTATTTTATGAATTGAGGGGCTTTAGACTAAAATTAGAGATCATTGAACATGTATAAATTGGAGAGAGATAATTTCTAAACTCTCATCATCATCACTTGGAGAATTTGGACCTCATAAGAGAATTTGCATCTGTTTCCTTCTTGGCTATTGGCATATTCTTGGATGGATTTTGATGTTTGGAAGCTATTTTGGATTGTCTTTGGAGTTGTTTCTTTGGTGAATGGATGGATATACTACATGTTATCTTGTAAGTGCCTATTTTTTATGAATTTTTATCTTGAAATTATCTAATGTATTGAATTGTTGCTTATATATTATGTTTATTTATGCCCTAATTGTTGAAAATTGATTTTGGAAAAGCTATCTAGTTGAGAATTGCATATGTTACTCATTGTATATCTTGTAATGAATGTTCCTAGTGGAAGAATCCTTATAACTCTCCATCAAATTCCATTTTCCATAGAAATGGGTAAATATTAGAAGTTGGTACCTACGGCATCAATTTTTAGCCTCCTTGGAAACGATTTAGGTTATCTAAAGCCTTCTTGACTCCAAATGCCCAAAGGACAATACACTAATCCAAGTCCTTGGTGATCTTTCCTACATTTCATCCATAACTTTTCCTCTTAAAATTTCAGCCCTCTTAAGGATACAACATCTAACTAGGGCTTAGAGCAAAATTCCTTGGGATAGGTTTTCTCAGAACCTGAGAGCCTAAACATCAAGTGGAGGGGCTTGGCTACTTAACCTATAAATTTGGTGGGCATCCACTTAAGTTTCCTCCACAAAATCTCTTACCCTAGGTGTTGCCCTAAGAGGGAAACCGTAATTTTTCTTCCTCAACTTGGGGTCTTTCTTGAAGGTTGTATGAGCTTAGTACTTGTTGAAGTATATCACAAGAAGCCTTTTCTCTCAATTGCCTTGACATCGAGAACTCATACACTTAAGCAAAATCAACAAGCCCTAGGTTTTGTGTATTTTCTTCCTAGGTCTCTCATAGAAAGCATATTGCTTCTTTATGAAGCCTTATGCCTGAAATATGAGTCTTTCTTAAGAGGTTCTAGCATATCACCATATACCCTAACCTTAAAATACCTTTCATAACGTGATACAATCTTACTGGGACTCCTCCCATTGGTGAAAGTCCGTAAAGGGCAAGGGGTTTTGGCTGAGGTGACATTGGGCCTCTACCCCACTTTAAGCACTTAGTCTAGCTTCTTGTCTTGTAGGGTTTCCCTGCTAGATTTTGTGGTAACAAGCCTAAAGCCCCCTAAAACAATAAAATAATGTCACAACAACAAGTTAGGTCAAAAGTTGACCTACTAGCCAAGATAAAGCATACAAAATTTCCCACATGTGTGAGTCGTAGGGAAGAATATGATGACATCATCCATGTGTGAGCCTATCTAGAGCATGCACTTATGGATTAGGGCGCCAAGTGATGTGTAGAAGCCCTCTAAAATCATCTCCTAAAGGTTGGCCCTCAGATCTCTATCAAACTCTCATTGTGGGCCCAAAATTGCATCTTGGGGTCAAAATGAGGTCTCATGGATCTCCAAATGGCCATAGTGTCTGCCTCTGCTCCAATGTTGAGGTCTTCCAATGTGGTGCTAGCCCTCCCCTGTCTCAAGGGGTGAGACCATCCTCACTTGGGCCCTAGTTCAATTTCTCTCCCTCACCAAGTGATAAGATCGGCTAGGTCCAAGTGCATCATCCCAAAAGTCATGAAATGTAGGGCAAAGTGCCAAAAAATTGTCGGTGTTGGAAGTGCCAAACGCTGTATATGATGATCTGTTGTCGCTTGGAGTCCCATGGCTCTCAACACCTGACTTATGGGTGTCAATATGCTTCTCTAGAATCCTAGTACCAGTTTAGGTGGCCAGGTCCTAGTTGTGGACCACCTAATGATCACATCACAAAGTCTAGTGAAAGCAACAAACCATCAGGTACAATAATCATTTTTGCATCTAAGTGGTCCAAGCTTGAAAGCAATGCACTATTTGACACTTCAAACAAGGATACCCTTCTAGATTTGGGTCTTTGAAATTGCAATGGTGTTACCTCCCTAAGTACGAGTGGCTAAATGAAAACCCTATTAGGTGTATTCAACCCCCAAGGGGAGGTGATATTTCCTTGGTCCACCCTTCAATCAATAGGTGTTATGTGAATAATGATGGTAATAGAGGGGAGAAGACTTCATGGCCAAGTGCCATGGTCAAAGGGACCAACATGATGGGGATCCACATCCTGAGTGTATAGATGTGAGGAGGGAGCAATCATGGATGCATGAGTTACCAACCTGGCCTTTGTTTTTCCACCCCTCTTGTGTGCCTTTTACTTTTTCTTGATTTTTCTTTGTATTACTGCTTGTAGCTCAAAGGGTTAGAGCTTGCTTTGTATGATGTATAGCAATTATTACCCCCTTAATGATGAGGTAGCTCATTGCCCATTAGGGGTTGGGACATGCAAGGGTTCCTTTTTCATGATGTGAAAGAGCAACATGTACTCAAGAACTCAGTGACGGTCGTAGGGGTGAGGTAGAGCTCATGTTAGGCTTTTTCCCACGTGCTAATGTGTATGTCCCGACCATCTTTTGCATTTTGATATTCTTTCTTTTATTTTGCTTGTGGCCATTATATGTTTTTTCCTTTTCTTTTAGCTGCATCAACCTCCCAGGGCAAAGTTTCGGGCCCTACCCAAGTATGAGGATGTATGGGTGCCAAATCCCAGAGAACCAATGGTTAGTTGAACCCGAAGAATGGAGGTGGAATATAGGAAATGTAATGTAAGATGGAGAGTAGTAAGTATGGAATAAGGATAGATGGAGCATGTTATCTCAATCAGGGCTTCCTAAGTAGTGTCCCTCCTAAACCCACTAGGCAATTAAGGGAGGTCCCACTAGACTAGGATTGAAAATTAACCCCCCATTTAAGGTGAAAGAGCAAGATCACAGTCAAAACCCTTTCTTCTTCCAGGTCACCCAATAATCCATGCCAAAAGCCCAAAGTACAAACAAGCATAAGCAGCCAATTGCAAAATGAATAAAGTACCTTTTGATCAGAAGCCCACCTTCATTCATGTGCGCTCATGAGAGAAGACATATGACTGATGCAGGTGGCAGAGATATGAATGGCACATCATCTTCAAGTAATGGTGGCTACAAGGGATGTTGGCTGGCCGGCTAGAAGAGATGATGGGAGAAAAGTTTTCTCCTATGTAGTCACCCACTTTTTGTGGGTAACATTTGGCTCCAACTAGGACATGCACTCACCATAGAGTGCATGATCAATGTGCTTGAATGGAGAGTTCATGAGAACTCCAACAATCCCTGGGGCCGCAGGCCTATACCCTGCACATTGCAACAAACTTGTTTGGGAGCATATGCACTGGGCGTAGGGTATCGACCATGTTTTATACAAGAGTATAAATCCATTTAGAAAATAAAATATATTCTAAATGCAACCTAGTCTACATGAAACATCATATGAATGTTATTAGCAATGCTCACACTGTTAAAATTTGGGTACCAGAGGACAAGTGGTTCCCTAAGGCTTTGATCTTTGGCTTAGGGAAAAGTGTCCAAATTTATCTTTTACTTTTCTCCTAAAGTGACTTTATAAGTGGTAAAGTCAATTCTAATTTAAAAGTGACTTTATAAGTGGTAAAGTTACATTCTAATTCAAAAGTGACTTTATAAGTGGTAAAGTTACATTCTAATTTAAAGGTGATTTTATTAAAGTCAATGAAGAATTAGATAGTGAAAAAGTGACTATGGAAATAAAAGGCTAAGTGAGTATTTATTTAAGTGGGTGAGTTAAAAAATAGAAAGTGAGAATTAAATGCACATTTATTCTCATCCCTAGATTTAAATGAATCTCAGCCATTAGATCTTAGAGTAACTCAAAAGGCCATTTAAAGAGTTAAAAAGAGAAGAGAAAAAGATCAATTCATTCTTTCATGAGCATTTGAGAGAAAGAGAAGAGAGAGCAAGGATAAAATTTCTTAGCAGTGAGGAAGTGAAGGAGAGCAGCAAGAAGACATTTCACCAAATCTGGGCAACAGCGTTTATTGGCACACATTCCAAGGAAAAACCGTACAACAGAAGAAAGGCACAAAAATCGAGGAAGAGGGGCAACAAGTTTTGGGCACATTTTTCGAGGCTGGTATAGCATTTAATGTTGTTTTATTGCTGTAAAAATTTATATTTTGGTTGTTTACTTATTGGTACGATTTTCGAGGTGGAGTTCAAGCACGGAAATCGAGATAAGTTGTAATTTGTTGTTGCTGGAATTTTTACTATGTATTTCAGTTTCTCTGTAAAAGCATTTTCAGAAATAAAGAAGAGCTCTCAAACTGGTTTTCCCCAAGAATTGTAGGGGGTTTTTCCAAGGTCACATTGACCAAAAGCTACTGTTATTTTCTGTGTGTGGCTGTCATAATTTTGCTGTGTTTTATTTCTGCAATTTCAACAGTGATGAAATCTCTAAATTTGTGTTTTCAGAAAATTATTGTCATTTCCAGATTTTAGAATTTTTATCATGCTTGTATTTAAAACTAAATGCATGGAGTGATAAGGAAAACTGATAACTAGAGTGGGGATTGAAGTTTCTTCATGGTATCAAGGATTGGTTGGCTGAAAAGTGAAATTTGGGATAGCAAAGTGAAAGTTACAGCACGCTGATTTTTACACAAAAAACAAAAACCTTTACCACAAATTTGAAAATTTCAGTTTGGTAGGACAGTGAAACATGTCTTTGGGTTTGAGAGTAGAAGACAGGTTGGATGGGCAGAACAACTACAGTGCATGGAAGGAGAGAATCCAGAGCATCTTTGAAGAAGCAGAAGTCTGGGGCATTATGGTAAATACCACACATAACCTAGTAGCAGTACCTGCTGACCCTGTATAGTTGGCAGAGTTTAACAAAAAGAATGTTAAGGCAAAAAGATTGATTCAGGAAGGAATCAAAGATCATGTCATTCCTCATGTGAGAGGAAAGACTTATGCACATGAGATGTGGACAACCTTGACCAATGTTTACCAGAGCTCAAATGAAAACAGAAAAATGGTTCTAAAGGAGAAACTGAAATGGCTAACACTGACAGTGCTACAGCATACCTCACAAAGATCACTTCAGTGAGAGATGAGTTGGCAGCCGTAGGTGAGATCATTGCACCCACTGAGTTGATGAGAATTGCTTTGAATGGTCTTCCCAAGACTTGGGATAATTTTGTGGATAGCATTGTTGCACAGGAAAACATTCCCGATTGGAAGAGATTGTGGGATGATTGCATTCAGAATGAGAACAGAAAGAACCATCTTGGGGCAGCGAAACAGGTGGAGGAGGATGACAATGGCATTGTTAACAAAAGGCAAAGGTAAAGGTAAGCAGCAAAACAAGGAGAAGGACTATTCCAAAGTCAAATGTTGGAATTGTCAAAAGTTGGGACACTATGATGTTGTGTGTCCGGAGAAGAAGAACAACAGAGGGAAAGACAAACCCATGGCAGCTTCTGCAGAGATAGAGAGCTTCTTAGAGAGATTTGATCGGGAGTTTGGGTTCATAGCTTGTGAGGCCACTAGTGCAGGATCACCTGCCATACAAGTTCAGAGGGAGTGTGCATTCCCCGCTACTAGCAGAGCATCTTCTAGCATTTGGTATGTTAACAGTGGCGCTTCCCGCCACATGACAGGAGTCAGAGAGTACTTCTCAAAGCTTTCAGAGGGTGATACTGATATGGAGGTAGTAATTGGTGATGGCAGCTTTGTTAGAGCAGTCGATGTGGGGACATTGACATTTGATAGGGGACCCAAACCTCCCTTGAAAGTGTGTTCTATATGTGCTTAGAATGAAGAAGAACTTGATATCCATCTCAGCACTTGAGGATAGAGGGTATGATGTGTTGTTTGGGAGAGGGCAGGTGCTTATATATCCTAGGGGAACTCCAGCTTCTTCAGCTAGAGAGATTGGTGTGCGACATGCCAAGGTGTACAAGTTCTCATTCTAGCCCTTGATGGCATTGAGTAGCAGCACTCGAGACGACCGACAGCAGATCTAGCAGTTCAGAGTTGTGTGAGATTTGGCACCGCAGGATGGGGCACATGTATCATGGGGCCTTGAGTACATTGTGGGAGATCACCACTGGTGTGCCAGATTTCAGTTCTGATCACCTTGATGTATGCACAGGATGTGCTATGGGGAAGTTTGCCAGATCCCCTTTTCCCAGCAGTGACAACAGAGAAAGTGGGATCCTTGACTTGATACATACCGATGTGAGTGGTCGAATGTCTCATGTATCATTGAGTGGCTATGAGTACTATGTTTTATTCATTGATGACCACTCCAAAAAAACCTGGATTTATTTCTTGAAGACCAAGAGTGAGGTCTTCAAGCAGTTTCAAGAGTTCAAAGCTCTTGTGGAGACCCAGACAGGTAGAAAGATGAAGGTCCTCAGGTCGGACAATGGAGGGGAGTATACCCTTGGTGAGTTTGTTGATTTTTGTGTTGAGGCAGGCATTAGAAGGGAGTTCACAGTTCCTTACTACCCCCAGCAAAATGGGGTTGCAGAGAGGAAGAACAGATCCATTGCAGGGGCTGCCAAAGCCATGCTTCATGATCAGGGGTTACCTTTATTTTTGTGGGCAGAGGCCTGCAACACTACTGTGTACTTGCAGAACAGGAGTCCACATCGTGCCTTGGGGAATGTGACTCTGGAGGAGGCTTTTTCTGGGAAGAAGCCTGATGTTGGGCACTTTCATATCTTTGGGTGCCTTACATATTCTTATGTCCCCAAAAGAGAACGGGACCAAGCTAGAGCCCACTGCAGACAAGGGCATCTTTGTGGGTTATAGCGAGACCTTGAAAGCTTATCAGATTTATATTCCTGCGTAGAGGAAAGTGGTTGTTAGGCGGGATGTGAAGTTCGAGGAGGAGAGGGACCTTTCAGGAGGTCACGGAGTTAGAGTATCCAGAGTCACCAGACCCTTAGGAGCAGTTGAGTCAGTCACAGGGATCCAGTGGCTAAGGATCAAGAGGTACATCGATTACACTGTCAGGTCCATCAGTGAGCAGTGGCTCTCAAAGTTAGGTGGGTGGTTCTTCAGGCAGCATGCAGGGCAGTCCGCAGAGCAGTTCACAGGGTAGTCCATTAATGGACAGTTCGCATGGTACTTCAGCATCTACAAGCACAGGTTCAGGCATGAGGTCAGTTGACAGACCTTCAAGAGTTCAGGCTTCTGATCATGATGAGGATTCTTTCACTTCAGTGGGAGAAGTATGCTCAGGGAAGAGGAAGCCCAAGTGGCTTCAAGATACCTTGCACAAGGCCACATCAGTTGTTGGGCCAAAGAGATAGGTTAGAGAGAGTAAACCACCTTTGTAGTTACATGGAATTGGTAACAAGCATTGTTGACTCCGAGCCTTCTAGTTATGAGGAGGCAACCAGCCAGCAGGTTTGGAGAGAGGCCATGATGGAGGAGTATTCTTCTATTATGAAGAACGATGTTTGGGAGGTAGTGCCGAGGCCTGAAGGTAAATCAGTTGTTACTTTTGGATGAAACTACAAGATAAAGCATGTTGCAGATGGCAACATCGAGAAGTTCAAGGCTCGATTTGTGGCGAGAGGGTTCTCACAGGTAGAGGGAGTTTACTATGAGGAGACCTTCGCTCTCGTAGGTCGGTATACATTTATTCGCTCCATTATATCAATTGCAACAGAGATGGGTTGGAAGATCCACCAGATGGATGTGAAGACTGCATTTCTCAATGGCTTCATTCAGGAGGAGGTTTATATTGAGCAACCGCAGGGTTTTGAGGTGCATGGAAAGGAGTCCCAAGTATGCAGATTGAAAAAGGCACTCTATGGCCTGAAGCAAGCTCCTAGAGCTTGGTACTATTTGCAGCAGTTGGGTTTCACAAAGAGTGAGGTTGATTTGAACCTATACTTCATTGTGGTGGGTGAGGAGCCTCTCATTCTGGTGTTGTATGTTGATGACTTGATCATCACTGGTGCAGAGAGACTCATTGAGGGCTGCAAGAGAGATCTTGCTTCAGAGTTTGAGATGAAGGATATTGGCTTGATGCATTATTTTTTGGGATTGGAGGTGTGGCAGGAGGAGGGGCCTTTCTTCCTGGGACAAGGGAAGTACATAGTGGATATTCCTAGCAATTTCACATGGAGGACTACAAACCCATGTCTACACCTATGATCACTAACTGGAAGAAGCTTCACGCTTCTAATTCCGAGTTGGTGGATCCTATTCTATACAAACAATTGATTGGTTGTTTGATGTATTTGGTCAACACTCGACCAGATATATGTTTTGCAGTTAACACTATGAGTCAGTGCATGTGTGAGCCCAGGAGAGTGCACAAGATGGCTGTAAAACACATTCTTCGTTACTTGTAGGGGACTGTGGATTTTGGTCTGGATTATAGACAGGGTGATGGAGTGAGACTGGCAAGGTACACAGATTCAGATTAGGCAGGTTGTGCTTCAGATAGGAAGAGTACTTCCAATTGTTGTTTTGGGTTGGGTTCAGCAGTTGTGTCGTGGATCAGCTAGAAACAACATTCAGTTGCATTGAGTTCAACTGAGGCAGAGTATATCGCTGCTAGTTTGGCTAGTTGTGAGGCCATATGGCTTCGCAAGATGTTTTTTGGTCTATCTGGTCAGGCATTGAGACCTTCAATAATTTACTGTGATAATCAGAGTTGCATAAAACTCACGGAGAATCCAGTTTTTCATGACAGATCAAAGCATATTGAGATCAAGTATCACTTCATTGGAGACTATGTCCAAAAGGGAGTTGTCAAGCTTAGGTACATTTCCACAGATGAGCAGGTAGCAGACATTTTCACCAAAGCCTTACCACGGGGCAAGCATGTCTAGTTTAGAGACAAGATGGGAGTGGTGAGGAACACTTTCCTCAATAAGAGGGAGTGTTAAAATTTGGGTACCAGAGGACAAGTGGTTCCCTAAAGCTTTGATCTTTGGCCTAGGGAAAAGTGTCCAATTTATTTTTTATTTTTCTCCTAAAGTGACTTTATGAGTGGTAAAGTCAGTTTAATTTAAAAGTGACTTTATAAGTGGTAAAGTTACATTCTAATTTAAAAGTGACTTTATAAGTGGTAAAGTTACATTCTAATTTAAAGGTGACTTTATTAAAGTCAATGAAGAATTAGAAAGTGAAAAAGTGACTATGGAAATAAAAGGCTAAGTAGGTATTTATTTAAGTGGGTGAGTTAAAAAATAGAAAGTGAGAATTAAATGCACATTTATTCTCATCCCTAGATCTAAATGAATCTCAGCCATTAGATCTTAGGGTAATCCAAAAAGTCATTTAAAGAGTTAAAAAGAGAAGAGAAGAGAAAAGGAAAAGATCAATACATTCTTTCATGAGCATTTGAGAGAAAGAGAAAAGAGAGCAAGGAGAAAATTTCTGAGCAGTGAGGAAGTGAAGGAGAGCAGCAAGAAGACATTTCAGCAAATCTGGGCAGCAACATTTATTGGCACACATCCCAAGGAAAAACCGCACAAGAGAAAGGCACAAAAATCGAGGAAGAGGGGCAGCAAGTTTTGGGCACATTTTTCGAGGCTGGCCGTACCGCAATTAATGCTATTTTATTGTTGTAAAAATTTATGTTTTGGTTGTTTGCTTATTGGCACAATTTTTGAGGTGGAGTTCAAGCACGGAAATCGAGATAAGTTGTAATTTGTGGTTGCTGGAATTTTTACTATGTATTTCAGTTTCTCTATAAAAGCATTTTCAGAAATAAAGAAGAGCTCTCAAACTGGTTTTCCCCAAGAGTTGTAGGGGGTTTTTCCAGGGTCACATTGACCAAAAATCACTGTGTTATTTTCTGTGTGGCTGTCATAATTTTGCTGTGTTTTATTTCTGCAATTTCAACAGTTGTGAAATCTCTAAATTTGTGTTTTCAGAAAATTATTGTCATTTCCAGATTTTAGAATTTTTATCATGCTTGTATTTAAAACTAAATGCATGGAGTGATAAGGAAAACTGATAACCGGAGTGGGGATTGAAATTTCTTCACACACAATAGGCAATGCACCTACACTACCATGCATAACATGTGAATGTCAATTCCTATCAAAGAAGGTGACGCGGCTCCCTTTCACCAAGGAAGGTAAAAGTTGACCATCAAGTTTAGCAATATAGAAGTAACCTACACATACCTTTCCATGGATCTTGACAGGGATAAGGTCCTTATCAACCAAAACAAGGTCACCTATTTGGTAGTCCTTATTTGGTTTTTGGACCCATTGGTTCCTAGGAATGGTTGGCCTGTTGTTCGATCTTTTAATTTGTCAGACCTCTTGAGAAGCGAGAGGCTAGAAAGGTTTTAAGGTCTCACGATGAGGATTGTGATTCATAGCCCTTATAGAGGTGGTCCTATTGGTGTTGGAGGGTGGTAAAGGGAATGGTTCAAGATCTTCAACGTGCTCGGGCAACTGGGGTTCCCTATAGAGGACAAAAGGAGTTCCATCAAGCTCAAAGATGGTGGCATATGATAAGTCCACTTGTAATTGTCCACCAATTGAAGCAGAATGTTTCCTTGACAAGAGCATCCCCCAAGCATCGGGCAAATCGATGACAACAACATCGATTAATGCAGAAATGTCCTTGTTACCATCCAAAGAGATCTTCACATCTTTGATAAGACCATAAAGAAGAATAGACTTAGAATCAAATCCATATACATTCTTATATGGCCTAGTAATTTCCATTTCCAATAGATGCATCACTTTCAATGGCATGACATTTGTCGATGCCCCTAAATCAAGTATGCAGTTGTGTAATATAAGATTGTTAATTACTAAGGATACCAAAAATGGATTATGACCCCCATTCTTCTTATCAATATGCATAATTTGTAATATGGCAAGTGGGTCATTAGGCTCATCATCAAGACCTAAATCCTTCTTCATTTGCCTCCTTTGGGGAGTAATTTTAGCCATCTCTTTAAGGGGAACATGCACAGTCACTTCGCCTAAGGCATTCTCCATGTCAACATTAAGTTCAACCTCATATTTCTTAGGTTTTGTCTTTGGCTTGCTTTGTAGTGTGAAAATTCCCAAATCTAACACATCAGAAACCCCTACTGCAATTTCTGGTTTACTATCTCCTACTTGTTCTTTACATTAACAAGTTATTTAATTGCATAAACATCGAAGTAAACACAAATGCAGCCTTCACAGATATACAGATCATGCACTGAAGTAAACAGAAACAATAACAAAAGGGACACTGTTATTTTTGGACAATCGTCCCTGGAAAAACCCAATGCGGGAAAACCGGTGCAGCAGATATGAGGGTTTTATTATTAAGCAGATTTCGTGAATACAACTAGGGTGCCAGAAATGGCTCACCCACCAGAGAATGTCCTCAGTAGTAGTACCTCTATCCGAAAACATATATTCCCGCAAATCAGCAATCGGATGATTAACCCCATAGTGACTCTAACTATTCCTTGTGCTGGACAGCGAAAGCTGCGCAGGAACGACGTCACCCTCTCCCGGCTGATATGCTCTCAGTCTACCCCACAGATTCTCCCCAATGCTACCTCTGAAGCCCAGCGTCAGCCTCTACAGCCCTCTGCACTGCCTGTGTCAGCCTCTACGACCTCCTGCGTCAGCTCCTGCTGCCTCTGCGTCAACCCTTCTAGGGCCTGCGTTGTCTCTCCGACACTGCACTGCCTCTCTGCTATGTATTCTTCAGCCTCGGATGAAAATCCCTTGCTGAAATGCCCCTCGCTGCAACTGATCACTAACTCGATTTCCTCAGCAAACCTCGCCCCAGAAAATCGAATTCTTGATCTCTCTTGGTGTATTTCCAACTGACCCTCAAGCCTCCTCTTATACTTTTCCTGTTGACAATTCAACCGCCGAAATTAAGTCCCTAATCAACAACTAAGATTAGAACTGGCTTGATCCTCGTCACTTAGAACTCTCTCACCCATTTTATACTAATACACATTAATTATTTTATTTTCCTAAGTTTAGACTTAGGAACCCATTAAAAATATTAATTATTTTAATATCTCTTCATCCGGGTGGAATTTCTCCAAACGATTTCTGGGCCTTGGAGATCTCATGTGCCTTAGCCTATCCACCAAATTTCATGGCTAGAGCACATCCGATGCTACCCAAAATCAACATGTAGTTGTCCCTGGAAATTTTCCTTCCTTTGAGATGGGTTTTCAACATTAGAACTTGCTTAGGGTTGAATCTATTGATTTCTGGTAGCATCGAATGTGCTCTACGCCTCAAAATTTGCAGGGAGGCTTGGACACATGTATTCCATAATACCCAGAAATCATTTTGGGAAATTCCACCCGGAATCAGTTTTATTAAAATAATTAATTATTTTTAATGGGTGCCTAAGTCTAAACTTGGGAAATTAAAATAATTAAAAGGTATTAATCTAACTATGGGTGAAGCTTCTAGAAGAAGACGAGGATCAAGCCAAAATGATTTGAGCCATTGATTAGGATCTAATCTAGGCCGTTGGTTTTCAATAGAAGGATTATAAGAGGAGGCTTGATGGGCATTTGGAAGACACATCGAGTAGAGATCAGAAGATCAAATTTCTGAAGCACAGCGATTGTCGGAAGAGGAATTCGAAGTGATCTTTTGTAGTGAGGGGCAGAGATAGTATTTGGAGGGAATTTTTTCCTAGGCCGAAGAGTACAAGGCAGAGAGGGCAAAACAACATCCAGAGAGGTTGACACTGGGCCACGCAGAGCTACGTTGTGGCAGCGCAGAGCCACGTTGTCGCAGCGCAGAGCCTGAGAGGGAGATTGAATTCCTGCTGAGGAAATCGAGTTTTAGAAGTCAGGAGCCGGGGTGTGAGACCGAGAGGCTAAGAGTTGAAGTTCCCAGCCAGCAAAGGATCAAAAGGAGGGGCAGCGCAGTCCCAGCATAGGTGACACAGAGACTACGTGGGGTTGAGTGGGGTTGATGCAGTTCTGCGCAGAGGATGATGTAGAAGGGACGCAAAGGCTCATTTCCAGCAAGATCAGAGTCAGCTATTCCAGTGATAGGGTGAGATCATCTCACTATTTGTTTTGCCAAGTTTCTCTCTGTATCGGATAGCCAGTTGGGCATCCAATGAATTGTACTCAGAATTACTATTGCTTAATAATAAAACCCTTAGTTGCTGCACTGGTTTTCCTGCATTTGGTTTTTCCGGGGACGTTTCTCCAAAAATAACGGTGTAATGTGTTGTGTATTTATTTCGTGCTCAGTTTCTTGTTTCCATTTATAATTTAATTGGTGAAGACTGTAGTGTATTAGTTTCAGTGTTTACTGTAGGAAACAGTAAATATTTTACTCAGTAATTAACAAATAGAAGGAACTTAATCAGTTGCTACAGTGGTGATTCGAGTAATCGAATTTTCACATGGTATCAGAGCTGTAGGTGAAGCAAGAGAGCGGATCTGAAAGAACCCAGCGCTGAAGAGGAGGAGGTTCGAAGTGCCATGTAGGCATCAAATCGAATCCCCGGAGGGATTGTGCTGTCCAGGCCAGGAGGGCAAAGATTTTCGAGGAAGGTCTCTCTCTGAGTGAGTCGACAAAGAGGTAAGACTTCCAGATCGAATTTTGCCAATGTCAGAGGGAGTAGCGCAGCAACTTCAGCAAAGAGGTAGTTTCTGGTGTGATGCAATTTTTTGTAGCAGTTGGTGGGGTAGTAAATCGTTAGAAGGAAGAAGGGAGACACTATTGAGGAAATTCTTCCTCAGAGGAATTTCAGCCAAGAAGTCTAATTTCTCAAGTGTTGGGTAGCAGCAGAGAGGAGCAAATCTACTAACTCCAGCAGGGAGTGCATAGGCCAGCCCAGTGCTGCGTAGAGGAGAGAGGAGGTAGTTCGACAGATCGTTGGCAGAGATGGCAGCAAATGGGTTGTGAGATCAGGATCAGTTGGAAGGAGCATCCAACTATGTGATCTGGAAGGCGAGGATCTCATGCCTTCTAGATGAACACGATCTCAAAACTTACGTCGATAGTGTGGCAGTTGTACCCACAAATCCAGATCCGCTCAAGAAGTACAAGGGTTAGATGGTGAAGGCCAAGAGGATGATCCTCGACGGAGTGAGGGATCATGTAGTGTGTCACATTGCCAGCAAGGATACTGCGTGGCAAATGTGGGAAGCTTTGGCCACGCTATACGAAGGATATTCTGAGCAGTGGAAGATGTACTCGGAGTATAAGATGAGATCCACACAGATGCAGAAGGGGGAACGCATTGATTCATTCCTTACGAAGCTTCAGGAAATCATATCTCGTTGGCAACTGTGGGGTCAACACCTCAGCCTACCGAGATGGTGAGGCTGGCTCTAAATTCAGTGTTAGAAGAATGGCAAGTGTTTGTCCAGAGCATCCTAGGCAGAGAAAGATTGCTAGATTGGGAAGGGATGTGGGCCGCTCTTCAGCATGAAGAGATGAGGAGAGACTTAGTCAAGTGCAAAATTGACAGTAGCAACAGTAGCAGTGGGACGAAGCCGAAGGAGGAGGATGAAAATGCAGCCCTCGCATCTAAGGGGCAGTAGGAGCAGCAGAAGAAGAAGAAAGACATTTTGAAGATCAAGTTCTTCCGGTGTGGCGAACTTGGTCACTACGCTACAGTGTCCTCTCAAGAAGAAGGACAAGGACAAGAAGCATGATCTGAAGGCTACATCCGCACAGATCGAGGAGGAGTTTGCCTTGATCACCCAGAGGTGGGGTGGTATAGAATTGTAGTTCGAAAGAACTGCATATGGGCAGGATCCTTGAGGAGTCCACCTCTTGGATCAATACCTTGCTACGGGAGCCCAAATCAGTAGTAGCAGGATGGACCGGGTCAGTTGATGCAAAGGAGTGTTGGAGTGACAGTTGTTGTGGCTAGGAGCGCCAAAGACTAAGCAAACGCAAAGCTAGAGTTGGCAGCAGTGCAGTTGGCACATAGCAAAGTTAGCAGCATCGTAGAGGCTTCAGAGGGTCAGTGCAGAGACTAGCAGCAGTCAGAATCCAGCAATAGATGCATCATACTGAACAAATGTTCAGTAATTTTGGATGTTTTTTCGTTATTGATGCAGTAGCAGCAACAGTTGGAGATGGAGTTGCAGTATAGATGCAGTGTTGGCAGTGGCAGTGTCAATAGCAGTACAGATGCAGCGTTTGCGCAGTAGTTTATGGGCAGAAATGTTAGACATAGGAAGCACAGAGGGAGATGTTACAAAGAAGGGTGATGCTTCAGTAGGTTGCATTACTAGAGCACATTCTTCGCTAAGAGGGAGTGTTGATTTCTAGTAGCATCAGACGTCCTCTAAGCCTCAAAATTTGCAGGGAGACTTGAACACATGTATTCCACAATACCTAGAAATCGTTTTGGGAAATTCCACCAGGAATCAGTTTTATTAAAATAATTAATTATTTTTAATGGGTGCCTAAGTCTAAACTTCGGAAATTAAAATAATCAAAGGGTATTAATCTAATTGTGGGTGAAACTTCTAGAAGAAGACAAGGATCAAGTCAAAATGATCTGAGCCATTGATTAGGATTTAATCTGGGTCGTTGGTTCTCAACAAAAGGATTATAAGAGGAGGCTTGAAGGGCATTTGGAAGACACATTGAGTAGAGATCAAAAGATCGAATTTCTGAAGCACAACAGTTGTCGAAAGAGGATCAAGTCAAAATGATCTGAGCCATTGATTAGGATTTAATATGGGTCGTTGGTTCTCAACAAAAGGATTATAAGAGGAGGCTTGAAGGGCATTTGGAAGACACATCGAGTAGAGATCAAAAGATCGAATTAGGATCAAGTCAAAATGATCTGAGCCATTGATTAGGATTTAATCTGGGTCGTTGGTTCTCAACAAAAGGATTATAAGAGGAGGCTTGAAGGGCATTTGGAAGACACATCAAGTAGAGATCAAAAGATCGAATTTCTAAAGCACAACAGTTGTCGGAAGAGGAATTCGAAGTAATCTTTTGTAGTGAGAGGCAGAGATAGTATCCAGAGGGAAGCTTTTCCTGGGCCAGAGAGTACAAGGCAAAGAGAGCAGAACGATGTCCAGAGAGGCTAACGCTGGGCCACACAGAGCCTGAGAGTGAGATCGAATTCCTATTGAGGAAATCGAGTTTCAGAAGCTGGAAGCCGAGGTATGAGATCGGGAGGCTAAGAGCTGAAGTTTCTAGGCAGCAAACGATCAGAAGGAGGGGCAGCGCAGTCCCAGCAGAGGTGACGCAGAGACTGCGTGGGGTTGACGCAGTTCTGTGCAGAGGCTGACGCAGAAGGGACACAGAGGCTCATTTCAAGCGAGATCAGAGTCGGTTCTTCCAGTGACAGGGTGAAATCATCTCACTATTTGTTTTGCCCCGTTTCTCTCTGTATCGAATAACCAATTGGGCATCCAACGAATTGTACTCAGAATTAATACTACTTAATAAAAAAACCTTCAGCTGCTGCATCGGTCTTCCCGCATTGGGTTTTTCCGATAACGTTTGTCCAAAAATAAAGGTGTGATGTGTTGTGTATTTCTTTCTTGCTCAGTTTCTTGTTTCCGCTTATAATTTAATTGGTGAAGATTGCAATGTATTAGTTTCAGTGTTTACTGTAGGAAATAGTAAATAATTTGTTCAGTAATTAACAAATAGAAGGAACTTAATCAGTTGCTACAGTGGAGATTTGAGTAATCAAATTTTCATAGAATCTATGACTACTTTCAACCATTAACACTAGTTCAGTTCAGTCAATGTTGGCTTGGATTTTGCTGGGTTCAAGGTGGGAGTTAGTGTTTCCAAGCAAGATGTCGAATGCATTGGTTTCATCCATCACATTCAAGTGCTTCAGATCTTCCTCTTCTTCTTCATCATAAGGACTTGTTACTGCTCAAACTAGCAGGGGTCCTAGGAGGGGATCCTATAGAGCAACTACTAGGTCAAGGGGCAACAATGGAGCGATAGCCCAATGTCACCTTAGCTAAGGCTCCCTTCTCTTTACGGACTTTCACTGATGGGAGGAGACCCAGTATAAGAGGAATCACAATGATGAATGGATCAATGATCAGATAAGGAGTGATTCCTAAAGCCTATTCACAAGAGAGACTCAATTAAATAGCTTACTTGCTTGAGAAGCAAGGTGATGGGCTCTCTAAGAAGGGTTATGAGGATACCTTGGCCTAGGGTTGGAGGATATGCCTTGACAAGGGGCTTCCTAGACTTAAGGATCCTTATGGAGAAATGGATTCTATGTAGTCCTTGTGGAATTTGAGTTATAAAGTTGCGGGACCATAAAGAACCCAGGTGGACCCAAACTAGGTCAAGGGTATGGAGTTGATCGACCAAAGAGGGGCTTGACCTAATTAGGGAAGAGAATAGGATAAAAGAACTAATTTTCTTTTGAAATTTGAATGCAATGATCCAAGTGAGGACACTAACCCAAAATCAACCTAGGGAGAGAAATGATCTTCGACCTAGGGTTTGAGATATCTCGAGATTCCACTGTCGGATTGTGCTCAAACTTGGCGGACCCCTTGAGAAGACCCCAGCGCAGTTGTGGACCAATTTTCAAGTGTTTTGGATGGCTGCAAATGATTTTGTGTGATGCCCTAGGAGACCTTTTGGGTTAGGCCTAGAATTGGAAGAAACGAAGAAAAGAAATGTTATTTTGACCATGAAAGGGATACGAGGATCAGTGCCTTATTTCTTGGGCTTAATGGAGTCAAGATTCACAAAGATCATGAAATTTCATGAGCTAAGGAGCCCTAATTGATCTTTGCTAACCTCTCCAAGGGCAGCGACTAGGTCAATAGAGATTTATACTTCAAATTTGCGAAGGAGACAAAGTTTCATGGTCTTTAACCGAAGAAATGCCTCTAAGAACATTCACCCAATCCCTCAAAGGTTATGCATGCATTTAATCACTTATTCAAGGTCCCAGAAGAAGTTTGCATTGCATTTAACCCATACAAGAATAAAGATAACAACATAAATGCAGTTAACTAGTAAGATAACAAGAACAGCATCAAAATTTCGACTTACATGAGAAAGAGAGTATATCCATTTATCAACTTCACATTAGAGAAGCTCCAAAGACAATAGTGAAGTCTAAACATCATAGTGCATCAAGAAAAGCTCTAAAAACTCGTCCCAGCAAAAAGTGTGAAAATTTCATAAGAGATACTAATCCAATGCAAGTGATGCTGATGAAAATGAATCATCTTACTTCTATTTATACAATCCTCTAGGGGATTCGATTGGCCTAATTTGGACTAATAATTCCCCTAAAATAAAATAATGTGCATAATAACAATACTTTTGGTGACATGCCCACCATAATGGATCAATAAAACAAGAATAAGCATCTTAAGAGGACAGAATGATCAATATAGTGAGTTGTTGGGCCTTTGAGAAGGCCTAATGAAGTCTTAGGGGTGCCATGATATAAAACTGGACTCCAAATATAGTGGACAAGGGGTTGGCCCCTTGTTTTCCAAGCAAGAACCTGTGGTGCTCTCAAGTGGGTGTGGGGGCATAAGGACATCCTCATTTGTCTCCAAGTGGATCGGAAATGCCTGTAGACCATCTGTAAGGGCTAGGATGATGACATAAGCACTCCCTCTGCAACGGGAGACATCCTCTGGACCCTAGAACATCTACTAAGTGTATGGTGCATGTGTGGAGTCGGCTAGGCATGGTGAACCAAGTGCATCATCCTCATCCAAAAGGTGGAACATGAGCAATCAATGAGTGGTGCTAGGGATCCATGAAGTACTCTCTACTATGGTGGAAGCCCATGGCTCTCAATGCTCACCCTACAAGTGCCAATGTGGCCCTCTGAAGGGCTAGGACCCCGTATAGGGTGACCAAACCCAATATGGAGACCCACTTGCGATCTTGCATAAAATCCAATGCATCCCCTTGCCCTCCAACACAACAAACCATTAGAATAATCAAGTAAAAGAGCTTACAAATCATGGAATCAATGGGGCACTTCATGGTGGCATGCCCTTCCATAGAGGGCTTTAGCATGTATAAGTGTCTCTAGGCTCAATAAACGGCTAATCAAGGACCCTATTAGGCAGTTTCAACCTTTAAAGGGGGTGACATGTCCATGGTACATCCCTCAAGTGGTAGGTGGAAAATGATATAGTAATGGAACGGAGTGGGGATCAGGGGATTCATCCAGACCACATGTCATGGTACAAGGGTAGCTATAATAAGGGAAGCCCACACTTGGGTATGTGAGTGTAGGAGGGAGAAAATCGTGGTACATGAGTTACCCCAAACCTTTTTTTTCCACCCTTCTTCATATGCCTTTTGCCTTTGATTGATTTTTCTTCATAACTGCTCGAGGCTCCAAGGGATGAGAGCATGATGTGTAGTATATGGCAATGGATACCCCCTTAAGGTGGGGCATTTCATTGCCCACCAGGGGTTCGAACAATCATGGGTTCCTTAATGATGGAGGGGGCTCATCTAGGGCCCATAGGAACGAAAGTGATGGCCATGGATAAGGGGTAGAGCTCATTTTAGGTTTTGCCCACATGCTAAATTTGTATGTCCCAACCATCTTTTGCATTTTGTGGTACATTTCTTGTTGAGACTGGCCGAATTATGCTTTTTCTTTTTTTTAGCCGCATCAACCTCCAGGCATCGTTCCAAGCCCGACCCAAGGTGTGGATAAGGGGAAGGGGAGGCTAACCCTATGTGGACCCAACATGTGGACCCGGATGAGAAAAGAGATGAATAGGGCTAAAATGAGTGGAAGGGGGGCGAAGCGGGGCCACACAACCAAAGTTAGGATTTTCTAAGTAGTGCCAACCCTAAAGCTAGTCGCCAGTAAAGGAGATCCCATGAGAATAGGATACAAGGCTAACCACGGAATAGGGCAGTGGAGACAAGAGTACAGACCTAACCCACTCTTTTCGTTGAATCCCCCCACCAATCCAAGCCCAAAATTACGCAACTATACCAATGAAAAGTTGGTATACCTTTGGGGTCGAGAGGCCCACCTTCAAACATACAATCATAACAAGTGGGCGAGGGACCACATGGATGGCTCAGGTGGCGGAGATAATGGCACATCAAGCTATCTAGTGGCTGCAAGGGGCTACTAGTTGCCAGCTGAGGACCATCTAGGAGAAAAAGTTTCTCCACTACCCTCAGGTTCAACTCTAATGGCAATTTTTCTTACATCAGCGAAGGTTTGAGGATTCTTATCTTTGGGGACATAAGCTAGGTGCCCATGACAATCCTTTATGAACCTGTCTACGATGAGAATGTTGGAAGGTTTGAACCTATCAAGGACTTCCTTGAGGAGGTTGTCAAATCTTTGAACAAAATCCTTAACAGTTTCCTTTTTGGTTTTCATAGCAGCAAGAAATTTGTCAAGCAACATACCTATATCTTGCTTTGTTACCCACCTTTTCTTGAAAGCCTCATGCATAGTGTTCCAATCAGTGACACTCCCTTGAGGCATGCTAAGGTACCAATCTCTAGCATCTCCATCAAGAGAAAGGGAAAATAGCATTTTAACCACATCCTCATTATCAATATACCTAGGACCAATTTCCCAATAGAAAGTGTTTTTACAATTTTATCTTAGCTTGATCTTCTTGTCATTATTAGTGGGTGTGTTTACTTCAAACTTCTATCAAAAACAAAGTGACAAGAACACAAGATGTTTGGCATTCTACCAGGTCCAAAACCTCTCCCTCTTGGAGAGGAAAGCCCGCACAAAATTCTTCTTATAGAAACTCCAATTGACGAATACCAAGACCATGAACCTTGACCCATCCTGCCACTCCAAGACCAAGACATCAATCCCTTTCTCTGTCACTGCTGAGATCAACATCATCACTACTACTATATTGATGTCATCACACTATTGCTGCACCCTTACTGAGATCATCCTTGTTGCTCCTTCACCGAGATCATCATTGATGTATTTTCATTGAGATCACTATTGTTGCAACACTAAGACCTTCACAACAGTACCACTGAGATCATTACTATACCATCAAGACAATAAGATCACTGAGATATGAGAGTTATATCGAGATCAAAATCATGATCCTATAACTACCATGCTTACATCTATGCCAAGATCAGGACTATGTATGAGAACGTATCACAAAGATCCCTCCTTATCATGAATATATTACGACTGTGGTTACAGTAAGCATCAAGTATATGACTGAGATATGAGTCATCATATGTTGCGTCTATCTAGAATGTCAATATCATTACAGTTGTGATTGAGAGTATGCCGAGAGGGTATATGTGCTTACTGTGGGATCATCGTGATCCTCTATATTGAAACAGTAGGATTTTCGAGACCATAATAATTATGTCGAGGATGTAACCCTTGTTACTTCTTGTAACCCTAGTCACTGCTTCTTATTATGCCGAGACTGCAACAGAGATACCACTTGGATTAGTATGCCGAGGTTGCTAGAAGACAAATCCGAATTTTCCCATTATGATATACTCTGAGATTTTGCTTGTCACAATCATGCTAAGATTGTTAGTACTGTTGTAGGATTCTGGAGATCTTCTTTGCCACGGGAAAACAATGATTGTGATCCCTTTCACTGAAATGAGCACCACCGAGGAGGAGAGGACTATCACTGTGATCATCACCGAAATTGATTCGGCTTCCAAGATCCTGTACCCAATCGAGATCTCCTTCCTGCACCTCATATCCAACCGAAATTTCAGAGAAGAGAATGCAAGTTATATGCCTCTCATTTGCGGATACTTTAGCCACCTATTTATAGTGGTTTCTCCTCAAAATTGAGTCGACTTGTCAAGTGAACCGACATGTCCTTATATTGAGCCGATGTGATATTTAAATATATAAAAAAATCACTTTTTTGACGTCGACATCATGACCTTCTTAATGTTTTGCTTGCAGACTTCTTGTGCTTGCTAATGGAGGATTGATTTTGGTCTTTGAAGGGCTGCTACACACTTTTGTAGACTTGCATACATTTGCATAGGCTCATGAGGAGCTTCTTTATACATGACATGACTTCTTGACATATTAATAAACCCTAAAGACATCAAGAAGAAGTCTTTGACCTAATGACACTTCTTGCTCGTGAAACCCATGTAGCAAGGTATACAAAAATAATTTATTCTCTTTTATTACATCATTTACAAAGATCATGTCATTATGAAGACCGAACCTAGTTACAGTTTCTTCAACACTCCCTCTTAACTAGGGAGGTATTCATAATGGTGCTTGGTCATTCTCAATCTGAAGAATTTCTCATAAGAAGAATCGGATTTGCAATCCATCTATTATAACATCATTTCAGCCAACATTGTTTTCATTTAGCAAGGCCTTGACTAACAACTCTATCTCTTACTTAGATCAAAGCACACAATGTTGGTGAGACCAATGACTGATAGACACGTATCATCATTGTCTCTCTTAGGTTCATACCCACCCGGGTGTTCTTCGAGTATGCCCTACTAGGACTATTCTCATCTTGGGTTCCCAGCCCTCAATAATATTGGTCCTCTTGCCCACTCTTGTCTTGGATGCCCTACCACATACTCAAAGAGTGTTGAATGCCAGATGATTACACAATCCTCCATTCTTTCTTCCAAACTGATGACAAGAATGTCGTGTCTAGCTCTCCCTCTTAACCAAGGATGAGTTCCAAGTTTCTCTTTACTCAGAAACTTACTCATGTTCCTTTACTCATAAGAACCTTCCAGAGCTCCCTCATAAATAGGGACTCTATCATCAGTACTTTATAGGGTCTTCTAGTTTACTGATGATCCAAGACCTCAATGTCATCAATTTCTTCATATGTAGGGTTCATCCATCCATCACTTTCCTCCATCATGTCATTCCTTCTTTCCCGGAAATTATCCTCCTTGGCTTTACATCTAGGGTTTCCTTCATAGGGCCATCTATCTTCACTTTTCCTTCAACGGTGATTGCTCTAGATCACAAGGTACATAGTTGTGACATCCTTCACAACTCTCCTTACCTTGGCCCTGCACACATACCCAGACTTTCTCCAAGAGGTCAGAAACCAAAAACAAATCACATATTACCTTTTTGGTGATGGCCTTTTCTAGTGACACCTTCTTGTAGGTATCAACACCTTGCATACATGTTGACACATCTCCCAAAGATATCTATTGTCAAGGGTCTTCATCTTTTTCAAATTTCCATCAGAGTCTCCATATCTCTCCGGGATATTTCCTAGTCAAATCTTCCTGATCCTTTGGATGTTGAGTGCCTTCATCAAGGTTGCATATTTCATGATCTCTTCCATCCTCACACCTTCCATTCCCAAGAGCTTTCAATCAGAGTTCTTTAATTGTAGTCAACCACCTCATACTCCATATGAGGACATATTATGTTGATTTCATCTATTGTGACTTATGTCTTTCTGCATCCTTTCCAAGGGGGAGATCTTTTTCCTCTTGATCAATGCTTGATTCATGTTACTTGCAACCATATGACATGACATTACAATACTAAATACAAATACAAGCATACATACCTCATTTTACCTTTGCTACTTCCAGCAGCTTCCTTGATTGAAAAGATCTTTAATCCCTTGATCTACTTTATTTCTTATGTCATCATCTCATGAATTCCATAAGTTGGATTTCCTGGTGAACCACTTGCTACCTGTCTAGATTAGTGAATCCTCCATTGAGGTTTCCATCAGAGAATCTTCAAGATCTTGCATATCCCCATCTGGCAAGTATTTCCTTTGACCTGGATGACTTCTTCCTTTCCTTTAATGTCCAATGAGGTTCCCATGAACTACATCCTTCATGTTAGACTGCCACGGATTATATCCTTCATGATTCCTATGGTGATATCATGAACTCTTGTTTTAATGCTTCCATGATGCCACGATGCATCTTATTATCATGGTCATATTTGCAAAAGATTTGGAGCTTGTGATAGGACCCTTTTGTGAGGGACACCATCTCACTCATAGTGGAAGTGTATTACTCCCTCTTTCCTTTGCCTTTTTCTTCAGCTTCCTCCATCCTTCCGGCGATATGAGCTTCTTTCCATAACATTGAATCTTAGCTATACTATTTTGTCTTGAAAACTTCCATTGCCTTTCTACACATGTTTAAGTCCTTTTAACCTTCAACACTTTTGTCCATAACTTGTCCTTCTTCCATATAGATACCGCAAGTTGTTGCATGAGGAAACTTCCATGTTCCAAGGACACTTGCCATCTTGCTTATTAAGAACGTAGATGATTATTTTCTTATCATCTTTCTCAGATCTCCTAATTGAGATCTCATGAAGATTACCTTCTTTACTGCATTATAGAGAGTACATCTTTTAGCATTTCAGATATTTCTTTTATGTCTCCTTTCTTGCTACATAGAGATGGGAGGACTTTTAAGAGTTCCCTCTCATGAATTTAGAGGAGACCTTGATATGTTCACTGACTTTTCTTCTCCATAAGGATTCTGTCAATCCTTCTTATTCCATGCAAGGACCTTAGATGACCCATCTAACCTATAGATCTTCTTGCAATCATGAAGTCGTTGAACCAAACTTGATTATAGAATGAAAAGATACTTACTTGATATGTGAAAATGAAATCTTCACCCTGATCATGTTGGCTGTTGTTGAGGCAGATGTATTGATTCTTCCTGCAGAGAAGATCCTTGTTGAAGCTTGTCTTCAAGCCTTCAAGTTAATTAACTTGTATACCTGATCCTTATTATTAGAGATGACATTGAATTGCTTCAATCCTTGTAGTATGCAGCTTTAATATGTCATTGACCGAAATTGTGGGAGGAATTAAAATTGTTGCCATGAACCAGAGTTCTGAATACTTCATCTTCAGACTGTTGATCTTCAAAACCCTTGCTGTTGTAGACTATTGTTGTAGGCTGATCCTTTGATCTAGGGTTTGATCAAGATGTAGGTCTTGATATTCTTCAGCTTTGCTTGAAACTTGATCTTTACATGTCTCTTTTCTGCCCTCTCTTTGACTTCTGAACCTCATCACTCTGATATCATGATGAAGAATCTACGGGATTTAGAATTAAGGTGATTCTTCTTAGCATGATAACAATTTGTGAAGTGTTTTTACAATTTTATCTTAGCTTGGTCCTCTTGTCATTATTAGTGGGTGTGTTTACTTCATCAAACTGCTATCAAAAACAAAGAGACAAGAATACAAGATGTTTGGCATTCTGCCAGGGCCAAAAACTCAAACCCACACAAAATTCTTCTTATAGACATTCCAATTGAGGTATACCAAGACCATGACCCTTGGCCCATCCTGCCACTCCAAGACCAAGACATCAATCCCTTTCTCTGTCACTGCTGAGATCAACATCATCATTGCTGCTACACTGATGTCATCACACTAATGTTGCACCTTTACTGAGATCATCCTTGTTGCTCCTTCACCGAGATCATCATTGATGTATTTTCATTGAGATCACTATTGCTGCAACACTGAGACCTTCACAACAGTACCACCGAGATCATTAATATACCACCAAGACAATGAGATATGAGAGTTATATCGAGATCAAAATCATGATCCTCTAACTACCATGATTCGTCTATGCCAAGATCGGGACTGTGTATGAGAACGTATCACAGAGATCCCTCCTTATCACGAATATATTACGATTGTGGTTACAGTGAGCATCAAGTATAGGACTGAGATATGAGCATCATATGTTGCGTCTATCTGGAATGTCAATATCATTACAGCTGTGATTGAGAGTATGCCAAGAGGGTAATACGCTTACTGTGGGATCATCGTGATCCTCTATATTAAAACTGTAGGATTTTCGAGACCATAATAATTATGCCAAGGATGTAACCCTTGTTACTTCTTGTAACCCTAGTCACTGCTTCTTAATATGCCGAGACTACAACAGAGATACCACTTGGATTAGTATGCCGAGGTTGCTAGAAGACAGATCCAAATTTTCTCACTGTGATATACTCCGAGATTTTGCTTGTCACAGTCATGCTGAGATTGTTAGTACTGCTATAGGATTCTGGAGATCTTCTTTGCCACAGGAAAACAATGACTGTGATCCCTTTCACTGAAATGAGCACCACCAAGGAGGAGAGGGCTATCACTGTGATCATCACCGAAATTGATGAGGTCCTCCGAGATCTTGTACCCAACTGAGATCTCCTTCCTGCACCTCATAACCAACCAAAATTTCAGAGAAGAGAATGCGAGTTATATGCCTCTCATTTGCGGATACTTTAGCCACCTATTTGTAGTGGTTTGTCCTAAAAAATGAGCCAACTCGTCAAGTGAACCGACATATCCTTATATTGAGCCGATGTGATATTTAAATATATATTTAATTCATTTTTTGAAGCCGACATCATGACCTTCTTAACATTTTGCTTGCAGACTTCTTGTGCTTGCTAGTGGAGGACTGATCTTGGTCTTTGGAGAGCTGACACACACTTTTGTAGACTTGTATACATTTACATAGGCTCATGAGGAGCTTCTTTATACATGACATGACTCTTTGACATATTAATAAATCCTAAAGACATCAAGAAGAAGTCTTTGACCTAATGACACTTCTTGCTCATGAAACCCGTGTAGCAATGTATACAAAAATAATTTATTCTCTTTTATTACATCATTTACAAAGATCATGTCATTATGAAGACCGAACCTAGTTACACTTCCTTCAACACTTGTTATCTTGTAAGCAATCTTGTTAAAGATTTTTTTTACATGAAAAATGTTTAATGTGTGGAAATTTTGTAACTAGCTTTTTCTTTTCATGCCCTAATTGTTGAATATTATTCTAAAAGATTGTTAGATTGCAAATTTGTGCATGTTACTCATTGATAGCAAGTAGATGAATGTTCCTAGTGTAGTAAATCTTGTTTTTCTTCCATGAAAATCCATAGATCTTGGGTGGGTAAATGTTAAAGAGTGCATGCTAGGGCATCACTGTTTAGCCTCCTTGAAGACAATTTTGGCCAAATTTCAAATCACAGACTCCATTGCGGAAGGGTAAGTCACTGATCCAAGTAAATTTGGTGATCACCCCCTTTTCCCTTCTCTTCTTCTCCTTCCACAAATTTTCAACCCCTTCCCTAGACGGCCAATTAGGGCTTCCTGCGAATTGCATTAGAGAAGGGCTTTTGCAAAACTGATTGGACAAGCTACTGCGCTGGTGTTTCCTCTAGAGCTCCTCCAAATTTGAGGCAATTTCCACAGTTTGATTGTGAGAAAACCAAAGCCCTAGCTGCATTCCTGAAAATTATCTTGAACGTTTTGGTAAGAGTCTTCTTGAGGGTTTTTGCAAATAGTATTCGATGGAATAAATCATTCGAAACCCTTTCCCTTCACTACCTTCACCTGGTGAACTCCTTGGACGTTCTCCCCCCATGGTTAGTCATAAACCCTAGGTCTCGTGCGGTCCCATTCTAGGCTTCTCAAGAAAATCGAATGTTTATATAAAAGTATACAATCATCATAAAAGCTTCTTGAGTAGTCCTAATAATCTTTGGAACCTTGATATTATGTCTCATTGCCATTATTGAATATCATCAACCCTAGATCTAGGTCTCCTCATAGGTCTTTCTTGGAGAGCCTTTTAGCTTCTCTTGAAGTATTGAGCCTTTATTTTGAGCCTCTCCTTTGAATGGGCCTTGTAAATCACATCATAACTTGTCATTAATCCAATTATTCATAGTGATTTCCTTCATACCGAGACTCCTCCCATCGGTGAAAGTCCATAAAGAGCAGGGGATACTGATTGAGGTGACAGTGGGTCTTTGTCCCATTGTTGTCAGAGGGTCTCCAGATTCACGTAGCCAGTGTTGTGCCAAATGTCTCTGCTCCTTGAGCCAATCATATGTCCCCTCACCCATTTGTCAAGATCGTATGTTGGAAGGTGGGCCATCCAATCCCAAAGGTATGATTTTTCATTATGAAGTTGGGTGCTTATGTGTGTTTTTCCTGGGCACACTTGGGTATGGATTACTAGGCGACTTGGAAAGAGGAAGGGTTTTGACTGTAGTCTTGTTCCCTTACCTTAACTAGGTGGGGGGCTTAACCTCAACCCTAGTCTCGTGGGATCTCCCCTACTCGCTTATAGCTTTAGGATGGGCAATATTTGGAAAACCCCGATTTTGGTAGTGTGATCCCATTTCCCCGTCCCACATTTATCACTCTCCTCTACACATTGCATGCCTTATTTCATCATCTTCCCTCTTTGGGTCCACATGACCACTAGGTCCACAAGGCTCTGGTATCCCCCTCAACTTGTCCACATGTCTGGGTCGGGCCTGGAACAATGCCCCAAAGGTCGAAGTAGCTAAAAAAAAGACATAAAAGCATAATATGGCCAAATACAACAAGAAATGTATCACAAAATGCAAAAGATGGTCTGGAAAATTAAATTTAGCACATGGGCAAAAGCCATACATGAGCTCTACCCCTTATCATTATGGCCATCACCTTGGTTCTTAGGGCCCCTATGAGTGTCCCTTGCATCATTAAGGAACCCATGTATGTCCCAACCCCTAGTGGGTGATGAACTGCCCCACCTTAAGGGGGTAATCAATATTATATCATACACATCATGCTCTCATCCCTTGGAGTTCCGAGCAGTAAATAAAAGGAAAAAGGAAAATGAAGAAGGGTGGAAAAACAAAGGTCGGAGTAACTCATGTACCACGATTGCTCCCTCCTACATTCGTACACCCAAATACATGGAAATCCCTCATCATTACCACCCTTGAACCCATGTCATTTGGCCTTGAGACCCCTGTGTCTTAATCCACCTCATCATTATTCACATGACACCTACCACTTAGGATGTACCTTGAACAGGCCCTCCCCTTTAGGGACTAGGAACAATGTTGCAAGAACCGTCCCCCCCCAAGGATCCAGAGGCAGATTTGCGTCCCGTACGGATCGCCACCGATCCTTCGGCAGAACCACAAATTGGAAAATCAGATCCAAGGTTCCACCCTTTTTGGTGATTCCTGGAAAATTGGATCCGTGGGGGCCCAATCCGCGGCTCCTACTGCCCGATTAGCGGATCAGGAAAGGATCAGGTGCGGATTTGTGGAGGTGCGGGCGTGTATCCACCGCGGATCGCAAGTGAATCCAAGAGAAGGTGGATGGTTCACACGATTCCGCGGGGCTTCTTTTGTTTTTTTTTGGAAATTTCTAGCTGTTTTGTGACGAACTACACTTTCCGAATACTCCCAAGGTGCCCCTTGATGTTCCCTAGACGTCCTAGATGCTCCCTAATGGTAATGTTAAATTCTTAAAGTAAAAGTGGCATTCTCCTTTATCTTTCATTTCCATCCTTTTACTTAAATTTTTAACATTACCATGAAATGGCTCAGGATGCTTGAGAGTGGTTCCAACCTCATCAGACTTCATATGGAGAAAATAGAATTTCATATCCCATTCAAAATTCAATAGACTTAACAGTGTTCAAGATCAATGGGATTGTGGCATTTCATTGGATTATATCATGTATGAGGGCATGTGATTGCCATTTAATCAAGAGCACCAAGCCCTATATGTACCCCAGTGTTGGTGTTATTGATTGTTGAACTCCTTTGTCATGGCCTTAGCAATTATGTACCCTTCGCTCAAGTCAAAATCATTGATCATGCATGTTAAGCTTTCTCTACCATATTATAAGGCTTGGATTAAGCTGTTTGATCAAAATTAGGCAATGTTGACTAAAAAATCTATAGAATTGAAGTAGAGGCAAAGGCTAGACAAGAGAAGAGGAATCTAGATTGTAGATGATTGATGCTGGAATAATTAATCATTGATGTACAATGCATGCTATACCTATCTTGATTTATGTAAAATTATGCATGTTTTCATGTTTTCTACAACTAATTTGGTATTTTGGATGTTTTTTTAATATAAATGGAAAAAATATAAAAATATATATATATATATATAATAGACGCTTCGCTTCTTAGATTTTTGGGAAATGACACCTCCGCATCCCCACTTCCAAAAAACGTCGCTGCTTCGTCCCTGCTTCCAAAAATATCGCCGCTTCGTCCCCGCTTCATGCAACTTTGGCTAGGAAGACCTAATAGGGTTGTCTATTAACCACTCCTACCTAGGGAGGTAACACCATTACATGCTCAAAGCCACAACTCTGGAAGGAAAACCCACTATGAGGTCTCCACTTCTTCCCTTGATTAACGAGCTTATTCACTCAATTGCACTAATGATTATTGTATCTAAAGGTGAGGAGACGCATTGGATCTTATATAGGATTGGCAAGTCGTTTCACTTTGGGCTTGGCCTCCCTATACAGGATCCAATCCCACCAGAGGGTCATATTGACACTTGAAGGGGAAGCGTTGAGAGCCATGGGTTTCCATCAAGTGACAGAGCATCATCTCATGCCATGGGAAGCCTCAGTACCTTTAGCAGCTTGTTCACTGCCCCACATTGTATGCAAGATGATGCACTTGGACCAGCAGTGTCGCTAGCCGGCGTAGCATTGTATATAGGGTTTGAAAGTTGATCTGAGGCCCAAAGGAGGTTTTCCTCAACCTTGAGACATGGAAGGGCAAGCACCATCTTCCATACCCTCACTTGGAGCAATCTACATGCTTAGCTTACACCAGTTGTCCCATGAGACCATTACTTTGCTCTAGAGCCACTTTGGAGCACCACATGATGTTTTACTTGGAGTTCAAGGGGCCAACACATTGACCATCACTCTGGAGCCCTCTTTTTCATCATGCCATTTGACGACTCGATTAGGCCTTCCAACAACACTCCTACACCATTGCTACATCATTTCGGCTTCATTTTGGATGTCATATCTTACACTTTATGGCTATTTGGTGGGCTTGTCACCAAAGTTACTGTTATTTTGCACATTTCAATAAATTTAGGGGCATCTTAGGCTAATTCGATCTCTTAGAGGCTCATATAAATAAAGTGAGACCTCATTTGTATCAAACATCATCATCACACTTGGATCTAATTCTCTTGAAGAATTTTGCACTTTTCTCTTGGTTGTCTATTGGAGATCTCTTGATGCATTTTGATATTTTTGGAGCTGAAGTTTCGTTCTTTCTTGTAGCCATTTTCTTGATATTGGATTGGATATATCTCTTGTTATCTTGTAAGCAATCTTGTTAAAGATTATTTTTACATGAAAAATGTTTAATGTGTAAAAATTTTGTAACTAGCTTTTTCTTTTGTGCCCTAATTGTTGAATATTATTCTAAAAGATTGTTAGATTGCAAATTTGTGCATTTTACTCATTGATAACAAGTAGATGAATATTCCTAGTGGAGTAAATCTTGTTTTTCTTCCATGAAAATCCATAGATCTTGGGTGGGTAAGAGTGGTTGCTAGGGCATCACTTTTTAGCCTCCTTGAAGACAATTTTCGCCAAATTTCAAATCACATAGACTCCATAGCCCAAGGGTAAGGCATTGATCCAAGTAAATTTGGTGATCGCCCCCTTTTCCCTTCTCTTCGTCCCCTTCCTCAAATTTTCAGCCCCTTCCCTAGATGGCCAATTAGGGCTTCCTGCGAATTGCATTAAAGAGAAGCTTTTGCAAAACTGATTGGACAAGCTACTGCGCTAGTGTTTCCTCTAGAGCTCCTCCAAATTTGAGGCAATTCAGACACTTTGATTCTGAGAAAACCAAAGCCCTAGTTGCATTCTTGAAAATTATCTTGAACGTTTTGGTAAGAGTCTTCTTGAGGGTTTTTGCAGATAGTATTCGGTGGAATAAATCATTCGAAACCCTTTCCCTTCACTACCTTCACCTAGTGAACTCCTTGGAGGGTGTCCTCCCACGGTTATAATAAACTCTAGGTCTCGTGCGGCCCCATTCTAGGCTTCTCAAGAATAGCGAATGTTTATATAAAAATATACAATCATCATACAAAGCTTCTTGAGTAGTCCTAATCATCTTTGTAACCTTGATATTACGTCTCCTTGTCATCATTGAATATCATTAACCCTAGGTCTATGTCTCATAGGTCTTCTTGGAGAGCCTTTTAGCTTCTCTTGAAGTATTGAGCCTTTATTTTGAGCCTCTCTTTTGAATGGGCCTTGGAAATCACATCATACCTTGTCATCAATCCAATCATTCATAGTGATTTCTTTCATATCGAAACTCCTCCCATTGGTGAGAGTCCATAAAGAGCAAGGGATACTGACTAAGGTGATAGGGGGTCTTTGTCCCATTGTTGTCATTTGGTCTAGTAGTTGTCGTTTAGGTACCGCTCCTAAGGTCCCTGCTAAATTATGTGGCAACATTTTTGGCATCATTGTAGGGGAAGAAGCGAGTCTACCTTTATGAAATATTCACCTTCTTCCTTAACGACAATATAGATACTTATCTGGTGACTCCATTAGAAGAACGAAGCCCTAGTTCTTCATTGAACTTCAAAGTCAATGCTTGTAGGGTGAAGCAAGCATCTCTTAAGGCATTTCAAGTTCACCCTGGCGACTCCATATTTCAAATCTTATGAAAATTTGCATGGCAATAAATGGCTCACTAGAAAGGCCTATTTTATATGTTTCAAGATGATAATCCTCGATCCAATGATCATGATGTCATTAGTAGCCAAGAGGAGTTTGATGCCCCTCTTAATGAATCTCTTGGGAGCCATGAAATTGAGAAGCCTCCCCAATGCCCTGAAAGGGGGTTGTGGCTCTTCCTAAGATATGATGATAGTACTCCACCTTGTTCCTTCTTTGATAATCAAGATGATGTGATTGTGGATGTGCATGAGCAATCTATCTCTTCATGCCATAAGGAGGATGTGTCTGAGCTTGCTATTCATCGAAATTTTATGAGCTTGGTCATTGAGTTCTCCATATTCTTGTTGGAAGAAAGGTTGCACGAGTTGGATTCCTCTTTTCCCTCATCTATGATCTTTGATGCATGGTCCTCAAATGTTCCCAGCCCCCACCCTTACCATTCATCGAGCAAATCTTGCAATGGGAAAGCTGATATTTGGGTCCCCTGCCTCATGATGGTGCATAAGAGAAAGTTTTTCTATATTGACCTAATGATATGTTGGTTACATTGGCTTTATGATTACACTTAGCATTTGCATAATGTAGCCATGCATGTTAGAGTAGGATGCATTACATATTGATTTTTGCATATCATCATATCATGTTCTCATGCTAGATTAGATGTATTGACTTGCATTTAGAGTAAGTTTCATTTCCTGTATGATTTTATTATTTGATGAAAAACATGGGCGATCAAAGTACGCCTAGAGAAAATGCTTCCAATGTTTGTTTGTGATGTGCAGGATAACAGGTCTGCAATCCCATAGGATTGTTAGTGTTTTCATGACCTCCTTGTTTGAGTACATAGTTCATGCACTCTACAGAGCACTCATGTCCCAGTTGGAGCAAGATGTTACCCAACACCAATGAGTGACCCCATAGGAGAAATTTTCTCCTAGATTTGTCTTCAACCGGCAGCCACCAACCCTTAACAGCAACCAGTGTAGTTGATGTTGTCCCAGATGTCTCCGCTCCCTGAGTCAGTCATCCCATCTATCGAGATCGTATGTTTGAAGGTGGGCCATCCAATCCAAAGGCATGATTTTTCATTATGCAAATGGATGCTTATTACTAGGCGACTTGGAAGGAGGGTGGGTTTTGATTGTAGTCTTGTTCCTTTACCTTAAATGGGGGGTTAATCCTCAACCCTAGTCTCATGGGATCTCCCCTACTGGCTTATAGCTTTAGGATGAGCACTACTTGGGAAACCCCGATTTTGGTAGTGTGGTCCCATTTTCACGTCCCACATTTATCACTCTCCTCCGCATATTACATGCCATATTCAATCATCTTCCCTCTCTTGGTCAACATGACCACTGGGTCCACAAGATTCTAGTATCCCCCTCCCGATGTCTATATGTCTGGGTCAGGCCTGGAACGATGCCCTAGAGGTCAATGCAGCTAAAACAAATAGAGATAAAAGCATAATATGGCACATACAACAGGAAATGTACCACAAAATGCAAAAGATGGTCAGGACGATAAAATTTAGCACATGGGCAAAAGCCAAACATGAGCTCTACCCCTTATCATTATAGCCATCACCTTGGTTCCTAGGGCCCCTATGAGTGCCACTTGCATCATTAAGGAACCCATGTATGTCCCAACCTATGTTGCACTAGTTGTGGGGACAGGGGGACAGAGGGTACGAGGGGGTGAGTTTCCGGGACAGCTAGAGCGCACCCCCAAATTTTAGGGGATGGCAGGTTGGGGACAACAAGTGCGGCAACTAATTTTTATATTTATTAAAATATTAAAATTAAAATAAAATTTAGTAATTTAGCATAAACATGAATGATAAATTAAAATATAAAAAATAGAACTATTACTAATTTTGAAATTCAAATTACAAAATAAAATACCAAAGTCTAATACTATCTAATCATCATTGTGCATCACAAAAACAAATCTCGTCATCTTTGCCCATTGTCAAGAACTTAAGAAGTACTTTTAGTTTGCTACAGGCTACAATCTACTATTGTCTACATAATTATTCTATGATGCATGATGAATCATTTCAAAATTTAAATAGCAGCTAAACTTTAAAGACAAAGTAAAATTTAATAAAATTGTGAACATGAACAAGTCATTAAAAATTAATTAAAAATCCCAAATTAAAAATCTAGAAATTAAGAACCTTGTGGGATCTATCATCAATGTAATGTATATCATAATCATTCAGAATCACTATTACTTACAGAGCACAAAGAGTATTAACATCCCATCTATTTACCTTATAACATTAAGTGTTAAAGATGGGTTAGCCATTGTAATGTTTATTTCAGTAGTAACAAATGTTATGTACAAAAGTAATAATGTTATAAAGTGAAATAAATTTTAGATAGTAAATGATGTTTATGTTAATGTATTTAGGGAATTAGTTGATTGGTTCCTAAAATGAATAACGGTATTTGCTACGTATATAGACAATACCACTAGTAATTTAGTAGCACAATGATATACCATATTATTTCTCATCTAGTCTCTTCTACTTGTCTCTTGCATATATTTAACATGGTATTAAAGTCATGGTGATTGTGGCATAGGGAAATTTCAAAGATTCATACCAAGAAAAGGTTTGTCACAGACATGGAGAAAGAGACAAGTTCAAATTGAAGGCAAATTAATTCATGGAGTGTTAGTTTTTGTAGCATCGGATGTGTTCTAGCCAAGAAATTTTGTGGAGAGGCTAGAATACATGAGATCTCCAAAACCAAGAAATTGTTTCTAGAAATTCTGCCTAGAAGTGTCTCAATTAGATTATTAACCGATTTTTAAATATTTCTTAAGTCTAAACTTAGGGAATATGGTTAATTAATCAGTATTAATTGAGATAAGATGTGAATCATCTAAAAACTCACACGGATCGACCCCGAAATGATCCTAGCCAGTGATTAAGTTTTAACCTTGGTCGTTGGTAATCCAACAGTGGATTATAAAAGAAAGTCGATGTGGTGATGGAGATCATCCAGTGTAGATACTCAGTTGCCCAGGCAGTTCGATTTTCTTAGTAGCAGCAGCGCAGCAAAGAAGATAGAGCCAGAGGGTGAGTAGCAGGTGGGAGAGGAGAGCAATAGCATCCCGGGAGGAAGATTTTCAGTTCCCAGAAGAGTCGAAGGAAGGAACGCTGAAATCTTTAGAAGGCCAGTGTATGTATTATGCAGAGGGTGACGCGGGCATCATAACATAGAGGTTGGGGAAGCTATTTAGGAGGCAGAAAATAGTTGTTGGGTGAGAGAAAATTCTCACATTATTTTTGCCAGTGTTTTCTTCATATTAGATTGCTAGTTAGGCATCTAAATTTTTATACTCATAATTACTGCTGAAATTTAATAATAAAACCCTCATCTGCTGCACCGGTTTTCCCAAGTTGGGTTTTTCCCGGAACAATTGTCAAAAAGTAATAGTGTCAAGTTTATTATGTGTGCTAGAATTTCTCATTTTCCAGTATTTTAATTTCCGAAATATTTTTATGGTGAAAATTGTAGCTGTGATTTTATTCGTTATTTGTCGTAGCAAATAAACTGCATAATTAATTTTTGAGTTAGAAGGATAATTTCCAGTGGCTGCAATAGGCAAAATTTCACATGGAATCAGAGCTTAATTGATCAGTCGGGAAGCTCAAAAGCAAAGAAAGGAATTTTGTTGTTAAGAGAGAGCAACAAATCAATATTCTCAAAGTAATTGTGTAGAGCCCAGAATAGGCAATTCAAGTTGCTAGGGCAGCAGTTCAATTTTTCAATTGAAAGGAGGCAAGAGAGTCGAATTGCCCAAATTAGTGATTCCAATAGTCAGAGGGAGAAGTTGCAGCTTAGATTTTCATTGAGAAAAATCCTGGTTGGACGTAGAGAATTTTTGTTGTAGGTTGTAGAGCAGAATCCGCGTCAGGAGAAAAAGAGGAATAGCACACTATATTTGTTCAAGTATAGCCATGGACAGAAATAACATTTAGGAAACTTCAGATTTGTCTTCCAGATTGGAAGACGAATTAGCTTGCTTAGCAGGATTAGCTTCACAGGGAGTCTAGTATATAGGCAGTATAGCTTCAGCTCACATGACAGGGGTTAGAGAATATTTCTCTAGCTACAAAGAGGAGCAGATGGATTTCCAGATTACTATGGGAAACAGAACAAAATGAACTCCAGTAGGGAGAGGTACCATATATTTTCAGGGGGAGTCAATAGCAAGCACCAACGCTTTAGATGTATTGCATGTGCCAAGATTGGGTATCAACCTAATTTCAGTATCCGGTTACAGGATAAGGGGTATGATATTCACTTCGTGGGGAAGAAAGTGTATTTCAAACACCCGAGCTGAAAAAAGGTATGACTTGGAGTTTGAAGTAACAGTTTGTACCGGTTACAAATTGATTGTCCAATGGCACTAATAGGCAGTAACAGTAGCAGTGAGGAGTTGAGTGAACTATGGCATAGGATAATGGGACATCTATACCATGGAGCACTCAGGATGCTCAAAGAAGCCGTAACGGGAATTCCAAAACTTGGAACTGAACGCGATTATGTGTGCAGAGGGTGCGTACTTGGGAAGTATGCTAAGGCGGCATTTCCAAGAAGTGACAACAAAGTTGATGACATATTGGGACGTATACACTCATATATTTGTGGCCCGATGTCCACAAGAGCTCTCAGCGGTGCCGATTATTTCGTCACCTTTATTGATGATCATTCCAAGAAAACCTGGATCTACTTCTTGAAGACGAAGGATGAGGTCTTCGATCGTTTCACAGAGTTTAAAGCTCTCATGGAGAATGTGACAAGGAAGAAGATCAAGGTGCTTCGCTCAGGTAATAGAGAATATATTGATAAAAACTTCACAGATTTATGTGCGAAGGAAGGCATCAAGAGAGAATGGACAACTCCATATAATCCACAACAGAATGGTGTAGCGGAGCGGAAAAACAGAACCATTGTTGGAGCTGCAAAGGCTATGTTATATGACCAGGATCTACCCAGATTTCTGTGGGCAGAAGCATGTAACACGACAATATATATTCAAAACAAGACTCCTCGTAGAGCATTGGGGAAGAAAATGCCAGAGGGAGTCTTCACAGGGAAGAAGCCAAAAGTCAGCCATCTCAAAAAAAATTGCACCGTTGCTTATTGTCACGTGCCAGATGATAAAAGGAGAAAACTGGCTCAGAATACAGAGAAGATATTTTTCATTGGGTACAGCGAAACTCAAAGGAATTCAGGATCTACATTCCTAGTAGTAGGAAGATAGTAGTAAGGCAAGACGTGAAGTTCCTGGAGGACTGAGCTTTCAAGAGGTCTCGTGAGATGCCTGCAGGTGATCAAAATCAATCAGCAGAAGCTCCTTTAGTCTAGCAGCAGGAGCAGCCACAGGGGCAGCCAGTGGGACAAGCAAGGGGACAGTCACAAGGGTCAAGTACTGTGACTAGTACCATTATTTCCTCAGGTGCAGAAAATTCGGGGAGTTCTCAACAGATGGAGCAGCAGAAACAGGATGAGGAGGCGCTGGCAGAACCTCCCACGACTAGTGGTTGAGCCAGCAGAGAGGTTCGTCAGACATTAAGAAATGCAAAGGAGTTTATTGAAACTCCTAAGACGAGCAAGAGACAGCGCAGAATGCCTGACAAGTACCAAGCATTGGTAGATCAGGTTGTAGAACATTCCAACTTTCAGGAGGTCGCATAGCATCAAGTGTGGATAGATGCCATGGTAGAAGAGTATAGCTCTATCATGACGAATGATGTTTGGGAGGTAGTGCCCAGGCCAAAAGACAGATTAATTGTAGGTTCGAGGTGGATCTATAAGATCAAATATGCAGCAGACGACAGTGTGGAAAAGTACAAGGCTAGGTTTGTGGCAAAGGGGTATGCACAAAAGGAAGGGATAGATTATGAGGAAACCTTCGCCCCAATTGCCATATACACTTCTATCTAATCAGTTATATCTCTAGCAGCTCAGATGAGATGGCAAATTCACCAGATGGATGTCAAGACAACCTTCTTGAATGGAGTCATAGAGGAGGAAGTGTACATAGAACAACCAGAGGGTTTTTAGACTTAGGAGAGGCGCATGCATGTGTGCAAATTGAAGAAGGCTTTGTACGGGCTCAGCAGGCTCCCAGGGCATGGTATGGTAGGATTGATACCTACTTGCAGCAAATGGGGTTCGTCAAGATTAACGCAGATCCCAACCTTTACTACTTGATGGTAGAGGATGAGCCCCTCATTCTAGTTTTGTATGTGGATGATCTATTCTTGACAGGGTCATCAGGGCTCATAGAGGATTGCAAGATGAACTTGGCAGCAAAATTTAATATGAAGGATTTGGGGTTGATGCACTATTTCCTAGGGTTGGAGGTGTGGTAGAAGGATGGGGAGATCTTCCTTGGGCAAGGAAGTGTTAGCTTTGCTATGTTCTTCGATATTTGATGGATAAAAATAACTTGGGTGGTGCTGGTTTTGGTTACATAAGGCTCGTAGCAGTTTTTCCCGCCTCCTTCTACAATCTCCCTTTTCTCCATAAAACCCCACTACCCCTGTTTTACACCTCCATTTGGCATAAAAGCCTTGTTTCCTTAGCTCCCGAGCGTTTTTGTTTAAACATTATAAAAACCCCCATAACCCGTCTAAACCCCGCGTAAGTCCCTTTATTTAGTCAAACCCTTCAGTGCTTAATTTCAAAACCCATACGATTATATTCACATAACTACGCTCCTTCGCAAATCACATTACCCGCCGGGGCCCTCACCTGTCACGTCACTCAAAGCACGTGCTGTAATCCTTGGCCGTCCGATCATCTCGCGAAGATCCGACAGTATATGATGCTCTCGCTCCCGCAAGCCGCGCACGCGATAGCCCGCGGGGAAAGTGGTTTCCCGCCGGGCCCTCTAGCCATGCGTCACAACTGTATTGGAGCGCGCCCCCGCATACGGAAACCGCCTGCCATCCCGAAGCGGTGCGGGGAAACCGCTTACTGCCCTCTTGTACGTCCTCCCGCTCGCTAACCCTCGCGCTACTTAATCACCCGATGACCGTTGGATCTCCCCACCCGAGATCCAATGGCCTACAATCTTCCCGCGCATATACCTTCTGATAGCCCACATAATCCAATCTCCGCCGTCCATCCACCAGATCTAACGGCTTGCATTCAATCGCGCCTCTGTTTCCTCCCGACGCTGCCCGCCAAGAGATCTTGTCCGTCCGTTTGAGCCATCCAACAGCCAATATTCATTCCCTGCCCTCCATTCATTCCCCATGCAGTTATCGTGTTTTAGGTCTGTCATGTGCATCCGAGGGAAGAAGGCAATCACCCACCAGCGCTCTTCACAGTTAAATCTTCAACTACCTCATTCAAGAGACAGCACGGCCAGGGAAGGAGAGTACTGCCTCGAGCAGTTGAATTCATTTACCAGTTATGGAGTTTTTGTCCCATACAGTACTCCACCTGCTCAAGAAGGACATCAGAGTACCAGAAAGGCCGATTTTGTTCATTAAAACACACAGTTTGCAATAGAGACTCATCTGATTGTAAATGTGGTTGGTGGACAGTTATGACCCCTCCACGCATAAGTTAGCAGAGATCTTTGTAATTAACCTCCATATATACCCAAAAACAAGATGTGTTGAGGGTTGATGAATGTTATTTTGATGTAAAGTTCAACTTCTTGAGACTGTAACTACTGTGATACCTGCAGCTTCTAGTCTTCATTTTCAGTTAATGCAAGCTTCTTTTGTTGTTAATTACTCACTTTCCACTTCTTCTTTGTTCCAGGTTGTGCCTGTTATGCATTATTCATTTGCTCTTGATGTCTAGCATTAGAGGGGTTGTCATCCCACCTCTGTGTTAGAATATAATTGGTATTATTGAATGTGTATGCAGGTTTATGTTGTTTTAATGCCAGAGAGCTGTCATCCTGTCTATGCATTAGGAAATAGATTTGCAGGCCTCTTTACTGGTTGTAGCTGGCCATCACAGAGTCCTGTGCATCAGCTGATGTGATCAGTATTCTCCATCACATTTTCCTTAAACTGTGAGTAATTGGTGGTCTAAAGCCTTGTAGTCTGGGGGTGTTCACCCATGTCTGGGGTTAAGCATCGTAGAAGTGGTTATCTGACTTGAATATGCATCATTCCTTCCATTTATCCACCGTTTTCCAACATTTTTGTTGAGTTTGTAATGTTCCCGAGCATCTCTGATATACAACCTAGGAGAGTTTCTTAGGGTGATAACATTAATTGGCGCCGTTGCCGGGAAGAGGAGAATTGAAGCTCAGCTTCCCTGGGAGAACGACACAGTTCCAGATTTTGATGATAGACAAGGTCTGGGCACATATTTTGGTTGTAATCATCTATCTGGCGACTCCATTGGAGGAAGACCAACCTTTGGCGACTCCACATTGAAGTTCTGGCTCAGTTTGTGAGACATACTCGAAGAAATCCTCAGAAATTACCAGCTGAACCAGTGTTTGACCCTGAGAGGACTATTAAACCGAAGAAAGCATCACAGAAAGGGGCATCAGGATCAGGTAAGCCTAAGAAATCTCATTCATCTCTGAAAGATACAGTTATAGCTGAAGATATACAGTTTGAAGACTTAGAGCCTAGTGCTGCTAGTAAACAAACACCTGCATAGATTAATACAGCCCCTTGTGCAGTTAGTTCCCCTTTGAATCTCAGTCCAAAGAAAGTTTCCCATACAGTCCAGAACATCCCTTTGTCTCTGCCATCCATCACATTACTTCCTACCATTCAATCTGCCAGTAACCTTCCACATATCCCAATCATGGCAGGCCAGCAAGCACCCACGAAGATAGAAAGAATCGTTGCTGCTAGGTATGGACCCTTGGTCTTGCCTGTTCCTTTAAATCCTATGCATGTTGGAGAATATCATAAATATATGCCCAAGTTTACTGGCACAGAGGGAATAACAACAGAAGAACACCTAGAAGCTTTTTACAGTTACGCTGATAATTTAGATATAAGTGAAAATGATGTGTGGATGAGAGTTTTTGTCTAGAGCCTTGATGGAGAGGCCAGGAAGTGGTTCAGAGAATTACCCAAGAGATCTATAATAGATATTGAAGCATTAGATGATGCATTTTTGAAGCACTGGGGAGATAAAAAGGACTTGTTGTATTATCATACTGAGTTTGGTAATCTGAAGAGGGAAAATGGGGAATCATTCCCTGATTTCAATAAAAGATTCAATCATATGTATAGTAAGATACCAGCTGAAGTAAAGCCTAACCCACCTCTGCCAAACTCACTTATGCCAATGCTTTTGACTCTGATTTCTGCTTGTTGTTGAGAGAAAGGAGATGTGCAACTCTGGCAGACATGCAGGATGCAACACTAGAAGTAGAATATAATATTATGGCTGCAGAAAAACTAAAGAGTCAAGCTGACAGAAGGAGGCAGAGAGGTCAGGCTTCTACCTCCTCTACATCATCTTCAGAGCCTAAATTAGACAAAATGACTAAGATGATAGAGTCATTGGCTACTGAAATTCCTAAGCTAAAGGTTGAGCAGAATTCAGCAAAAACAAGGCAGCAGAACACATTTGCTCCAAGAAATCCAAATCCATTCAGAAGAGTAAATGAGTAGTTACAAATAATTCAGAGGGGTAAAAAACCAAATGAAGAACAGAAAGTTAAAGCTCATTTCCAAAATGTAGTCATGGAGGAGGAACAATTTAAAGATGAGGATGAAATTCACTGCATGGAAGATAAAGGCAGTGCTACTTTTTTGACATTGGCCGCTTATGAAGAATCATTGTTGCAAGAACAAGACAGTCAAGAATAGGACAAAGAAGTTGTTCTGCAGACTCGTGAACAGCAAAGATATAATCTGAGATCAAATGCAAAAAATGTCAAGGAAAATACTGCCCAAAGAGCTGTTGTCCAAACAGAGCCACAAAATATCAAACAGAGAAGACCAGCAGCTGATCCAGCCATCCTCAAAGCACCAGTTCAAGAGGTAAAAGGTTCTAATAAGTTATCTTCTTCTTTCAGCTTTGAGTCAGAGGTTCAGAAATTGAAAATATTTGTGCCTCTGGTAGAGTTGGTGAAGAGTGAAGTATTTAGAAAGCCTATCCTTGAAGCTCGAGCTGGAAATCACACAAACCTCCACTGACTCTGTCAATTTGCAAGATGTCAAGCCTGCCATTGTGCTTAGCTCCATGATTGAACCTGCTGATAATAGTTCTCCATCTTTTTATGTCTCCTTGACCATTCATGACAAAATCCTCCACAATTGCCTGCTAGACACAGGGGCCAGCCACAATCTAATGCCTAAAGCTGTCATGGAAGAGTTAGGCCTTGACATCACCAGACCATATCATGATTTGTTCTCTTTTGATTCAAGAAAGGTAAAATGCCTAGGATTAATCAAAGACCTGGCCATTACCCTAACTCAGCGGCCTATGAAGAGTATGATGATGGATATTGTGGTAGCAGATGTCCCTCCTAAGTTTGGCATGCTACTGTCCAGAGGATGGATTAAGAGATTAGGTGGGACATTACAGAATGATCTATCTTATGCCACTGTCCCAGTTTTTGGAGGGGAAAGCAGGAGATTGTACAGAGAAGCACAATTGGCATACATTATCAGTGATGAAAAGAATCCTACTAATCATCCTATTTATGCAGTAGACACTGATTTTGGAGCATGCATTCTCCAAATAGAAGAATCTCAGAAGGCCTCAATGCAGATCAAGAAACCAATTGTTCAGGCCGAGAAAGAGCAAGGAGGTCGAGTTTGGGAGATGTTCTTTGATGGAGCATGTTCCAGGGAGACTGCAGGAGCAGGGGTGGTGCTAGTATCTCCAAAACAAAAAACATTCAGCTGCCTTTTAAGCTGGCTTTTCAAGTCACAAACAATATAGCAGAGTATGAGGCTCTGCTATTGGGCCTTAATGCAGCAAAAGACAAAGGAATCAGGAGAATAAAGGTGTTTGGAGATGCTGATCTGATCATTCAGCAAGTAAATAAGACTTTTCAAGCAAAGCACCCAACGCTGAAAGCATACAGAGATGAGGTATCGAGACTCAAAGATTCCTTTGAAAAATTTTGTATTTCATATATTCCTAGAACCAAAAATCAGCTTGCTGCTCCCTTGCTGTTTCTGCTAGTCTATTTATCCCTCCAATGCCTCCCAGACTAGTTTATGAAATCCAAATGAAATATAGAACATCCTTGCCTGACAATGTCCACCATTGGAAAGTTTTTGATGATGATGATGAGATAAATAGGTTTCTGCAAGTCATTGATGAGTTTTCTGAAATGCAAATTGACCAAGAGAATGAAACCTTGGAAGAAAAACCCCAGTCCCAACTTAGAAATAAAATTGGTAAAAATAGCATTGTCCAGCTTCCCAGCAATCATATTCCTAAGGGTCTAATTCCTCTTGAGAGACTGTTTGACCAAAATGATGTGCCTTACAAGGCTGCCCAAAAAGAAGACCAATCTACAATCTGTCAGCATGATATAGGGAGTCTAAGTCAGCCTAGATATATAAATTTGTCCACCCATCTGTCTGATGACCAGAGTGTTGAATACTGCAATTTAATGAGGCAATTTGCTAATGTGTTTGCCTGGGAGTATAGTGACCTGAAAACGTATGATAAAAACATAATCCAGCATAAAATTCCTCTGGAGAAAGACACCAATCCTTTCAAACAGAAGCTAAGACCAATAAATCCTATGCTTCTTCCTCTAATTGAAAAAGAAATTAAAAAATTGTTGGCTGCCAAGATCATAGTCCCTCTCAGATATTCAAAATGGGTAGCCAACCTAGTAGTGGTGAGGAAGAAAAGTGGAGAAATCAGACTGTGTGTTGATTTCAGAAACTTGAACAAGTGCTCAAAGAAAGACAATTATCCCCTACCGAAGATGGAGCATTTGTTGCAGAAGGTCTCAGGAGCCAAAGTGATGTCTTTCCTGGACGGATTTTCAAGTTTTAAACAGATTGTTGTGCATCCAGATGATCAAGAGAAGACTGCATTTACCACTCCTTGGGGCACTTTTATGTATGCCAAGATGCTTTTTGGGCTGATGAATGTTGGAGCCACCTTTCAGAGAGCTATGGATATAGCATTTGTGGGAGAGAAGGATAAATTTGTCCTTATCTACCTTGATGACATAACAGTATACTCCAACAGCCATCAAAATCATTTGCAGCATTTGAAAAAAGTGTTTCTAAAGTGCAGAAAGTTTGGAATTTCAGTCAATCCTAAAAAATCTCAATTTGCTTTAGAAGAAGGCAAGCTGTTAGGACATGTTGTTGCTGCTGCAGGTGTCCGAATTGACCCGGAAAGAGTCAAAGCAATACATGCTTTGTCTGTCCCAAGATCAAAGAAAGATATTCAGTCCTTTCTGGGCAAAATTAACTTTGTAAGGAGGTTTATCCCGAATTTTGTTGAATATGTGAAGCACATTACCTCTATGTTGACGAAAGGGGCAGAAATCAAATGGACTGATATAGAAGGAAAATCATTTGAGTCTATTAAAAAAGCTATTATGGAGGCTCCCATTTTAATAAGTCCAAATTACAGCAAGGAGTTTCATATATTTTCATTTGCCTCTAAAGATACCATTGCAGCTGTTTTATTGCAGGCAGATGAAGAAGGTTCAGAACATCCAGTAGCATTTTTCAGCAAGAACTTGAGGGATGCTGAACTGAGGTATGATATTATTGAAAAACAGGCATATGCTCTTATTAAATCCTTGAAAGCTTTCAGAGTTTATATCTTGCATTCAAAGATAATTGCATATGTACCCTCTGCTGCAATAAAAGATGTCTTAACACAACCTGATGCTGATGGAAGAAGGGCAAAATGGATTGCAAAAATGATAGAATTCAATATAGAGCTGAAGCCCGCCAAGCTTGTCAGAGATCAAGGTCTTGCCAAGTTATTGGCTGAAGAAAATTGCAGATCTTTAGATATTAATTTCCTGAGCACAAATGCAGAAAATGGTCAGGCGGAAAAGGAAGAAGCAGCTAAACCACAGAGAAAGCAGTTAGTGGCCGAGAATCTAGCTTTTTGTAATTGGTATGCTGCAATAATTAATTTCTTGCTGAAGCTAGAAATCCCTTCAGGATTTACTCAAAGTCAAGCCATAATTATAAAGCTTAGGGCAGCTAAATATTGCATTAATCAAAGTCTGCTCTACTAGAGGGATCCATCTGGAGTGCTTTTAAGGTGTATGGACAAAGAACAGTCAATAGAAGTCATGCAGCGATTTCATTCCAGTATGTGTGGAGGGCACCATTATTAGAAAACTACAGCCCATAAAATTCTCATAGCTGGGTACTATTGGCCCACTTTATTTTCTGATGTATTTTCTTTTGTTAAATCTTGTGACAGGTGCCAAAGATTTGAAGGAAAACAGCAGTTGAAGTCCCTGCCCTTCAAACCAATACATGCAAAAGGTCCTTTTCAGCAGTGGAGCTTGGATTTCATTGGAGAAATCAATCCACATTCTAGTGGCCAGCACAGATGGATATTAGTAGCCACTGATTATTTTACTAAGTGGATTGAAGCAATTCTTACCAGAAACGCTGACCATAAGGTGGTCATGAAGTTTTTAATTGAAAATATCTTTATCAGATTTGGTTGTCCACACAAACTAGTCACAGATAACGCAGCAGCCTTCAGGGCAAAAAAAATTGGTGTAAATGTGTGATTCAATGGGTATTAGACTAGTTCATTCCACCTCATATTATCCTCAAGGCAATGGTCTAGCAGAATCCTCTAATAAAACCCTGATAAGAATAATTAAGAAGTTGTTAAAGGACAACAAAAAGAATTGGGATTCAAAGCTCAAGTATGCACCGTGGGCTGACAGAGTGACCATTAAAAAATCCACAGGGAATTCTCCTTTCAAGCTGGTATATGGCACTGAGGCTGTATTTCCAATTCAGCTAACTCTCCCTGTGGCAAAATTCCTTCAAGAAGAGCATAATGAAGAAGAAGACATGGCAAAGAGGATCACTGATTTAGCAGAGGTACATCAGATTAGAGAACAGCTAGTTGAAAAGGCTGCAGCACATCAAAGAAAGATCAAGGAAGCCTTTGACAAGAAGGCAAAAACAGATAATTTTTAGGTTGGTGACTTGGTTTTGAAGTGGGATGCATTAAAAGAAAAGAAAGGCAATCATGGGAAGTTTGATGCTTTCTGGACAGGGCCTTTCATCATTTCACAGATTCAAGGGAACAACACCTTCATACTGAAAAGTATGGGAGGAGAGGCAGTTTTTGATGGCCCAGTTAATGGGCGTTTTCTGAAAAATTATGTGGTTTAAGGTCTATGGCCTTAAAAGTTGTAAATATTGTGTTTTTATCAGTTTTAGTATAGGTGCAGTAGACTCCATGCCCAATGGAACACTAAGAATTTTGGCTAATTTGTTTTCAGTTGGAAAGGCATTGATCTGCATGTTCTTGAGACCTCACAGGGAGGATCTCATCCCCAGAAGGAGCCAGTGTTAGCTTTGCTATGTTCTTCGATATTTGATGGATAAAAATAACTTGGGTAGTGTTGATTTTGGTTGCATAAGGCTCGCAACAGTTTTTCCCGCCTCCTTCTACAGTCTCCCTTTCCTCCATAAAACCCCACTACCCCTGTTTTACACCTCCATTTGGCATAAAAGCCTTGTTTCCTTAGCTCCCGGGTGTTTTTGTTTAAACATTATAAAAACCCCCATAACCCGTCTAAACCCCGCGTAAGTCCCTTTATTTAGTCAAACCCTTCAGTGCTTAATTACAAAACCCATACGATTATATTCACATAACTACGCGCCTTCACAAATCACATTACCCGCCGGGGTCCTCACCTGTTACGTCACTCAAAGCACGTGCTGTAATCCTTGGCCATCCGATCATCCCGCAAAGATCCGACGGTGTATGTTGCTCCCGCTCCCGCAAGCCGCGCACGCGATAGCCCGCGGGGAAAGTGGTTTCCTGCTGGACCCTCCAGCCACGCGTCACAACTGTATTGGAGCGCACCCCCGCATACGGAAATCCCCTGCCATCCTGAAGCGGTGCGGGGAAACCGCTTACCGCCCTCTTGTACGTCCTGCTCACTAACCCTCGCGCTAGTTAATTGCCCGATGACCGTTGGATCTCCCCACCTGAGATCCAACGGCCTACAATCTTCCCGCGCATATACCTTCTGATAGCCACATAATCCAATCTCCATCGTCCATCCGCCAGATCTAACGGCTTGCATTCAATCGCGCCTCCATTTCCTCCCGACGCCGCCCGCCAAGAGATCTCGTCCGTCCGTCTGAGCCATCCAACGGCCAATATTCATTCCCTGCCCTCCATTCATTCCCCATGCAGTTATCGTGTTTTAGGTCTGTCCCGTGCATCCGAGGGAAGAAGGCAATCACCCACCAGCGCTCTTCATAGTTAAATCTTCAACTACCTCATTCAAGAGACAGCACGGCCAGGGAAGGAGAGTATTGCCTCGAGCAGTTGAATTCATTTACCAGTTATGGAGTTTTTGTCCCATACGATACTCTGCCTGCTCAAGAAGGACATCGGAGTACCAGAAAGACCGATTTTGTTCATTAAAACACACAGTTTGCAGCAGAAACTCATATCTAATTGTAAATGTGGTTGGTGGACAGTTATGACCCCTCCAAGCATAGGTTAGCACAGATCTTTGTAATTAACCTCCATATCAAAAACAAGATGTGTTGAGGGTTGATGAATTTTATTTTGATGTAAAGTTCAACTTCTGGAGACTGTAACTACTATGATACCTGCAGCTTCTGGTCTTTATTTTCAACTAATGCAAGCTTCTTTAGCTGTTAATTGCTCAATTTCCACTTCTTTGTTCCAGGCTATGCCTGTTATGCATTATTCATTTGCTCTTGATATCTAGCATTAGAGGGGCTGTCATCCCACCTCTGTGTTAGAATCTAGTTGGTATTATTGAATGTGTATGCAGGTTTCTGTTGTTTTAATGCCAGAGAGCTGTCATCCTATCTGTGCATTAGGAAATAGATTTGCAGGCCTCTTTACTGGTTGCAGCTGGCCATCACAGGATCCTGTGCATCTGCTGGTGTGATCAATATTCTCCATCATCACATTTTCTTTAAACTGTGAGTAATTGGTGGTCTAAAGCCTTGTAGTTTGGGGGTGTTCACCCATGTCTAGGGTTAAGAATAGTAGAAGTGGTTATCTGGCTTCAATATGCATCATTCCTTCCATTCATCCACCATTTTCCAACATTTTTGTTGAGTTTGTAATGTTCTCGAGCATCTCTGATATACAACCTAGAAGAGTTTCTTGGGGTGATAACAGGAAGATACACTACAGATATTCTAAAGAGATTCAAAATGCAAGATTGCAAACCCATGTCTACACCCATGATTATTGTTAGTTTTTGTAGCATCAGATGTGTTCTAGCCACGAAACTTTGTCGAGAGGATAGAATACATGTATTCTCCAAAACCCAGAAATCGTTTCTGGAAATTACAACTAGAGACAACTTAATTAAAATAATTTATCTTTTTTAATGGTGCCTAAGTCTAAACTTAGGAAACCTGATTAATTAAAGGGTTAATTAAGTCATGGTGAGAATCTTCTAGAAGAAGACTTGGATCAATTTCTAGTTAATCTTAGCCATCGATTATGTTTTAATCTTGCTTGTTGATGTCTCAACAAGAGATTATAAGAAGAAATTCGATGGGGATTGGATAACACACTTGAGACACAAAGGAATTCGATATTGTTGGGAAATCCAACTCCAGAGTAGTAGCAATCAATTGTCGGAGGAGATTTAGTAGTTTCGACGCAGTGAGAAAGGGGCAGGGATAGTAAGGTCAGAAGGAAGTTTTTCCAGTCCCGTGAGTGCACAGCGGAGAGAAAGAGAATTCCACAGAGACGCTGACACAATGCAAAGAGGCAACACAGAGATTCAGAGGGAGATCCGTATTTTGCTGAGGAGAAGTCGAAATTCAGTGTCAGAAACCGAAGTGGGAGACCAACCAAGAAATCGAGTTTCCAGAGTAGCAGTTGATGAGTCAGCGAGAGAGACGTTGGTCCGAGCTAGGTGACGCAGATCTGCGTAGGGTGACGCAGAGGCAACAAGGAGCAGGTCGTCTTGAGCCAAGGTCAGTGTCGAATCACCGGTGGAAGTGAGGATTTTCTCACTAGACTTCTGTCAGTTATTTTCTCTGTATGGAAAGCTAGATTTGAGCTTCCATGGATTTGTACTCAGATTTACTATTGCATATTAATCAAACCCTCAGTTGTTGCACCAATTTTCCCAAGTTGGGTTTTTCCGGGGACATTGGTCCAAAAATAACTGTGTATATGTGTGTGTGCATCTATTCTTCTAACGTTATTTTTCTTCCGCGGTATTTTTATTTTGTGAAGGCTGCAGTGTATGTATTTTGATATTTGTCGTAGAAAACTACAAGTAATTTGTTTAAGTAATTTAACAAATAAGAGAGATATTATCAGCGGCTCGGAACATCTTTAGACGATCCATGTGAGTTTCTAGATGATTCTCATCTTATCTCAATTAATGTTGATTAATTAACCATATTCTCTAAGTTTAGACTTAGGAAAATTTTAAAAAACGGTTAATAATCTAATTGAGACACTTCTAGGCGGAATTTCCAAAAACAATTTCTGGGTTTTGGAGATCTCATGTATTCTAGCCTCTCCACCACATTTCGTGGCTAGAACACATCTGATTCTACAAAAACTAACACTCCCTCTTAGCGAAGAATGTGTTCTAGTGCTACCGCACACCTTGTAGCAGCACCCTGTCTCTGTATCATCTTTTGTCACGCTGTTGATGTCTGGCCATACTGCCCACCAACCACTATGCAACTCTGATATTCACTGCATCTGTGCTACTACTAACCCTGTTAAACTACTGCCAACACTGCATCTGCATTGCAACTCCCTCTCATTTGTTGTTGCTGCAACTACAACTACAACATCTGCAACTGAAAATCATCCAAAGTAGCCTATCCCTACTACTAAAACGGGTTCGCCACCATACCCATTTGTTCTCTAAAATAGACAACTTAGCTCTCCTTAGAGATTTCATGAGTATATCTGCAACCTGCTCTTCTGTGCGAACTTATTGTAGTTGGATTGCTCTGCGTTGTACACAATCTCTGATGAAATGACACCGAATATCAATGTGCTTCGACCTGTCATGAAACACTGGATTCTCATAGAGCTTTATGCAACTTTGATTATCACAGTAGACACTAGTCACCTCCATCCTCTGCCTGAACAAACTTACTAGCAGCTTCCGAAGCCATATAGCTTTGCACATAGTTATGCTAGCTGCCATATACTCTGATTCTGTAGAGCTCAGCCCTATTGACTTTTGCTTCTTGCTACACCAAGAAACCATCCCTGATCCAACACTGAAGCAATACCCGGAGGTACTTTTCCTGTCCACTGAACTACCTGCCCAATCTGCATCTGTGTACCCACAAAGTCTGACGTCATCCCCTCAAGTATATTTCAACCCATACTCAACTGTGTCACGAACATACCTCAGAATATGCCTCACTGTTGCCCAATGTACCCTCTTCGGTTCTACCATGAACTGACTTAGGGTATTGACTGCGAAGCAAATATCTGGCCTAGTGTTGACCAAATACATGAGAGACCCAATAAGTTGTCTATACAAGGTGGGGTCGACATCCTTGTCATCTGATGCATCTATCTTCTTCCAATTGGTGATCATGGTCGTAGACATAGGTCTGCAATCCTACATTTTGAACCTCTTCAGAATATCTTTAGTGTATCTTCTTTGCCCAAGGAAGATCTCCCCATCCTTCTGCCACACTTCCAATCATAGGAAATAGTGCATCAACCCCAAATCCTTCATGTCAAATTATGTTGCCAGGTTCCTCTTGTAGTTCTCTATGAGCCCTGATGATCCTGTAGAAAGAAATCATCCACATACAAAACTAGGATGAGTGGCTCACCCTCTACCATCAAATAGTAAAGGTTGGGATTTGCATCACTCTTGATGAATCCCATCTGCTGCGAGTAGTTGTCAATCCTACCATACCATGCCCTGGGAGCCTGTTTGAGTACGTATAGAGCTTTCTTCAATCTGCACACATGAGTGTGCCTCTCATGAGACTCAAAGCCCTCTGGTTGTTCTATGTACACTTCTTCCTCTATTACCCCATTCAAGAAGGTTGTCTTGACATCCATCTAGTGAATCTGCCATCCCATCTGAGTTGTCAGGCATATAACTGACCGGATAGAAGTGTATCTGGCAACTGGGGCAAAGGTCTCCTCATAATTTATCCCTTCCTTTTGTGCATACCCCTTAGACACGAACCTAGCCTTATACTTTTCCATGCTATCGTTTGTCTCATACTTGATCTTATTGATCCATCTAGAACCTACAACTGATCTGTCTTCCGACATTGGCACTACCTGCCAAACATCATTCGTCATGATAGGACTATACTCTTCTACCATGGCATCTACCCACACTTGATGTTGTGCGACCTCCTGAACGCTGGAAGGTTCTGCAACCTGAGCCACCAACGCTTGGTACCTGTTAGGTTGTCTATGATGTCTTTTGTTCGTCCTAGGAGTTCTAATAAACTCCTCTGCATCTCTTAATGTCTGACAAACCTCTCTGCTGGCTCGACCACTAGTAGCAGGAGGTTCAAGCAGCTCCTCCTCATCATGCCTCTATTGCTCCATCTGCTGAGAACTCCCTGAATTTCTTGCACCTGAGGAAATACTGGTGCTAGTCATAGTTCTCAATTCTTATGACTGTCATCTTGCCTGTCCCACTGGTTGTGTTTGCTGCTGGACCAAAGGAGCTTTTGCTGACTGATTCTGATCACTTGCAGGCATCTCACGAGATCCCCTGAAAGCTCGGTCCTCCATGAACTTCACGCCTCGCCTTACTGTAATCTTCCTATTGCTAGGAATGTAGATTCTATATGCCTTTGAGGTTTAGATGTACCCAACGAAGAACCCCTCTACAGTCTGATCCAGTTTGGTACATTTATCATCTAGTACGTGGCAATAAGCAACGCTTCCAAAAATTCTGAAGTGGCTAACTTCTGGCTTCTTCCTTGTGAAGACTCCTTCTGGTGTTTTCTTCCCCAATGCTCTATGAGGAATCCTGTTCTGAATATATACTGTCGTGTTACAAGATTTTGCCCATAGAAATCTGGATAGATCCTAGTCAAATAACATAGCCTTTGCAGCTCCAACAATGGTTTTGTTTTTCTGCTCTGCTACACCATTCTACTGTGGATTATATGGAGTTGTCCATTCTCTCTTGATGCCTTCCTTCGCACAGAAATATGTGAAGTCCTTATCAATATATTCTCCACCATAATCTGAGAGAAACACCTTGATCTTCTTTCCTGTCGCATTCTCCACAAGAGCTTTAAACTCTCTAAAACGATCAAAGACCTCATCTTTGGTCTTCAAGAAGTAGATCCAGGTTTTCCTAGAATGATCATCAATAAAGGTGATGAAATATTCGGCACCGCTGAGAGCTCTAGTGGACATCAGGCCGCAAATATCTGAATGTATGAGTCCTAACACGCCATCAGCTTTGTTGTCACTTCTTGGAAATGTTGCCTTAGCATACTTCCCAAGTACGCATCCTCTGCACACATCATCGTGCTCTGTGCCAAGTTCTGGAACCCCTGTTACCGTTTCTTTGAGCATCCTAAGTGCTCCATGGTGTAGATGTCCCATTCTCTTATGCCATAACTCATTCAACTCCTTCCCACTGCTACTGTCACTACCTATTAGTGCCATTGGAGAATCGATTTGTAATCAGTACAATCTGTTACTTTGAACTCCAATCTGTCTTACCTTTTTCCAGCTCGGGTGTTTGACATACACTTTCTTCCCTACGAAGTGGATATCATACCCCTTATCTTGTAACCGGGATACTGAAATTAGGTTCATTCCCAATCCTGGCACATGCAATACATCTGTAGCATTGGTGCTTGCCCCTGACTCCCTCTGAAAATCTATGGTACGTCTCCCTATTGGAGTGCATTTCATTATGTTTCCCATAGTAAACTAGAAGTCCATCTGCTCCTCTTTGTAGCTAGAGAAATATTCTCTAACCATTGTCATGTGAGTTGATGCTCCACTGTCTATATATCAGACTCCTTGTGAAGTTGATCCTACTAAGCAGCAAATTCGTCCTCAAATCTGGAAGATAAATTTGAATTCTCCTGAATGTTACTTTTGTCCATGGCTATGTTGAAGAATTTATAGTGTGTTATTCCTCTTTTCCACCCTAACGTTGGCTCTACTCTAGCAAACTGCTACAAAAACCCTCTGCATCCAGCTAGAGATCTGCTCAACACGAAAATTTGAGTTTCTCCCTCTGCCTCTTGAATCACTTGCTCTAAAAGAATCGAATTTTTTTGCCCCTTTCTTAGAAAAATTGGTCTTCCTCAAGCTATTCGGCCCCCTGGCAAAAACACTATGTTGCCCCTTGGAAATTTCGACCTGCTACACACATTGAGCAGCGAAATTCCTTTTCGCTTTTGAGCTCTTTGGCTGATCAACTGTGCTCCGATACCATGTGAAATTTTATCTATTGTAGCTACTGGAAATTATTCTTCTAACTGAAAATTTAATTATGCAGTTTATTTGCTACGGCAAACAACAAATAAAATCACAACTGCAATTTTCACCGTAAAAATACTGCAGAAAATAAAATACTAAAAACTGAGAAATTCTAGCGCACACGAGAATTTTGACACAGTTATTTTTTGGACAATTGTCCCTGAAAAACCCAGCTTAGGAAAACCGATGCAACAAATGAGGGTTTTATTATTATTCTTCAGCAACAATTCTAAGTACAATTATTTAGATGCCCAACTAGCGATCTAATCTGAGGAAAATAATGACAAAATCTAGTGAGGAATTTTCTCTCACCCCACAGTTATTTTTTGCCTTTGAAATTACCTCCCCAGCCTCTGCGCTGAGCCTCCTGCGTCACCCTCTGCGCAAAGCTTAGCTGGCCCTTGAGAATTTTGGCCTTCCTTCCTTTGCCTCTTCCGGAGACTGGAACTCTTCCTCCTGGAATATTGTTGCCCTCCTCTTCCACCGACTACTCACCCTCTAGCTCTATCTTCTCTACTGAGCTACTGCTACTGAGAAAATCGAACTGCCTGGGCAATTGAGTATGGGCTTTGGTGTATTCTCCATCACCACATTGACCTCCTTTTATAATCCATTGTTGGAGCACCAATGGCCAAGATTAGAACTTAATCAATAGCTTGGATCATCTCTAGATCGATCCGTGTGAGTTTCTAGATGATTCTCACCTTATCTCAATTAATGTTGATTAATTAACCATATTCCCTATGTTCAGATTTAGGAAATATTTAAAAAACAGTTAATAATCTAATTGAGATAGTTCTAGGCGGAATTTATAGAAACGATTTCTGGGTTTTGGAGATCTCATGTATTTTTGCCTCTCCGCCAAATTTCGTGGCTAGAACACATCTGATGCTACAAAAACTAACATAGAAGGATCAATCTCTAGTTGACCTCCTCCAACAATATGACCCAAATACACCAAAGAAATTTTGCCAAATTCACATTTGGACAACTTTACATGCAATTTCTCTCTTTGCAAAGTATCCAGTACTTGTTTGACATGTTTTACATGATCATCCCATGTTTTACTAAAGAAAAGAATGTCATCTAAATATACAAGCACAAACTCATCTAAGAATGGTCGAAATACATCATTCATTAACCTCGTGAACATAGTTGGGGCATTGCAAAGCCCAAATGGCATTACCAACCAGTCAAACAGTTCTTGCTTGGTTTTGAAGCATTTTTCCATACATCATTTTCTGTAATTTGGATTTGATGGTAACCACTGCGCAAATCCAACTTAGTGAAATAAACAACATTCTTCAATTGATCAAGCAAATCATCTATGCGAGGGAGAGGATATCAGTTTTTCACCGTGATCTTGTTGAGAGCCCAATAATCCACGCACATTCTCCATGTGTCATCTTTCTTTAGCACCAACACAATTGGTGAACCACATGGGGATGAGCTAGGTCTGATGACTCCTTAGTCCAACAAGTCTTGCACCTGCTTCTGGATTACTTCCATTTCCACATCTGACATCTTGTACATGCCCACATTTGGCAGAGGTGCATCTTTTTGAAGATGGATCTCATGTTGAATTTCCCTCTTAGGGAGCAATCCACCTAGTTCCTAAATAATCTCATCATAGTTAGAGACAATATCAAACATATTTTTCTTGTGAGAAGGATTACAACCTTTGAAAGCATCAGATGCCTCAACATCTTTCGTCCTCACAACCATAAGCATACACTTCTTGTTGGAATTGATGAATCTCTTCACCTATCCTGCATTGACAAGGGTTGAATTGACTTTCATGCGGTGAGCTCTAACAATATATTCCACTCCATTTTTGGTGAGATGGTACTTGTTCTCATGCCTGAAGAAGACTACCTACTTGTCATACAAGTATGAGCTTCCGAAGACTATGCCACAAATGTCAAGTGGGACAACATCTAAATCAACCTCATCTATCAACTTTGAAGCAATGGAAAACCTAACCCTACACTGCTTGGTGACATTGAGTTTTGCATTATCGCACACCCAACCAAGAGGATAGGGTTTCAAATGAGGTCTCATTTCCAAACCCAACTTCTTAACAATTGATTCTGAGATCAAATTAACTTGAGAACCTAGATCAAACAATGTATCTATTTTTGTGTGCTTAGATACAACTCTTATATGAAACAATTCACTTATTTTTCTTTCATCATCATGAGCTTTACTTTTAGAACTTGAACTAGCATGAAAGGAACTTTTACCTTGTACCACAACGGTTGTGATCTGCCTCCCATCACCAAAATCGGAACCAAGTTCTTGTTGTGTTGTAGCAACCATAATCTACTTCCCTTTTCCACCATACTTCTTAGGCTTTAATTCTGGATGTAGCTTCCAACAGTGCTCCTCATCGTGCCCTTCTTTCTTGCAATGAGTGCAAGAGGGCTTCCCTTCTTCTTTCTTTATTGTCACTGTCTTCTTGCCCTTTCCTTTTCCTTTGAACTTGTTGTTCTGAGGCTTGGATGAAGGCTTCTTTGGATGATCTTCTTGTCCATGCTTTCCCATGCTTTCAAGATGAATTTCTTTCACACTAGCTTCATCTAGATTAGTGGGATCAAACAACAACAATGAATGATGAAGATAACTATGTAAAGTGCCAATGTATTTCATCAAAGTCCTGGTGAGTCTAAAGGAATATTCAATGCTAATGCTTGCTTCCTAAACTCTTCTATAAAACTTTGAACATTCTGACCTTTGCCCTGTCTCAAATTTTTTGTCATTCCATCATGGATTTTCGCCTCTAACCCAATGGGTAAAATTGCCCTCTTAATGCGAATATTGTTGATTTCTGGTAGCATCGGTTGTGCTCTAAGCCTCAAGATTTGCAAGGAGGCTTAAACACATGCATTCTCCAATACCCAGAAATCGTTTTGGGAAATTCCACCTGGAGACAATTTTATTAAAATAATTAATTATTTTTAATGGGACCCTACGTCTAAACTTAGGAAATTAAAATAATTAAAGGGTATTAATCTAACTGTGGGTGAGACTTCTAAAAGAAGACGAGGATCAAGCCAAAATGGTCTAAGCCATTGATTAGAAGCTAATCTGGGTCGTTGGTTGTCCAACAAAAAGATATAAGAAGAGGCTTGAGGGGCACTTGGAGAACACAGAGGGGAGATCAAAAGTTCGATTTTCTAAAGCAGAGCAGCTGCCAGAGAGGATTTCGATAGTGATCTTTTGCAATGAGGGGTAGGGATGGTATCCGAAGGGAAATCTTTCCCGGTCAGAGAATACTCAGCAGAGAAGAGAGAGAGAAATCCAGCAGAGGCAACGTAGAGCCAAAGAGGTTGACACAGAGCCATGCAGAAGCGGCGTAGGCGGACACAGAGCCACACAAAAGCGACGTAGGTTGACGCAGAGGCAACGGAGAGCCTTGAGGAGATCTGAAATTTGTTGGAGGGATTGATTTCTATAGCTGGAAGTCAAGGTGTGAGACCTGGAGGGCAGAAGTCAGAATCTCAAAGGTAAATCGATCCGCCGGGAGGATTGACGCAGACCCTAGACAGTGTGACATTGGGCTGACGTGGTAACTGCGCAGAGACAGCACAGAGGTAGCCAAGGGCTAGTCACTCAGTCGCTGGATCAGCCGGGATTTCCAGTGATAGTGTGAGGTAATCTCACTTATCTCTCTGTCAGTGATATTCTCTGTATTGGATAGCCAGTAGGGCATCCAGAGATTGTATTCAAAAATTACTACTGCATAATAATAAAACCCTCAGTTGCTGCACCAGTTTTCCCACACTGGGTTTTTCCGTGAACATTTGTCCAAAAATAACTGTGTAGATGCGTTGTATTTCTTTCTTGTTCAGTTTCTTGTTTTCGTATTTTAAATAAATGGTGAAGGCTGCAGTGTATACATTTCAGTGTTCACTGTAGGAAACAATAAATAATTTGGTTCAGTAATTAACAAATAGGAGAAACGTAATGAGTTGTTGCAGTAGGAATTTGGGCATCCACCACATGGTATCAGAGCCACAGGTGAAACAAGAGAGCAGTGCCGGAAGAGCCCAGCACTGAAGGAAGAAGAGAAGTCGAAGTGTTGCATAGGTAGCAAATCGAATCCCCAGAGGGATTGCGCAGTTCAGGCCAGCAGGGCAAGATTTTCGTGGTAAATCTCACTCTGAGTGAGTCAATAAAGGTAGGATTTCCAGATCGAAATATGTCAGCGGCAAAGGGAGCAGTGCAGCAGTAGCTTCAATGAAGAGGGGTTCCTAGCATGATGCAGTTTTCTACAGGCAGTTGCTGGGAAGAAAGATGTCAGAAGGAAGAAGAGACACTTGAGGGAATTTCTTTCTCAGAGAATTCCTAGCCAGGGAATTCAAATTCTCATTTGCTAGCAAGACCAGGAGAGAGGAGGTCATTCGACATTTCGATTGGTAGAGATGGCAATTAGTGGACTGAGAGATCAAGATAGGTTGGATGGGGCATCCAACTATGTGATCTGGAAGGCAAGGATGTCATGCCTTCTGGATGAGCATTTTCTCAAAGTCTACGTCGACAACATGGTAGTTGAGCCCACAGATCCAAATCCGCTCAAGAAGTACAAGGGAGAAATGGTGAAGACAAAGAGAATGATCCTCGATGGAGTAAAGGATCATATATTCTGTCACATCGCTAGCAGAAACACTGCCAAGGAGATGTGGGATGCATTGTCGACATTGTATCAAGGATCTTCCGAGCAGCGGAAGATGTACTTGGAGCAGAAGATGAGATCTATGCAGATGCAGAAGGGGGAACACATTGATCCGTTCCTCTCTAAGCTTCAGGAGACCCGAGATGAGCTGGCAGTTGTGGGGTCAACACCTCAAGGTTCCGAGATGGTAAGACTGGCCCTAAATTCAGTATCTGAGGAGTGGCAAGTCTTTGTCCAGAGCATCCTGGGCAGAGCGACTTTGCCAAACTGGGATGAAATGTGGGCAGCTCTTAAGCAAGAGGAGCTGAGGAGAGACTTGGTCAAGTGTAAACTTAGCGGAAGCAGCAGCAGTGGGTCGAAGCCCAAGGCAGAGGAAGAAAATGCAGCCCTCGCATCCAAGAGGCAGCAAGAACAACAGGAAGAAGAAGAAAGATGTTTCGAAGATCAAATGCTTCAAGTGTGTTGAATTTGGTCACTACGCAATACAATGTCCTCTCAGGAAGAAGGACAAAGATGAGAAGCATGATCTGAAGGTTACAGCCGCAAAGATCGAGGAGGAGTTCGCCATGACAGCCCAGGCATCTCCAGGAGGGAGGTGGGGTGATTTAGAGTTGTAGTTCGAAAGGACTGCAAATGGGCAGGATCCTTGAGGAGCCCACCTCTCAGATCAATACCTTGCTACGGGAGCCCAGATCAGAAGTAGTAGGATGGACCAGTGTCAGTTGGTGCAGAAGAGTGTCGAAGTGACAGTTGTAGTGGCTAGGAGCGCCAGAGACTGAGCAGCACAGAGCTAGAGTTGGCAGCAGTGCAGTGGCACAGAGTAGAGTCAGGAGCATCACAAAGGCTTCAAAGGGTCAGCGTAGAGACTAGCAGCAGTCAGAACTCCAGCAACGAGATGCATCATAATGAACATTGTTTAGTGATTTGAGATGCTTTTCTGTTGTTGATGCAGTAGCAGCAGCAACAGCAGTTGGAGAAGGTTGTAGTGCAAATGCAGTTGGCAGTGACAGTACCAGCAACAACATGGATGCAGAATTTAGAGGGAGTTGCAGTGTCGATGCAATGTTCATAGTGGCAGGGTCAGCAGCAGTATAGATGCAGCATTTGCGCAGTAGTTGGTCGACAGTATGTGAGACATCAGCAGCACAAAAGGAGATGTTACAGAACAAAGTGATGCTTCAGCAGGGTGCATTGCTAAAGCACATTCCTCGCAAAGAGGGAGTGTTGATTTTTGGTAGCATCGGATGTGCTCTAAGTCTCAAAATTTGCAAGGAGGCTTAGACACATGCATTCTCTGATACCCAGAAATTGTTTTGGGAAATTCCACCAAGAGACAATTTTAATAAAATAATTAATTATTTTTAATGGGACACTAAGTCTAAACTTAGGAAATTAAAATAATTAAAGGGTATTAATCTAACTGTGGGTGAGACCTCTAGAAGAACACGAGGATCAAGCCAAAATGATCTAAGCCATTGATTAGAAGTTAATTTGGGCCATTGGTTGTCCAACAGAAATATATAAGAAGAGGCATGAGGGGCACTTGGAGAACGCATAGAGGGTAGATCAGAAGTTTGATTTTTTGAAGCAGAGCAGCGGCCGGAGAGATTTTCGATAGTGATCTTTTGTAGTGAGGGGCATGGATAGTATTTGAAGGGAAATCTTTCTCGGTCGGAGAATACTCAGTAGAGAAGAGAGAGAGAGATCCAGCAGAGGCAGCGTAGAGCCAAAGAGGCTGACACAGAGCCACGCAGAGGCAACGCAAAGCCTTGAGAAGATCCGAAATTTGTTCGAGGGATCGATTTCTATAGTTGGAAGCTGGGTGTGAGGCCAAGAGAGTAGAAATCAGAATCTCAAAGGCAAATCGATCAGCCAGGAGGATTGACGCAGACCTTAGACAGTGTGACACTGAGCTGATGCAGTAACTGCACAGAGACAGCGCAAAGGTAGCCAGGGGCTAGTCATTCATTAACTGGATCAGCCAAAATTTCCAGTGATAATGTGAGGTAATCTCACTTATCCCTCTGTCAGTGATATTCTCTATATTGGATAGCCAGCAGGGCATCTAGAGATTGTATTCAGAAATTACTACTGCATAATAATACAACCCTTAGCTGCTGCACTAGTTTTCCCACAATGGGTTTTTCCAGGGACATTTTGTGAAAATTCCTAAATCTAACAATCTCAGGGATCCTACTGCAACCAGCTGAAACTACTTCTCCTATATTGTAAATAACATTACAAGCTTATTTCAGATTTCTTAATGAAACATTGAAGTAAATTACTGAAGCAACCTATACCAATTAAGTATGAGTCTGAAACATAGAAACTAAGCAAGGAAAATAGAAACACATAGGACAGTTATTTTTGGACAATAGTCCTCGGAAAAACCCAATGCGGGAAATTCGGTACAGCAGCTCTGAGGGTTTATTATTAAGAAGTAGTTCTCAGTACAATCTTTGGATGCCCTTCCAGCAATACAGTTACAGAGAAAAAACTGACAGACAACTTAGTGAGATTATCTCACTTCACCCGGCAAATCCTGACTGATCCGGCAGTTGAACTGACTATCTGTGGTTCCAACTACGCTGCCCCTTCGCAGTAACTGCGTGGGCCTGCATGGAGCTCTATGAGGCTCTGCATCAGCTCTGCGCTGGGTCTGCTTACCTTCTAGAGCTTTGACGTCAACCTTCCCGGCTAATCCATCTGCTCCCCAGCAAGTTTCGGATTTCTGCAGGAGGACAACTCTTCCTTTGCACTAGCCCTTCTGGCTCTGCGTCAAGCACTGCGTGGGCCCTCCTGTCCCAGCGTCAGTCCTCCCTAGGTCTGCACTGCCTCCATTGGTCTATCTCTGCCTATCTTCTCTGTATTCGGGGCTCCGGAGAAGATCCTCCAACCCAAATATCCCTGCCCCTTTGCTGCAAGAGATCTCCTCAATCAATTTTTCCTCCTAAGAAATTTTCACTTCAGAAAATCGATTTCCTTGATCTCTCGGTGTGTTTTCCAAATGACCCTCAAGCCCCTTCTTATATCTTCATGTTGGACACCCAACGGCCTAGATTAAATCATAATCAAAGGCTCATATCATTTTTGCTTGATCTGTGTCTTTTTCTAGAAGTTTCACCCCTGATTAGATTAATACCCATTAATATTTTGATTTTCTTAAGTTTAGACTTAGAAACCCTATTAAAAATATTGATTATTTTAATAAAATCAGTTCTAGGTGGAATTTCCCAAAACGCTTTATGGGTTCTTTGGAATGGATGTTCCCAAGTCTCCCTGCAAAATTTGAGGCCTAGAGCACATCTGATGCTACCCCAAATCAACACTCCCTCTTAGCGAGGAATGTGCTCTAGCAATACACTGCTACTGCATACTGCTCTGACTCTGAAGCATCATCCTCTGCGTTGCTGATGTCTGAAATGTTGTCCACCAACCACTGCGCTGCTGCTGCTACTGTACTGTTGCCTTTGACACTGCCACTGCCAATGCTACATTTGTACTACAGCTCCCTCTCAAATGTTGAATCTACTATGCTGCTAGAACTGCCACTGCCAACACTGCATCCGTACTGTAACTCAGTTGCTGAGAGAAGCAACTTTTAACACCCAAAACTGGACAAGTATCAAGTGGATACACCTCGGTGCTGAAATCCTGACTCCTGCCAGTCCCACGCTGCCTTCTAAAGCCTACTATGTTGTTGAATCTCTACACTGTGCCTCCTCGCACTGCTACCTCTCTGCTCTGCGTTGCTCACATTCTGGCACTACTAACTATTGCATCTGTCGAATCAACACTCCATGGCACCAACTAAAAACTCCTCCATCCCGCTACTATTAATCATGGGCTCACATAGCAAGGTGATGATCCAAGAGTTGGGCTCCTCAAGGATCCTTCCCATTTGTAGCTCTATTGAACTATAGTTCTATATCAGCTCACCTCCCTCCTCGAGGTATCTTGGTTGTCATGGCGAACTCTTCCTCCTGTTCGATTTTTGCGGCTGCAACCTTAGGATCATGCTTCTCATCCTTGTCATTTTTCTTCAAATGATATTGGGATGCATAGTGGCCCATCTCGCCACATCTGAAGCACTTCACCTTGGAGACGTCCTTCTTTCGTCTCTGTTGCCTCTGCTGTCCCTTCAATGCAAGGGTTGCGTTATCCTCCTCCTCTACTTTGGGCTTCGACCCCTGTTTTTGTTGCTTCCGTCAAGTTTGACCTTGAGCAAGTCTCTCCTCATCTCTTCTTGTTTCAAAGTTGCCCACATCTAGTCCCAATTTGGCAATGTTGCTCTGCCCAGGATACTCTGGACAAAGATTTGCCACTCATTTGAGACGGAATTTAGAGCCAGTCTCACTAACTCCGAATCCTGAGGTTTATGTTCCGCAGCTGACAGCTCGTTACGGGTCTCCTTCAGTTTCGTGAGGAACGGATCCACACCTTCTCCCTTCTGCATCTTAGCAGATCTCAGCTTCTGCTCTAAGTACATCTTTCATTGCTCGGAAGATCCCTGATACAATGTGGCCAGGGCATCCCACATCTCCTTAGCGGTTCCTTTGCTTGCAACATGGCACACCACGTGATCCTTGACTCCATCCAAGATCTTCCTCTTCGCCTTGGCCATCTCAGCTCTGTACTTCTTTAGCGGATTTGCATCCGCCGGAACAGCTACCACATTATCAACATACGTCTTAAGGGCATGCTCATCTAGAAAGAAAGTCATTCTAGCCTTCCATATGACATAGTTGGAAGCCTCGTCCAACCTGTCATGATCCCTCAATCCACTGGTTGCCATATCCTTCGAAAAATTTCGAACAACTCCCTCTTTCTCCCTACTACGTAGCTCCTAGGCTAACTTACGCACTCCCTGATGGAGTTGGTAAATTGCTCCTCTGTTGCTCAGCAAATGAGAAATGTTGATTTCCTTGGCAAGAAATAACTTAGGAAGTATTCCCTCACTCTGCGATATGCTTCTTCCTTCTGACAGCTTTTCTGCCCAGCACTCAGCTTGCAGAAACTATGTCCCTCTAGCTCTGTGTAACTTTGCATAGTTCCCTCTGCCTCGGAAAATTCTCGATCCGACATCTTTCCTCTCTGTTGACTCACTCAGAGAGAGACACCCACGAAAATATAGCCCTCTTGGCTAGAACTGCACAATCCCTCAGGGGATTCAAACTGTTGCTTGCTACAGCAAGTTGGCCCTTGCTTCAGTGTTAGATCTGCTCTTCCTGTTTCACATCAACAACACTCTGATACCATGTGAAAATTCCTCGATCTAACAATCTGAGGAATCCTACTGCAACCAGCTGAATCTACTTCTCGTAGATTGTAAATAACATTACAAGCTTATTTCTTATTTCTTCATGAAACATTGAAGTAAATTATTGAAGCAGCTTACACCAATTAAATATGATTCTGAAACATAGAAATTGCGCAAGGAAAATAGAAACACATGGGACACAGTGATTTTTGGACAATAGTCCCTGGAAAAACCTAATGCGGGAAAACCAATGCAGCATCTCTAAGAGTTTATTATTAAGCAGTAGTTTTGAATACCATCTCTGGATGCCCTTCCGGCAATCCAGTTACAGAGAAAAAGACACTGGTAGAAAACTTAGTGAGAATATCTCACTTCACCCAGCAAATCCTGACTGATCCGGCAACTGAACTGACTATCCCCCACTACAACGACACTGCCTTTTTGCAGCAACTGTGTGGGCCTGCGCGGAGCTCCCTGAGGCTCTGCGTCAGCTCTGCACTGGGTCTGTTGGCCTTCTGGAGCTCTGACGTCAACCTTCCCGGCTGATCCGGTTGCTCCCCAGCAAGTTTCAGATTTCTGCAAGAGGACAACTCTTCCTCTGTGTTGGCCCTTCTGGCTCTGCATCAAGCACTGCGTGGGCCCTCCTGGCCTAGCATCAATCCTCCCTGGGTCTGCACTGCCTCCACTGGTGTATCTATGCCTCTTTGCTCTGTATTCAGGGCTTAGGAGAAGATCCTCCAACCCAACTATCCCTACCCCTCTGCTGCAAGAGATCTCCTCAATCGATTTTTCCTCCTGAGAACTTCTCGATTCAAAAAATCGATTTCCTTGATCTCTCGATGTGTTTTCCAAATGACCCTCAAGCCCCTTCTTATATCTTCTTGTTGGACAACCAACAACGTAGATTAAATCATAATCAAAGGCTCAGATCGTTTTGGCTTGATCCGTGTCTTTGAATACCATCTCTGGATGCCCTTCCGGCAATCCAGTTACAGAGAAAAAGACACTGGTAGAAAACTTAGTGAGATTATCTCACTTCACCCAGCAAATCCTGACTGATCCGGCAACTGAACTGACTATCCCCCACTACAACGACACTGCCTTTTTGCAGCAACTGTGTGGGCCTGCGCGGAGCTCCCTGAGGCTCTGCGTCAGCTCTGCACTGGGTCTGTTGGCCTTCTGGAGCTCTGACGTCAACCTTCCCGGCTGATCCGGTTGCTCCCCAGCAAGTTTCAGATTTCTGCAAGAGGACAACTCTTCCTCTGTGTTGGCCCTTCTGGCTCTGCATCAAGCACTGCGTGGGCCCTCCTGGCCTAGCATCAATCCTCCCTGGGTCTGCACTGCCTCCACTGGTGTATCTATGCCTCTTTGCTCTGTATTCAGGGCTTAGGAGAAGATCCTCCAACCCAACTATCCCTACCCCTCTGCTGCAAGAGATCTCCTCAATCGATTTTTCCTCCTGAGAACTTCTCGATTCAAAAAATCGATTTCCTTGATCTCTCGATGTGTTTTCCAAATGACCCTCAAGCCCCTTCTTATATCTTCTTGTTGGACAACCAACAACGTAGATTAAATCATAATCAAAGGCTCAGATCGTTTTGGCTTGATCCGTGTCTTTGAATACCATCTCTGGATGCCCTTCCGGCAATCCAGTTACAGAGAAAAAGACACTGGTAGAAAACTTAGTGAGATTATCTCACTTCACCCAGCAAATCCTGACTGATCCGGCAACTGAACTGACTATCCCCCACTACAACGACACTGCCTTTTTGCAGCAACTGTGTGGGCCTGCGCGGAGCTCCCTGAGGCTCTGCGTCAGCTCTGCACTGGGTCTGTTGGCCTTCTGGAGCTCTGACGTCAACCTTCCCGGCTGATCCGGTTGCTCCCCAGCAAGTTTCAGATTTCTGCAAGAGGACAACTCTTCCTCTGTGTTGGCCCTTCTGGCTCTGCATCAAGCACTGCGTGGGCCCTCCTGGCCTAGCATCAATCCTCCCTGGGTCTGCACTGCCTCCACTGGTGTATCTATGCCTCTTTGCTCTGTATTCAGGGCTTAGGAGAAGATCCTCCAACCCAACTATCCCTACCCCTCTGCTGCAAGAGATCTCCTCAATCGATTTTTCCTCCTGAGAACTTCTCGATTCAAAAAATCGATTTCCTTGATCTCTCGATGTGTTTTCCAAATGACCCTCAAGCCCCTTCTTATATCTTCTTGTTGGACAACCAACAACGTAGATTAAATCATAATCAAAGGCTCAGATCGTTTTGGCTTGATCCGTGTCTTTTTCTAGAAGTTTCACACCTGATTAGATTAATACCCATTAATATTTTAAATTTCATAAGTTTAGACTAAGGAACCCCATTAGAAATATTAATTATTTTAATAAAATCACTTTTGGGTGAAATTTTCCAAAACGCTTTCTAGGTTCTTTAGAATGCATATGCCCAAGTCTCCCTGCAAAATTTGAGGCCTAGAGCACATCCGATGCTACCCCAAATCAACACTCCCTCTTAGCGAGGAATGTGCTCTAGCAATACACTGCTACTGCATACTGCTCTGACTCTGAAGCATCATCCTCTGCGCTGCTAATGTCTGAAATGTTGTCCACCGACTACTGCATTGTTGCTGCTACTGTATTGTTGCCTTTGACACTGCCACTGCTAACATTGCATCCGTACTGCAACTCAGTTGCTAAGAGAAGCAATTGAAAACACCCAAAACAGTACAAGTATCCAGTGGATACACCTCGATGCAAAAATCCTAACTCCTGCCAGTCCCACGCTCCCTTCTAAAGCCTACAGTGTTGTTGAAGCTCTGCACTGTGCCTCCTCGCACTGCTGCCTCTCTGCTCTGCACTGCTCACGTTTTGGCGCTACTAACTACTACATCTGTCAAATCAACACTCCATGCCACCTGTTATCACCCCAAGAAACTCTCCTAGGTTGTATATCAGAGATGCTCGGGAACATTACAAACTCAACAAAACTGTTGGAAAATGGTGAATGAATGCAAGGAATGATGCGTATTCAAGCCAGATAACCACTTCTACTATGCTTAACCCCAGACATGGGTGAACACCCCCAGACTACAAGGCTTTAAACCACCAATTACTCACAGTTTGAGGAAAATGTGATAATGGAGAATACTGATCACACCAACAGATGCACAAGACCCTGTGATGGCCAGCTGCAACCAGTTAAAAGGTCTGTAAATCTATTTCCTAATGCACAAACAGGATGACAGCTCTCTAGCATTAAAACAACAGAAACCTGCATACACATTCAATGATACTTGCTAAACACTAACACAGAGGTGGGATGACAGCCCCTCTAATGCTAAACATCAACAGCACATGAATAAATGCATAACAGGCACAGCCTGGAACAAAGAAGAAGAAGAAGTGGAAAGTAAGCAATTAATAGCAAAAGAAGCTTACATTAGCTGAAAGTGAAGACCAGAAGCTGTAGGTATCACAGTAGTTACAGTCTCCAGAAGTTGAACTTTACATCAGAATAACATTCATCAACCCTATTACATCTTTCTTCTGGGTATATATAGAATTTGTTTACAAAAACACTCTGCTAAGTTCCACGAGGAGGGGTCATAATGGACCACCCACACATATTAACTCTTCTGATGGTTTGTCTGCTACAATCTGATGGTCTTAATGAACAAATCGACCTTTTCTGGTGCTCGGCCGTCCTTTTCTGAGCATATGGAATGTAATGTGTACAAGGCTCCATGACTGATTAATACCTTGATCTGCTCGAGGCCGTCCTTTTCGTCCTTCGGGTGTACACTGTGTTGAATGCAGTTGCTGAGGAATTAACACAAACAGTACCGGAACTGGTAGCCGGCCACCTTTGTTTCTCGGGAGCACACAACAGGTCGTGGGCGTAGACAGAATGGTGGAGGCAGATTGAGGGAGGGACGAAGCTCAGCCGTCGGATCACACAAATCAACGGCGGAGATCGCTTGACGAGGGGTATCGAGAGATAGCGCGAACGAGCAAACATGGACCGTCGGATCATAGGATGGACGAACGGACAACTATGGAAGCGAGAGCTACGCGACAGTTAGCGAGCGGGAGGAGGGTACGGCAGCGGTAAGCGGTTTTATCGCACTGCTTTACGGGAACGGGCGGTAATCGTACCTGATGGTGCGATCCAGTAATAAGGCGTCGCGTGGCAGATGGGACGGCAGGGGAAACCACTTTCCCACGGGCTATCGGACGTGCAGGTTCGTGGGGCGGGGGCTGCATACGTTGTTAGATCACAAAGCGGAGGATCGGACGGCTATGGATAATCGCACACACGCTTCGGGTGATGTGACAGGTAAGGGCCGCCGATAGCGACGTTTTTATTATATGCGCGCAGTTATGTGAATAACAACATATGGGCTTTAAAATTAGGCGAATAAAGGCTTTAACCGAATAAAGGGACTTACACATGGTTATATAGTATTTAAACAACAAACACAAGAGAGCCAGGGGAAAAAGGGTTTATGCAGGGTTTAAAGGAGAAAAACAGGGATAAAGGGGAAGGAGGAAACGGAGGAGTGGGGAGTTATAAGGGAATAAGGCAAATGAAAGGGAAGGATAAAATAAACTGCTGCAAACCCTTTGCAACCCAAACCATCATTGTCTGACCTGATTTTATCCATCAAATGTTGCAAACTATAGCAGAGCTAACACTGGCTCCTTCTGGGGATGAGATCCTCCCTGTGAGGTCTCAAGAACCTACAGATCAATGCCTTTCCAACTGAAAACAAATTAATCAAAATTCCTAGTGTTCCATTGGGCATGGAGTCTACTGCATCTATATTAAAACTGATAAAAACAGAATATTTACAACCTTTAAGGCCTTTTTTCAGAAAACGCCCATTAACTGGGCCATCAAAAACTGCTTCTCCTCCCATACTTTTCAGTATGAAGGTGTTGTTCCCTTGAATCTGTGAAATGATGAAAGGCCCTGTCCATAAAGCATCAAATTTCCCATGATTGCCTTTCTTTTCCTTCAGTGCATCCCATTTCAAAACCAAGTCACCAATCTGAAAATTATTTGTTTTTGCTTGTGGGCCTGCGCGGATTAGGGCTTGTTCTTCACTGCTGATTAGGCCTCCTTTTTCTGCGGATTAGGCTTGCAGTTAGGGTACTAGGGCACCTTCAAGACTGCAGCTAGGGCATGGCTAGATCTCCTTCCTTTAGGACTGCGGCTAGGGCTTCTCCCTTAGTCTCCTCTTTACCTGCGGCTAGGGCTTCTTCATGAGGACTGCGGCTAGGGCTTCTCCTTCTTGACCTCTCTTGCCACCAAACCCAAACGAGTGGAGAGAGATCATGAGAGAAGTGTATGTAACAAATGACCTGAGGCCTCCTCTATTTATAATGCCACATTGAGGTTGAGCGGAGGGTAATTTGGTTGCTGGCCGATTTTGACAAATTGTCAATAATACAAATAAATTCATATCTCCAAAAATACATGCCGGAATCGGATGATCTTTAGATCAATCCTACACCTCTCAGAGAGAGGAATCCAAGAAAAATAACAGTTGCCATAAATGAGATGACCCACATGGAGTTTGGCCCTAGTTGCCAATTTTAACAAATTTACACTGCTGAGGGTTCGGGTCATCCTTTGGGAAATTTCTTTCCCGGTTTCAGATGGTTGGTTTGGCCAAGAGAGAACTGGCTTCTTCCACATTTCTGGGCAATCACCCCAGTTATCTCTGGTAGTCTTGAATCTAGTTGCAGGGGGCTGCTGTTGCTTCAGCTGCCTCTCACAGTGACAGATGAAGAGGGTTTCTGCTTCAATTTTGGTGTTTATCCTAGTTTCACTCAGTTTGAATGCACTCCTGTTCGCAGCCTGGCTCTCTTTCTTTTTATCATGCATCAGGGGAGGACATTCGATGGAAACTTCGGAGGCATGGAGGTCAAATAGAATGCAACAGTACCTCTATTTAGATAGTGTCCAGGCAAATTCATGAGCACGAATTCAGCATATCAGCTCAACTGGAAATTATCACGGGCGTATTGGTTCAGCAGAGGCATATCGGACCTCGGGGCATTATAGTAAATCTGTCTTGGGAGAAGCAAGCTGGTCCTTTAATTCAGACACTCTCTATGAGAACTCGAGTGCTGGTAAGAACATGAATATTTTGATACACCAACTCCCAGATTTGAATGTGCACGCGCAAAAGTCTGACAAAGAAGCAGCTGAAGATGCCTTTAGTAATCATGACTTTGGTTAAGTTTATATGTATTTCAAAACACTAAGGCTTTTAGGTACCTACTGTAAAAGCTATTCTCTCAGGTACATTTTTTAATTTCGTATTTGAAATTGCTTGTACTGGACAGCCAATGGCTGAAACTATGCTCTTTTTTGGTCTATGAGACTCCGGTAAGAAGACTCTGATGAATCTCGCTGCGTGTGCTTGTTGCAGCCTTTCACTTAATACAAAATATCTACAGACTACGAACTAATGTTAAAAAATAAAATTGACTATGTGACACATAAGCAATAAGAAAGAAAGATATGAAACAAGTATTTTATTAATGGTGTAGCCATTGAATACATAGGCATCAATCATATTATTTGTCTACTAGGCAGTGGCATAACCTAACCTAATTACTTTCTTTTAATAACATCTATCAAACCATTTCCTATCATAATTAAATATTGAAGCTATTTATATAACATGCCCTATTAAATTAAATTACATTACATTAGATATACTGAAGGAGTATGCTCCTATTGCATTTGCTCTGATGGAGGCAATTCCATCAAAATGGAACAAATCAGAAAAAAGTTCTTGGTGCATTGTTAGTTACCTTTTGTCAAAGATCCTTTCGTGATTGTTAGAGTATTGGTATCAGTCACACCTCTGTAAATGTGTGTGCTAATAAGTGAATCAAATAGATGAAGTGCATCATATTGAGTAGGAATTTAATAAACAAAGAGGATTTGAAGAAATCATTGTGTGTTTATCATTTAATGCACGTTTGTCGGTTTGTTAGAGGAATGATAGTTATCCTCCTCAGTCGAGTTGTATTTTTACTGGTGACATGTATGACAAAACTTTGGGTTTCTCTAAAATCCAATTTATTCTAAGCACCATCCATAAAATAAGAATCCATAAAATGAGAGGAAGTGCCCAGGGATTTCCTGGAAAATATATTTCAAAAAAAATATTCGAATAAACCCCTGTGAGGATTTTGAACCTTCCCATTAATGCAAATTTACCTCTTCCTTTAGTTGTTATATCTCTGTGATTGTTTCTATGCTGGAATTGCACTCCACTGGTACTCTGACCGGAATTGCTTTTGTAGCTATCCGTAATTATTCATAGTATTCATGTAAAAGCATGTAACAATATTTTGAGTTGATGAGAGAGACACGGAACAGATTCAGTTGAACTACCTGGTCTATCTCCTTGGTCCGTGTGTGTTTTCTTTTCTCACTCTAAATCTGTGACGGTTTGAAGGATGTCTATCTTTGCATTTAAGTCCCACATGCATGACAATTGTGAGACAGGGATGATTTATAAGGTATTACCTATTCCAAAAACTTCAGCAATCTCAAAGCTGGGTTTGGAATTCAATTCTATAGGTTGACGCAATAGTATTCTCTCTCATCAAACATCTAGGGGCAGCTCAATTGATGACCCCATGTCACGCGAGTACAAAACTGTCATAAAATAAAAATAGTATTCTCCCTCATCTTGGTCAATTCGATATGGGTATCTTTGACACGCTGTTGTTATTTGTGTTATTGTTGCAAAGCCAATTCAGTATGGGTATCTTTGACATGTTGTTGTTAATTGTGTAATTAGGGCAGCTCAATTGATGATCGTCATGATAATGAAGTGATATGTACCAAGAGATTTGAGGTTCAAAGCCCCAAATTATTTGTGTCTGCAGAAGGGGCATACGGAGGCACCTAGAGGTTATAGTGGTAGCGGTTGAAATGAACCCCATGTCATGCCAGTTCAAAATTGACCCAGTTGTTGATTTCTCTAATCATAAAATAAAAATAGTATTCTCTGTACTTAGGCATCTAGAAGTTAGCATGGTAGTGGTTGGAATCCACCCCATGTCATGAGTACAAAATTAGCCCAGTTGTCAATTTCTCTAGTCACAAAATAAAAATAGTATGATATACTGTTGCTATTTTTGTAATGGTTGCAGAGCCAATTCGGTATGGGTATCTTTGACATGCTGTTATTAATTGTGTAATTGTTGCAGATTATCTTTACAGCAGTGGCATATGTTGTTAATTGTGTAATTGTTGCAGATTATCTTACAACAGTGGCATATACCTATGTTGGGATATTGTTCCACGTAAATGATGTCCTTCTAGGTCCCTATGTTGGAATATTGTTCCACGTAAATGCTGTCCTTCTAGGTGGTGTTATAGTTCTTTCTGTTATGATAATCTTCTTGTTTTGTTTGATTATCGAGATGATCGTCATCTTAATCAATCATGCACTGTTTTAATTAGAGTTTTATCTGGTTTATCGAACTTGGTCCTTAAGCCGATGATGCATTTTGAATCATCGTTACATTCTTTTCCAAATTTATCAAATGAACACGAGAAACCTGAAATGTAAAGCACATACCCACCTGAGCCATTTCATGATGGAAGGGAATTGGTTGATCCGGAGGAGACTCATTTGAAGTAAAAACTCTGCCCACCACGTTTGTTCTGGGAGCAGCACCTCCCACATAAGGCAATTCCTCGTACCCAAATGCGACTACAACCTCATTGAAATCCTGTGCTGTGTGTATTGGGAAGCCCCTGAATAAGACCGCCCCGCTAGAGTGCAGAAGGGACTCCACCCATTCTTTGTTGCGTCTTACGGCCTCCCCAACTGCTTGAGCTGGTGGTTGTGTGGAGGTCTGAGAGAAAGCAGGGCCAGCGACAAGCACCCTTGGGAATGGAATCCCTTCCACCCAATGCTGTTGTGGTATGTGGGTTTCCTTGAAATCCTCTGTAATCTGGTCTCCCATGGTCTGTGGCAAATATTTCAATCTAGATCATCGAAGTAGCCTGCAGGGTTGTGATTGTAGTAAATAGGAATGGGATTCTTAGAATTTCATTATCACTTTTGCTGCACTAGGCATATACTAAGAATTATTCTAGCTCATGAATACGTGTACATCCACACCTATGCTCAAAACACGTCCATATACAAAGTATGTTGGAGCTTTTGCATACTTATACGCTTGTGGCTGTTAATAAAGTTAAAATCAATTATTTTGAAAAGAAAATCTTCGAATCTTAATACTTCTGTGGTTATTATTATATTTTTGAAAGTAAATATACATTTATTTTGATTGTGAATCTATGTGGATAAAGTATAAAATATATAAAAGTATTATTTCAGACATAAAATTATTTTTAATTTTAATTTTATCAAAATTGTTAATAATATTTTCTACTGAAGGCATTTAAGAGTAAGTAAGTATTTTTGTTTTGATATGATGTGAGTTTATGCGAAAAGGGAAAGCTTATATGTGCTCTCATCACTTTATTTAGTATAGTATGAAGTTGGCACAAGTTTAATCACCATTTGAATATTATAGGTAGCATAGAAAAGTACAAGAGGATTGAGCAAGAGAATTTTATCAAATTCGCAAAGTTAAGGGAAAAATTGACAATATACACCACAAACTGATCATTTTAGCCAGGAGATCAGCCAAACATCTCCTTCTTCATAAATGAGGGTAGTGGCCAACCAATGCAAATGCCTAGAGATTCTACCCAATAGTTGTTATGACTCAATAACTTTTTCCTTGTAGCACTAGTAGTTTTCTTTGTCTTTGTCTTTTCATGTTAATCGTGTATATCAATTGTTTTTTTTTGTCTTTTCATGCCAATGTATATCAAAGTTTGGCACAACTAACCTATTTTATAAGTTTCTATTTACAAGATACTCTAGTTAGAGGAGGTCTTAGCAACCTCAAGACTACGAACTTATGGTACTAGTCTAATTTCCCTTTGGACACAGGGATTTTGGTCTATGTAGTTCTCATTTGACATAACTGAAGCATAAAACTTCTCATACGCAGAATTATATGTAAAAATATTTTATTAAAAAGATGAATAGATAGATGATGATGATTACAATGTGGTTCCTGGCTTATATACCGCCATGGGCACCCTTTGGGAAAGGGCATGATCTTATGATCGTGCCCTTTCGTCTAATTAACCCTAAAATTAAATAATAAACCTAAAGTTAACTAATTTTTTACATAACATTGCCTTCCTCTCGAAAGAATGCTTTGTCCTCAAAGCATAAGTAACGACGGATGTTGTTGAAGAATGATTCATTCTCCCAGAAAGCGTCTTCTTCGGGTAAGTCCTTCCACTTGATCAGATATTCCAAGATGATCAAGGTCCCACACTTTAAAAGGTCTTGGATTAATCTCTCAAGTTCCATTTTTTGGTGATGTGGATATCGGTATGGCTTGATGTTGAGAAGGTCTGACCCTGCCTTGACTTCTATTGTATGCTCAATTTCCTATTAGGTGGCCTCTTCATAGGTAGGTCTTGAATTACTTTTTCATGCTTCTGAATCAAATCTTGTATCCCTGGTGACTCTTCTCTAGTCATATTTGTTGATAACATTTCTAATTGGTGACATTGTACTGCATAAGCAGGTGCTCTTCTTCGACTCAGCTTCATCATCTGAGATGATGATACAACTTGATTTTCTAGTGCTTGGAATCCGTGTAGTTTGTACTTCTGACCTCCCCATTTGAATTTTATAAATTGTACTTGATGGTTGGCGACATAAGTACCTAAAGTTTGTAGCCATTGGATACCTAGGACTACATCTACTCCTCCTAACGGTACCGTGAAGAATGGAGACTCTAGATTAAAGTCTTGAATCTGCAAATTGACCTTATGGCATTTCCCTACCTTTTCAATCTTCTTACCATTAGCTACCATCACTTTCATGTTTGGTAAGGGAAATGAAAAAATATTGAGTCTCCTTGCCACGGTTGCATCTAAAAAATTGTGTGTGTTACCTGAGTCGATGAGAACCACTACGTTGTTCTTCTTTATGTGTCCTTTTAACTTTAAAGTCTGAGGTTGTGATATACCTGTCATAGCTGATAATGACACTTGCAGAATACTTCTGTCATCTAATTCTGGTGAGAACTCTGGGGCGTCTTCTATGTCTTCTATGTCATAATCTTCACTGTTTGAATCATTGGTTGCTTCACAATTATATAGGTTCTTTGGTTCTTTTCCTTTAGCACATCTATGTTTGGGGTCCCACTTCTCACCACAGCGTTTACATTTACCCTCTTTTATCCTTTGCATTTCCACATTAGATTTTTCATCTTCACGACAATATGGTGGAACATATCTTGTATTATTTGAGTCCACATACTGGGGTATCCTTCATCTTGCATAAGTTTTTTTCCGCTTTTGACCAAAATATTGGTTCGGATTTCTTTTCGGCTGTTTTTGCTTTTCGTCTTGCTACTTCTATAGATGTAATGTCATGCATCTCAAATTCTGCTTGTAAATGGGTTTTGAGTCTCGAGATGTATGACTGAATTAGACGAGATTCTGATAACCCAGGTACTCGTGTTACTAAGGTCTCCCATTCTTGAGTGTATTCGTCCACACTTCCTTTTTGTCGTAGTTTGATGAGTTTTGAAAAGAACTCTTCTTCCTTTACACCTTGGAATCTTTTGAAGAATGCATCTTTAAATTTCCTCCAGCTAATGACGTGTGTTGTCTTTTTCCACCACATATACCAGTTATATGCTTCTCCCTCCATTTTCATGGATGCATGCCTGAGCTTTTCGTCATCGTCATTAATGTCATATATCTCAAAGTATTCTTCTGCTTTATTTATCCATGCAACATTGTTTTTTTCGTTTCCATTGAATTTAGGCATCTCAACATTTGCCCTTCGCTGGTATGTTGCTAATGGTTGAGCAAAAAAAGGGTGTTGATTGGTAAAGTTATCCCAGAGTTGCTTGTTTGTAAAGGTTGTGTTACTCGCTTCTTAGTGGGGTGTCGCTGATTTTTTTGGGGATTCAACTTTTTCATGAGAGTCTATAGACTTTGTTGAATCTGACGAGATGTGTTCTTGATTCTCTTCACCTTCTTTTAGTAGTTGTTCGGGTGTACAATTCGACCTTTTACACAGAATTTTCAGCGTTGTTAAGACCTCTCTGATGCCTGCTTTTGTTTGGACATGGTAATTTTCCATCTTTATTTCTATTCGATTTGTTGTATCGTGAAGATTTTTTATTTCATCAGCGTGCTCCCCAAGCTTGATCTGGAATTCATTTAATCTTTTATTGACCTCGTCATGGTTGCTATTTATCTTATGCTCTGCGTCCAACAATTTTTTTTGGAAATCCGCCATTGTCATTGTCGACATTGAGCGGGTTTGCGGTGGCGTGTATTTATTTGCCAGTGAAAATATTTTTCCTCTCCTTTTTTTTTTAGCAAAAATAAATTTTATATATATAACTTTTAATTAATTAAAATAGATTTAATTAATTAACTAACTTATATATATATATATATATATATAACTTTTAATTAATTAAATTTATATATATGTAACTCTTAATTAATTAAAATAAATTTAATTAATTAAATTAACATATATACATATATATAACTTTTAATTAAATTAAGTTATGTATTATATATAACACACACACACACATATATATATATAAAATTATATATATATATATATATATATATATATATATATATTATATAAATCAAAGTTATATATATAATTTTAACGTTATAAATATATTACGCTGATAGTCGCGTCTTTGCTGAACGTTTTGGCTGAACGGTCACCTTACCGTTTCACCGTAGACTTGTGTGGCTATCATGCAGAGCCCACCTCAATGGAGCAAGGAGCACAATTGCGGCCTATGTTAGCGGACGGACGGGACAGCAGGGACACGGTTGCAGACAGCGGACAACAGGGTCAACGGACGGCTGTGGGCAGCGGACGGACGGCTGTGGGCAGCGGGAGTGAGCCGAGAATACCCACGGTAGCGGCTGTAAGAGTAGTGGATAGGTAGCGCAGAAGACAGCGGATGTGGGTGATGCGGGTAGCTTGGGTGGGGGCCGTATGGGAAGTATGGAGTGAACCGTATGGATATGTGCAGTATGGTCAGCGGAAGTATGGACAGTGGTGGCCTGTGTTTTATGGTGGCAGCGAGGTTGTGCAGGACAATCAGTGGGGACAATGGTTGGAGAACTTCATGACCTGTGCAGCGCTAAACCGAGGAACAACGTGCTCTGATACCAATGAAGAATAAAACTTCTGATACGCAGAATTATATGTATAAATATTTTATTAAAAATATGAATAGATAGATGATGATGATTACAATGGGGTTCCTGGCTTATATACCGCCATGGGCACCCTTTGGGAAAGGGCATGATCTTATGATCGTGCCATTTCGTCTAATTAACCCTAAAATTAAATAATAAACCTAAAGTTAACTAATTTTTTACATAACAATAACGCAAAATACCCAACTTAAAAAATAAAAATAAAAACAAAAACTTTCTCAAATAACATATAGTTACATACAATGCTTTACATTACTAACAAGTGTTATGTCTGAAAAGATTGATAACCTTCAGCATGCACGATTGGAAGAGCGGAGGGTAAGCTCTGCAGCTTAGGGTTTCGGGTAAGCTCTACAGCATATGATTCTCTCTGAACAACAACAGAACTGCAGAACTCAGCATCTTTGGCAACCGCACTACTCAGCAATCAGATCCACTGTTATGGATCCCCTTTCAGGGGGGATGCGATGCCTCCCCCTAGCGGCAGCGATGAGGCACAGATTCACAATGGGACTAAAAAGGATTTTGACATGGTACAACCCATCAGCACTGCAAAGCAGACTGACCCAGCAGAGCAAGGGAAACAAAAATCACCATAGGACACGGAGGCATTGCCTCAGACTCAGCAGCAAGACAACCCGACATTGAACAGAGAGGTCCCCAAAGCTACTTCGGCCACCTGCAGACCTATTGCAGCAGAGCGGCCCAAGATAGAACTACCACGCTCTCATAGGGAAATTTATCAGCTTTTGGCCGACAGAGAAAGCCCTGCAGGGATGGGTTGCGGCCAAATGGAAACCTAAAGGACATGTCACCTTGTAGCTCGGACCTAAAGGCTTCTTTACGGTTGTCTTCAACTGCATAGAAGACCGTAACAAAGTCCTAGATGGTGGCCCCTATTTCTTCAACTCCGCAAGCTTGTATCTTAGAGACTGGATAGAAAGATTCAATCCGGACAGAGAGGATTTTAGTTGGGTGCCTGTTTGGATCCGCCTGTATTCCCTTCCATTAGAGTACTGGGATGAAGAATCACTAAAAGACATTGGAAATGGTCTGGGCGACTTCATAAAGATAGCCGAAGAAACGAAACTAAGAAGGTATACTTCCTATGCTCGCATCTGTGTCTACATGCATCTAGACAAGGCACTCCCGGACTCGGTAAGTCTATATCACGATGATTTTGAATGGATTCAGCCTATAGACTATGAACATGTTCCTTTTAGATGTAGAAAATGCCATGCACATGGTCATCTTTTCCGTGACTGCCCCTAAATGTAAACCCCAAAACCAACACCACCTCAGAAAAAATTGATGAGGAAGGATTTACTAAAGTCAACACCCGGAAAAAGCACCACAAAAAGTCTACTTCAGGATCCAAAAATCCCACAGCCAATTCAACCTTACCCTCCACTAGCAACAACTTTGACATCTTAGCTCAATCAGCTTTGAATGACTCTGAACCCTCCACCCACATCGAAGATATACTCAAGCCATCTTTGGTAATCCAGCCCTCAGTCACAAGGAAAGACCCAAAGCCATCTCAGACCCTGACTAGCCCAACATCCAAGCCCACCAAGGAATCTGAATCGAGGTACAATGAAATGGAAATGGATATCTTTCTCCAAGAACCAATTCATTCAAATGACGTAATAGCAGAAAGCAGTGAGCCCAAACATATGGAAGAGGAACCTGAAAGTATTGACATTGGGGATCTGAATATATTCAGCCTTGAGCAAGCCTGTAGAAGGAAAGAGTTTGATAAAATCCCGAATAGACAACTAGAAAGTTTGGAGGTAATCCTTTCTAGAGCACATCAGCAGCAAACTTTAGGGATCCAACCGAGCAGTCAATGGGATGGGAAAAACATCCCCAAAGATACCAAGAAACGAGGAAGAAAGACAGATCTGCAAAGAACCATCATCATTGGTGAAATGTTGGTGGAGTCAGGAAGATATTCCAAGTTAACAAAGTACTACAGGCCACTACCCAATCTTGAACCATGAAGCTCACATCTTGGAACTTAAGAGGGTTAAACAACCCTGTGAAGTACAAAATGATCAAAAACATGATACAACAGGAGAAACCTCAAATTTTCTTCATGCAAGAGACAAAATGTAACAGTAATACCCTAGGCACCATTCTCTCAAAGCCTGGCCAGGAAGCCAGTTAGTAGCAGTGGACGCTTCGAGAGCTTCAGGGGGACTGGCAATAGCATGGGATACACAAGCTATTTCGCTCACTGATTTTCATGCGAATCATAATCTCATTCAAGCAACTTTTCATATTATTGGGACCAATATTCATGGACATCTCACTAATGTATATTTCCCTCAGGAGGCTGCGAACAAATTGGCATTGTTAAACACAATTGCTAGGATCAACTCCACCAGAGCCCATCCTCTTTGGATTACAGGGGGTGACTTCAATATGATCACTAAACTTGAAGAAAAGAATGGAGGCCGGGTCCGACTAGACATGGAAAGCAGCCACTTCAAGGACTTCATACAAAATAACTGGCTCATCGATCTGTCGTTTAACAATGGAGTGTGTATACCTGGAACAATAAAAGATCAGGCCGCAGCAAATTGCCTCGCGGCTTGATCGCTTCTTGCTATCTGACAATGCAATTCATGTAGGAGGAGATTTTACTGCCTCAATCCTGCCTCTTTCTGGGTCAAATCACTGGCCCATATCTCTACAATGGCAAAGACTTGGCAACTCCACAAGGAGACCTTTCTGCTTTAAAGCATTTTGGCTTACCCATCCGGATTTCAGTAATTTGGTCATCTCCGTTTGGAAAAGTTTCATACCTCCAAAAGGTTCAAAAATATATCAACTTCAACAACGGCTCAAACATCTCAAAGCACATATCAAGCAATGGAATCAAACGACCTTTGGAAATATCTTTCAAGCCCAAAGAGCTCTAGCACAAGAAATGATGGAAATTCAACAAAAAATAATTACTGAAGGAAGGACAGAAACTTTGGTCGAAAAAGAACAGAACCTTCAGAATCAACTGGATGAAAGAAGAAAGCAAGAAGAGATCCTCTGGAAGCAGAAATCCAGAGTAAAATGGCTAAAAGAGGGAGAGCGGAACACGAAATTCTTTCACCGCACCACCATACAAAGAAGAATGCACAACAACATCACACAAATTCAGAATCAACAGGGAGAAAGGCTGGAACAACACGATGATATTGAAAGAGAGTTACTTCAACATTTCAAAAAAGTTCATCAAGAACCACAAATCAACAGACAACCAGCAATAGAATGGATTCTCCAGCATATCCCTAAAATCATCACGGAAGAACATAATCAACTACTCCTTAGACCGGTTACTCTACAGGAAGTTGAAACAGCAATGAATCAACTCAAAGAGGGGAAAGCTCCTAGACCAGATGGATTTACCTCCAACTTCTTTCATAAATTTTGGGATCTCATCAAAGTGGATGTTTGGCAGGTTGTAGAAGAATCCAGAACTTTACATTGGTTGCTTCCATCTCTAAATGCCACCTTTATTGCACTCATACCCAAAGAAGAGCATTCTATAACTCTGGACAAATTTAGGCCAATAGCTCTCTGCAATGTAATCTACAAAGTCATATCCAAGGTCATAGCCTCCTATCTGAAGCCATTGCTTCCCTTGCTAATATCGTCAGAACAATCATGATAAGTAGAAGGACGACAAATCATTAACCGCATCATCCTCACACATGAGATCATTCATTCTTTAAAGCACAACAAAAAAGCAGGTATGCTTCTCAAAATTGATCTCTCAAAAGCTTTTGACAAATTAAGCTGGATATACATGCAAAGAATGCTTACTGCCTTTGGTTTCTCTCCTACCTGGGTCAGATGGGTAATGAATTTGGTCTCCTCTACTTTTTTCTCCATTTTAGTAAATGGCATTCCCTCTCATCCTTTCCACCCCTCAAGAGGCATTCACCAAGGAGACCCTCTCTCTCCCTTTCTTTTTGTGTTAATGGTTGAAGGGCTAGGACGTCTAATAAAGAACGCTCTTCATACTCAGCAAATTAGAGGTATCTCTCTCCATGAATCCCCAGCCATCACACATCAACAGTTTGTTGATGACAACATGCTGTTTGGGCATCCTTCAGTTCAAGAAGCTTTTAAGTTTAAATCCCTGCTTGATGAATATTCAGAAGCATCTGGAGCCAGCATCAACACTGAAAAATCCCAAATTTTCTTTTTTCACACTCCCCCCTCCACCCAATCCTCCATATCTCACATCCTAGGATTCTCTATAGCCTCCCTTCCCTCAAAGTATTTAGGCACCCCATTGACTGATTCAGCTATTAAACATGCCTCATGGAATTTGCTCCTCAAAAAGATTGAAGCCCACCTTTCTTCCTGGACCTATAGAGCCCTTAATATGGCTAGTCGTATGGTGCTGATTAAGGCCATTTTACAATCGATGCCTTTATATCTTTTCTCTGTTTTAGCAGCACCAAAATGGGTACTTAAGAGGATCAAAAATTTGCAACATAACTTTCTATGGGGATCCTCAGGCCAAAATAGAAAATGGGCATTAGTTAAATGGACGACAGTTTGCCTTCCTAAAAAATATGGAGGGACGGGTCTCCGAGATCCTCAACATAGCAATGCTGTTATGGGAGCAAGGATATGGTGGAAATGGCTATCAGCTCCACACACACTGTGGGCAACACTATGGACTACCAAATATGCAAATAACAGACTGCCAAACGAATTAATCAGACTTCTTCCCACTAAAAAGGGATCCCTAATCTGGAATGCAGCAAGACAACACAACAACATGATACAGAAGCACAGTTTCTGGGAAATCAGAGATGGCAGTAATGCTCGGTTCTGGGTTGACTCTTGGCATCAAAGACCACGGATCAACAATTTGTTTAAACCTCCACATACAGAGGTTTGGGCACAACAACAGGAGGAAAAAGTCAATCAGCACTGGACTCCAGCCCTCAATCAGGGATATAGGCAATGGCTAAAAGCGGCACAAATAATCCCACAAGGAATAGAGCAAATCCATAATGAGCTTGACATAGAACTCACGAATAGAAAAATCTGATTCTCAGACAAGAAGGATATTCTGAGATGGGGATATACACCACGTGGGACTTTTACTACAAAGGAGGCATACAATCTCTTGATTGGCTATCAGGATGGAAAAGATCAAATGTGGGACAAAATCTAGTCTCTGGTTATTTGGCCCAAGATCTCAACGTTTCTCTGGCTGCTATGTCAAAAAAGGATACTCACCTGGGACAATCTAAGAAAGAAAAGCTTCCATGGGCCCTCTAGATGCCCCAATTGCAACCAACAGGAAGAGACAATCCAGCATCTCATGGATACATGCCACCTTGCCAATAAACTATGGGAAAAAATTGAATTCAGATGTCAAAAAAGAGGTAGAGTAACAGAGGATATTACAAACACCATTCGAAACTGGATAATCGATCCTTACAAGAGCAGGTTGCTAAACTCTCTATGGAAAATTATTCCAGGCCTACTCGTTTGGACCTTATGGAAAGAAAGAAACAGGCGCATTTTTAAAAATCAATGCACTCCTCTAGATACCATATGGAATAATTTTTGCAACAACCTTCAGGAAACCTTGGCTCTTCAAAATTGGCATGAAGAGGACTTACCTACCCTTCCTTAGGAGAAGAACATATGGGAGAATTGGCATCTTTGTATTTCCCAAACTCATGAGCACTCTAGCAACCTCTCTCAAAATTCCAAAGCTCCAAGTAAATGACACACTCCTTCCCACGGCATGCTTCAATTAAATTTTGATGGAGCCTCCAAAGGCAACCCAGGCAAGGCAGGCTATGGAGGAATCTTCAGGGATCATGAAGGCAAACCTCTCTTGATTTTCTATGGATCAATAGGATGGGACACAAACAACTCAGCGGAATTAGAAGGACTATGGCAGGGATTGTGCTTGGCTCAACAACATGGTTTTTTCCTATAATAATTGAAGGAGACTCACAAATCCTTATCACCATATCCAATCAAATTCTCCAAGGAACACCTGCCCACAAACTAGCCAGCAAACTGAGATTAGCGGCTTGTTTAGAACTCATAGAAAAATGGTTCTTAACCAATAGAGCAATCACTTTCCAACATATCAAAAGGGAAGGCAATAAAGTAGCGGATCTCCTGGCAAATCTAGGGGTGGATAGTGAACAAGTTCTAAATGTTGGCTCGCTTGACATTTTAAATGACAGCTCTCATTTACAGGAATGCATCGATCTGGTGCAAAAAGACGCAGAACTCCCGGATAAGGGTGATTAACCGCGTTGGTACAACACAACAAATCTGGGCTAGCAAGTGGCGCGGCCACATGGCCACCCACGCTTCCACCCAGAAGCCCACTGCCATAATTAATGGTGTTTTAATGTTGTGTGAAGGCCGAAAAAATTTAATGTTGTGTGAAGGCTGAGGAAACCTCACTCTGATCCATAAGATGGCGATATCAGATCGCCTTCCCCCTGTTATGCCTCCTTTGGACTGTAACTGCCTCCTCGTTGCTGCAGAGCCAAGCTCGCGCACAGCTACGAGGAGAAGGTGCAAGATCCTTTGTTGTAATGAAATGGTTGAAGGTGCCCACTTCTCACATAATTTGTTTTACTCCTTCAGAACTGCTGCTTTGGCCCTGAATTCTGCTTCCGATCAACAAATTCCCCATTCTCCTGCTTTCACTGGCCATTTTATCCCTCATCCTGCTCCTCCTAGCACCCACTGCACCAATTCCAACCAAGCAAGTATGCCTCTTTTGCGGCACAGGATGCGATGTAGATGGGGCAGCAGCAGAAGCAGAGCAACTCGCCCTCCCTCATTGTCCCTCTCTGCCTCTACTCCTTCGGATTCCTCTTCCCCGTCAACTGCTGCTCACTCCATGGGTCGATATCCCGCCACCCGCAGTGGTAGGGGGCATACTTAGACGGACGGCTCTAAGCGTGCTGCAGACACCCATCAACCTCCTGATGCCTCTGTTCCGACAATGCAACCCTGCCATTCTACCCAGTTCCAGTTTCATTGCACGCTGGAGCGCCTGTGCATTATTGCTACCATTTATGTTGCCTTCAGAGAGGAGCCACAGAGCTCTGTCGTTCCGGCTCGCATCATTCAGGAAAGGACTGACACCAGCAGAAGGAAAACTCCTGGTAGCAGCTCGAGGACTCGTAGAACACATGGTGAAGCTCTGAACCGAATGGACGCAGCTCAGGTTCACAACACTCCAGGCGGAAATACGAATATGGAAGCCACGACGAGCGGGCAACAGCACGACGAAGATGATATGGAGGCTTACAGGTGTCTAATTGTGGAGGAACCTCTGCCACCTAATGACACCTAGCAGGCCAAGGTTTATTTCAGGTTTCTTTAAGCACCCGGTCACCAACTTAGGGGTCTTTTTAATGTTTGTTGTTGCAATTGATGTCAATTTTGTTGTTTTTTTCAAAAAACTATACCACAATGTTATTACAGGTTGGTTCCCCTGCGTGGGCAGCATACTCCTCGAATCTTGGACTGGTTTCCCCTTTGAGGGCAGTCATTTTTCAGTTACTGTTTGTTAAAACATGGTAAAATCTGAGACAGGATCTGCAGAGGCTGGTGCCTCCATGTACTATTTTTTGTTTCATTAATAGATTTAGTCATATTTAGAAAAAAAAACATATAGTTACATACATGTGTTCATGGTATTTTTTAAAATGTGTTTCATAGTTTTTGTAAGTTTTCATATGAATACAAGTGCTTGAGTTAAATAAAAAAATAACAATAATATAACATAATGTCACTTTAATAAAATAGAAATAAAAACTAGAAACAAGTGTTTTATGCTGGTTTAGCTTTTGCACAGAGAAGTTAAAAAATATATAATTGATAGTTAAACTTAATATGACTAAGCACACAAGTAAAAGAAATTTTTTTTGGTTAAAAGATAACTAAAACAAGAGTTGCATGCATACATGGGTTTGCATCATGAATAAATAGAAAATAAAAATTAAGTATTAGTTTTGTATTTTTGGAAAACTAAGTTGACAAGAAGGGTTTTTTTCATAATTATTGCTAAGACTAGGTTAGTTGTTCATGTGAACTATAAACACGGTTTTAATGAAACTAAGGATATGTGCATATTATTTTTATGGTATTTAGAAAAACGATTTCCAAGAATTTAACATAATTGTGGGAAGTTGCCCTTTAACTGATTCTTAGTTCAGAGGCCCTATGTCTTAGTTTACCTCACAATTTGTTCTTTGGATCTAATGACCACTTTCACTTTATGTTTGTTAAACCATTCAATCCATATAACATATAGAGACATATATACATGTAGTCGTTACATTTAACATATTTAACAGTCCTTACAAATCATTCTTTCTCTATTGTTACATCACTAACTTTCATGGTAGGTTGAGAACTCTTTCGACCAAAAATTTCAAGGTAAACCTTCCAATCTCTTCTTATTTTCAGCCTTGCCTCTAATTACTCAATATTTGGTCTTACATCCTAGTGTTATTGACCACTTTCACTTCATGTTTGTTAAATCATTCAATCCATATAATATATAGATACATACATATATGTAGCCATTACATTTAACATATTTAATAGTCCTTAACAAATCATTATTTGTCTATTGTTACATGTGTTTGCTTGATCACTAAATTTCATGGTAGGTTGGGAACCCTTTCGACCAGGAAATTTCAAGGTAGACCTTCCAATCTCTTCTTATTTTTAGCCTTGCCTCTAATTACTCAATATTGGGTCTTACGTCCCAATGTTATTGACTCTAAAAGGCCCATACATATTACAGAATGGTGCAAAATGTGTGTTGAGGTAAAAACAAATACATTGAATAGGCTAAGTCTGACTTAAAGGTTCATGAGTTTAAACCATGCCCCTTGGGGTTGACATTTTTAACAACTAACAAAATGTTTATAAAAGTTTAAAATATATGAAGCAATGATTTCCACTCAGGAGGAGGGATGGTGACAAGAGTTAATGAAATGGAAAACAACTCAAAATAACATCAGTGAGACTGTATTTCAATAATTACATGGAACAAAATATGTACAATAAAATTAAACATCTATTTGAGATAGAAAGAAAATCTCTTAAACAAATAATTTGTAAAATAAAATTCATGTTACATAAAAGTCAAATCAGGCATATACTTGTAATGTTTAACCAAACTAAGCAAAAGATAAAATTTGTTTAGACTCCTCCCATGTTTACATTGAAGTCGTTACTAACTTCTGAAATTTTCCTCTCACACTCTCTTCTCCTCTTCGACTAATTACCACTTTGAAACCAACTCTTCAATTCTGCAATCTGGAGACACTCTTGTCATATTTGGCCAATCACTTCTTCGATATTTTAAAGTATAATCAAATTATATAATGCTTGGTGCATATGTTTCATCCTAGTTCACATTTTTATTGACATATACTTCAGCATTGGAATTGCTCCATCCTCCAATGAAAACAATAAAAAAATTTCAAAATTTTAGAACACTTTTCTATGATGATTTTCTTCTAGGAATCCATAGGGTTTTCAAACTCTTCAACTGAATTTTCCATTGTGTGACAAGCATAGGTGTCTCAGATTAGAAAATTTTTCTAGCCCTCTATAATTTGCGCTAGACTTATCGCCATCTTACACCAGCAAAATGGGAGAGAAGACATATACCTAGGACTTCCTATATGTTTCCCTCCACAACCATTGATTCTATGTGGTTGCACAACTTCAAATTATCCACCCATCTACACCAAAGACCACACCTATCTCCCCTCCTCTTTGAAGGAGGTGGTCAGTCACATATACCATACATTGTGCAACAGAATGCCAGCTTGATATTATGATAAAGACACACCCTCAACATTGCGCTCAACTCACTAACTGCCTACTTTAAGCTCAACAATGTGGGAACCAGCAAATAGATTTGTGTCGGTTCTAAGCACATTCCCACCATGTTTAAAAGCTTTAATAGTAGTTTCTGAAACTCAAGAATCTATTTCGTCACCACGCATTTAGTTGCAAAGAGGAAGGATTCCAGGATTTTCCATGAATTCCAGGTGTTTCAAAGGATGGAGGAGGCTTCCACATTCCAGCTGACAACCACAAATTTCTTCCCTACTCCTCCCATTTCTGCATAAGAGCAACTACTCTGCAGAGTCAAGATGTCTTGCAATGTCCATGCAAATTTAGTCATAGCATCAACATCATGTTCCATGTCCACAATCTCAAATTATTTTGGCAAGCAGAGTAATGCAATTATTTTTCTCTTGTACTCTGAAAATGCATGAATACAAGCACTTAACAACATGTGCTTGGACTAATACTCAATCATCCAAGATCCTAATACTGCAATTTATCAATGATTATGGATGTAAATTTATAACAAAGGCTTCTTCGATGTTGCCTTTACTCGCTTTTGATCTGCCTCCTCACCTGTGCCTTGATGCAGGAGCATGGAACCCCTCCAAGTCAAAATTGAATTTTCAACCTTTGAGAAGGCGCAACTATCAAATAAAGATGTGCCCTGAGGACGATATTTCCTCGAATTCATTGAAATTGTTTGTTGTGATATCCCAATTTCTAGGGATCGTGAGCGATTTTATAGATTTGATCGGATCCTTTATGTCATGTCCCTTCCTAAATTAATTTGGAACAAGACTAATTATTGCATTTTGGGGGCCATTTTTTGAGATAGCGGGGCCCATTTGATTTTTATTAGGAGATTAGACTTAGGAGAAGTTATTTTGTTGTGGTTAAATTACACATGGGGGCCACCCACACTAGGGAAAAATGCACTCCCTAGTTCAGTTTGTATGGAGGTGGTTAAGTGAGGGCCCACGATGGAGGTAAAATTGGAGGGAAAATTGCTCCGTGAAATCTATATAAGGAAGGTAGCTCTCCTCATTTCAATCACCATTGACATATTGAATTTCTCTTTGGTTGCTCGAGTTGCTTAGTTGAGTCACTTGTTGTTTAGAAATAGTTCTTCAAGCAGAGAGCTCAACCCTTTCTTTGGGGCACTTTGAGTGCCACCCTATAAATTTTCATATTCATTCTTTCAAAGAAGGTTTTCATTGTGATTTCCAACAGTTGTATTCTAGTGTCTCCAAGTGGTATGTATTCCTGGAGGACGCAGTGAGGAGAGGTCGAGTGCTGATTTTGGTATCTTTCAAAGGAGCTATGGCTAAGAGAAATTCTAGAAAGGGGGCTTGGGTGTTTGTTTCCATTTGGGTGAGTTTTTGGAGTTGGGAGAGAGGGCTTCTATTCAATGGGGTTTTCACACTTCCTGGGCAGCGCAGAGGAAGAATATTGTGCACACGTGGGAGGTGGAAGCTCAACTATTGAGGCTGATCCTTGTCGAGAGAGGCAAGGGAAACACTAATGGAGGTGATTTCTGTTTTTCCAGAGTATTGGAGGAGGATTTTGTTGGCATACTTGCAGGTTGTGTGCTTCAGTAGTCTTGGAGGGCATAGGGCCTCTTGGGGGTCAATTTTGGAAGGTCAAAACCAGGCCAAACCATTTATGGGTTTTTATGGATTTTCGACAAGGATCCCAGATGTAAAGTTTATGCATTTTCTGAGCACCGAAGGTGGGGTTTTCAGCCATATCTTTGTAGCAGACAATGTAGAATTGTTGGGGATCATAGAGTGCCTTTGGGGATCAATTTTGGGAGGTCAAAATTAGGCCAAACCATTTCTGGGTTTTTGTGGGTTTTGCTCACGAAGCTTGGGGCTGAATTTGTAGCATTTTCCAAGTAGCGGAAGTGGAGTTTCTTGCAGTTCCTTTCCAGACAACAATGTAGTTTTCTAGGCAACGTAGAGCATTAGAGGAGCATACATTTTCTAGTACTTGATACAATTGTCTCATTGCCTGGATGTTGTCACACTTTCCATTGAGGCAAGCCTAGGTGCATTCATCCATACTATTAAACTTGCTCCATTAATTAATAAAATGGCTCAGCTGGTTCTACTTCTAGAGTTTTTATGAGCATGTATTGTTTGTTAAAAAAAATTGCGTGGAGAATTGTTTTTGCTTTATATAGTTAAGAACATTACATTTGCGGTGATTGTATTGTGTAGCTATAAATTGTAAACATGAGATCTGTTGAGCGCGACCACTAAACGATGATCAGGCTCGCTGAGGCACCATGTAATTGAGCCGAGAGGTTCATTCTAAAGCCTAGCATGAGGGGATGTGTAAGTATGTCTGTATGTCCCCCTTTAAAATAAAATAAAAATAATTAAATAAATAAAGATGTTTTAAATAGAAAAATATTGCCGGTTATAATAAAAAAATTAAAAGTCGTAAAAAAATATATGAGTAAGATGTTTAAATCTTATATTTTTTTAAAATATTTCAACCACAGATTTCATCCATCCCCCTTTAAAATAAAAATTGTGTTTTAAATAGAAAAACATTGTGTGATATATTAAAAAAAATAGCAGTGAAAAAATGTACGAGTAAGATGTTTAAATCCTATATTTTTAAAAAATATTTCAACCACAGATTTCAATAAACTATTTGAAGATCTATGTTAACTAATTTATGTCCTAAATATACTCTATTTAGCATTAAAAATACAATTTAAAGAATGAAAAATAACACATTGTATTTTTCACTCTAAAGAAGTTTGCACATAAAGAAATTTGATCCCTCTTGGCTCATGTTAGATCCTTACTTAAGATGGATCTATGCTGGTAATATTGTGTAATACATTCTCACGAAATTACTATGTGGGGGTTTAATTTATAAAATGAAACGTCTTTGTGATCATTTATGTGTGTATATGTTTTGTATGGTTCATTCAAGGATTAATTGCGTGTATTTTGTGTGAACAAGATTGTGACCATTGATCATATGAAAGATCAATGGTTGAGTCATAACCCTGTGTACAAAACCTGTAACCAAGTTCTGAACAAAGTGACGGAGGTCGAGACTTCTTTTCCTTCGACAGGAGCATGTTACTTGACGGCGACCAAGGAACAAAACCAGAGTTTTGTTAAGAGAATTGATGTCTTAGAACAAAAGTCTCCAAAGAAACCTCTCAAAGTTTTCTCTGACATACCCTTTTGTAAATCACCGAGATTTGTGGCCACTAACGGAGGCAAGAAACATAAATAACGGTGGCAAGTGTTGGCAATTTTCCCGTCTTGGAGGCCAATGCCAGTGAGAAGATCAAACACCCAAGATAGACTTAAATTGTCGAGAACAGAATTTGAGAACCATTAGTTAGCGGGAATATCTTCGTCTCGAAGTCCGTCTCTAAGAAGTTTCAAGAGGTGTGAACAAAGGAAAAGGCTGAGATATGAGATCCGAGGACGATAATAAATGAGAATCTTCATGCAACAGTTGATAGAGAAAAATATCCGTCTCAGAGGTTTCTTCTTGGAAGATTAGAAAGGAGGCCATTTGCACTTGGGTTCTAAATTGTTTAGGTTCAAGATTACTTCCATCATTCCCAAGGCATGGTCATCTGAGACTTTGGTTTTAAAGTGGTTTTAAATGCTAGGGATGAATATTAGTGGGGTCGCACATATTCTATGTGTATCGTTTAAAATCTCATGTCCACCTTCTAACTTAATGGTGGATTAAAGCTTGAACCCGGTAGTTTTGATATATGAATTAGGCCTGTGCATTTGGTGCTTGGTTCAAGTACCTATTATTATGAAAAGTGGTTAGAATCGATGGTTTTGGGCAATGTCTGCATAGAAGAAAATGGGGTTTAATGGCTTACTGCCATTGTTGCACAGTGGAAGTAAATAAATTATGGGCACAACCCACATGTCTCAAGATCGAAACATAAAATAAAGGATTTCTTAAATCTCGTTAAACTCATTACACCCATTTTCTTTACCCATTACCTTTTTGTCCTCATTGGTTTTGTAAACAAGTAGTCCTTGCCTCTATTGCTATTGCTAATTAATGAAATCAAAATTCTGCATTTCCTTCTCTGCACATGATTCCTCCGCACATGCTCTCTTTGAATGAAGCCTATTGTATGTGGATGAAAAATTAGGCTTATAGATTAATCCTATTGTTGCGAGATTGCAATACTTTTGAACAATGGATATGAGAGGTTTGCAATGTGAACGTGTATTCATTATAGATATTGTTGCCTATTATTATTTTTTTGTTTACTTTAATCTTAGGTAGCAATCCAGAAGTGAGAAGCTAAATTTGAACAATATTAATAAAATAATATGTGAAACTTAGCTCATTATGCAGAGTTTTAGTTCATTGTGCGGAGCTCTTCACGATGAGTTAAGTTCCACACAATAGGCTAAGTTTCTCTCATTTAGAATGCACAAAAGTTATTAGTTGTTCTCTAATACATCACTATTTAAAACATCATTGTGTGTTATTAAAGAATGAATTTAATGCATTTTTGAAATGTGTGGGGTCATGGGATATATGTCTCACATTTATCGAGTATTGTGTGGAGGATGGTTCATACTCCACACGATTTTGTGCGGAGGATGACATTTTGTGGAGTATGAACCATCTTCTGCACAATGAAAATCATAAAGCACACAACGTCACCTTCAAAGTCTGATTCGACCCTCCTACAGAACACTCCTCTAACTGCACACGCTTAATCAATTAAAGGCTATGAGAGATCCATATACAAAAGGTTAGAAAGACTCTGCATCAAAATAGCTCTCACTTATTAAATAATCATTAATCAAACAAAGCCAGTCAAGAATACAAAAACGCAACAATCCATTAAACTCACAATCTATAAATCGATTAATTGATCCATATATGTGCCTTCTTCCGCACAATATCGATATAACTCCCCACACACACAATATCCTCTAATTAATTAGTGGTGGATTAATGTTTTTGGATATAAACTTTCGCTAAAAATGAAAAGAGCATTTATCAATCAAAGCTTATAATATGTTCCCAAAATTTACAATCGTGAAGCTATGTGCTTTATTATTGATAGATATCAATGAGTTAGCCATGGTATGTTGTAGACATACGCGTTGAGCAGTGAGCACGGAGGTTGTTCAGTCAATTTAGTGTCCTAAATTGCTACATAAATTATCAATCCGGGTATCATAAACTAATGAAGTGTAGTGCACTATATGTGCTAAATGACCCTTTCTTACCTCACTATTTTTGAGTTTATGTTTGTTTTGGGGTTTTGTTCTTTTGATTCCTAATGTTCTGCAATGTAAACAAAATCTTAATCTATTGCTGCCAAGGACCTAGAGAAAGAAACGAAAGTTAAAAATGCTTTTAGGGCAATTTTGGAAGTAAAGTTTTTAAACAAGAAAGTGAAAAACAGAGCTTCTCTTCTTGCTATTATAATTGTTTCCAAAACATGAACTGAAAGGACTTTAAAACTACTATCTACTTAATTACAAAACTAAAGTTTTAAATGAGAAAATAAAATGGCAACTATCTATGATAAATAAAAAATGAAATGAGATTGCAACTATCTATGATAAACCAAAAATGGAATACTGGAAATAAGATTACTTCTACTGTCTAATCTATTTGCAGAATTAAAGCTTAATAAACAACTGAAGATGGAACTGCAACTAAACTAAGTGAAGAACTAAAAATGAAATTGCAATTATTCTATTATGAAAGCAAGGCTAAATGAAGTATTGTTGTCACTCTGCTACATAACTTAGGGAGAACTACCTCCTTATGATAGCAATCTTGAGAGATTTAATTCTTCATCATTCTAAGAAAAGTAAACATGAAAACTCAAAGAAAGTCTCACTCATAAATGAAACATTTCACCACTTAGTTTTAGGATTAACCTTCAACTGAAAGGGTTCTTGGAAATATCCATTTATATCATGAGTTACTAAACTGATAAGAAAATGGCATTGAACTACTTAACTCAAAAACTAATGAACAACAATTGTAATGAAAGACTCATTCATAAATACAACATTTCACCATTTAGTTTGAGGATTAACCATCAACGAAAGGCTTTTGGAAACATTCATTTATATCATGAGTGACTACACTAATAAGAAAAATGCATTGAACAACTTAATTTAAAATCTAGAAACTAAGGAACAATAGATGAAATAAATCAAATTATGCTACTGACATCGATTTAAAAACTACAGTTAAGAGACTAGAAAACAATGAAAACTAAAGGACTACTCTACGCTGGAATACAACTACTCTGAGTTAGTGAAAACAAATGACACAAGCTGCAATATACACAGTGTTAGAAAACGATTATGAACATGATGAAAAACACAGTAAATGTACAATTAAACTAAGAAAGACAAACATAAATAAAATGTACCCTTGACCACGCAGGGCCCCTCTGCAAGGTCTCGGATTATCAACACGGAATCAACACTTCACACGCTTCAGGTATCCATTGAAAACAAAGTTGTTATATTAAAACAGAGCACTGAGTTTCTCACACTACAAAGCGGAAATATGCACTATTACATAAGCAAAAACTTTAACTTCTTCTACATTCTAAACACTGGTATTTATAGGAAAAATATACAACTGTTTGAAGAGAGAAGTCATCTACAACAAAACACGTAGACAGGTAATGTATCCGGAATTTTTGTCTTCGGTTGCCTTGAAACATAAATCTTCTAATAGTGGCTGTTGGATTCTGTTTATGCAGGTGGCGGATGAGGTCCTTGGCTTCAGGAGACTGCCTCAGATCCAACACTGAGAATCGTGCAAAAACAGAGTTCTACTAGCCATAGGTTTCTTCTGTTGACTTCCCTTTGACCGGGGTCCTCCTCATTGATCTTGGCCAAATGGATAGGATACCATCCATGTTCTGACGTTTTCCAAGGTACCCATGTGGTCCATTTCCTCTCTTGACACCTGTAACCTACAAAAGTGTGGAGATGGCTGTGGAACAGTCAGTTAGCTGCAGAATGTGGCTGCGTTCCGTAGCTGAAAAACAAAAACCTATTCAAATAACAAACATAACAATATAACTTGTAAATCACTGAAATATACTCCTTGAGGCAATGTGTAATGGCTTATGATGATTAAGGATGCATTTTTCATGGAAAAGCAAAGGAAGAAGGATGAGAAAGTTGCTTAAGAAAGAGGCAGTTTTGGAACTCAACATACCCCCACTGTGAGACTATTGCATGTCCCCATGCAATCAAAATTGTAAACACCCTCCTTCTACTGCATCTACTCTGAGACTTCAGCCAAAACATCCAACCTTTTCTTGCTTCTCTCTGTTGCAACTGCCATCCTAGGCTTCCTCATGAGGAATCTATATTTGAGGTTAATGAGAGCCTGGTTTAGCTTCCTATTTTTCCTCTTTAATTTTTGTTCTTCTTATGCCACAAACCCAAATGAAGCATGGTGTTATCATGAATGATCTTATCCAACTTGTTTTGTTCTTTTAAAGCTTCATTTTCCTTCTGAATATGCCTATTTAAGACCTCTAGCTCATAGATTTCCTGCTTAAGTGAGCTAGTCAAAGTCTCTTGTGATGTAGCTGGCTGCTCAGGGTTGGATGAAGTCCCTTGATCTACTGATGTATTATTTTGCTCCAGTGACTCAATATAATCATAAATCTGCTGTTGGATTGGGTCAATCCCTGGAGAGACTCTCTTTGGGCTGCTTTCAAAGTCTTGTTGAGGAGAGTGTTGTGGGCTCTGCTCAAATGAGATGTTATCTTGGGACTGAGTTGGAGTTTCTTCTCCCAAGTCTATGAACTGAGCCTCTGTTGATTTTTCTTTCTTCATTCTGCCCTTAAGTCTGGAACTTCTCCTCAAACTTTGTGAGCCTATGTTTTCTTCCTCTATAACCTGTCTTCTTTCCCCTTCTCCTTCTCTTTCTTGGACTGTTCCTTGATGTTGACTAATTTCTCAGAAAGTAATTGCTCATCCTCTGATGAAGGTTCAGGAGTGTTTTTATGGATTTCCTCAACTTTTCCTTTCATCTTTCTCCTTTGTTTTGTTTGCTTTATGATCTCTGTTAAAGTTTTAGAGAGAGGCTCTTCTTCACTGTTTTCTTTTGCTGAAGTTGTAGGAGTGTTTTGAATTGTAAGACTAGTTTTCCTTCTCCTACTCTTTTTCACTAAGCTTCCTTCAGGTAATTTTGGTGGATCTTGGAAAAAGTTTCTGATCAAAAAGTTCTCCCATGTGTCTCCTACACTCTTTAAGTGATATTCAACTAGAATTTTTATGAGACCATGGTGATAAAGATGAGGTTCTATGTCTTCTATTTTCTTTTGAACAGTAGTGGACATTCTCCTTAAGCTATTCAACAGAAAGAATGGGAGATTGATGGTTCCATTTTCAAGGAAATTCATCAACAATCTTATGTGATATACATACATGGAACCAAATCTACCCTCGCATGTGATAATTTTTTGCAAAATCAATAGCATGCTACTCCATTTACCCTTTAGTGCAGAGATGGGAATTCCTCTCTTAAAAATTGAAGTGTCCATACCTGGGTTTTGGAGAATGACTTTCCAAGTTTCATCATGGAATTCTTTATTCTTGAACCACCTCTCTCCAACTTTTGGTAGCTCAGTTGCTATTGCAATGAAAGACTCGGTCACTGTAAACTTTATGTCACCAATCTCCACATCCATCCCATCAAACGATCTAGCAAATGACTTGGTGATTTCTTTATGATGTCCATCGAATTTTTCAATGAAGCTCAGCCAACCAACTTTCTTCAACATCCCTTTCAACTGAGGATATCCTTCCATATATTTCACAACTATAGGTTTTGTTCTTACAATGAGACCCATCATTCTTGTTCTCTGCTTTTCTTCAATTTTCCTTCATTGTTTGTGTGTAGAAGATTGTGTATACGGCAGTGTTATACGGAAGCCAAAATAGTTATAGATATGGGGATGAAATAACAGAGTATGTGGGAGGAAAACGATAGATGTGGAGATGAAACATATAGGGTATATGAAACAGGGAAATATGCGTGAAGTAGTGCATAAGTGATCCAGGTGGATATTGGTGGCCACCTGCCAGGTCCACCTGGACCCCCACCATTGTCTTTCTCAGCATTTTCAGTTTCCTTAATTGTAGCACAGTTTACTATTTTTAGCAGTTTTTTTCGGGTCCTAAACTTCCAGAGCCGTTTTGAGGCCCTAAACGACGTTTTTTTGGAATTCTGGGGCGATTGAGCGTTGCCCCCCAAAGTGGTAGTACTCGGATAGATCTTTCTAACGAGCTATCGTACGCGTCAAACGGAGATCGTATGCCAAAGTTACGACCCCGGGAAATTGATGTACCAATTTACCCAAACGGGGCCCACAATTTGGCATTTCATCTTCTAGGGTTAGGTTTCGGTATGTGAAGGGTTTTCCATTGTTTCTCAACAATAAATAGGCCTTCGAGCCTCATTGTAATACAGTTCGGAACAGTTCAGAGGCATGTAGCCGCCACATCTCTTCTCAGAGATAAGCTACCATCGCCCTAGCTGGTTTCTTTCCATTTCTGTTTGTAAGCATATTTCAATATTTTACAGTAATGAAATGAAGTATTATTTCCGCTGCATCTCTATTTTTATGGTTATCGCATCTCTGTATTTATGGTTATCTCTGTAATTTGTTGCGTTCCTGTTTAAAATCCGGATCAGTGGTATCAGAGCGGTCTGCTTTTTCTCTGTTTTTCTTTGCATGTCCCCAACGAGGTCGGGATATAAGGAGTTAGGGCTTGAACTGGTCGAACCTTTGCAAGACCGGCCTCGAAAATCCCGACGGCCTCCCATGGCGGATGAGAAGAAAGACGAGGGGGCAGGAGATCCTATCAAAATCTTGCTCGAAGAAGCCCTCGAGCGACAACGGAACGCGATGATGGATAGCTTTGCGCAGATCCTTCAGCGGCTACCCAGAGGCGACGCATCGGCTTCCAACAGCGACTCTGGAAATGCCACACCCTTCAAGGTACAAGTTAATTTTGAAATCCCCATATTCGAGGGTCAAATAGACGCAGATGCCGTAGATAAATGGTTAAATCTGCTAGATGGGTATTTTTCTGTTCATGAATTTTCAAGTCGGGAAAAGATTGTTTTTGCTCTTCTCAAAGCAGCCCCCCACGTCAAGGACTGGTGGGAAACCTACTGCGAGCAGAAGGATGAAAATACAGGCTCACTATTTTCAGCCGCACCCACTTGGAATGACTTCCGGGATGCCATCAAAGAGCAGTACTACCTCGTCGGAAGCTATGAGGACAAATACATCAAATGGACCACACTGCGACAGGGACGAGACCAAGATGTGCCGGAGTTCACAAACATTTTTCATACCCTTCGCACACAGTTGGGTATCAAAGATTCTGAGCTGCATCTGGTACTCAAATACCGCGGCTGCCTGCACAAATACATCCAAGAAGAGATGGTGTTCTTGAACATCTCCTCACTCGGCACAGCATACCGATACGCTGTCAAAATCGAGCAAAAGTTCAAACAGAAGAAGCGAGACTTTGGATCTACAAATCCGAAGCCCAAAGGACAAAGCCAAGGCGGGGTGACCCAAGATAACCCGTCAAAGCCACAAGAAAAGAACAACACCACGAAACCGAAGAAGGACACAGGAAAGTGGTGTGAGTTCCACAAGAGTCCCACTCATAACACAAGTGAGTGTCGAACCAAGCAGTCGTTGGTGGCCGAGTTGAAGGCTTCCGAATCAGATGCATATTCTGACCCTGAGCCAGAACCCGACAAGGGGAATGGCAAAGGGAAGCAGATCATTGATGCGGATCCCAGCGCCACTGTTGCCACTGCCAAGATCAAGAAAAATGAGCCCGAAGATCCAGAGGAGGGGGAGCGTCTTTTCCACTCACAGATGTGGGTGAAGGGTTCACCGCTGCAATTCATTGTCGACAGTGGTAGCCAAAAGAACCTGGTTTCAGCATAGGTCGTGAAGCGGTTGGGCCTACCGACTACACCACACCCACAGCCATACAGTATCGGGTGGCTTCATGAAGGACGAGATCTGAAAGTTCGCCAGCAGTGCCGCCTTCCCTACAGCATCAAACCCTTCACAGACGAGGTATTGTGTGATGTTACACCTCTGGATGTTTGTGATGTACTATTAGGCCAGCCATACTTATGGAGGCGACATGCTGTGTATGAGTCAAGGCCTCGTGCTGTCATTATTTCTTTGAATAATTCATTATACAGGATACCAGAGGTAGCCCCACCTACGGCCACATCCTTGATCACTACCAAGAAAGGCAGCAAGCTCATATCACAGACCAGGAAATTCATCTGTCTGGTTCACTCCCAAAATAAGGGGAAGATCGTTGCTACATCCATGACCCCTGCAAAGGGTTCCTCCATGCAGCAGCAGCAGAAAAGGGATACGGTCATGACAGAACACAGGAACAACTTCTCCTCACCCAAAGGGGTACCACACAAGTTTCAGGTGGGCAACAATGTCTGGTGGCATCGACAGAAAGAACGCCTTACCAGAACCCATCAGAAGCTCAGACCACACCGACATGGTCCTTACAGCAGTACCAAGGCTATGGGGAACAATTCTTTGGAGCACATCATTCCTCCATTCCTTCGCCTGCACCAAATGTTCAATGTGGACCATCGTCGACCATGCTTCCCACCATCACTGGACACATCAGAGATTGCAGGACAAGTTCAGCAGATGGAGGAACTCAACGCAATGGGAACCATTGCTTCCTAAGGGGGGAGGAATGATCTAGGTGGATATTGGTGGCCACCTGCCAGGTCCACCTGGACCCCCACCATTGTCTTTCTCAGCATTTTCAGTTTCCTTAATTGTAGCACAGTTTACTATTTTTAGCAGTTTTTTTCGGGTCCTGAACTTCCGGAGCCGTTTTGAGGCCCTAAACGACGTTTTTTTGGAATTCTGGGGCGACCGAGTGTTGCCCCCCAAAGTGGTAGTACTCGGATAGATCTTTCTAACGAGCTATTGTACGCGTCAAACGGAGATCGTATGCCAAAGTTACGACCCCGGGAAATTGATGTACCAATTTACCCAAACGGGGCCCACAATTTGGCGTTTCATCTTCTAGGGTTAGGTTTCGGTATGTGAAGGGTTTTCCATTGTTTCTCAACAATAAATAGGCCTTCGAGCCTCATTGTAATACAGTTCGGAACAGTTCAGAGGCATGTAGCCGCCACATCTCTTCTCAGAGATAAGCTACCATCGCCCTAGCTGGTTTCTTTCCATTTCTGTTTGTAAGCATATTTCAATATTTTACAGTAATGAAATGAAGTATTATTTCCGCTGCATCTCTATTTTTATGGTTATCGCATCTCTGTATTTATGGTTATCTCTGTAATTTGTTGCGTTCCTGTTTAAAATCCGGATCAATAAGATGTATGGAATGGAGTGGTTGCACACGTAGACTGTGTGGAAAGCAGAGTATTGCTTATACACAGAGGGAATTGAAAATAGAATGAATGATTTTGAGCTCACTGTATCCGAGTTCTTGTATACATAAGAAGGTTTCGGAAGTAAAAGCGAGGAACTCGGTGTAATAAAGGAACAATAGGGTTGTGAAGAGTCGTATCCAACTGGGTTAAGTCATGTAATTAGCCATTAAACAGGTGTAATGGAGAAGTACAGTGAAGTACGAGTTAAAATCAGAGATCAAATCATGAGACCGTTAGGCATTAAAGTCAGAAGGCATGGTGGAATAATCACGGTAATCAAATCGCATGATGACAAGTCAAGGAGTAGTGTGATTATACAAATTATACAACTTATGTTTTATATTGCTATTTGAAATAGGTTTTTATTCTTACCTCTAGAACCATACCTTTCCGCTTGCTAACCTTTTGTTTTTTTTTTTGCCTTTTCAGGTGCTTAGATGTTGATGTGTCTTCAAAAGTTGTTTTCTCCTCCTCCAATACATGCATATGAAATTTATTATGAATTGGCCTTTTTATTTTTTTGAGCTAATGATCAAACTGTTACTGCAGAGTCAGATTGGCTGCAGAATAGGATTAGTTGCGGAACTGAAACAACTGCGGAACTGGAACAGCTGCAGAACATGCGAACAGCTGCAGAATGTAAAACAAAGCATAAAATGTGTCTTTATGAATGAATGAAATGGAGATGACTGTGTGGATGAAAATGTGATGGAATGAAAATGAGAAATGAATATGGAAGAAATGCTGAAGAAGAAAAATTTCTTGGTGGAATGTGGTGGTGGAGTGGAGTGAAACTTGCAGAAATGAAACAGAATGAAAATGAAGTAAAACAAAGAATTTTTAGAATGCACAATGAGTCACCATTTTTTGGAAAATATAGGGCGTTAGAATCTTCTTATTTTCACCCTGTATTTTCTGTATAAGCATGCCAATCAATGATTGGTTTTCAACCTTATACAATTTTATTTATTTATTTATTTTTTCCTTCTTTTTTTTAAGCAATGATGAAAAGAACAAAGACTAAGTTGGTGGAGAAGAAATATTCTTCTTCACCAACTTCATTTCAGAATTATTTTGAAAGATCCTGATGAACTCGTCCTTTGAGATTGGTTTTTGATAAGTTTTCAACCTATGACCATTCACAAGGAGAGGAGTTTGATGCTCATCTATTTTTTTGATTCTTACTGCTCCATTACTGAAAACGTTTTCAATCTCATATGGCCCAAGCCAATGATTTTGAAATTTTCCTTGAAATTCCTTAAAATTTGAATCAAATAACAGTGCCCAATCTCCCTCTTGAAACTTCCTGCCCTTGATGTACTTGTCATGCCACTTAGCCCTCTGTTGCTGAACTAGACCAGTCCTTTGAACAGCTTCTTGTCTGATTTCATCAAGTTCATTTAACTGCTCCAGTCTATGCTTTTGAGCTTCTGATAAATCCATCCCCAACTTGACCGCCATCTTGAAAGTTTTAACTTGGAACTCTATGGGGAACAGGACTTGCTTTCCATAAACAATTTCATAAGGTGTATGTCCTGTTGTGTTCCTCCATGTAGTTCCATATGCCCACAAGGCTTCAGCGAGCCTATCTGACCAATCTCTTCTATGTAGATGCACAATCTTGGTGAGGCTTCCTTCAATCACTTTATTTGTAGACTCCACTTGACCATTTGCTTGTGGATGATAGGGAGTGGATTTCCTATGCTTGATCTTGTACTCTTCCATAAGCCTCTCCATCATTTTGGATGTGAATTGAGTTCCCTAATTTGTCACAATTTCTCTTGGAACACCAAATCGAGTAAAAATATCCCCAAAAAGAAAACTAACTACAGATTTTTCGTTAGAAAAAAGTAATGCTCTGACTTCTACCCATTTGGTGACATAATCAGTGCATACCAATATATACCTTTCCTGCTTGGATTGAGGATTAATAGGTCCAATAAAGTCTAAAGCCCATTTTTCAAAGGGTTCGATAAGTTCCTGAGGTTGTAATGGCATTTCATTTGAGGGGGCAGGTTTCCCTACCCTTTGGCAGCTGTCGCACCTTCTGACATATTCTTTAGCATCTCCGAAGATGGATGGCCAATAATATCCTAAAGAAAGGATTTTATAGGTTGTCGTCTTGTCAACAAAGTGTCCACCACACGGCTCGTCATGACATGCTTTGAGAATATCAGGCATTTCATCTTCCCTGACACACCTTCTGATCATAAGATCTGGCCTTGTTTTATATAATTCGTTAGTGATCCATGAATATCTTGCACTATTTTGAATAATCTTTCTTTTCTCTCTAGGAAATAAATGTGAAGGTAACTTCCCTGTAACCAAGTAGTTAGAAACATCTGCAAACCAAGGAGTTTGAGTAGTTAGTGCAAATAGATATTCATCAGGAAACTTATCCTCAACCAAAGAGTCTTCTTTGATATTCTGAATCCTGGACAAGAAATCATCAACTCTGTTTTGTTTTCCAGGTCTGTCTAGCACAATAATGTTGAATTCTTGCAAAAGTAAAAGCCATCTTGTAACTCTACCATTAGTAATAGGTTTATTGATCAAATATATAATTGCAGAGTGATCTGTATGAACAAAAGTTTCATAGCCTGTTATATAGTGTCTAAACTTGTTAATTGCATTAACAACAGCTAAGAACTCTTTTTTAGTCACAGTATAATTCAACTGAGTGGGAGTCAAATTTTTACTTGTGTAGTAAATGGCATAAGGAATCAAATCTTTTTGTCCCAATACAGCTCATAGGGCTGTATCTGAAGCATCTATAGAAATATGGAAAGGAAGTTTCCAATTTGGTCCTCTTAAGATAGGTGCTTCAAATATTTTTGCTTTCAAGGTTTCAAATGCTAGTTGGCAATCAGGATTCCACTTGAATTCACAATATTTTGTAAGCAATTTGAAGAGTGGAGATGCTACTTTGGTAAAGTTTTCTATAAACCTTCTATAATATCCTGTAAATCCTAGAAAACTTCTAACATCTTTTTGGCAATTTGGAATTGGTAACTTAGAGATGACTTCAACTTTTGATTTGTCTACTTTAATCCCATCTCCTGAAATGTGATGTCCTAAAACAATACCTTCTGTAAACATCATAAAACATTTTTCATGGCTTAGTGAAAGGTTTGTTTCTTTACATCTTTTAAGGACTTTTTCCAAATTTTCCAAGGCTTCTTCAAATGTGTCACCATAGACTGTAAAATCATCCATATATACCTCTACACAATAATGTATTAGATCAAAAAAAATTCCTAGTACTGCTCTTTGGAATGTTGTTGGTGCATTACATAACCCAAAAGGAAGCACTTGGTAGGCAAAAGTTCCCCATGGACAAGTAAATGTGGTTTTATCATGATCTTCAGGTGCTACCTGAATTTGATTATAACAACTAAAACCATCCAAAAATGAGAAATACTTTTTACATACTAATGTATCTAATACCTGATCTATAAAGGGCAAAGGAAAGTGATCTTTTAAGGTTGCTTTATTCAATTCTCTGTAATCAATGCACACCCTCCATTTACCATTCTTTTTAGGCACAATTACCAAAGGAGAAACCCATTGGCTATTTGAGATTAGGTAAATGAAGTTTATATTGAGTAATTTTTGGAGCTCTTCTTTCACAATCTCCCTAAGATTTGGATTCATTCTTCTTTGAGGTTGTCTGATTGGTCTACTGTTTTCCTCAATATAGATATGATGGATACAAGTCTTAGGATCAATACCTTTCATATCAGTATACTCCCATGCAAATGCAGTAGAATGTTTTTGTAATATCTTGGTTAGCTCTTCTTGTTGTAGTTTCTCCAAGTTTTTGTTTATGTTCAATGTTCTACCTGGAAAAATTTCAATTGTAGAGCTACCAAACTCTTCCATAGAATAGAGAGACATCTGCCTAGATGACAAGTATTCAACATTAGATTTTTCCTGGAATTGTGCATGATCATATTCTGAAGATGTTTCAAAATTTTCCAATGTGTTCAAAATTTGACTATCTTCACTAATTTCTGATATAGTAAAGACAAGCTGAATAACATCTTCATCATCGATCCACTCCTTGTCATCTATTTCTGTGATTGCTTTTGCTGGAGGATACAAAGTAAATTTCTTTGTTGAATTACCATCAGAAATGTACATGTCACTAGATCTACAACTAATAAAAGCATCAGCTGTGGCCAGCCAAGGTCTTCCTAAGATGAGTGGGTGTCCTCCTAAATTATTCTTGGGAGTTAAAATCATGAAATCAACAGGATATTCCAAAGAATCTAAGGAGATTGAAATGTCTTCTAGCACACCATCTGGTTTGATTACTAATCTATCTGCAAGTTGCAGTAAGGTAGGTGTGTAAAAAAGGTTAGGAAGTTTAAGCTACTCCAAAGTTTGTCTACTCATAATGTTTATTTCTGCCCCTAAGTCAATCAATGTGTTTGGAATTTCAATCCCATTTATGTGTATCTTGACAATTGGACTTCCTGGATCTACATATTTCTGCATGGAAATCTTATCCATCATGATATCTGCTATCTTTCTTACCAGGTGAATTCTTTTTGTTTCTCTTGGTTTTCTTCCTAGTCTTTTGATGCTCAGCTCCTTTATTGTCTTAGCTAGAATAGGAATTTCTCTAATGGCTTGTAACAAAGGAATCTTGATACAAACATTCTTCAATTCATCTAGGAAGTCATAATTAGGCAACAAGATATGTTTTTCTACTCCTCTATCAATTTGTAATCTCTTAGGGAAAGGAGGTGTAGAAGTAGATGTTGGTTGCTCAATTATATGAGTTGTGTTTATTGACTCTTTTTGTTTTCCTTTTTCACTAGTTTTATTTTGGAGGGAGGTTCCCTCAAAACTTTTATTGACTTTCAAAGAATCCTCCTCAGAAGCATCTTGTTCTTAAATATCTATAGAAGGTTTTTCCTTTTCTAATATCCTACCAGATCTAAGTTGAACATCATTAAGATCTAGAGGAGCAATCATGTAAGTAGGAAATTGTTGTCCTTCTACCATATAAGCATTCTGAGGACTTTTATTATTGGGGTTTGGCAATGGTTGGGCTAGTAGTTGATTTGGTTTTTGTTGAAATGGAAGTAAGAGTTGAGGATTTTGACTTTGTAGTGGAGGTTTTGTGGAAATGGCAATGAAAGGTGAGGGCTTTGATTTGGAAGTTGTGGTTGCTAATTTTGCTGTTGATTTTGTGGGGAGGATAGCTTTGATAAGATGGAGGATATTGATAATATTGAGCAAATATCCCACAAGGATTTTGTACCCCATGTGCCCATGTTGAGATTGAGACTGATTTTGAGGTTGAGGCCAAGGTTGCTGCTAAGAATACCAGTTTGGTGGGGGCTGAAAATACATTGGATTGTTAAATCCTTGATTTTGTTGTCCCTGCCAAAGTCTTCTTGCAACAAAACAAAGAGGTTCTATAGAATTTGGGACTACTTCCTCTTGAAAGACAACCTTCAGACCTGGGATTAAAGGGCAACCCTTGGTCTCATGACTTTCTGAACAAATCATACAAGTTTCTACAATTTTTGCATCTAGAGGGCATTCCCTTAGAGCATGTTTCTTTCTGCATTTTGGACAAAAAATGGCTAAAGCATCAGCCTCTGTTTTCTGCTTGTTTTGGATTTTGAGGGTGTCTAGCTGCTCACTAAGGCTCCTAAATATCAGTTTTAAACTCATCAAGCATATTGCCAATTTTTGCCCTACTTACAAATCCGGTTGCAGATTTGTTTGCTCTAACAAGAGAAGGATCTCTTGGTCCTTTCCCAGTTTTAGATTTCCCTCTTGAGAGATGAACACATAGTTTTGCTATGTCACTCAATGGAAGTTGAGAGATGTCTCCCTTCCCCATCATGTTAAGGATATTTATCCATTCATCTCTAATGACCTTTAACAAAAGAGCTTTCAAAGTTTCTTCATCTAAATTGTTCATTTTTGCTCTTTTCAAATTGTAGTTAAACCTCTCAAGCAAATCCTCTAAGTTTTCATCTTCCTTTTGTATCATTTTAAACACTTCATCCTTATGATTGTTAGGCATACAATAATCCAAGTATCTATCCAAAAATGCCTGTTTCATGTCATTCCAAGTTCTAATGGATTGAGTGACTAGCCCCATAAACCATTTCAAAGCAGCCCCTTTCAGTTTCGAAGGGAAAAATTTGAGTTTTTGAGAGTCTTCTAGATAGTCATAGGTTCTGCACGAGACTTCAAACTCAAACAAAAATGTTTCAGGGTCCTCACTTCTCAACCCATAAAAATTTGGGAGGACAGATGGTGAGATGTTTTTCATTGTGGTATGTGTTTCCTCATCTACTATAGGGAATCCAAATGAGTTATCTATTTCCCTATTTCCTCTGCCTCCTCCATTATTACCTCTACCTCCTCCATTGTTCCTCTACCTCTCCCTCTACCCCCAAATAGTGAGAATTCTCCATCTTGTTCTTCTTCTACCATTATAGTTTCTTCAGAGTCCTCTGGTTCTTCTATTAATGGATTATGGGAGAGAGTTTCTACTTCTTCCTCTTCACTAGGTATTCCTACTTCCTCAATTACAATAGGCTCCCCTGTAGAGGTGAAAAAGGTCTTCTCTCCTAGGTCTTGTTTTAGTAGATGAAGTGGGAGAATCTTCTAACTGAGTTGTTGCCCCTTGAATTCCAGGAATCCTAAGGCTAGGAGTATGATTCTGGGATGGAGGTGTGTCCTTTCTAACTCTTGGTGGAGTAGGTGGAGTTGTGAAAATCGAACTTCTGCCCCTAGCTATAAATCTACCCCTAGAATCTCTTTCTCTATGCATGTCATTGTTTTGTTTTGTTGTTTTTGATTTTTATTTTTTTTAATGAATGTAAGAGACAAGGCTACCTAGTTACACTTCCTCGGTAACGGTGCCAAAATGTTCAGTCAATTTAGTGTCCTAAATTGCTACATAAATTATCAATCTGAGTATCGTAAACTGATGAAGTGTAGTGCACTATATGTGTTAGATGACTCTTTCTTACCTCACTATTTTTGAGTTTATGTTTGTTTTGGGGTTTTGTTCTTTTAATTCCTAATGTTCTGCAATGTAAACAAAATCTTAATCTACTGCTGCTAAGAACCTAGAGAAATGAAATGAAAGTTAAAAGTTCTTTTAGACCAATTTTGGAAGTAAAGTTTTTAAACAAGAAAGTGAAAAACAGAGCTTCTCTTCTTGCTATTATAATTGTTTCCTAAACATGAACTTAAATGACTTTAAAACTACTATCTACTTAATTACAAAACTAAAGCTTTAAATGAGAAAATAAAATGGCAGCTATCTATGATAAATAAAAAATGAAATGAGATTGCAGCTATCTATGATAAACCAAAAATGGAATACTGGAAATAAGATCACTTCTACTGTCTAATCTATTTGCAGAATTAAAGCTTAATAAACAACTGAAGATGGAACTGCAACTAAACTAAGTGAAGAACTAAAAATGAAATTGCAATTATTCTATTATGAAAGCAAGGCTAAATGAAGTATTGTTGTCACTCTGCTACATAACTTAGGGAGAACTACCTCCTTATGATAGAAATCTTGAGATATTTCATTCTTCATCATTCTAAGAAAAGTAAACATGAAAATGCAAAGAAAGTCTCACTCATAAATAAAACATTTCACCACTTAGTTTTAGGATTAACCATCAACTGAAAGGGTGAGAGATTTCATTCTTCATCATTCTAAGAAAAGTAAACATGAAAATGCAAAGAAAGTCTCACTCATAAATAAAACATTTCACCACTTAGTTTTAGGATTAACCTTCAACTGAAAGGGTTCTTGGAAATATCCATTTATATCATGAGTTACTAAACTGATAAGAAAATGGCATTGAACTACTTAACTCAAAAACTAATGAACAATAATTATAATGAAAGACTCATTCATAAATACAACATTTCACCAATTAGTTTGAGGATTAACCATCAACAAAAGGCTTTTGGAAACATTCATTTATATCATGAGTGACTACACTAATAAGAAATTGAACAACTTAACTCAAAAACTAATGAACAACAATTGTAATGAAAGACTCATCCATAAATACAACATTTCACCATTTAGTTTGAGGATTAACCATCAACGAAAGGCTTTTGGAAACATTCATTTATATCATGAGTGACTACACTAATAAGAAAAAGGCATTGAATAGCTTAATTTAAAATCTAGAAACTAAGGAACAACAGATGAAATAAATCAAATTATGCTACTGACATCAATTTAAAAACTACAGTTAAGAGACTAGAAAGCAATGAAAACTAAAGGACTATTCTACGTTGGAATACAACTACTTTGAGTTAGTGAAAACAAATGACACAAGTGGAATATACACCGTGTTAGAAAACGATTATGAACATGATGAAAAACACAGTAAATGTACAATTAAACTAAGAAAGACAAACATAAATAAAATGTACAAAAATACAATGTACCCTTGACCACGCAGGGGCCCTCTGCAAGGTCTCGGATTATCAACACGGAATCAACACTTCACACGCTTCAGGTATCCATTGAAAACAGAGTTGTTATATTAAAACAGAGCATTAAGTTTCTCACACTACAAAGTGGAAATATGCACTATTACATAAGCAAAAAATTGAACTTCTTTTGCGTTCTAAACGCTGGTATTTATAGGAAAAATATACAATTGTTTGAAGAGAGAAGTCATCTACAGCAAAACACATAGATAGGTAATGTATCCGAAATTATTGTCTTCAGTTTCCTTGAAACATAAATCTTCTAATAGTGGCTGTTGGATTCTGTTTATGCAGGTGGCGAATGAGGTCCTTGGCTTCAGGAGACTACCTCGGATCCAACACTGAGAATCGTGCAAAAACAGAGTTCTACTAGCCATAGGTTTCTTCCGTTGACTTCCCTTTGATCGGGGTCCTCCTCATCGATCTTGGCCAAATGGATAGGATACCATCCATGTTCTGATGTTTTCCAAGGTACCCATGTGGTCTGTTTCCTCTCTTGACACCTGTAACCTACAAAAGCATGGAGATGGCTGCAGAATGTGGCTGTTGCCCGTAGCTGAAAAACAAAAACCTATTCAAATAACAAACATAACAATATAACTTGTAAATCACTGAAATATACTCCTTGAGGCAATGTGTAATGGCTTATCATGATTAAGGATGCATTTTTCATAGAAAAGCAAAGGAAGAAGGATGAGAAAGTTGCTTAAGAAAGAGGCAGTTTTGGAACTCAACAGAGGCTTTGGTGTTCGAGCATGCGGAGGATAGAAATGTGGAGCTCATCTCCACCTCCACAATTCAATTAGTTATTGGGCATAGTTAAACTATAAAAAATGAAGAAATGAATTGTATGCATGCTCGACCACGTTGGAAGTAGCACAAAAATTACATTGCCCCAGCTAGGGCATTGTCACGTTACCTTAGCGTTATCATTGGTGTCATTTAATATAGATTCGTTATGGAATACATTACTGACTATCAACAAGGCCAATAAATTAACGACATTACCGCTTATCTCTTGTCTAACACAAAAAATATATTTATTAACACTCTCAATGGCTATATAACCCTAAGCTATCTAGATCTTCTACGCTCTAGTTTAGATGTTGGTTTATTGGACTAGGTTATTTGATTATTAGATATTTTCAATATCTATGGTTTCGTTTAATATTTGTTGTTTTATTTAGCACTATGCACTATGCGCCTTTCTCCTTCCTACACTATGAATAATGCGTCTTTCTCCTTCCCTTCCTCTACATTATGCGCTTTCACAATCCTCTGCTACACTCTCTCTTCTCACCCACTCACTATGCGCTCTACACTTTCAGTCCTATCTTTGCGCTATGCGTCATATAGTCCTCACCAACTATCAATCTTTATAGTTTGTTTAGTTGTGGGTTTCTTTGATTAGTTTCTTTTTTCTATTAGTTATCAATCTATATGTTATAGTTTATCTTTTGTAGGTTTATTTGGCATCTCCTCTCTTCTCTAGTTTATTAGCTTTATTGGTTTATTTGACAATTAGATATCTAGCTCTATTATCCGCTAAGCCATAATGTTTTCTAGCTATGACCATTATTATAACTGTGAACAAGCTCTATTGTATGTAAGAAATATGTGATATCGTTAAGCTTTTTCTCTCATTATCCAAGATTCCGGCAAGCGGGATTATTGCCCAACTAGGAGGCGAGTTGTACTAACATTATTAATTAACCTCATAGGTGTAACACTCAAAGTAGCTTCTATCCTATTTATTATCCTGATACCTCTTTTCGATTTTAGAGGGGTTTGAGGTTCCCTGAGTAAGTGTTGTTGTATGTTTCTTTTATGGGGCCATTGGTTCCTTACTCTCTTCCCTCTTGGGCAAGTAATAACTATCATCTATAGAGGGCTAACTAAATGCGAGACTACAGATGGGTTGGGAATGCAAGAAATTACCAGGTAACAACACATCCTTGAATACAACATTATTTGTACCCTCTGGTGGCATATATCGGAAAGCAACATAAGAAAGCAACAAGAAACATCATATACTAGCAAGCAATACATAATAAACATCTCTCAATTGATACACCTTTGTGTAAAAAACCTTTGTTCACTGAAACTAGGAAGCAACACATCATATTTGTCGAATGGGTCTATTTGTGGAATGCCTCTATCGAGAACACTGTTCAATAGTAACATCTCTCCCATAATACTACTTAATTTAGGGAAGAGAATCAATGCCTCTCTTGTCAGATAGGTTAGTTTTTCAAGTAGTATTATATATGACATTATACAAAATTGGCTCAACAACTTCTCAAAACAAGTGCCATTGTAAATAAGATTGTGCATCAGTTCAAAAACATAAAAAAAAAAGTCTCAAAACAAGTGTCATTGTAAATAATATTGTGCATCAATTCAAAAACATCAAAGAAGACATTGAATCATGGCATGACTTCATTGAGTACAAACATGGGGTGATAACCTCTTGGGTTGGTTCAACCTTTTCGTAACTACCAAAGACTTGAGCAACCTCATTTTCAAATATCACATTAGCATGGAATTTTCTCTTGGAATAATGTGATCCACCGTAAATTGGGCATGTTTTGTCGTGACCATCGGACGCACCGGGGTAATAGATGTGGTCCCCGCGAATTTCACATTCACCATTGCATTGCATATGGTTGGGTCTAGGTAATTGCATGTATTGGTAATATAGCACACGTCAAAATCGAATGCGGAGGACACCTCATATTCGACGCAATGTGATGCGGAGGATGGCATTGTGTGAAGTATGAATCATCTTCTGTACAATGAAAGCATAAAGCACCCAACGTCACCTTCAAAGTTTGTAAAGGTTGTGTACACTAACTCTCGTCTATTAAATAACCATTGATTAAACAAAGCCAATCAAGGATAAAGAAACACAATGATCCATTAAACTCACAATATATTAAATCAATTAATCGATCCACACACGTAACATCCTCTAATAAAGTAGTGATGGATTAATGCTTCCGGATATAAACTTCCATTATATATAAACATCATGTATTAATCAAAGCTTATGATATGTTCACGAAATTCTTGAACTTTTCCTCTCTTCCCCTCTTCGACCAATTACCACTCTGAAACCAACTCTTCAATTCTACAATATGGAGACACTCTTGTCATATTTTGTCAATCACTTCTTCGATATTTTAAAGTCTAATAAAATTATATAATGATTGGTGCGTATCTTTCAGCCTAGTTCCCTTTTTTATTGACAAATACTTCAACATTGGCATTGCTTCATCCTCCAATGAAAAAAATAAAAAAGTTTCAAATTTTTAGAATACTTTTATATGGTGATCTTCTTCTAGGAATCCATAGGGTTTTCAAACTCTTCAACCGACTTTTAAATTATGTGATAAGCATAGGTGTATTAGATTAGAAAACTTTTCTAGCCCTCTATAATCTGCATTAGACGTATCACCATCTGACACCAGCTGAATGGGAGAGATGACACTACCCAGGAATGCCTATGTGTTTCCCCCCTTAACCATTGATAGGTTATGATTATATGTGGTTGCACAGCTTCAAATTCTCCACCCAGCTACAACAAAGAGCACACCTACCTCCCCTCCTTGTTGAAGGAGGTAGTCAGTCACATATGCCATACTCTATGCAACAAAATACCATCTTGATATTTTGATAAAGACACACCATCAACATTGCACTCAACTCACTCAGTGCTTACTTTAAGCTCAACAGTGTAGGAATCAACCAATAGACTTGTCTCGCTTCTAAGCACATTCCCACCATGTTTAAAAGCTTTAGTAGTAGTTTCTGAAACTCAAGAATCTATTTCATCACCATGCATTTAGTTCACATTTAGTTGCACAGAGGAAGGATTCCAAGATCTTCCATAAATTCCAGGTCTTTCAAAGGATGGAGGAAGCTTCCATATTCCAGTAGACAACCACAAATTTCTTCCATACTCCCATTCCATAAGGGAAATTACTCTTTAGAGTCAATATGTCTTGCAATGTCCATACAAATTTAGTCATGGCATCAACGTCATGTTCCATGTTGACAATCTCAAATCCTTTTGGAAAGAAAAGTAATGAAACTTGAATTATTTTTCTCTTGTACTCTGAAAATGCATGAATACAAGCACTTAACACCATGTACTTGGGTTGATACTCAATCATCCAAGATCCTAATACTGCAATTTATCAATGATTATGGAGGTAAATTTATAACGAAGGCTTCTTCGATGTTTCCTTTACTCTCTTTTGATCCGCCTCCTCATTTGTGCCTTGATGCAGGAGCATCGAACCCCTCCAACTCAAAATTGATTTTTCAACCTTTGAGAAGGCACGATTATCAAATTAAAGACATGCCTTGAGGACAATATTTCCTCAAATTAAATGATTTTTTGTTGTTGTGATATCCCAATTTCTAGGGATCATGAGTGATTTTAGAGATTTGATCGGATCCTTTCAGTGATCCGATTGATATTGTATTGTGTAGTGATAAATTTTAAACCTCCGATGTATTGAGGGCGAGCACTGAATGATGATCAAGCCCACCGAGGTACCATGTAATAATATTGTGTGATACATTCTCACGAAATTGTAGAAATTTTGAATAATTTAACACATATTCAATGGAGATTATCTTGATCATGTACTATTGCGGAAAACATACACAATACATAAGCTCCTCTACGTTGATCATCAATATAGCAGCATCAATAACAATAAAACATCAAGAGCATTCACACATTAACACAGTATGTATCTTGGGGAAAGCATCTCGCTAAAAACCCCAACTATTTGTATATTAATGATTGAGTCATGTAACATTACACAGCATAATACTTCTCACAAGTATCTCCACCTCTGTTACACGCAATACAGCTCAGATATGATCTCCAAATCTCTTCCACTGCTTGCCTGCCTCCACTGCTCAATACCTGCTCAAGAACTGATGAGAATGGCTCACCAAACTCGTTTTTCACCTGCAAAATAGTCACTCACACTTTGTTGGACGTGAGAAAAAGCTATAATGTGGGCAAATACGTGAGCAAACTCATTGGCATACTCAATCCCTTGATTGTGCAAGATCTGGTGCACAACTATAGTCACAACTGATAACAATCTGATTCTCTACCACCTGTCCCTGTTGAACTGAACATGCACTGACATGCAACTGAGTTAACTGATGTATTCATTAGTTGTATTATGAGTTAATAACTTGTGAATTAATTAATAACTAATTCACCCAACTCATCTCTAGTCTATTTGCCAGTTAGACTAAATACAACCAGTTTAACAAAGCTAAACAGAACACAACTCCATCAACTCCACAATCAACTCCACCAAACTCAACTGATTGAGTTCTAACTGAAGTCATGCATGCAACAACTCAACTGACTCATAAGAAAAGCGTATTTCCTTCTGACAACTGCATGTGCCACCTCTGTAGCTCAAACTGAAGTGCTCCAAGAGAATAAGATTAAGTTTATAGTCCAAATATTATTGTGAGATAATAATATTTGACTTTTCTATTTTTGACAGCCAGTCTAAAAATAGACTTTGATCACTCACACTTTCATCAAAAATAGAAGTCCATCTATTTTTTCCCAACTTGATCAATCATCCATAAACAGCAACCTGCAATCCATAGACATGATCCATATGTCTAAAAATAGACTTGCACCAAAAATAGCCTGCGGGCCCACTTAGTGAAGGCGACTCTTTTCACTAATCCATCATCTTGTTGCAATCTCAACACTCCCTCTCGACAAGATATGGATTATCAGCAACCCCTATCCTGCCTCGGTGGTGCTCGAATTTGCTCCTGGTGAGAGCCTTCGTCAGAATATCAGCATCATGATCCTCCGTTGGAATGTATGAAAGCAACATGATCCTTCGCTGCACACAATCTCTGATATGATGGTACCTGATGTCAATATGTTTAGATCTATCATGAAATACAGGATTAGCCGAGAGTTTAATGCAACTCTGGTTATCACAGTAAATCACAGTAGGATCCAAATGAGAACCGAACAAACCAACTAGGATCTTCCTCATCCATATAGCCTCGCATGCAGCCAAACTTGCTGCCATATACTCAGCCTCCGCTGAACTGAGTGCCACGGATCTCTGTTTCCTGCTGTACCAAGAAACTGCTGTCAATCCAATACTGAAGACCCCTCCTGATGTTCTCTTTCTGTCTGTTGGGCTCCCTGCTCAATCTGCATCCGTGAAGCCACATAGCTTCACCTCAGCCTCCTGTCTGTACCACAAACCATATCCCGATGTGCTTCTCAAGTAGTGCAATACATGCTTGCCCAGCTTCCAGAAGAGATTGGTAGGCTTAACCATAGCTTGTGAAAGCTGGTTAACTGCATAGCATATATCAGGTCGTGTATTGACCAAATACATCAGTGACCCCACCAACTGTCGATAAACAGTGGCATCCACTTCTTCTCCCGAAGTGGCATCCTCCTTCCTCCAACCTCCAGGAAGAGGAGTATCAACAGGCTTGCAGCCATGCATGTTGAACTTCTCCAGTATCTCCTGAGCATACTTGCCTTGAGAAACAAACAGTCCACCACTGCGCTGCCATATTTCCAATCCCAGGAAACAGTGAAGGAGGCCCAAATCCTTCATCTCAAACTCTGTAGCAAGATCCTTCTTGCATGACAGTATCAATAGCTCATCACCCGTTAGAATCAAATCATCAACATACAGTACAATGATAAGCAACTTACCCTCCACCACAATCTGGTATAGGTTCGGATCCACCTCGCTCTTGGAGAATCCAAGTCCTGTGAAATAGCTGTCTATCCGTGTGTACCAAGCACGTGGTGCTTGCTTCAACCCATACAGCGCTCTCTTGAGCCTGCACACATGCGACTCGCTGCTGAAGACTTCAAAGCCTTCGGGTTGCTCAATGTACACCTCCTCCTCAATGACTCCGTTGAGGAACGCAGTCTTCACATCCATCTGATGAATGTGCCATCCCATCTGCGCTGAGAGAGCAAGAATCGTCCGTATGGAAGAATACCTTGCGACAGGTGCAAAGGTCTCCTCATAATCAATCCCCTCAATCTGTGAAAAGCCTCGGGCAACAAATCTTACCTTGTACTTCTCCACACTCCCGTCAGCTGCCTGCTTAACTTTGTAGATCCATCTCGAACCCACCACTGATTTCCCTTCCGGTCTAGGAACAATCTCCCATGCATTGTTTTTGACAATAGAATCATACTCTTCCACCATGGCGTCTACCCATGCGGGATCCTCCACAGCTTCCTCGAAAGAGGATGGCTCAGTCACAACACACTTGCTCATAAGAGCCATGTATCCAGTGTACCGATCAGGTGACTGTCTCTGCCTGCGTTGGGCTGTAGGTGGTCCTACAACTTTCTCTGCATCTTGAGCCAGTCGCTCAGCTTCTGTCAAGCGCTTTCGCCCTCTGATGGTTGGCGCTGCATGAGTGGTCTCTTCCACTCCATGAACCTCGTCCTGTGGTTGATCCACGTCCTGAAGCTCATCCTTAGGAACTAATAGCTCCTCATCTGCATGCAAGTGTAGCTCCCTCTCAAGCGAACACTTCATGGCTTTCTCCTCCTGAAATTTTATATCCCGTCGCACAAGAGTTTTACCACTGTCTGGAAAATACACACGATAGTTGTGGGGTGTATCAGTGTACCCCACAAATATCCCAACCTCTGCGGTCGGCTCCAACTTCTTCCTGGCATCCTTCGTCACATGCATGTAAATGTTAGCACCAAAAATCCTCAAATGAGAAAGATCAGGCTTCTTACCAGAATAAGTCTCCTCAGGTGTACTCATGCCAAGTATCCTATGAGGACAACGGTTCTGCACATAAACTGCTGTATTGCATGCTTCCGCCCACAAGTGAAGGGGTAGGCCCTGATCATGCAACATTGCCCGTGCAGCACCCACAATCGTTCTGTTCTTCCGCTCAGCTACCCCGTTCTGCTGTGGGTTATGGGGAGCTATGAGCTCTCTACGAATCCCTTCTGTCTTGCAGAAATCCTTGAACTCGTCCGAGATGTATTCACCACCATTATTGCTCCTAAGAGCCTTCACCTTCTTCCCCGACTCCTTCTCGACCAGTGCTTTGAATTCACAGAACTTTGAATATGTCTCGCTCTTCTTCTGCATGAAGAAGATCTAGCACTTACGAGAGAAATCATCAACAAAAATCACATAATACCTGTGTTTTGCTGTTGAAGCAACTGAGAAAGGTCCACACACGTCTGTGTGAATTCTCTCAAGGATTGTCATGGCGCGACTATTCTTCTCGTGAAAGGTGGCTTTCACAAACTTCCCCAAAGTACACCCCTTGCACTGATCTGACTACGCAAGTGTGCCTTTAGGAAGCCCTGTAGTGATCTGTTGCAGTATCTTCAAGGCTCCATGGTGAAGGTGACCCAATCTCCTGTGCCACAACTCGCCATCATCCCGGCTCACCAATCCTTCTGCCTTGCCTACCATTGCTGCGCATCCATCTACATGCAACTGATAAAGGTTCCTCACTCGAACCCCCATCTTCCGGGTCTCACCAGTTGTCTTGCTGCGCAGGAAGGCCTTTCCCTCGCTGAAAACAACATCATACCCCTTGTCTTCTAACATCGCCACTGAGATGAGATTCTTCTTCAATCCTGGAACATGCATGACTTCCTTCAATACAAAGGGTTTACCAGACTCCCTCTCAAAGGAAATGGTATCGATGCTGGTCGCACTGTATCTACCATCATCGCCCATCTTGATGTGCACTCCAAGATCTTTGTCCTCCAGATCAGAGAACAAATCTCTATCTCCCGTCATGTGAAAAGACGCACCACTGTCCAAGAACCACATTGATCCCATCACACTTGAAACCAAGCATGCGATCAATGAAAAATCAAGCTCAAACTGAGAAGTTAAGGCCTCTCCCCCTGCAGATCCAGCAGCTTGCTTGTTCTTCTTCTTCTGCGGACAATTTGTGGCATAGTGTCTGTGCTGGTGACAGTGAAAACACTTCACCTTGGACATATCTTGCTTCTTTCCTTTCGCACAAGAATGAGAAGCTTTCTTGCTCTTCCCTTTCTTTGCTTTGGCAGCCAAAACACAATTCTCTTCATCAAATACCTTTGATGAAGATCCATTCTCACCTTTATTGTTTCTGAGTTTATCCTTGAGCGCCAGGTCGCTCTTGCTTTGGAATAACATTCGCAATCTGTTGAAAGACATTTCAACAACACTGCTGCAAATTCGAATTCCACCAGCTACCAACTCAACCGCTTCTGATCTAAGATTCGTGAGAACAAAATATTTCTCGTACAGAGATTGACTGTATGGGCTTTTACCGGATATCTCACCTTCCAAAGGAAGGATGAATCCAGAGGCTACCTGGCCCGATTACAGACTCTGCCTGAAGAAATAGAATGTAAACACTTCCTGAATAGTAGATCTGATGATCAATACATCACTGATATCATGTAGAACTTCTTCTACAAATCAGCTCGCTCTGATACCATGTAGAAATTTTGAATAATTTAACACATATTCAATGGAGATTATCCTGATCATGTACTATTGCGGAAAACATACACAATACATAAGCTCCTCTACGTTGATCATCAATATAGCAACATCAATAACAATAAAACATCAAGAGCATTCACACATTAACACAGTATGTATCCCGGGGAAAGCATCTCGCTAAAAACCCCAACTATCTGTATATTAATGATTGAGTCATGTAACATTACACAACATAATACTTCTCACAAGTATCTCCACCTCTGTTACACATAATACAGCTCATATCTAATCTCCAAATCTCTTCCGCTGCTTGCCTGCCTCCACTGCTCAATACCTGCTCAAGAACAGATGAGAATGGTTCACCAAACTCGTTTTTCACCTGCAAAATAGTCACTCACACTTTGTTGGACGTGAGCACAAGCTATAATGTGGGCAAATACGTGAGCAAACTCATTGGCATACTCAATCCCTTGATTGTGCAAGATCTGGTGCACAACTATAGTCACAACTGATAGCAATCTGATTCTCTACCACCTATCCCTGTTGAACTGAACATGCACTGACATGCAACTGAGTTAACTGATGTATTCATTAGTTGTATTATGAGTTAATAACTTGTGAATTAATTAATAACTAATTCACCCAACTCATCTCTAGTCTATTTGCCAGTTAGACTAAATACAACCAGTTTAACAAAGCTAAACTGAACACAACTCCATCAACTCCACAATCAACTCCACCAAACTCAACTGATTGAGTTCTAACTGAAGTCATGCATGCAACAACTCAACTGACTCATAAGAAAAGCGTATTTCCTTCTGACAGCTGCATGTGCCACCTATGTAGCTCAAACTGAAGTGCTCCAAGAGAATAAGATTAAGTTTATAGTCCAAATATTATTATGAGATAATAATATTTGACTTTTCTATTTTTGACAGCCAGTCTAAAAATAGACTTTGATCACTCACACTGTGATCACTCACATTTTCATCAAAAATAGAAGTCCATCTATTTTTTCCCAACTTGATCAATCATCCATAAACAGCAACCTGCAATCCATAGACATGATCCATATGTCTAAAAATAGACTTGCGCCAAAAATAGCCTGCGGGCCCACTTAGTGAAGGCGACTCTTTTCACTAAGCTCCATCATCTTGTTGCAATCTCAACAAAAATGATTGAGTGGGGGTTTAATTTATGAAATGAAATATCTTTGTGATCATTTCTGTGTGTATATGATTTGTATAGTTCATTCAAGGGTTGATGGTGTGTATTCTGTGTGAACAAGATCGTGACCATTGATCATATGAAAGATCAATGGTTGAGTTATAATCCTGTTTATAAAGCCTGTAATCAAGTTCTAAACAAAGTGATGAAGGTCAAGATTTTTTTCCTTCGGCAGGAGTTTGTTACCTGACAGTGGTCGAGGAACAGAACCATAGTTTTGTTAAGAGAATTGATGTCTCAGAACAAAATTCTCCAAATAAACCTCTCAGATATTTCTCTCGCAAACCCTTTTGTAAATCACCGAGATTTGTGGCAATTGACAGAGGCAAGAAACATAAATAATGGTGGCAAGTGTCGCTAATTTTCCCGTCTTGTAGGTCAAAGCCAATGGGAAGATCAAACACCCAAGATAGACTTAAATTGTCGAGAAAATACTTTGAGAACCATTGGTTAGCGGGAATATCTTTGTCTCGAAGTCCGTCTCTCGGAAGTTTCAAGAGTTGTGCACAAAGGAAAAGGTTGAGATCCGAGAACCAAGGACGATAGTAGATGAGAATATTCATGCAACCATTGATAGAGAAAAATCTCCATCTCAGAGGTTTCTTCTCGGAAGATTAGAAAGGAGGCCATTTGCACTTGGATTCTAAATTGTCCATGTTCAATATTACTTCCATTGGTCACAAGGCATGGTCGTATGAAACTTGGGTTTTAAAGTGGTTTTAAACGTTGGGGCTGAATATTAGTGGGGTCACATATATTTTATGTGTATCATTTAAAATCTTGTGTTTGACTTCTAACTGAAAGTTGAATTAAAGCTTGAACCTAGTGGTTTTGATATATGAATTAGGCCTGTGTATTTGGTGCTTGGTTCAAGTACTTATTATTATGAAAAGTGCTTGGACTTGGTGGTTTTGGGCAATGTTTGTATGGAAGAAAATGGGTTTTAATGGCTTACTGTCATTGTTGTGCAGTGGAAGTAAATAAGTTCTAGGCTAATAACACATAGGTCTCAAGATCGAAACATATGGATTCGTTAAATCTCGTTAAACCCATTACACCCATTTTCTTCACCCATTACCTTTATGTCCTCATTGGTTTTGTAAATAAGACTAATAGTTGTAATGCAACACAATATCTACCTCTACCGCTATTGCTAATTATTGAAATCAAATTCTGCATTTTCGTCTCCACACATGCTTCCTTCGCACGCGCTCCCTTTGAATGAAGTCTATTGTATGTGGACGAATAATTATGATTATAGATTAATCCTATTGTTTCAAGATCAAAATATTTTTGAGCAATGTGAACGTGTATTCATTATAGATATATTGTTGCATGTTATTTTTTGTACTTCAATCTTAGGCACCAATCTAGAGGCGAAAAGCTAAATTTGAGAAATATTAATAAAATAATATGCAAAACTTAACTCATTATGCAAAGTTTTAGCTCATTGTGCGGAGCTCCGCACAATGAGCTAAGTTTCACACAATAGGCTAAGTTTCTCCCGTTTATAATGCACAAAAGTTATTAGTTGTTCTATAAGACATCATTTTTTAAAACATTATTATATGCTATTGAAGAATGAATTTAATGTGTTGTTGAAATGTGTGGGGCCGTGGGCTATAAGTCTCACATTTATCGAGTACCAAGTGGAGCATGGTTCATATTCGCACAATGTTGTGCGGATGATGACATTGTGTGGAGTATGACTCATATTTTGCACAATGAAAGCATAAAGCATCCAATGTCACCTTCAAAGTCTGATTCCACCCTCCTACAGACCACTCCTCTAACTACACATGCTTAATTGATTAAAGGCTCTGTATATTGATGGTATATTAGAAATCCATATACAAAAGGTTAGAAATACTCCATAGTGAAATATATATCGTCTATTAAATAATCATTAACCAAACAAAGCCAATTAAGAATACATAAATGCAACAATCCATTAAACTCACAATATATTAAATTGATTAATTGACCCATATATGTGCCTGCTTCCGCACAATATCAATATAACTCTCCGCACACACAACATCCTCTAATTAATTAGTGGTGGATTAATGCTTCCGGATATAAACTTCTGCTAAATATGAAAAGAGAAATTATCAATCAAAGCTTATAATATGTTCCCGAAATTTACAACTAGGAATCTATGTGCTTTATTATTGACAGATATCAACGAGTTAGCCATGGTAGGTTGTAGGCATACGTGATGAGTAGTGAACATGGAGGCTTTGGCATTCGAGTATTGTGAAGTTTGAGCATGCAGAGGACATCAATGTGGAGCTCTTCTCCACCTCCACAATTTAGTTAGCATTGGGCATAATTAGATTATCAAAAAAGAAAAAAGGAATTGTATGCACGCTCAACCACATTGGAAGTAGGACGAAAATTACATTTCCCCAGCTAGGGCATTGTCACGTTACCTTAGCGTTATCATTGGTGTCATTTAATATAGAATCATTATGGAATACATTACCGACCATCAAAAATACCGATAAATAGATGACATTATCGCTTGTCTCTTGCATAACACAAAAAAAATATTTATTAACACTCTCAATGGCCATATAGTCCTAAGCTATCTAGCTCTTCTAAGCTCTAGTTTAGTTGTTGGTTTATTGGACTAGTTTATTTGACTATTAGCTATCTTCAATCTCTATGCTTTAGTTTAATAGCCATTATTATTCCCTGCCGCAACAGGGTAATAACACATTCCGAATGTGTTGAATTTTAAATTAAATCTAAATTGGTTAAAAATTAAAATGGGTTTTCTAATGTTTAATGTTGAGAAAATTTTAATTTATTTATAAAAAAATTAAAAATTATTTTTTCTCAATTTTGATTGGGTAATTAGCCTAGGCTCTTATTTTACCATCATTAAATTTATGTACTTTTTATGTACTTTGCAGCAATTCACAGTGAATCGTACTAGTCGATTTCATATTCAAACAGTGAATCGTGATTGTCCTACTCGTCAATCACGTCATTTTGGAGGTAGAAGACGTGGAGGTGAAAGGCCGCTGAGTTGAACAGAGCTTCAGTCACTGAAAAATGTATTTGTTTGGTGTCATACATGTTGTGACTAGAGATGCAATCCAGAGGAACATGAATTGACTATACATTTTCTTTGTAATTACTAATAAATTAGGCTTCGTGGACAATAGATAAATTTAAATAACAATTAGTATTTTATAAAATATTTATAAATATGATTAAATTTTTTTTATGAAAATATCGAAAGTAGTTTTCATTTAGTTAATAATAGTCACACTAAGAAAAGACTTGACTCTTATAGATAATTTTTTGAAAATATCTATAAATATATATATATATATATATATATATATATATATATATATATATCTAATTGTGCACGAAATTGCAGTGGCATCCGAGAATGAGCCTTCCTGTACCCATCCGAAAATATTGTTCCACTTGTCTGAGATTTGTGCCTATTGTGCCATCCGAGATCCTGTAACAGACCTCCGAAAATCTCAGACAAGTCCGAGTTCTGTTTGATTGCAATTATTCATAGTTTTAGAGATATCCGAGGTTACTGCTCCTTATCCGAAGTTGTAGAGCTTCTCCGAGATTCTTCCTTTCTGTGGTGACCCTACACGCCTATGTATAGTTGTTATGTCTCCATAAATAAGCTGACATGTCACAGTGAAAGGATGTGTTTATTATTTGAGCCGACTTGACATTAATATATATTTTTAGGATGACATAGCTGCTCTTCTTCGTCGTTTAGCTTGCAGAATTCTTGTTGTGCTTGTCTTGGAGAGTTGTTTAGACTTTGTACATATGACATTGACTCTTTGACATCTTAAGGCTCTCAATGGGAGCCACTAAATAAATAAACCTCTTGCTCATGAAACCCATGCAGCAAGGAATAATAAATTCATTTTCTTATAAATCATAATTACAATGTCATGAAGACTGAACCTAGTTACACTTTCTTCAACACTCCCTCTTAATTAGGGAGGTATTCATGATGGTACTTGGTCATTCTCAATCTGAAGAATTTCTCATAAGAAGAATCGGGTTGGTAACCCATCTGTAGAGCATCATAGTGACCAACATTGTTTCAACAAGGCCTTGACTGACAGCTCTATCTCTCATCAGATCAGAGCACAATGTTGGCAAGACCAAATGATTATACACACCTTCATCATTGTCTCTCAAGGTACATACCCACCCGGGTGTTCACTGAGTATGACCTTCTAAGACTATTCTTGAATCTTATCTTGGGTTCCTAGCCCTCAAAGAATATCGGTCCTCTTGCATACTCTTGTCTTGGATGCCCTACACATCCTCAAAGAGCATAGGATGCCAGATGATTACCCAATCCTCCATTCTTTCTTCCAAAGTGAAGACAAGAATGTTGTGTCTATCTCTCCCTCTCAATTAGGGAGGATATCATGTGTCCACATTTCTCTTCACGGCCTTCACCTAAACTTACGGCTATTAGTCCTGGTCTAGTGCACGACACATGAAATATAAAAACACAATTGTCAGTCCCTTTTAATCAGGGGTGATCCAATCCAAGCTCCCTCTTGATCAGGGACCTATCTGAGCTCCCTCTTAGCTAGGGATTCTTCTATACTTCAGCAACTTCTTCTTCGTGGGTCCTTCTGCTGCTTGATCAACTTCTCTCCTTGATGTCATGAAATTTAGTTGAGCTTCTTCCTTGTAGGGCAACAACCATCGATCACGTTCCTCCTTAGTTCGTCATATCATTCCTTTATTCATGGAAAGTGGCCTTCTTCATATCTGGAACCTTTGTCATATGACTACTTATCATGCTTCTTCCATCCATCACATGAATGCTAGTGGTACTTGTAAGTAGCCATGCATGAATTTATCCAGATATTATTCAAGAAACCAAAACATATCATTAAATCAAATCGTACCTTACTAGATGGCTCTTCATCATGACATCTTTCTGTAGGTATCAGCATCCTGCATACATGTTGACACATCTCCCAAAGATATCTATTGTCAAGGGTTTACGTCTTTTTCCATCAGAGTCTTCATATCTTTCTAGGGGATTTCCTAGTCAAATCTTCTTGGTCTTCTTGGATGTTTATTGCCTTCATCATGGTTGCATATCTCATGATCTCTTCCTTCTTCACACATTCCATTCCCGGAAGCTTTTAATCAGAGTTTCTTAATTGTAGTCAACCACCTCATACTTCATATGAGGACATACTGTGTTGATTTCATCTAGTGTGATTTGTGCCTTCCTGCATCCTTTTAGAGGAGGGGATCTTTTTCTCTTGATCGTGCTTCTCAAGATAGAAGTAATGATCCATGTTACCTGCAACCATATGACATGATATTATGATATTAAACATAAGCATACATACCTTATTTTACCTTCAGGTCATCGAGGCTTCTTCCAAAAACTTCCTTGATTGAAAAGATATTGAATCCTTTGATCTGCTTCATGTCATCACATCAACATCTCATGCATATCATAAGTTGGAGTTCATATTGAAACACTTGCTTCTTCTCTGGATTAGTGAACCCTCCGATGTGTTGAAGAATATAGGGCAAAGTAGTGTAGATTGATTCTTCGATACTTGATAACAGTTTGTGGAGTATTTTTACTTTTCTTTGTTAACTTATTCTTCTTCTTCTTATTATTAGTGCATATGTGTGTACTTCATCAAACTGCTACCAAAACATAAAAAACAAGAACACAAGATATTGGCTCTCTGCCAGGGCCAGACCTCTCTTCTCTTGAGAGGAAAATCCTTTCGTGAATTTCTCTTATTGAAGCTTCTATTGATCAATACCAAACCTTAGACCCCTGAAAAAGAGATCCTCCAAGCATAAGTCAAGCCCTTTTTCCTTTTTGCACTTTGATCCCCGACACTTCCTTCTTCCGGTGCTTTGTTCCCCGACACTTCGTTTTTCTTTCAACTTGTTAGTAAACCTTGTTGCACTTGCTCTAGAGAAGAAACCTTTGATGAGACCCTTTTCCTGTGATGGTTCCTTTCTTCTCTTCACCAATCAACTAACTTGGATGCCTGTAATGGGAGGGTTGTTATGACAGCAGAGGCATCTTCCTATTCCCTCGCACGTGTGACTGTAATGAGCCTTGGAATGAACCTTCGCTTTTCCTCCTTGATCCTTCGCTTGAGAGATTGGTCTTGTAGGCTTGGATTGAGCCCTAAACAATGAGATATGGTGAGATGTTAGTGATTGCTATCAAAACCATAGGAAGCCTTCCTTAACTTCGCACATGTGGTTGTAGCTGCCCCAGAAATGATCCCCTTAACTTCGGTTCTATATACTTCTTCCTCGTTGCCCTTGAAGACCCATTAGACTTCCCTTTCACTTCCTTTTCTTCGTTAATTTCATAGCTTGAATGAATATGTTATAAAGGAGTGGACAACCTCTATATATAGAGGTCTGTCCCTCCATTTAGGCCGACTTGTCAATTGTATGTAGGCCGACTTGTCAATTGGTTGTAGGCCGAATTGAGGACTGCTCTTATGCTTCAGATTTCTTATTTCAGGGATGTCGTAGCTTGGAGGATGCTTGTGACTTTGCTTGGAGGTACTCCCTTGACCATAATACATATACATACAAGGTATAACATGCCCTTAACGTCTTCAACTTATTCTTTTGAATATTTGACTCACCTATAGCACTTTAAATAGTGCTAGACCTATTTCAATGAGTAAGAAACTCATTGACATATATTATAAAAATAATATTTATTTTCTTGATTAAATACAAATATCAAAAGTACATTTATGAAGACTGAACCTAGTTACATTTCCTTCAACACGATGAGGATTCCATCAGAGAATTTTGAGGATCTTGTATATCCCCAATTGGCAGATGTTTCCTTTTTGACTTGATGTTTGATGATCCTTGTCCTAGATGACTCCTTCCTTTCCTTCAATGTCCACTGAGGTTCCCAAGAACTATATTCTTCATGTTTTTCTTGTCATGGATTTTATCCTTCATGATTCCCATGGTGATGTCACGAGCTCTTGTTTCTAATTCTTCCATGATGCCAAGATGCATCTTATCATTATTGTCATATCTTATAACGGAAGCTTATGATAGGACCCTTTTGTGAGGGATGCCATCTTACTCATAGGAGAGATTTGTTACTCCCTCTTTTCTTGGCCCTTTTCTTCAGCTTCCTCCATCTATATGGTGATATGAGCTTCCAAAATCCTTCCATAGCATTGAATCTTAGCTATACTTATTTTGTCTTGCTTGAGGACCACCCTTGCCTTTCCTTTCTGCACATGGTTGAGTTCGTTTAACCTTCAATAGTTTTGCCATCAACTTGTCTTTCTCTATTTAGCATAAAGACCATAAGTTGTAGAGTGAGGTAACTTTCTTAGCCCATGGATATTTGTTACCTTGCCTATCAGTTAGAACAATGGTGATTATCTTCCTTCCTAGATCTTGTAGATGGGATCTTATGAAGATATCCTACATCCCTTGATACCCTTTTACTTTTATGAGGATCAAATTCCATGTGACCTTCTTCATTGCACCTTCTGAGAGTGAGTTTTTCTTTGATGTCTCCAATATTGCTATATGAGGGGATCTTTCATAAGTATCCCTTTCCATGAATTCAGAGGAGACCTTTTGATGACTTCATCTTACATAGATGATTATGTCTATCCTCCTTCTTCATGCAAGGAATCTTGATGACCCATCTAATTTATAGATGTCCTTGCAATCATGAATTCATTTAGCTAAACTTGATTATAGAATGAAAGATACTTACTTGGCAATTGAAGATGAACTTGAGATGGCATTGTCTTGCTATCACATAAGTGGATTATGGAGCCTTGTAGTATGCAACATTGTGTAGAACCATAGAATCTTGATGTTGCTTGCCATGATGATCATTTTATAGTATTGGGACGCATCAACGAATACCTTCATTCTATATTGAGATCACCATGGTATGACATGGACTAAGACTGTGAGAGGCATCGACACTGCTGCCATGAACCTGAGTTCTAAGTACTTGTTATCGAAACTTCATTCTTTGATCGAGATTACTTAATCCTATTGTGGCACCAAGATCTCAATAGCATAGCACCGAGACTGCGGGTAGTATAGACCGTCGAAAGTTGTCTCCTTGATTATCTAGACACAAGCCTTTGTTGTTATAGACTGATTCTTGATTGTTGTTGTGGACTTGTTATTAGTAGACTAATCCTTCAATCTTGACAAAGCTCTTTAACCTTGCTTTGATGCCCTTCTTGAAGACTGATCCTTGTATTTCTCTTTTGCTGCCCTTCCTTTGACTTAGCACCTTAGCTCCGATACCATGTTGAAGAATCTAGGGCACTTATAGTTAATGAGATTCTTCTAGGTATGATAACTATTTGTGAGGTGTTTTTCAATTATTCTTCTTATTCCAATATTCACTTATTGTCCGAGATTCTTCCTTTCTGTGGTGACCCTACACACCTATTTATAGTTTTTATGTCTACATAAATAAGTTGACATTTCACAATGAAAGGATGTTTCTATTATTTGAGCCGACTTGACATTAATATATATTTTTAAGCCGACATAGCTGCTCTTCTTTATCGTTTAGCTTGCAAATTTCTTCTTGTGCTTGTCTTGGAGGATTGTGCTTGTATTGGAGGGCTGTGTAGACTTTGTACATATGACATTGACTCTTTGACATCCTAAGGATCTCAATGGGAGCCACTAAATAAATAAACCTCTTGCTCATGAAACCCATGCAACAAGGAATAATAAATTCATTTTCTTATAAATCATAATTACAATGTCAAGAAGGCTAAACCTAGTTACACTTTCTTAAACACAAAGGAATTTTGGAGGCTTAGGGATTGGAGAGCTTGCTTTGGCTTCTTCAACTTGGCATATGAGAGAAAACTATTCTTTGGAGAAGCAAGAAGTGACTTAATGTTCCACTGTTGGAACTAGTGGCATACCATTGTCACTGTGTATTCGGATCTTTCACTCATTAATTGAAGCTCATTGAACCAACACACTTTCATGCATGTATCGTGAATGTTTTAAGACTGATCTTTGGATGTTTTCTATATATGTTGGTGTTCTTATGTACTAAAGAAATTGAACTATTTCGGTAGCTTTGGTGCTTATCTTGTTGAATGTGTTGTATTTGTTTTTCATGAATCGTTGTTATCTTGTTAACTAATTTGTAGGTTAATCAACGAATCTTTCCTCGCTCTCATGTGTCATCTCCAGGATAGTGCTATTACTTTCCTTCAGAGGACACTCTTTTCTCCCTTCGTGAAAGACTCCTTTTACACATTACAATCGGTGCATCGCAATGTCAACTTGATTCTTCAAAGGTTATGTGGATAACCTCTTATGTTATTCATTGAAACCAAGGAAAACATTACAGTCACAGTGGTTGGGCCAATACTCCAGATGGTGATCCTACTCCAAATGGTGTAATGGTATCTAGCACCGTCAACACCTGGCTTCTACCATAATTCTAGTCCCAAGTAATAATGCATAATCCCAAGATCCTTCATATCGAACTCGACTGCAAACTACTTGCATTCCTGAATATGATGCTCTACACCTGTGACTAGTAGGTCATCCACATACAAGAGTATGATAATAGTTCACCCTAGACCACCCTAATATATAGGTTAGGATTTGCAGTACTCTTGGTAAAACCAAGTCTCAATAGGTATGCATCCATTCTTGCATGCCAAGCTCTAGGTGTTTGCTTTAAGCCATATAGAACCTTCTTCAATCTTCAGACATGAGTCTCCCTCTTGAGGTTGCTCAATGTAAACCTCCTCGTCAATGGTCCCATTCAGGAAAGTTGTCTTGACATCCATTTGCTGGATGTTTTGTCCCATAGTAGCAGCCAACGAAACAAGTGATCTTATTGTTGTATACCTAGTTGTGGGAGTGAAGGTTTCCTTGTAATCAATTCCTTCTTTATGTGAGAAGCTTCTTGCTACAAACCTTGCTTTGTATTTGTCGATGCTCCCATCTACAACGTGCTTTATCTTGTAAATCCACTTTGTAGTGACGATAGATTTGTCACTTGGCCAAGGGGACAATGTCGCAGACATCATTTTTCATGATTGACTGGTATTCTTCCTGCATAACATTCCTCCACTCTTGATGTTTAGCTGCATCTTCATAGGAGGAAGGTTTTGCTTCAATAAGCCTTATCATGTATGCAACATACCCTGAATACCTTTTCGGTCTTTTACTTTCCCTGGAGGTCCCCGATGTTGTATGTCCTTCTGCTTCTTGAAGAGTAGTTTTCAACCAAACAGGCCTCTTCTGATTTTCTAGGATAATTACTTGTTGTATAGGTTCACAAGTACCTTCAACATTCTCTTGAGTGGATGGTTGATCTTGACCATCATTGCCCCTCGAGATATCCTCAAAGATATGTATCTCTTCTTCATCAAAGTCAATCAGAACATCCTTTGATTTCTTGTAAGCTATGCTCTCATCAAAGATGACATCGTTGCTTACTTCAATTCAACGATCCTCCTTAATATAGATTGTATATGCCTTTGATGAAGAATTATACCCAACAAAGATGCCTTTTAGATTGATAGGATCCAACTTCTTTCTCTTGTCCTTGGGTATATGAATATACATAGGACACCCAAATATCTGAAGATGATCCACACTTGCCTTCTTTCCTGTAAATGCTTCTTTAGAGTCATATTGTTGATAATCCTATGAGGACTTCAATTCTGCAAGTAAATAGTTGTCATACATGCCTCTCCCCATAGAAATTGAGTGAGATCTTGATCATGTAGCATAGCCCCAACACGTTCCTCAATAGTTCGATTTTTCCTTTTTGCCACGCCATTTTGTTCATGATTATAAGGAATTATAAGCTCCCTCTTAATCCCTGATTCTTTGCAAAAAGCTATTAATTCCTTGGAGGTGTATTCTCCACCATTGTCTGACCTCGGAGTCTTGATCTTTCTCTCGGTTATGTTTTACACCATTCTTGAATTCTTGAAACTTTTCGAACACATCGTCCTTATTCTTGAGAAGGTATAACCAAGTCTTCCTTGAGTAAACTGTTGAATTTCCATGATCCTGGGTCTCGAATAGAATATTAAAATCTCTAACGCTACCAAACCAAGAATCTCAACAATACTAATTTGCACAACGGAATATAAACAACAGTAAATCACACATGCACAAAATATAGACAACTTTTTACATTTTTCAACCCAACTTCATTATATTAAACAATGTATAATACAACAGTCTAGGGCTCCCGTACCAGGGATAATGGCCCCCATACATCCACTAGTACAAGATACAAAATTGGGGCTTGGTGTCAGTCGTTCAACAACCAATCTACCCTCAACAAGATACTCTAACCATTTTGTTGTCGCATGCTCTCTCAGCTCCTCTCGGTCGTACATTGTACCTGCCTGGTCCTTTGGCTCTCGATCTGCAACTCCTATCTCTATTAATGCTCTGAGTCCATCTGACCACTGAACCTCGACTCTCAATTTGCTCACTAATTGTGCCTTAGTCCATCAAGGGCACAACACATCGAGACTCTTGTTGAGTTGTTCACAGTGCCACTTGTGAACAACTCTCAATCTGCCCACTACTGCTCCTCATCTTCTCAAGGACTTCAGCCCACTATGGTCTTCCTGCGCTGCTCCGATGAAGACCAACTTAGGGCACAGAGGGTTGTCACCTATCACTGCAAGATGCCCATCTCCCACAATGAACACGAGCTAGGAGTACTACCCATCATCTGTTGTAGAAATCCTCCACACACAAGTCTCGGGCTCCACAAACTGCTCCTCTCGTTCGTCAACCCTTGAGCTCAACAATTGCCACTCTAGCAACTACTTTTGTCCATCAAAGTGTTGCACAATGGGCTCCAACTTGGGCACTATAACGCTGTCCTCCAGCAGACCATAAATGCCCAATCCACATCCACAGTTGGTCTACTCTCACGCGACCCTCCAACAGACCACAAGTGACCAATCCTTGTTGTAGCATCTGCTCCTAGTTAGGGCATCCAACACCTAGGAAACCCCTCCACATGGCTGCTAACAGACTTCACCAACAGTCGTCTAATAGGACGCCTATTACTCCACTACAATATCTGCTCCTATTTGGGGTTTCTTAACAACCAAGACAACCCCACCACATGGATCCCACAAGCTGCAATCTAACTCTCATCCAAACTGATCCTCACTGTAGAATTTGTCACTTGGTTAGGGCATCTAACCATCAAGACTGCCCCTCCTCCTTGTCTTTCACAGGCTACAAGGTCTAAGCACTAGGACAACCTTCCATCTAGCAACAATTGAACATAGAAAATGTCAAACTACTTGTACCTGTGGGTTGGTGCAGCTGTTGTTGTATAGCGTTTTGGTTAGGGAATCATAATAGACCCTAACAACCCTCACAAAACCATACAACAGTACCTTATTTACTGCGGTTTTCCCTCCTTTTTGAGCCCTCAGCCTACATTGCTTGTTCCTCTGCTCCAACACCTTGGAATAGACCTTACAACCCTCCTAACTTGCCTAGGATAGGCCTACGGTGGCTCTAATGTGACCACAGGGCCTGTGGCTCACCCAAACAAGGATATACCACCCTCAAACCAGCACCAACGCTGCTCAGAATAGCTCAGACTCCTCTGCTACTCCTCGGCCCATGCAAAAAGGTCTCCAAACGGCCCCTTACGCTCCTTGGCCTCCTCTTCTTGAGCTGCGGCTTCCACATGTGTAATTTTCACAATGAATGTTGCACTTTAGATGAGAAAAAGGACTCACATGTGTTTTATTTATACCCTACACATGTGGCTTCAACACATTCATGCCAACTGTTAACAAGTCTTCTTTAACCCAAGCCGACTTGCACAAATCATGACAATCACATTCAAAAATTAATATCTCAAGTTCTAGAGCTCCAATTTGAGTGATTTTTGAAACGTTGGATTCTCCACACCATCCTCTATCACCTCAAATTATCTCATGCTCAAACTACTCATGGTTTTGGCCCAAATCTTTGATGGGTTCAAAATCCAATGCTTGGGTTCCAAGCCCACAAGGCCACTTGTGGAGCTCCTTCCTCCAAACCCTCAATCCACAAGGCTTGGAGTACCTCCCAAGCTACAAAAAGCAACATAATCATCAATGAAGGTTATATAATACTGATGACCACCAAGGGACTTGATTGCCATAGGTCCACATACATCTGAGTGTATGAGATCTAAAATTTCCTTAGATCTAGTGTCACTACTTGCAAATGGTTTCTTTACGTTCTTGCTTAGAGCACATCCCTTACAAGTCCCTTCATGTTCTTCCTTCAATTCAAGGATTCCATTAACCATTTAACTTAGAGATGAAAAAATCTTATAATGAAGGTGTCCATACCTTCTATGCCATAACTCAGAAGGACTCACATCCAAGTGAACTAGAGCCTTGGACAGAGGTGTATAGAGTCTATACAATGTCCTCTCGCGAATCCCAATTACCCTAGCATCATCAATACTTGAGCCCTTACCCAAAACCAAAACCTTTCCATCGAAAAACCAATTCTATCACCTTTATCCTCTAGACAAGAAATAGAAAGTAAGTTTTTCTTCAAACCTCAAACATATAAAATGTTGTTGAGGTGAATGCTTCCACCTAACTCGAGCTTCAATAATCTATATCCAATGCCTTTCACTGGATAGCTCTTGTTGTCTCCAAGTTCGATTGAGTGAGATGAATTTCCTTTTGACAAGGTCTGAAGTTGACTGCATTCTCCTGTCATATGTCTAGAGGCACCATTGTCAATAACCCATACATTCTCATCCTTGCAATTCTTGATGGATGTAGCAAAATTTCCAAGAAACTTGAAACCCTTCTTCATAACCCTTGTCATAATGCCAACTAAAATCTGATCTTCAGTCTCCTTGAACCTTAGCTCTGATACCATGTTCAAAAATCTGGAGACTTGTAGATTATAAATGTTTTTCCTTAACTTGATAATTACTTGTGATGTTAGATGGTCTTTAATTATGTTCATCAAGAAATTACCAAATCAATAAAGATCACAAGAGACATAGTACACAAGATATAGGCTCCAAGCCAGGGAAAAACCCCTCCAAGGGGAAAACCCAAAAAGAAATGTTTCTCTTCTTATAGAATCTTCTTACAAAGAGACTCCCAAGACCCAAAGACCAAAGCCAACAAACTCTCCAAGTCCCAAGTCATCCCCCAGCAAGATCTCTTATGATGCAGCTTCCAAAACTTCGATACTGCAACTTCGACCCTTGCAACAAAAATTTCGGCCCTGCAATTTCAGCCTCCTGCAATTGCTTCAGAATTTTAGCCTTCCGCAACTGGCAGCTTGACAAACCCTAGTAAGACAAGAAAAGAGAATCTTGGAAAACTTCGACTTCTGCTCCATTTCTTCGTCCTCCAATTACTCTCTCTCTTCTTCGCCATCATTAATCGAACTTTTGCTTGAGTGAGTGACCAAATGAGTCGAGTTCCTCTCCTTTATATAGCCTTTCTTAAGGGTCAAATTCCCTCCTTTTAGGCCGACTTGATTTGCTCCATTTCTTCGTCCTCCAATTACTCTCTCTCTTCTTCGCTATCATTAATCGAACTTTTGCTTGAGTGAGTGACCAAATGAGTTGAGTTCCTCTCCTTTATATAGCCTTTGTTAAGGGTCAAATTCCCTCCTTTTAGGCCGACTTGATTTGCTCCTTGGGCCAACTTGGTCTAGGGCTTATCCATGGGTTATTTCTTGACAAAATAAATATTTTTCTTCATTACAATGAGTCCAAATGGGACTATGATAGATGACCAATATTTTTCTTTATCTGAGAAAGACCTAGAAGATCTAAAAGCACGAAGAACATGCTTTTGAATCAAACTTGAGCATGAAACCCATACTCCAAAATAAAATATAATTTATTTTTCATTCTTTTTCTTTCTTTATAAAGAATATACAATGTCATGATTACAATTATATCATAATGAAGACCGAACCTAGTTACATTTTTCAACACATAAAACCACCGTCCAAACCTCTTGTTGAACAAACTCTCATCCAATCAAACCTTGCAATCATCCACTATAAAACACAACCTACATACCTTTCAAGGATCTCTGGTCCAACGCTGAAAGTCTTAACCTTGTGAAACTATTCACTGAGGCTTTTTCAGCCCTATTAAGGCTCCCGCGGCTACCTTGTTGAAAAGTGTAACTAGGTTTGGTCTTCATAATGAAATGTGTAATTTTGATTTTTATGTAATTGATATAAAGAAGGAAAAATAAAATGATTGTATGCTTGCTTCATGGGTTTCATAAGAAAGATTTTATTTTTAGATGGCTCCCATTGAGAGCCTTTAGGATTTGTCATAAAAGTCAAAAGAGTCAATGTCATGTATGAAGAGCCATTCTTGGGTATATTACAAATGTATACAAGTCTATAGGATTGTAAAATATCCCTCCAAGACAAGCACTTGTTACTCCTCTTCAAGTCGGCCTCCAAACAAAGAGAAGGATTCATGTCGGGCCACCTAAATGGAGACACACCTATTCAGATGCACACGTCGGCCTATTTATGACAGACAAACTGCTATAAATAGGCACCTCGACCTATTCCACAAAGACGAAATTTCAGACATCTCTGTGTGTTTTTCAAGTGGATAGTTGCAGAGATAAGTTCATATATCTATGAATTCGGGTGGCCTAGTGCAGAGATAGGTTCATATATCTTTGTGATTCATATAAGAGATTACAATGACAAGAAAAGAAGACAAATTCAAATGCTAAGCTGCAGAAGGAACTCAAGGGACAACGAGGACCTTTTTGGGTGAAACAAAGGTTCGAATTCCTGAGA